>CP139504.1:420344656-420969656 GCA_021014915.2 Artemisia tridentata subsp. tridentata
TATGTGTGACCTACCAACAAAATTATCATGTATGTTTGGCGTAATGGTGGAGGTATTATAAGCCGGAAACCGGAGCTTGTATTAGTTGGAGCTAAAGCTTATTAATGAAAAATCGCATAAAAATACACCACATTAAATTCTGATATATTTCCTAGCTTTTGCGTGATAATCCATTACATTTTGAAGGGTAATTAAGTAATTTGACCAACTATAAGCCCCCGTACGCCGTTTCAACTAGATTGGGCTTATAAAGGCTTATGGCTTATAAAGGTTTTCATAAGCATATATGACAAACAAAACTTATTTTATAAGCTAGCTTGTTTTAAAAGCTCAAATCCTCTATAAGCCTTCATTTACACAGATCTACTAAAAACTTAACATTACATAGCCTTCATTTATACAGATCTAGAAATTCTATAATAAAGTAACATAAAAAAACACATAATAAAGCATAAAACTAACCTTAAAACACAGTAAAAAAAAACATGCTAGCTAGGAACAAAATATGAAAACTAAAGAGACATAAAAACAACATACGAGGAATGTAAGTAGTAGCAGAAGTTTCAAAGCCAGCACGGCAAGTATCACAGTAAACTCTGCCTTGTAAACGGAAGGGAGATGACATGGGCCTTGCAGCACTTATGAGCACTGGTAGGATAACACATAGTGCTACAAGTAAGACTAGTTTCGCCATTAGTGTGTGTTTGAAGTGTGACTGTGAGAGAGAGAGAGAGAGAGAGAGAGAGAGAGGGGTGGTGTGAAGGGAAAGTGTATCAAAGGTTTAAGATGAATGGGTTGAGTTTGCAATGTGGGTTGTGTAGTTGTAGTGTTTGAATGTTTGGTCCTTTGTTTTTAACAAAGTTTTATTTTGTTAGGGTGTGTTTGTTTTTTTTTTTAAATCTTACTACCCCTCTTATTTTTATCAATAAAATGTGGTTAGACGTTTTGCTTGTTTGTTTTTTTCCTTTGAGTCAGACCCAGTTAGACATATAACATCTTACTCAGTAAGAGGTGGGAGACTTGTCTTACTGCCTCTTACTCGATAAAATATTGAAGACTCGTGTTAATATAATATATTTGATGGTTTATTAACTATGTTATATTTATGATAAAAAATCTTATTTCATATATACATAAGTTACTTAAATAAATTGCAGAACAAAGTACTTAAAATCATTCGGACAATTATAAAAAAACAAACAACATTATTTCGTTCATATTTAGACTTTCTAGCCATCTCTTACTGGCAAGATATGGTAGTCAGATTTAGACCTAAAACATCTTAATAAAACAAACACACTCTTAGATTTGACTTGGGTTTTACTTTCAGATAAAGGTATGATTGTCTATATTCTACTTTTCACATACCTCTCTATGGTAATATTAAGTATTATTGTTGTTGTAAGTCGTTGGCAATGGAGAATATCTACTATGGACTCGTGTTTATTTCCTGCAAACTACACGGGGTCGGCATTCATGAAGTAGATTAGTTGCGGATAAGAGAGTACTTTACGAATATATTGAAATTTTGAAGTATGAGCCAATCGTTGGGATTTAACATTGTCTTACATATAGTCTATTTGGGTAAAAGTGTTTGGATCAGTCAGCTTTATTGGTTGAAAAAATTATTATTTAAATTCAGATTAACAGTAAATGCTACTCCCTCCGTTTCAAAATTATAGTCCCATAACAAAAAGCACATTCTTTTAGAAAAACATCACTATCACTACTTTATCTCTCTTACTTTTTTGCCAAATGACAAGTTTACCCTTAACCAATTAATTAATACTTCATTAAAGTTTGTAATATTAATTTCAACCAAGGGTAATATAGTAAACTTACCAAACTCCACTACCTATTCACTTTCCTTTTTTGGTATGAGACAATAATTTTGGGACGCCCGAAATGGAAAAATAGGACAATAAAATTGGGACGGAGGGAGTATACTTTTAAAACATTGCAAAAGTGGTAACAAAAATTGCTCGTGCAATTTATTTTCTTTACCGAAGTATAATCGATGTCTAGTTTGCAGTTAGTCACTATAAATATTTGCTTAATAATTGAGTGACGTCTAAACTAGAATCAATTACTCCGTATGTAACTCAATGACTTTGCAATAATGAAAGCCTAGCTTTTGTGAATATGAAAGCTATTTATTACAACTAATACATCCATATGAAAAAATTTTCATTTATTCTTTTTCGTTAAAAAATGTCATTCAACTGTTAAATACGAAATTCATATAAATTAATGTGCTACCTCTCCAAAACTCTTCTTGAATGTAGGATGCTTGAATTTTGATTTGCATGTGTGTTACAAGTGATCTAAGAATTTATAGTTAAGGTAGGATGCTTGAATTTTGACTTGCATGTGTGTTACAAGTGATCTAAGAATTTATAGTTAAGGTAAACACATGCATTAACTCAAAACATACGTATCAGTTAATTATTGACCAGTTAATTAATTGACTACATTAAATAGTTTGTTTTTTTTAATATGTGCATTAAAGTGGTGTACATTATGCTTCTTGTCTTGTACGTCTGAAAATTATGTGCATTAAAGTGTTGTACAATATGCTTCTTTTCTTGTAAGTCTTAAATTTTGGAGAGAGAGTCATCCCTTTATTATATGTAATATAGATAACTATAAAAGATCCTGCAATAAGGAGTTAAGTTGAGTTATCAATAGTTAGTTTATGAGGTAAGTTTAGTTATCAAAAGGTTTGTGTCTTAATGGTATTTAATGTTGTGCGAGAAGCTTCTCAATCAAAAGTAGTTGTAGGTTCAAAACTTCAAGTCATTTTTAGGACATGTGAGATAGTTTGTGGTGTGTATTTGTGAGATAATTAGTTGTCGAAAAAATAAAATAATAAAATAAAATTATAAAGAAAATAATAATAATAATAATAATAATAAAAAAGTTATGAGTTTAGTTTAATATATGTGCTAATGTTGGATTACATAATTCCCCGTAGGTATATGTTTATTATTGACCATTATTTATAATGGTAAAACCCTAGATGTCCTAAACCCAAAAACCGGACTTGGGCGTATTTGAAATTAAGAAGGACTAAAATAATCAACATAGGTAAAATAAAGGAGCAACATTTAATTTTTATGATACTTTAGTTACCAAAAACCATGAATCATTGTCGTCAAGGAAAACAGAACATGCAGCTGTCAGTGTCGGTGGCAAATGGCAATGAATAATTACCAAAGTTAACCCACACGCATGTACAGCGCGTGCATGCTACGATATCGCAGTAATTGACGGTACAGGTGGCGCGTTGGTTAGGAAGCGAGTGGGGTTAAAAGTTGGGCTTGTAATAAAGTAAGCGCGTATAGGGCCGTTGATGATTGAAATCATATGCTGCTGGACCTTTATCTTTTTTCAAATTGCGTTATGGTTGGAATTTAATGATGTGGTTTGGGTCCAATCCGAAAGTAAAGAGTCAAGATCAAGGGATCGCCAATACTTGCTGTCGAGGTTTTAACGATCCAGACTGAGTCGAGTTCAAGTCTAAACGAGCTAAAGTTGTTTAATAACTACTCGGCTCGAAAAGAAATTCATTTCACATTTCATATTGAACGAGTAAAGCAAAAACAAGAAAATGAAAAGACTACAAAAACAAGGGTTTTGCTAACAACAACCTTAGGTTATGGTTAAAAAAATAACTTCATTACAATAACACCTATTAATGATTCTTATTGGACGATAATCCCTAAAAAAGTGGAGAAAATCCGGAAATAGCGAATACACAATCGACATTTGATTGTGATTGGTTGAAATATATTCTTACAAACAATTGTAATAAATTAAAGTCTCCTAACCACAACCCTTAGGATTTTCCTTAGCAAAACCCTTAAAACAAAAGGCCAAATTTTATAGTATATATATATATATATATAGGGGGACTTTCAAACGAGAACCATTTTATCCGCAAGAACTGAGAGAACCACCAAAAACATACATGCACGCCTTTTAAAATAAAATAAAAATACATGCAAATCATCAATAATCGTAAACATCCACCTATGTTCTTCAATATCATTATGAACTCATCCTCTTTTTTCACAAAAACCTTACACACGGCCGCAATATTGTCGTTGCAACGTTTTATAAGAACATACATGCACACCTTCAAAGAAAATTTTTGTATTTCGAATTTCTTATCAAATTCTTTAGAACAACTATGTTTTTTTTAAAACATATGTGTTGTTTTGAAAACATATGTGCAAAAATACAATTATTGAAGGCGTGCATGTATGTTTTTGGTGGTTCTCTCAGTTCTTGCGGATAAAATGGTTCTCGTTTGAAAGTTACACTATATATATATATATATATATATATATATATATATATATATAATATATATATATATATATATATATAAAAGAGGGAATTTGGTGTGCTTCAAAAAGTTGCACGGAACAGTTGTAATAACAGTAACGTGCTGCTAAGAGTTGTACACATGCTTTGGGTTACTGACTGTTATTATCTTATATATCTATTTCCCAAGAGGTGTTGTGCTTCAAAAAATTGTACCCAACAGTGCTAATAACAGTAACCATGTTTCTAAGATTTGTACTGCCACCCCATTGGTTGCAACATTAGGAGGGTACTGTTAATCCAACAAGTTTCTACTACTGCTACATAATTCATTCTGCTGCTCGTCTTATTAGTTTCTACTGCTGAGCTTCATTGATACTACTGCTAGCGTTAAGTTTCTGCTGCTAGCTTTATAATACTGTTGCTCGTATTATGACGCTAAGTACATATAATACGAGATCTTGTGTATAATCAAGAATAATTTTGTAAATGAGTTATTTTCAATGGCCTTTAATTTTGAGATAGTCATGGTGGCCTTTAATGAAAGATCAAAGCACAGCTGGTACAGCATAAGTGTAAAGAATATTGATATAAAAGATAATCATGTCGATATGCTTACCTAATTTGGTGTTTCTAATGGTGAGTTTAGTTCTGGTTTGTGCCATTTTAGTTTTGTTTGCCATGTGTCTAGGGATTGTGGCATTGTAGGCTTTGTCATCCTACATATCAGGTTTTGTCAGTTTTGGAAAAAACTATTGGTTTTAGAACTATTGGTTTTAGAAACAGTGATCACTTGTGACAACCGGTAATTTTTGGGAAATATTTTAATACCGCATTATGTTAAAAATGAATAATTAGGACTTGAGAACTGTAACACCCCCAAATTACCGTAGCAGAACAGTAGAGTCAAGGGAGTATTACTTCATAATATAGATCAAGGTATAGAAAACGATCTCTAAATGAGACGTTTTGAAATGTTACCATTCGAATTTATTAAAATCAGAGTTAAACAAGATATCCAAAGTAAAGTTACATAGATGCTTCGAATGGTAGCACCCGTTTATCTCTCTTTTTATCCATTCTTTGTCCACACACTTCTCCTCAATTCCTAGAAAATTCCAGACCATCTTCCTCTCATCAAATCCACCAACTGATATCACAATGATAAAAGATGGTATCTTTATTACCATCAACACAGGTCAATCATCAACAATCACCACTGCTTCCACTCAAGGTGGAGATACTCGGATCTGAGGTGGAGATTATCTAAGGTGAAGTTATAGCTTTCAAGTACGTTCTAAACTTCTAATTCAACATTCTATTCGTTGTTTGAATTATGTGATTTAAACACTCAAAATCAATTTCCCCCAATTCGGCTAAAACCCTAAAGTTAAAATTTACGATTATGAACAATTGAGCCGTTGGATCTTTAAATTATTAAAAACCGTTTCTTATAATTACATAAAGATTATATAAACACTCACAAGATTGAGAAATCTTAAACGGATTTGACGAATGATTCTTGGTCGTTGATATGGGTGGTTGTGGTATTGAATGAGTCTTGCATGTGAAACATGTAATTAACCATGTAAACATTTTTATATGGTGGAATCTGTTTTATGTGTTGATTTATATTGTATGTTGATTCTGATGTTAGCCTGTAGCGGTTTGAATTATCATTTTTGGATAATTAGTTTAGTATAGTTGCAGCAAAACCAACTCTAATTTCCCAATTAGGAATAGTGAGACACTGAGTGGTTTAGGTGTTGCTGATGGTGACATAGTGATAATGGTTTCAAACATTTCTTATGCTTCACCATATGTTTTTTCTTATTTTATTTAGTTATGAAGTTTTATTGTTTTATTAGCCCTTGCTCATGTAATTAAGTTGTTTGATTGAAGTGCTTACTTTATGAAGAGCGTGATCTAAATTACGATTGCTTGCTATTTGGTATGTCTTGGATTATAACATTGTATATCATCATTCTTTTTTCCCAGTTTCTGATGTAAACCTTTGTATGTTATTCACTTATGCAAAGGAAGGTTTTTATATATTTAATGTTACATTATATTTTGGTTATTTTGAATGCAGAAAGTGATAGATGGTTGCTCAACAACTCACTTGGGCTGCGGATTTAGGACAAATGTAAGAAAAGGTATGTTTTCATTGTATTTGTATGTAGTGGTAATGATACGCTTTTTGGTATTCTAATTATTTTTGGCGTTCTGATTATATTTTTGCCTGTGCTAGCTTATACAAGCTGAAAATATGAGCTTATGCAATATAAGCCGAAATCAAGTAACCTCATTAGCCCAGAAATAAGCTTAAACAAACACACCTTAGCTATTAGTTTCTGTGACGGTGTTTGCGGTCTTAGGCTGTCACTTACAGACCAAGTCTTGATGAAGATGATGTTAATATGAAAAGCTTATACAATATTAGATATTTATGGCGCTGATTGTGGACTATAGGCCAACATGAAACTGCTTATCTCTAAAATAAGCACATAAGCAATTTTAATAGGCAATCAAAATACCCTATCAATTTGATTATCTAGCAGAATCAGAATCAATTTCAGTATGCCTAAATACAAAAGATTGTTTCACTTTGCTTTTTTGAAAGTGACTACTAGATAAGCAATGATCAGAATACCTGATAATTAGCACTACTAAAAATGTCACCTGAGTTGGATCAATTCTACTTTACTAGAACGTATTTAGGATTGGTTGTTTAAGTGCTTATACACTTATTTGTTTACTTTTAGAGCTAAGAAGTAGTTTTAAGTATTGTTTGGGTGGAACTTTTTATCTATTTATTTCACAGTAAAGACTAAAAATATGCTAGTAAATTATAAAGTTGTTATGTTTGTAAACAATAGTTTACGTTGTACTAATTTTTCCAATCTACTGTAATAGATATTAATCAAACGGCAAAGAAGAAATCTTTTTCCCTGCGTCCTAGCGACTATAGAATGATGTGACCTGCAGCTGACCTTATGTTTTTTGGTGCCGAGTATGGATCAACGTCGCAACTTAATAGCATGGGTACATATACACAACCTCAACAGTTACGTTAGTGGATACTACATTAACTACAATATATGAAAGTCTGTTCGTATAATCTTAATACTACTGTCATTGTCATTGCAGATACAAATGCAGAATCAAGAAACCTTCTAACTTCCCATGACTCCAGCAGTAGCCGTGGTCTTTTGGTTAGAGCAAGTGATACTTTTCCTAAAAAGAATACAGTAAGTAACTTTATTATACAAATTCGAAATTGGTTTAGTCCAAGGGGTTTTTAGAATGAAAATTATCGCATGAGAATATTCGCCATGCAGGTTGAAGGTAAATGTCATTTGTAATCTGCTTTACCATTTTGTTTTTTGAAATATGGTGTTGTCACCTAATGGAGCATTCATTAGCCTTTTCCATCCATTCGCCTCTTCCATTTTTTGATTATAAGAAGTCAAGGTTTGAAAAACAAATTGTCAAATGAATAACAAAGGTAACCATCTGATATAATAGTTTCTCTGTTTAAAAGGCTGTAATACAAATCTGTTTTGCAATATGGACAAATGTCTTTTATGATTTTCCTCAAATGGATTTTGTTTTTTATGCAGGCAAATGTTCACCAACTGAAACGTACAAAAGTTAAATATTGATAAATAGACGGAATAACGATGACGGATGTACCGCAACCAAGCACAGCTATTGCTAAATTTGCTTGGTTGCTGTACATCCATCATTTATATTCTGTCAATATTTTTGGGATCCTCATCTTTTTACACTCACGTATCTCAATACAACGTATGTGCTAATATTGACAATTGCCAACGGACATAAAACATGTTTGCGGTTCACATTCAGACAATTGCAGTGAAGACCGGTTTTGGATACCGCTTATCTAACAAAGAAAAGATAAGTATTACTAAAATCTGCATCCTTAAATGATTACATTCTATGATGGCGCAAAAGAATTAAATTTAACTCTGTTATATGGTATATTTTCAGCATTCAAGGATGGGCATCGTTTACTCTAAATCAGTTTAACCCCCAAAGGTACAATCTTTTCTTTGTTTTAATTCTATTTTTTTTTTTTTTTTTACCTTCTCATTGATTTATGCCTTTTCTTTTATGTTTTTGATATGGGTTTTGATGGACTTCAAATGGGTTTGAGAAATTTGCAATTCATGTAGCAACCTTATATGGTCAAAGTTATCACCAGAGTAGTCAGTTCATATGGGTTAGCTAATGTTGTTGTTGTCACAATGAAAAAAAAAACAGAATGAAAAGACTAACAACTACTAAAACGACAATTCTTAAAATTTACAGAATTAAATAATAGTATTCATATTCTTCTATGTTTTCATGCTAACAGATTTTCTATATCCAGCAACATATATCAAAAATAGATGAAGTGTCAGCAATCGATGTACACTTGGCGACCTAATCTACTACTGTATTCACATGGTATATGCATTCAACATTTGTAGTTTATCAGTTTTTTAAGTTTACACATGTAAAATTAAAACTAATAACTAAATTTCTGTATTGGACACACAGGAAACCTGCACTCGCACGCTCTCACCTACTATGCACATATCTCATCGACATATCAATGGGATTTCAAGCGGAAGCTCAAAGTACCAAAGTGTGTCATCATACAAACAATGAGCATATGATTACAGCCAAGATGGTTCATCTGACATTCCCCTCGAATTCCTTTTGGTATTTGAATGGTCTATCAATATCTCTGGTGCAGAGTATTGTTTAAAGACTATTTAAATAACAAAAGGGATTCGAGAGGGAGCTCAGATTTTCCACCTATGATTATTGACATCTCCTAAACAGTTCAATAAAAGAAAATTTGTGTCTGCCTATTTTTCTATTTCCCAACGTTAACAGCTAATATTCTATATATACATATATATCATACTTAACTTCTTTTTTTTTTTTTGCATTTTCATTGTCGCAACAGATAACAAGAGACCTAAGGCGTTCGATAAAAAAGAATTTCTAAACATAAGAAACGACGACTATCTGGTAGTTTTTTTGGTTGCCGATACTAACACTTCATGTCATGCGTTTGTAATAGTTACCTTTTTCTCGCATATTCATAACTGCAGCTCCAGAAAAGGACCTGATCACCACTAAGGTAGAATTCTTGAAGAAAGATGGGAAACCGGAGAGAATGGTGTGGCAAGTGATTTGGTGCAAATTACTTCTTCACACCATCCTCTTCCGTTTCCCATCTTTCTTCAATAATTGCGCCATATTGCTGATCAGCAACTTTTCTGCAACTGCAGTTGTGGATATGCGAAAACAAGAAAACTCTCACAGGCACATGACATCAAGTATTAGTATCGGCAAACAAAGAAAGTAACAAATAGTCTTCATTTGTTATGCTAAATTTTTTTTTTATCGAATGCCTTAGAATTTAGTCGCTCGTTGATCAGCCAAAACATAGGAGTGACAATTCTGATCCTTCTTTCCCAGGTTAAGAAACACTCCAACTTACAGATAGTAAGGTACGTATTCACATTTATTTCAACGAATTCGGTAGCCAAATATATTACTTAGTCAACGAATGCTTTAGCTTAATAAATTAGTTTGAACCTTAAACATAGTTACTCATTCTTAGTTCCCATACAGTTCCTTTTGTTCTTTCAACAATCTAGCAACTCGCCTGGTGCAGGCTGTTGCACAAAGAGAGTTGAAACAACAAATGGAACTGTAAGGGGACTAAGAAGGTTTAGCTATGTTTATTTTTCAATTTCATATATATATATATATATATATATATATATATATATATATATATATATATATGCACTTTTATATTTATGTCTTTTTTATATATATGATAAACCATCTGCATTCTACTATAAAAGCAACTACAAATGTTGTACATCGCATGTCAATATTAGGAATTGAAGACTATATGGTATTTTTTATTTGTTGATACTAACGCTTGATACTCTCTGTGTGTGTTGGTAAGTTTTTTTTCGCATGTTTGTACCTGTTGTTCCAAAAAAAAAACCCTGATCACCAATATGATACAATTCTAAAAGATAGATGAGAAACAAAAGAGAATGCTGTGACAAGTGATTTGGTGCAAATTACTTCTTCGCACCATCCTCTTTTGTTTCTCATCTATCTTTTTAAATCGAATCATATTGTTGATCAGGATTTTTTATGGAGCTGCAGGTACAAACATGCTGATGCGCGTGATGTGTCGTTGCGGTTTAGCAGTTTTAATGCCTACTCAAGTTTTAAATTTATATTTAGCCGACTTATCAATAACACACACACTTAACGAGCAGTGTACCCGGTCAGTATGAATATAATGGTAAGTAGAGTGTCGATCACTAAGAGTGGAACGTATTATCTAGTTATTCTAATCAGTATTTTAATATCCTAACGCAAGGGGGTTTCAGCCTGAGAGACTGGCACGATTTGTTTGCAATTAAATAATAAAATAAACCAATAGGCACGAATCAGCAAGTAGCACACACGTACACAGATAAATACTCGAGACAATAAGAGGGCTGTCCTTATGATTAAGTAGATTGTCACTTGTTTTATTGATAGCTTTATATGAAGTGTATGTAGTTAACCCTTTCTCGTTGGTCCTATTCTTATCGGCGAGTAAACCCTTAATGATTACTTATGTCTAAAAGTTATTCCTAAGTGATCAATTTAGTAATAACCGTGGGAGCCACATTATTTTCCGCAGTCAAATGCCCGCAAGCCACTAATAAACACAGAGGTTATCAATGCACTAATAAGTAGTAACCAAAGACATCAACATATAAACTTTAATTGATGGGAAAGCAAGTATTAAAGGGAGTGCAATCTTTCGTTGTCACATTACACAAGCCACCAATCCTGATGAATTAAAGTTTGCTAACACAATAAAACAAAACTACTTAATGAATTAAACACATGCAGCACCTTCTTACAGCTCTTGTATCTTTGATTTGGGTGTGTCTTGTGCTGCCTCCTTGACTGAATTCGTCCTTGGTTTCTGGTCTTCTGTCTTAGGTTAAAACTTTGGAACTCTGAACTCGTCTGGTCTTTGGGGTATTTATAGTTTCTGTCTGAGGGAAGATGCGGCGCATCTAGTAAGTAGATGCGGCGCATGTACTTAACTTCGCGTGGGGTCCAAGATTATAATATTCAGGAATATTCGTACACCGCCAGAAGATGCGGCGTAACCCCATGATTAGATGCGGCGCATGTCCTCTTGTATCTTGGATCGTATCTGGTGAGATCTTGATAGTGATGCGGCGCATGTCGTGACTGAGATGCGGCGCATCTTGAGCAGAATTGACTTGATCTTGTCCATTTCAGTAGACTCTTCACTTTATGCACGTTTTGCTCCATAATTAGTCCAAAATCGCCAAGTTTCACCAAATGCTTGTTTTCAACTGAGAATTACAAAAGTAAACGATTAAGTATCAATCCTCATACATAATATAGTAAAACAAGTCAAATTAATAGGATAAATGATAGTAATAAAATGTACTTATTTGAGTTCATCAAATATCCCCCCACTTGAACTTTACTTGTCCCCAAGTAAACCTTAGATTAAATCTTATGAAAATGTATCCTAAAAGATGTTAGGATTTATTTTTATATTTAAGCATGTATTCGTTTATTTCATAATCACACAACTAAACACTTAACGAAATAGAAGTAAAATAAAATAAATTGATAAAAGCAAATCTAATCGTTTAACTGTCCAGTCGTGACGAATATTCTATCATAAGCTTGGCAAGTATACACATCTCCACCACTAAAGTCAAGGAATAACAAGTCTAAAGCGGTAAAAAGGGTTTTTAGGCTTAAGGGTTAATTATTCTTATTTACTATCGATCTCAAATTCCAGAAAAGGCGACAAAATCACAAATACATGATCGAATCCACGAACACGATACTTGCAATTGCTCAAATCCTTAACTCGAATAGGCTAAAGATAGGTCCAAACTTCACCAATAATAATATATCAAAAAGGGCGACAAAATCATAAATACATAGCCGAATCCACGACTACGATACTTAAGATTGCTCAAATCCCTAATCTCAATAAATCAAAGGTTTGGTTGGATAAAGAATAGGGTATGGATAACATTTGGGATATAAATTGGTGTAAAAAATAAAAAATAAACAAAACAAATAAATTAAAATCCTAAGTGTGGTTAATCACTATCCCAACCATCCCATGAATAAGACTCATATCATCGAATAACTCACGCTTTAACACTTGAAACACACGCTTTAGGTAGACACGAATTATACTCAACAAGATCTTAATCAAAGAATAAACCTTAATTGGCGTTCCCATAACTGCCAATTCCCATTCAATCCATAAATATAATACAACAACTAGTGGTGATATCGACCACTTACATAACTTTACATCGTTGGTTTAAAACAAACATCCAACTTTCTTTTCTTTCTTTTTCTTTTCTTATTTTTTCGAATTTTTTTTTTTTTTTTTTTTTTTTTTTTTTTTTTTTTTTTTTTTTTATTAAACATAGACATAGATGTGTAAAATTTCACCACATCACTATAATGATAATTCTGGATAATTTTTCCATACTTTTCACACTTCAGAAATACCGGTAATAGTGAAAGTAGTAAACACACGAAAAATAAACTCAAAGATATACAATATTTACTTTCACTCCAATTGTATTGTGCAATTTTCCGACCTAACCAAGATAATGAAGTACGCACGCGAACACAGGTAATGTAAGGAAACACACTTTGCCTATAGCAATTAACCAACCACGGATTCTAATCTACAGGGTAGGCTAAGGTGTAAGGTGTAACGAAACATTTTAAACATAGGTGTAAGAAACGAAAGGAATGGCTCTGAGTGTTTTTCTAGGGGTATCTTACTCTAAAAATGAGAGTAACAAAAGGGTTTATACGGGGGTTAACTAACTAGTGTAGTTAGCTAATAACACATAACATATAAAGGCCATTTGGGTGTAATCCTAGAATTTTACCAATTTAGACAAGTCATTCCAATTATATAAATATAATACTTATTATGGTGGTCTCGAATAGTATACAAGCCAAGTTCTAAAGTTTACAAGTCACCGGCACACTCATAGATTTGTGAATTTTTGAAAAATCACAATTTTTGAAAATAACGTCATGTGTGCAGCTATGCAACTTAGATCTTAAACAAAAACATGCTAAAAAAAAAAAAAAAAAAAAAAAAAAAAAAAAAAAAAAATTAAATTTTGATATATTAAGCACATTTTAAGCATTAATTTTTGAAAAAGTTTAGGACAAGTAATTGTTAAGTGTTCTAATTCTCCAATCCCCCCACTTAAGTTAAACAACGTCCTCGTTGTTTGTATAAAAGGTTAAAAACTGGAAAATAAAAGAATTAGAACAGAAAAACTCCCCTGAGATTTGCTCGGTATGATCCTCCATTTGATAAGAGCAAAAATCATCTTTCTTGTGGATTAGAACGTTAAAGCTTCATACTTGATGTATCCACAGGAAATCCAGGAAACTATAATACCACCAATACTATAAAACACACCTAAGATAAGAAAGGTTCAAACTTGCATAATACATTAGTAGTTAGGAAAAATAAAACTTAAAAATTAAAACTGAAAATCATCAGGTCAGTCGATGCGCCGTATCTTATGGAAGAAGATACGCCGTATCGAGCCTGGAATAAATACGGATCAGAATAAAGATGCGCCGCATCCTTAACCAGGGATGCGCCGCATTAAAAATAAACTGATAAAAAGTTTTAAAGTCGAAAATAAAAATGCAGAAAAATAAAATAAAATAAGATATGACCATTGCAGGAGATGCGTCGCATCTCAGGATTGAGATGCGCCGTATCCTCGGCGGCCTGACTGACTCGACACAAAACAGAATAATAGAAATTCTCCGGGTTGTCTCCCGGTAAGCACTTGTCTTTATTCCAGAGTCTTCAAGTTAGACTCACGTTCAGCTCTTTATTTAGTTCTTGTCACGGTCCATCCTTCTTCCTTCATCCGAAAGATTTTCCCGTATATCTCTGCGACGTTTTCTTCCGTTCGACTTAATCTAATATAACTCTTTGTCTTCGCCGCAGTATACTCTTCATCAGGACCTAAAGAATATTTGATGATTTTAAATTTTTCAGAAATAATCATGGGTGGCTCATTGTAAGGAATCCCAAGTAGTCGACACTTCCTTTTGGTAAACTCTTCATTGTCTTTATCAACGAACTCGAAATAAGGATCCTTATTCAAATAATCATCTAATTCTTCAATTAATGACTTATTGTCTTGAATCGCCTCCCATTCTCTTTCCAAATCCCATTGTAATCGTCGACTAAGCTTCGTAAAATCATCAAATTGTTCATGCACCCATTCCCAGAAAGTAGTATCCGATGTTCCCCTAAGTCCTTTCAAGCGTTCAATTCTACCCTTTTCTAGTAAAGCCTCCTCTTTTAGTGGGCAGTCTTCAACATTATTGTACCACTCATAATCTTCAAAGGTCACATCGTTTCCAACCCGTCTCATCCCAATTATACTTCCCCCATTACAGGTTCCGTCACTTTTATAATCACAGGTTGGCCAAACACTACTCCCGTCCTTGAAAACGAAGGGTGTACAGGTGTGATTAATGTTCGCAAATTCCCATGGTTTATCCCAAACCCACGGTACTTGGTCATTCCATTCATAATACCATGTGTTTTTGAAATCGTCATAAGTCTTAAATCCTGGTAGATCTCCAGTAAGCACATCATCGTCGACTCGAAGAAGGTAGTTAAATTCTTCGAACTGCTTGCACAAGGGTGTCTCATAATCGAACACGTCAATGTCTATTCGGAATAATTCTTCAATGCCCTCATCGACTGTAGAATCATGAAGTGACGACCCATAGTCGCTTTCCACTTCTTCGTCTTCTCCTCTCATCCAATATACCCATAATGCATCCTTAGTAGCTCGATCCATGCTCTTATGGTTATTAAACTTACTAGCCAACCATTCTGAAAAATCAACATCGTTAGGATCATGGTTAACGTCAAAGCAAGTTTTTCCAATAATATTCCTCTTTATTTCCATGAACTCGTTAAATTGCTCCTTAAAACTCCGTGTTAACCATGAAGTCATAATCTGCTTGACTTCATTTGCAGGGACGAATTCCGGACTACCATATTTAAGTTCTAGCCAATCATTGAGGGAGAGATCAATCAATCGTACCAACCTGCCATGAAATAGTAACTCCGCCAAAGCATAATTTCTGTCATTATCCAGATAGTTCTCATTTAATCCCCAGTACTGTTCGGAATAAGGCATGTAAGAGATTTGGGTGTTGCTTCCACCACAGCTGTTGTTGCTTGAGTCCATGTATGCAAGATAGAATTTTCCATCATCTTCTTCGATAGTAGTCCAGTTCAATCCTTCGGCTTCAATGATAGGCCATAAGAGCGACAATTCTTCTCCTGTGTACCTCACAAATACATCATAAGAGAATACCCCTTCGTCAATGTTGCACAAACGCATGAATTCCTTAAAAGCAGCTTCAAGAGGGGTCTCCCAAGAGAATAAATCTGCATCGATCATGAGCACATTGAATGAATCTGAAAACAAGCTTTCCTTAGCAAGATATCCGTTAACTGTCATGTCTTCCATAGCAAAATCTGTCATCAAAGGTAAAATCATCAGTAGGATTTGTTCGCTAGAAGAGAAATTAATGAATATAGAAACGGATATAAGAATAAAAATAACTGATATCTGCAGACGATGCGCCGTATCCAAAAAGTCGGATACGCCGTATCTTATAATCGTTAAAATTTAATCAGACTTTATTCAGAAAATAGATACGCCGCTTAGAATTTAAGAATGCGCCGTATCTAATTTAATTAATCAAAAATCGATATTTATTTAAAATTAAATGCGTCGTATTAACAAAAGTTAATGCGCCGTATTTTCGTTACGTTTCAAAATACGAGATTTTTGATTCAGAAGGATGCGCCGTATCGATAAAAATCGATACGTCGTATCTGTTTAATAATTCGCAAACTGTTTTTAATTAAAATAATAGATACGCCGTATCTGCGAAAGCAGATGCGTCGTATGGCGTTAACGTTTAGAAAAAAATTTTATCAAAAACAGATACGCCGTATCTGGGGAAAAGATGCGTCGTATCGAATTAATTAAACGCGTTGTATTTAAAAAAATTAAACGCAATACGCCGTATCTGAGAGATCAGATGCGCCGTATCGTTTGATTTAGCACAGTACAACGATAGCAGAACAGAAAAAATACGAAAAATAAAAACAAATAAAAACACACAAACAAAAATAAACACACAAAAATAAAAGAAAACAATTAACACACAATACAACAAATATGCAAAATAATACAATGATGCAATTAATCTAATAAAAAGAAAAACCTAATTAAAATACTAATCAAATTAACAGATAATAACAATTCACTCCCCGGCAGCGGCGCCAAAAACTTGATGCGCGTGATGTGTCGTTGCGGTTTAGCAGTTTTAATGCCTACTCAAGTTTTAAATTTATATTTAGCCGACTTATCAATAACACACACACTTAACGAGCAGTGTACCCGGTCAGTATGAATATAATGGTAAGTAGAGTGTCGATCACTAAGAGTGGAACGTATTATCTAGTTATTCTAATCAGTATTTTAATATCCTAACGCAAGGGGGTTTCAGCCTGAGAGACTGGCACGATTTGTTTGCAATTAAATAATAAAATAAACCAATAGGCACGAATCAGCAAGTAGCACACACGTACACAGATAAATACTCGAGACAATAAGAGGGATGTCCTTATGATTAAGTAGATTGTCACTTGTTTTATTGATAGCTTTATATGAAGTGTATGTAGTTAACCCTTTCTCGTTGGTCCTATTCTTATCGGCGAGTAAACCCTTAATGATTACTTATGTCTAAAAGTTATTCCTAAGTGATCAATTTAGTAATAACCGTGGGAGCCACATTATTTTCCGCAGTCAAATGCCCGCAAGCCACTAATAAACACAGAGGTTATCAATGCACTAATAAGTAGTAACCAAAGACATCAACATATAAACTTTAATTGATGGGAAAGCAAGTATTAAAGGGAGTGCAATCTTTCGTTGTCACATTACACAAGCCACCAATCCTGATGAATTAAAGTTTGCTAACACAATAAAACAAAACTACTTAATGAATTAAACACATGCAGCACCTTCTTACAGCTCTTGTATCTTTGATTTGGGTGTGTCTTGTGCTGCCTCCTTGACTGAATTCGTCCTTGGTTTCTGGTCTTCGGTCTTAGGTTAAAACTTTGGAACTCTGAACTCGTCTGGTCTTTGGGGTATTTATAGTTTCTGTCTGAGGGAAGATGCGGCGCATCTAGTAAGTAGATGCGGCGCATGTACTTAACTTCGCGTGGGGTCCAAGATTATAATATTCAGGAATATTCGTACACCGCCAGAAGATGCGGCGTAACCCCATGATTAGATGCGGCGCATGTCCTCTTGTATCTTGGATCGTATCTGGTGAGATCTTGATAGTGATGCGGCGCATGTCGTGACTGAGATGCGGCGCATCTTGAGCAGAATTGACTTGATCTTGTCCATTTCAGTAGACTCTTCACTTTATGCACGTTTTGCTCCATAATTAGTCCAAAATCGCCAAGTTTCACCAAATGCTTGTTTTCAACTGAGAATTACAAAAGTAAACGATTAAGTATCAATCCTCATACATAATATAGTAAAACAAGTCAAATTAATAGGATAAATGATAGTAATAAAATGTACTTATTTGAGTTCATCACATGCGTAAACAAACTTAACGCCACAGACACAGAGTATCAACTTTTAGTATCGACAAGTAAAGAAAATCAGATACTCTTCATTTCCTAATATTGACAGGCGATGTACATCATTTGTGGTTGCTGTTATGCTTAAATGCACACAACATATTTTGCAAATTCATCCCAAAAAATCTTCCTTTTATCAGAAGTACTTTTCATAATCCATTAATTATTCCAACTTGGACTTATATATCGTTCTATCTATACATTTACCTTACACTACAAATTTGTTGTTTATATGCTTTATTAGTTATTAAGGATACGGTTAGACCTAAAAAATGTGTATTATTAGACATGCCTATATATAATTCACTTTTCATCAAATAATTTTGTTAAAATTATATTCCTCTGCTTTGAGAACCATGTGAACGGAGAGTGGGCAGAAGGGAAGGAGGGCTAAGTATTCACTGATTCAAGATTTCGCCACAGGTTTCTGCTTCATTCAAGTCTTTATTCGAGTAACATCACTCATCTTCACTCAACAGAGAATCAACAGCAATTATTGGTATGAACCTTTACGTGTTCAGTGTATCGTATTCAACTTTTATTTTAAGAGTTATATACTTCTATTAAGTTACATGCTTGACTAACGTAGATGTAAAACTTTTTGAACACCTAAGTAGGTTTAAAATGTGATTCGTTTCTAAAATTCAGATAAACAGACAGTGTGTACATCAGTTCAAACTCTGTTGGTGTTCCGTTCACTTCCTTTACTGCATTTAGATCATTACTTGATTTAGGCTGGTCTTACGGGTGTTTGGTATGTCAAATACAACCTCATATATAACTATTCATGCATGCTCATACCTGCAAATGCATGGCAGATTACCTGTTTAAAAATTATAGTACCTAAAAGTAACATACATATAACAGATTGTCAAACATTTAAAGTAGCATCTGCGTGTACAATTAAGCAGTTCTAACATGTAATGCGTGTGTTATTAAGTAACTCCAATTAAGTATTTCTAACATTTGATATCATGTACTATATTGTTACTTTTTGACCCTTTTTTATGTTAAACATATGCTGCAGGCCATATCCGAGTAAAACAAATAATTGGTCCTTATTCATTATGAACAATGCCATTCTCAACCTGGCAGATATCAACTTACTAAAATTTTCACCGTAAACATCAAAGCGTATAAATTTTTAATATTAAACAGATGCGAAAAAAAGTACCAGGTAACACATGGATTGCGGGAAATAATGATAAGGAATACACGGATGAGAATATGGTATATTTCTGGAAAGGCATGAGTTTCAATTGGGTCAAGCTTGTACAAAACACAGTATAGTGACCTTATGAATTAGTATTATTACATGAAGTACAAAATGGAATGAACAGAAAGATGGAAGTAGGAACGAAAGGATCGAAGCCTAGAAATTCCAGCAACGAAATCTTGGGGCTAAATCCGATGACAAAAATTCTTTTCTCCCAACAGAAGAGATAGTACCTGGTAAAAAAAATGGCATCTGTTACTGTGCACACTGCACACTTCTTATTTGCAATGAAACCACAATGAAGGTATTTTTCATTTACATTCATTTTAAGCAAGTTATTATAAGATCAATTCAATATTGCATTTTGCATAATCAACTTCATCTTTTGTGTTCAAAGGTAAGCAGCTTAGAAAGATAAAGGAACACAAGCAACCTTTTGAAGACTACTGATAAGTAGGTAAAAAAAACACATTGATGCATTGGGTTTCAAAGTAATACAAATAACTGCATCTGGAAAATGCTTCTTCAGCTTTGCGCGCGTGGGACAATTTGATGGTGCTGAATTCACATTTCCTTTACACATGCCTTCTTAGATGTATTCGGTGAAAACAAATTCATAATTGTAAAGAAAATAATTACTACATGCTATTAACAAAGCACTCCCGCGGCAACGCGCGGGCTACCCCGCTCGAAACAAAAGGCCAAATTTACTAGTGAATATAAACTTAAGTGTTCATCATCTTTGACGTGACTCAATATTTAACGTAAGAGCAAGGAAACTGACCTATGGAGAAAGATACGTGTACGTGGGCAATGGCATACGTGCAGCAGTTGAAGCCATAGGGACATTCGATTTAGTCTTACCTTCGGGTTTAATACTAGTTTTGAATAATTGTCATTATGCACCTTCTATCATTAGGGGTGTCATTTCAGTTTCTTTGTTAAAGGATAATAGTTTCGTTCACACATTTACTGATAATGAAATTTTGGTTTCTTTAAATAATGTTTTTTACTTTAATGCAATTCCTATAAAAGGTGTGTTTGAAATTGACATGGAGAATCATGTGTCCAATAGAAATAATTCTGTGTATAGCATTAGCAATAAGAGAATCAAGTCAGACTTGGATTCATCTTATCTTTGGCACTGTCGTCTTGCACATATTGGCAAGAAACGCATGAAAAAGCTGCAACATGATGGGATTTTGCAAAATATCAATGATGATTCATTTGATAAATGTGAATCTTGCATATCTGGGAAGATGACAAGGAAACCTTTTTCACATCAACTGGAAAGGGCTACAGATCTACTTGGATTAATACATACTGATGTGTGCGGTCCACTTAGACATGTATCAAAACGCGGTGCTAGCTACTTCTTGACATTTACGGATGATTACAGTCGTTATGGTTGTGTTTATTTACTTAAACATAAACATGAAGTCTTTGAGACATTCAAGGTTTTTAAAAGTGAAGTAGAATTACAACTCGGTAAGAAGATTAAGGTTCTTCGATCCAATAGAGGTGGTGAATATTTAAGCCAAGAGTTTAAAGATTACTTAGCTGAGTGTGGAATTGTCCAGCAACTCACATCTCCTTATACTCCATAGCAAAATGGTGTATCTGAAAGGAGAAATAGTACATTACTAGATATGGTACGATCTATGTTTAATCTTACAACTCTTCCCTTATCCTTTTGGGACTATGCCCTTGAAACAGCTGTTCGCATATTGAATATGGTTCCAACTAAGAAGGTTGATAAGACTCCATATGAATTATGGACTGAAAAAGCTCCCAACTTGTCTTACTTAAAGGTCTGGGGTTGTGAGGCGTTTGTTAAACGTGACTCACCAGATAAACTCTAACAGAGATCTGTTAAGTGTATCTTCATAGGATACCCTAAGGAAACAAGGGGTTACTACTTTTACTTTCCACCAGAGAATAAAGTCATTGTGGCTAGGTATGGAGAATTCTTTGAGGAGAATCTCATATCTCAAGAATTCAGTGGGAGAGTTTATGATCTTGAAAATGATCAAGAAGATACATCACCTTCTGAAAACACTAGCACACTTTCTGTGAAACCTGAAAGTCTAGGTCCTCCACCTGAAGTTGAAGTGGTTCCCATTCGCAGATCTGCAAGAACTGTGAAAGCTCCTGAACGTCTATGTCTTAACGTAGAGTGTGAGAAAACTATACTAGGGGATCTTGATGAACCTACTAGTTATAGGGCTGCCATTAATAGTCCTGAAAAGGATAAATGGCAGGTTGCTATGAATGGAGAAATGCAATCCATGAGAGACAATAAATTCTGGATTGAAGTAAACCTTCCTCCCAATGCTAAGGTAGTTGGGAGTAAGTGGCTCTTCAAGAAGAAAACAGACATGGATGGCAATGTACACACCTATAAAGCTCGTTTGGTGGCTAAAGGCTTTACCCAAACATATGGTGTTGACTATGAGGAGACCTTTTCTCCTGTAGCTGACATTAGAGCTATTAGGATTCTCATAGCCATAGCTGCATACTATGACTATGAGATTTGACAGATGGATGTCAAAACCACCTTCCTTAATGGTCGCTTAGATGAAGACATCTACATGGTGCAGCCTGAAGGGTTTGTGAATCCAGAATTTCCTGAGCGTGTATGCAAGCTTCAAAGATCCATTTATGGATTGAAGCAGGCATCAAGGCAATGGAATAAAAGATTTGATGAGGAAATCAAAAGGTTTGGATTTACTTAAAATCTTGATGAGCCATGTGTATACCACAAAGCTAGTGGGAGTAATACTACTTTTCTTGTCCTATATGTCGATGACATATTGATCATGGGAAATCGTATACCAAGTCTTAATGAAGTTAAGTCTTATCTGGGTAAATGTTTTTCTATGAAGGATTTAGGAGAAGCAGCATACATCCTTGGAATCAAGATCTACAGAGATAGATCTAAGCGGTTGATTGGATTAAGCCAAAGTGCTTACATTGATAAAATATTGAAGAGATTCAATATGCAAAATTCCAAGAAGGGATATTTGCCAATGCAAGTAGAACATGGCTTAAGTAGCAAACTATGTGCTTCAACACTTGAAGAGGTGACACACATGAAGAAAGTTCCATATGCTTTGGCAGTAGGATCTATCATGTATGCAGTAAGATGCACAAGGCCAGATCTGGCGTTTGCACAAAATTTGACCAGTCATTATCAACAGAACCTAGGTGAACTCCACTGGCATGTTGTTAAGAACATTCTTAAGTATTTGAGGAATACAAAAGAAATGTTTATAGTGTATGGGGGAAATCCAAATGCAGAGCTTGATGTTACAGGTTTCTGCGATGCGTCCTTTCAAACTGATAAAGATGATACAAAGTCTCAGACGGGTTATGTCTTTGTCATCAATGGAGGAGCAGTAGACTGGAAGAGCAAGAAGCAGAGTACAATAGCGATGTCTGCAACAGAAGCTGAGTATATTGTTGCATCGGAAGCTGCGATGGAAGCTGTTTGGATAAGGAAATTCATTTCGGGGCTAGGAGTTATGCCGTCAATTGAATTACCTATTAATATGTATTGTAACAATTCTGCCGCAATTACATTCGCCAATGAGTCTGGAGTCATGAAGGGCGCCAGACACTTTCCTAGGAGATATCACTATGTTCGAGAACAAGTCGAAATAGGTGAAATCAATTTACTCAAAGTTCACACAGATGACAATCTAGCTGATCCCTTTACGAAGGCTTTACATAAGGAAAAGCTTACTCAACATGCCAATGGCATTGGACTTCGTTTAGCTAGTTGTTTCATGTAAATCTGTGGTTAGTATTTGGATAAAGGATAATGTAAACAATGTTATCTTAATGAAATAAAGTATTTTGTTATGTTTATTCTCATTTATAATATTGTATCCTATATTTTCATGTTTAAATCCATGAATAACTAAAGTTATTCTAAATAGTCCCTTGTCGATCAATAATATGGGAATATTATTGAATTAAGGCAAATTTGAGTTTTGGTAGAATATACTTAAGTATATTGAAGCGTGGACATGCCAAATTCACATGATATTTAATATTGGATAAATTGAATATAGGACAGATCCCAACCACATGATTGTACTTTATGGATCCTTGTCATTAAAGTAAATCATGAATATTTATCCTCAGACTTGAGATACCAGATAACAGCTGCGGATGTAGCTCATGTTCTGTAAGATAGTCTAACGCTATCCGTAACTGGTAGTTATAAGGGCTATTTTCGGAGGTGATGCGAAGTTCAAGGGTTATGCTTGTAGTCAAGAAAGGATTTGTTCCTTCAAATTTGTTTTGAAGTTTAATACTGCTGGGCCCCTCGTAGGGTTGACAAGATGTTTGCGTGCGCACGCCCAAGATCTATCTGGAATACGTTCAGATGATTTGGTAATCTTGATCAATTATAAATAACGAGAAACAGAATTGTTAATTATGGAATGACTTAGATCCATATCCATATTAACGTGGTATTAGAAACAAAATGATAAGTATGATAATGAATCATCACAAGGTTTTTTCCAGGAAACCATACTCAAGGTTGATCTGGGGGAATTGGGGTGTTAAGCTAGACTAACCAATGTCATTACTATATTAATGCATATCCAAGTGGGAGCTGTTAAAGTTATGGATATAAATTAATATATGTATGACCAGTTTCGAACACGAGACTTCGGGATTGCACACATTACGTATGAGTTTCAATGTTTTAATAATTAATATAATAAGTTATGATTTAATTATTAAATTTCACAAATAAACACTTAACGGGCGTTAGTATTTAACGAGGTTTAGTTAACGGTCGTTAAATAGCAAGTTAAGGGACTAGAGATGAAATAACTAGCCAAGAAGGATCTAGAATCCTCTTGGGCTAGCTATGTTCGACCGATCCATCAAGGGGGAGGGTTTCCTACCCTCCAAGATTGGTTGTCTATAAATACATGATCCCTTGTATTAATAATTTACCTAATCTTGATCTCTAGCAAACCCTAACTTCTTTCTTCTCCCCTCTTCTTGTGTCTTGGCCGATCGTACACCATCCCAAACACCTTGGGAAAATCGATCAATCATACACAATACAAGTGTTGGTTTGTTTGTGATCAAGAACCTAGCTTTTCACATTGAAACACTACTAATACGTGTGTACAAGAACGGAGAACTAACATACTTTTGTTAGTGATTTTTCCCCATTCGACTTAGGTGGTGTCGAATTCCCTAAACCCTAAGTTAGGGTTTTACCGGTTCTTGCTCACTCGATTTCTTGTTTAGCTAGAAATCAAAGGTACGCATGTTCTTTTATTTTATTTAATTAATTACTAGTATTTAGATCCTGTTTTCCACTGTATGCTTTGATGTACATGTTTATGTGTTATATAAATTGTTATGTCTACGAAATTTGAATCATTCAGTTATAACGGAGCATTTTACAGATGTTTTAAATTGGGCACTAATAAGCGGGCCAAAGTTAAATGATTTCTTGAAGTGTTATGCCAGGAGTCAAAGCCGGAAGTCTGGGAAAATGGTAGTGTCAGAAAGCAGCAGCACATCTGAGGTTGAACAAGAAGGTTTCGAAATCAATGGTAAAACCTATTACTTTTATGCTAAAAACATGATAGGGGAGAGAAACAACAAAGGGAACAAGGGTAAAAAGAACAAAAGTAAGAAAGGCATGATGCGATAATAGGATGGATAAGTAGTCTTTCATGCATGATAGACACTTTCTTTTGGGTTCGAGAATCATAGTGATGTAAGTTTTTTCATTAACCTTTTAAGGATGGTTATGATTTAATCTCATCAACACAAAACTCTTAACTGACCGTGTTCGAGAATCATTGTGCTTAATCAATGTTAAAGATGTTGGAAACATTTCGTCTCATTTGTTTTGAGCTGTTTCAATGTATTTTATGTGTCAAATTTATATGATGTGAAGATAAATAGTTAGAGGCTTAAGTTATACAAATGAAACCTGCACAAATACAAGTATACAACTAATAAAGTTAGGTCTATCTGATAGGTAAAAAGTTATATGTATCTTACTCTAATATAATATGATTGGTAACAAAGTACAATAGAACATCTATAAATTAATAATGTTGGGACCGGGATATTTTATTAATTTAATGAGATATTATTATATCGATAAATTAATAAATTATTAATTTAAAGAGGTTCATGTAAGAACTTCAAAATTTCCATATCCAATGTACATTCACACATTAAATGAAGTTGTCAAGATCATTGTTTTGAATTAAAGATAGTTCAATGTATATGGTTTTCTAAATTGATCATTATAAAATGTCCAATGATAAGTTTTATAATCACATCAACTATGGCTTCTAAACTAAAAGGTGTTAAAAAAATCAACCATGACCAATCAACAACGAAAATTGTTATGCGAGTATAAAAAAGATCACCAAGGATGCACTCAACAAGATTTGGTGCAGTGGGTTGACAAAACTTTTGATTTGACTAACAATATCAAACACTCTCAAAAGATCATCGGAGTTCCTATCAGCTGACTTTGACAAAGATGGATCTTCCAAGCGTCACAAAGCAGCCAAGTACCCGAACATGAAGAAAGTTGTTTGATTGCGTGGTTTTGTAACCTTACAACAGGTTTTACCTCTCGAGGGATCTCAAGAGGCTTACAACCCCACCAGGCAGTGTACCTGACCGATGTAGTATAGTGTAGTGGTAAGTACGGGGGATTGATCGTTCTCCACAGGGAATAGTGTTCGTTAGGTATGAAAGGCTACTCTAATTAGGTCTAAGGGTTGAGGAAGATTCTTTTTTTATGTTTTTATAATTTTATGAAAGCAAATAAAATCTCGGTTTTGAAGGAGTGGGCGGAATTAGTTGCTAGTCAACTAACCCAAAATTACTACGGATGCAAATAAAATAAAATAACAAAAATGAAATGTGGTGAGAAACTTATGTGTAGAGAAATGTGTTTACTTAGATTTCCTTACTCCCTAACTATCTTTTACCGGTTAATTAGTGTGTATTAGTCGCGTGGATGACGGGTGTATTCCTTAATACCATTCGTGGGGTGGCGTACTTACTTCCCCAACTCTACAAGCTCCTACTTCACTCCTATGTCGAGCCGGCTAGGAAGCTCCTAACATGGGATCACTAGAATTCGCTTGTGCATTAAATACAACCATAAAAACCTTTAGTACGCGTTTGGTTCATGTTTCTTAAGACGTTCAAGCAAGTTACCGAATAGGAAGTTAGCCAGTTTTCTTAAGCCTAACATAGATAAACAATCATCCAATACAACTAATAACACATTAACAACCAATAATCAATAGCTAAGTTTCATTAGATCTAAGCAAACACAAGATAAATTTAGCCTAACATGTTAAACAAAAGACAAGAATAAGATAGAATCAAACAACACATAGACATATTGAATGATTAATTGATAACTTATCTTTCAATGAAACATGGAAGATCTCAAGGCAAAAAGCCCTGAAAAAGTAGCTAAAATCGTCTTAGGGTTTTATCCCAAAATTCCACACACTAAGCTCTCCTTAATGACAAAAGATTAGAAAACTATATATAGATTTTTGGATCTGACGGCGTCACCTTATGGAGTGTGACGCCGTCACCTCGCCGCTTTTAGGGTTCCCGGATGACCATCTTGACGTCGTCCCTCTTTAGCTCTTCAAAAATCCATTCTGGCTTATCAAGGCTTGACGCCGTCTAACAATGAACGTGACGCCGTCCCCTTATGATTTAAGCCGTGACGCCCTCGATCAAGTTAAAGCGTGACGCCGTCAGAATTCACATGCTATTTTCACTGGCTTATCATGAGTAAATTTCACGTCCAACTTTTCTTGCCAAAGCATGACGCCGTCCAGAGTAAATTGTGACGCCGTCAAGAGTAACTTTTAGCCGATTCTTGAGACTTTGCCGTTTTCTTCACTTTAATGCTCCAAAAACGTCCAAAATGCCTCCTTTTCCAGATTTCTCCTCAAAAGTACCTAAAATGACAAAAGGAACGATTTAGGGCAATATTTGATCAAATAAATACGATTTAAGGCTTAAATGACCCCTTAAAAGCGGTACACTTTTCGCCTCATCAAATACCCTTACACTTGAGATTTGCTTGTCCTCAAGCAAATGCGCTTTTATTCTAATCAAAATACAAGTTAGGGGTCATTTAATGCTAACATAAAAGTAATTACAACAAATAATCGTTCCACTTCAATCATAATAAGCACGGAGATTACATACTAGCACCTCACAAGTAGTGTTTAGATACTCACATCTCTCAAGTGTCATCAAAATAAATCTCATAAATGAAAACGGAAAATATCTCTCACTACCTGTCATAGCAAATAGATTACCATAGGCTTGGGAAAGGATCGAAAACCTCCTCCACTAGGCGTAAGCACCTAAGATAAACTATCAAAGAGGGCTTTTAAATGGGTTATAACGTTAGGTGTAGGGAAAAGGAAAACACGGTTTTGTTGGATAAGGGATATTTTACTGGTGGCTAGTTAAAGATCTTGATCAATTACATGTACTATACAATGTTGCTAAGCCAAGACTAGACTCGATCTTAAGCTAATGATAAAATAACAAAAACATAAAATAAACATAAAATAAAACGGGATGGTAGTCCGTATGTTTTTTCTATTTTTCTTTTTCTCATTTTTTTGTGTTTTTCTTGATTTTTTCGATTTTTTTTTTTTTTTTTTTTTTTTTTTTTTTTTTTTTTTTTTGCATACACTTTTACCCTACCATCCAAAATAATACATCATAGGGGCATTGCATCCCCCTTACACTTGAACTTTTACATAACTTTACAATTAACTAATCTAATGACTCGAATTAAGATAATCGAAAACTTGGAGTACTTTTAAAATATTTAGCACATATGGGGGTAATAAATGATGTTCTTCCCCATTACTCCATTACACTAGTACTTTACCCATGAGTTCCAATCGTCCCAAAACAATATGTACAAGGATATGACTCGACTTAGCAACCATGTAATCAACTAGATAATTAACTTGGGTTTAAACAAATGTTGTAACAATAATGCACTAAAGATGAGTGCATACAAGGTAGGCTAAGGCGATTTGGGTGTACATTTTAGTGGGGTGTAAACAAATTCTTCCTTTAAGTAAAATGCTTAAAGGTCGAAACGAAAAGATAGGCTCTGAGGGGTGTACTAGGGGTATCGTGTACTAAAAATGAGTACAACGCAAAGGGTGTGGGAGAATTACTTGACCAATGTAGCCAACGTAATTATAACAAAAACACAGGTGTAAAACAATGGGTTAATCCTAATGCCTCTTATCATGTAGTAAATCTAACTACACGAATGTAGTCTCACTTGTGGCCTTGGAATGGTCCTAACGCAAGTTCTAGAATCTAAGTGCTACCGGTACACACATCATAGCATAAATGCTTTTCCTACCAATTCTAGGGGCGAACCTCACATATTTGGGGGTGGAAAATTTTTTAGTGGTACGGTTTTTGTGCTAGTCATATAACTCCTATCCGTGAGACGCTCATTAAGATCAAAGTTTCACTCCTATATGTTGTAAAAAATTTTAAATTTGGCACTAAAATTACCTTAACAAGTATTTCTCTCAGTTTTATTACACATCTACCATCAAACAAACAAAAATCAAGCGCAATGGCATTCTCTAAAATCGTACTTTTACCCTCCCCTTACACTTAAGATGAACATTGTCCCCAATGTTCAAATAATAAGATGTAAAAGCAAAAAGTAAAAGAATGAAATCAAATACTCCCCTGATTCGCTCGGTGGATAATGAAGTAACACGGTTAGATCTTCTTCCAAAGTAATGTTGAAGCTCCATGACTAATGCATCGCCATAAGCTTGATTCAAAACATTTCCTTGTCCAAAATAACCTGTTAAACCTGAGAAAACAAACACGAAAACCTGCATAACATCGGCGGGATAATTCTATATATAAGGATATAATGCTTGTGGAATGATAATTTTGCAGATTCCTGGAGATTATAAGTTGGAGATTTAATAAAAACTTTTTTTTTTTTTTAAAAACAAAACTTTCAAAAATTTCTGAAAATTAAATCTGACGCCGTCAGGTTATAAACCCTGACGCCGTCAGAAATGACCTGACAAAAATTCTCATTTTAAGTTTCCGGAAAATTTCTAGAAAAACCTTTACCTTACTTCCTGGAAATCCTGCAAAACATCATTATGACTCGATACAAGCATTTGACTCAAACAAATACGAATATGTATGTTAATTTAATATTATTACGATTCATGTTCATTTGTGTTCTAATAAACCGATTTAGATTTCCCTTACACTTAACTTTTGCAAAATACCTTTATATGTAGTTAAGACGAAGTTAAAAACAACATAAAGCATTTTCACAAATTAGTTTTTAACATGAATCAATACTAATAAAAATTAAACACACATACGGAAAATAAAATCAAACAAGCAAATAAATAAACACACAAAGCAAATAAAACAAATAAAGCTTGGGTTGCCTCCCAAGAAGCGCTTGTTTTTGTTCGAGTCATGAGCCTGACTCTACCCTTATTTAACGGATAAAGGAGAGGTTTTTCCTACACTTAAGATTAAGTGTGGGTGATAGTAGCGATACACACCAACTTGGTAGGAGTATGCCACGTGAGGAAAGAGTGGTGGATGAATTATATGCTCAAAGGGGTGTGTGCCCCTTTCATCATAACCTTACCTAGTTCACTTTGGTCAGTGGGTGATTTTGAGTTTCCTCCTAAAAAGGGATCATCTTCTATCAACTTCGAGAGATTCCTAGTTGGGAATCCATCTTGACCTAATAAACCCGGTTTAAACCCATAATGTTTCTTGTGATCAATCATGAATGGGTGATGTAAGTATGTAAGGTCACAGTTCACTCCTATATTAGCTTCCACTCCACATGGCCTAGAGTCTACTACCTTTATCTTAACATTACCCGGACTACATGGTTTGATGGGTGGATCGGGACCTAATTCAATTCCTAAGTTCACATCTAAGGATGTAAGATTAGGTAACGGTTTTGGTTTAGGCTCCGGTTCATCAAAACTAGGAACTTCCATAGAACTAAAAGAAAGGTTATGACTACAAGTATTCAAACCTATTTCTTCTAGTTGTGTTTGGTCCAAGGGTTCTACCTCTATTGGGGTTCCTATAGTCTCTTCTACTTCTTTCGGGTAAGTCACGGGCGGTGTGTGTGCCTCAAATGATGGTAGGACTTGTGGGGTACTTGGTGAGCTTATGTTACTTACCTCATCATTCCTTGTGTCAAGATCACCTATATCCTCATCATGTGTTTTAGTAGGATCTAACCCTAACATTTTCCCAAGTATCTCAAGTGCTTCTCTAGGCATCTTAACTTCTATATCCGAATCATAAGGATCATCCTCAATATTATGACTGCTATATTCAAATTGCCCAAAAGATTCATCATCTGTTTCTTGAGATTCATCATCATCGATCATAAAACCTAGGTCTTTTTGATCAATGTGATCATGTTCGGCTAAATCCTCCATCACATCAAGGTCACCTATGTGTTTGTTTTGTACTATGGCATTACATGACAACCACTTAGGTATCTCAACACTAATGTATTCATCCCCAAACAAACTTGTTTCATGATCCAGGAATTTTATATTCAATTGACTTGTACTAACGTTTGTTGGGTTGTCTACCCTATAATAATATTGGGCACAATCTTCTATGGCATCCCATGCTTCTTCAGCACTTAATTCCCTAAAGTCCCCATTGGCAAAATCCTCAATGCGCATTTGGTCATATTGGCCAACACGATAGTAAAAGGTTCGGGTTAGGGATGCTAAAGCGAAACTATGATGAGGGAATTTTCGGAGTAAATTTCTAAAACGAGTCCATGCATCATATATGGGTTCATCTCGATATTGTTTGAAATTCGAGATGTCAATAGGGTAGAATGGCCTTTGTGGTTGGTGGTATGGTGGATTCGCGTACTCCATAATGGTGAACGGAAGAGTCAATGGAAATTACGAACAAACACACAAAGAAAAAGATAGACTAAAGAAAACCTAAAAATAAAAATAAAATCTTACTAGAAAGGAATCTAGCAAGTAGACCTAATAGAAATAACACTTCAACCTAAACAATAACTATTCCCCGGCAGCGGCGCCAAAAACTTGATTGCGTGGTTTTGTAACCTTACAACAGGTTTTACCTCTCGAGGGATCTCAAGAGGCTTACAACCCCACCAGGCAGTGTACCTGACCGATGTAGTATAGTGTAGTGGTAAGTACGGGGGATTGATCGTTCTCCACAGGGAATAGTGTTCGTTAGGTATGAAAGGCTACTCTAATTAGGTCTAAGGGTTGAGGAAGATTCTTTTTTTATGTTTTTATAATTTTATGAAAGCAAATAAAATCTCGGTTTTGAAGGAGTGGGCGGAATTAGTTGCTAGTCAACTAACCCAAAATTACTACGGATGCAAATAAAATAAAATAACAAAAATGAAATGTGGTGAGAAACTTATGTGTAGAGAAATGTGTTTACTTAGATTTCCTTACTCCCTAACTATCTTTTACCGGTTAATTAGTGTGTATTAGTCGCGTGGATGACGGGTGTATTCCTTAATACCATTCGTGGGGTGGCGTACTTACTTCCCCAACTCTACAAGCTCCTACTTCACTCCTATGTCGAGCCGGCTAGGAAGCTCCTAACATGGGATCACTAGAATTCGCTTGTGCATTAAATACAACCATAAAAACCTTTAGTACGCGTTTGGTTCATGTTTCTTAAGACGTTCAAGCAAGTTACCGAATAGGAAGTTAGCCAGTTTTCTTAAGCCTAACATAGATAAACAATCATCCAATACAACTAATAACACATTAACAACCAATAATCAATAGCTAAGTTTCATTAGATCTAAGCAAACACAAGATAAATTTAGCCTAACATGTTAAACAAAAGACAAGAATAAGATAGAATCAAACAACACATAGACATATTGAATGATTAATTGATAACTTATCTTTCAATGAAACATGGAAGATCTCAAGGCAAAAAGCCCTGAAAAAGTAGCTAAAATCGTCTTAGGGTTTTATCCCAAAATTCCACACACTAAGCTCTCCTTAATGACAAAAGATTAGAAAACTATATATAGATTTTTGGATCTGACGGCGTCACCTTATGGAGTGTGACGCCGTCACCCTCGCCGCTTTTAGGGTTCCCGATGACCATCTTGACGCCGTCCCTCTTTAGCTCTTCAAAAATCCATTCTGGCTTATCAAGGCTTGACGCCGTCTAACAATGAACGTGACGCCGTCCCCTTATGATTTAAGCCGTGACGCCCTCGATCAAGTTAAAGCGTGACGCCGTCAGAATTCACATGCTATTTTCACTGGCTTATCATGAGTAAATTTCACGTCCAACTTTTCTTGCCAAAGCATGACGCCGTCCAGAGTAAATTGTGACGCCGTCAAGAGTAACTTTTAGCCGATTCTTGAGACTTTGCCGTTTTCTTCACTTTAATGCTCCAAAAACGTCCAAAATGCCTCCTTTTCCAGATTTCTCCTCAAAAGTACCTAAAATGACAAAAGGAACGATTTAGGGCAATATTTGATCAAATAAATACGATTTAAGGCTTAAATGACCCCTTAAAAGCGGTACACTTTTCGCCTCATCATTGTTTATGAATGGTTTCTCCAACATCAAGAGCGTGTGAATATAACAACTCTTCATAACTTTTTGTTGCAATACGAGAACACAATGCCTACTCTATTAACTGCAATGGGGAAATTTAAAGATGAACTCAATATAGATTTGAAGTTTAAAAAAAAACAAGTGACTATAGATTCTTTTTTTACTAGACAATCTTAGAATTTTGAAATATTTTGGAGAATTATTAATTTATAGTTTCGTTGGGACCAATATATTTGCATTGGGATTTAAAAAAAAATTATTATCTTATTATTTTATCGATTGGGGTCCAATTTTGTACTGGTCCCAAGTTGGGACCGGACAAATTATTAGTTTTATCATGTTAGTTTTAATTGAGGACAAGTTACCGCCGTTGGTTTTGCTTTAATGGTTTTTTTATGAAATTTTCGTTAAGAGAATTTCGCATGAAGAAACTCGTTGTGGTGTCGGTGATATCGTTGAGATTCCGAAGTTATTTTGAACTACCTGGTGATGTTGAGATTTTTTGTAAAAAAAGATTCGTACTTCTTATGTCATATGTTAATCACCTAAATCTCCAAGTCCTAAATATTAGTCTACTCTCAAAATTAGTCAAGTGCTTAGTGAAACCGAATCAGAGGTATTTCAGGTGTCTCTTTCGAAACAACAAACACAACATGAGCTAAAAATGAAACAGGTCAACAAAAGAGAATTGCATTCAAATGGGTCAGATTGGGTTGACCCTAAACACAAATTCCAATTTGCATTGCAACAGAATAAACAAAACACAGATTTCTTTAAACAAGATATGACTTCAACACAAGCTACATTAACCAAAGTCAATACATCTTGCATCATAGAATGCTCTATTCAATGTTAACTACCATTACAACAAAAGCCTACACAGCGTAAGATACCTAACCAAGAACTGAATTTCGCACGAAAGTTTAGTAAAACTTCATTAACAATATTAGTCTACTATGGCATACCCAAAAAAAGTTAAACCTCCTAAATCATGCAAGCAACCTACTCAAACGACGACTTTAACATCAACTTCTTCCACCAACGGATGAACTTCCAAATTTTGTGCAAGTTTCTCCTTTCTTAACGTCAAAAAAGACACCAAAGTTATACGGAATTGTGATCACAATGGTTACAACCAAGACAGACATCCTAATCCAGCTCAAGTTATCCGGAAAATGCATCGCCAAAGCAATGGTCACCCGAAACCACAGTTCCATTCAATCTTTTCCGCTTCTCCCCCTCATGGTGATCATGGTCGTGATCATCATGTCTTCTTTTTAAACCATGAGCTTGAGATCTACATGATTTTTTAGGAGCATCAACACGTGCAGATAACTTTTCTGATGTATCAGTAATAGATCTTTTAGAATTCGTGGCATCCTCCTTAGTAGAAATATTTTGAGAAATTTCACATTGTTTACGTAAGGTCGTAATAAAATCGGCATCAGCAGATTCATCTTTAGGCTGTGACAAAAGTTTCGTAAGTAACAATTGCTTCAATTCATCCACAGATAAGTCTTGTTGTGGTCGAGGAGGTGGAGGCAGTGGTAATATTAATTCTTCTGTTGCAACAAGCTTTCCAAGTAATCGTTGCATATCACCCAGTTGTTTAGCAAAAGATTCTTGGACAGCCTTTAGAGCGCCGTCCACATATTCTCTCGAAACAAATTCTGGGAAATCATTAACACCTGGCTCACTTAGAGGCTCAGTTACCAAAACAGTTAATTTAACTTTAGGATTTTCTTCCGATCTTCGTGACATACCAACATTAGGTATCACTGCGGAAGTTCCAGCAAAGTCACGCAGACTTACATTTGACTCAAGTGTCGTAGACATTGTTTTAGATGGCTTCATACTCGATCGTGCACTCAAAGAAGTCGGGGACAAAAGTAGATGTCCTCCTTTTTCTTTTGATCCTTTCTCACTTTCAACACTAAACCTCTCGTCATTTTCATCTCCTCCCTCATTATCATCATCATTAGATCCTTCCTCCGGTTTGGGCTGCAAATTAGGACATAAAGAGTTCCTGTATTCTATAACACTATGTGTGGTTTGGTCAGCATAGGCTAACAGTTCATCAGGAATTCTCATTTCTTGAACATTTGAATCTCCACAATCTCTTCGTAAATACTTCATTCGAAAATCTGCAATTGAAGGGTCATTTGGTCTTCTAGGAATTTCTTTACGATCCCTCATAATTGAAAAGATAACAATCTTCAGAAAACGTATGAATGGTACGAACTTCCGAGCCTTAGATGGCAGATTCTTGTCCTTGACCACTTCAATCAAATCATTCCAAAATAATTCCGCGTAGTCATAGTTTTTGTTGAATGCAATTCCTTGAAAAATTCTTAACACTGAAATGCTGCATTGATCCATTCCAGTACCCTTCGAGGTAAGACATCGATTAATGATTGGAAGTAATTCATCGTGAGGCATAACAGTTGAAATACCAAGTCCACCCCTCAAAAAACTTTTAGGCGAGTTGGATGTAGAAATAAAGCCGAGAATGAAAATCTTGTAAAATAGATGAATCAAATGGAGAGTTGTCATGAGGGATTACAGGCGGAATTGGAATGTGCTCTTTTTAAGTCTTTATGAAAAGATAAGAGCTTTCTTTGATTCGAGAGCAGATAGGTCAGAAAGAGCAAAATGGCCGTAAATGGTTCAACTCAAACATTAAAGAGTTAAATGAATAAATGGTCCCTGTGGTTTGCCCAAATTGCAGGTTTAGTCCCTATGGTTTCGAAAGTGCAGGCGGCCTCCCTGTGGGGAAACCTTGGTTCCGTTTTGGTCCCTGGCCGTTCCATTTTGGTCCCTGGCCAGGGACTAAACGTGCAATTATGAGCAAACCACAGGGACCATTTCTGCAACGGCCAGGGACCAAAACGGAACCAAGGTTTCCCCATAGGGAGGCCGCCTGCACTTTCGAAACCATAGAGACTAAACCTGCAATTTGAGCAAACCACAGGGACCATTTATGCATTTAACTCAACATTAAATAACCATTTTTGTGACATTTGTCCAGTAAATTCTGCAATTAAGTTCCATTTTTGGGCTGAATCTGCTAAATTCTCTTGTAAATTTTGCAGAAATATAAATAATATCTTCAACATTAATTTGGATTGAAAGGCATTATGGTCAAGATAATGCTTTTACTATTAACAATGTTGATAGTGCAGCAACTAATTGAACAAGTAATTGAAGATGATGCTTTTTCCACATCCATATGTTTAATGTTGATAAAGCAGAACAAGTAAATGAGATTGTTACCAAATCCATACAAACCCAAAACAATGGGACAAATTCGATAAAAGAAAAACATTAAACAAGTTCTCCATAACTGCAAGACAGAAAGCATCCTGCATATCTCCTCCTGCTATCCCATCCAAAACACCAGATCAAGCATCATCTGCAAAACATAGCAAATGTCATGCGGAAATCTTTGCAGAAAGATCAAATAGTTGATGGAACTTTTACTATAATAATAAATAAAGTAAAGGGAAAAATGACTATTAGTTCCTTATGTTTGAAGGATGTTGTTGCAACATCATTGCAACTGCTAATGATTTCTGTATAAACCACTTTCACTATCCCTAAAAAATCAATTTTTTCAATACAAAATTTACGTATGTTTTTTAATCCTTTGTATTACTACATATCTAAGTTGATGTTTTTCATTCTTTGTAGAGTAATTTCACCCAAGAATTTCAGGCTTTCATTGTTTTTAACTTTGCAAATTTTCTTTCAGAATTTTATATGGCACATAGTTGATGCACCTTTTACTAGAACAATGTTGTAAATTAAACAATGAAACTGATTGATCAAATATTACCTCCCACACAACGCGGCTGACCACCATTAAACAACCCGGGAGTCACGGTGATAGTCTTGCAGCCAAGGCTGGTCTGGTCTGCTGTTAGGCACATTCTGTAGTCATCCAGGTTTGTCAAATAAACAAACGCGACCCCTTTTTCGCATGAGGGAAGGTAGACCAGAGGGGGGATTCGACGACGACACAGCTTAGCAAACCTGGCCCTTACCTGCAATAATAATAAAAGAATATATTAGTTATAATATTAACTACTGTATTTACCAAAAATGACCAGTATTAGCTGGGTATGAAAACCCATCCCGCTAACATTCACGTACAAAGGAGTTGTCACGTTTCCCTCCACAGCAGAAACTATCGTGGGCTTGTCAAAGAGTTTTGTGCCGCTGAGACGAAGAGCCTGCAAACGACCTGATGTGATTCATATACACTGATATTTCTCTATAAATCATAACGTTTACATACAGATGCTTTCCTTAATTCTCGCCTCCTCTTTTGTCTCGTAACACAGGATAACACGCGCATTCTGGTCAGCAACCTTCGCCCGTGCGTCACTGAAGACGACCTCCAAAGGGAAAAGTTCCCCAATGCCACCTCTATCCGTCTGGCAAGGGATCCCTATGCTCTCAAATCCCGTTGCTTTGCCACCGTGGAGTTTGGAAATCCTGCTCATCACTTGCTGGTTTACGAAAAGCATGGGTTTCCTGGGATGATAGAGAGCATTGATTGTACACATTGGCCATGGGCGAATTGCCCACACGCTTTAAAAGCTCAATTTTGTAAGGATGATCACTGGTCAGATCCTTTAATTTTATTGGAAGCGACCGTCTCTCAAGATTTATGGATTTAGCATGCGTTCTTTGATGTCTCCGGTATGAATAACGAAATTAATGTTTTACGTCAATCGCTTCTTTTCAATAATCTCAAAATGGGGAGAGCACCGGATGTGGAATTCGTTGCTAAAAATGTGGCTTATAAACGGGGATATTATCTTGCTGATGCGATATATTCGGAATGGTCTGTTATTATGAAGTCCATTAAAAATCCAAGGACGAATGATGACAAACGAAAATTATATAAGACGATGCACGAAGCAGCTAGGAAAGATGTGAAATATGTGGAACAAGCTTTTGGTGTACTAAAGTGCAAGAGGCTAATGATTAAACATCCGGCTAAAGGGTTTGACCAAAAGCGTCTATCAGATATGATGCACACATGCATCATATTACATAATATGATAATTCAGGACCAAGTGAGGGCGATATCTCTCATATTCTTTCGAGCGGAGTAGCACCGTGATTATGATCCCGTAAGAACGCATGTGGAATCGTTGGAAATTACCAAGGAGATAATCGACAAAACAACTCATCTTTTCCTAAAAGCCGATATGGTGGAAGACATTTGGAATCGTCAAAATCAAAACTAGTTTAGTCGTTTTATTATCATAATGTTTTAATGTTATTTGAATTTTATTGTAATGTTTTAATTTTATTTGAATTATTATGTAATGTTTAAATTATTAATGAAATTCTAATTTTGTAGTTAAAAATTTTTGAAAAAAAAAAATAAAAAATAAAATGAAGGTCGCCCTTACTTTGGCAACCAATCGCCTGTAGGTCGCTGAAGAGAGAAAGCTGACGTGTCAGATAAAATGACGGTCAATCGACTCCCTTACTGTGTCCAGCCTTACAAACTTTGATGCTTGTATTTACATTAAAAAATAAAAAAATAAATAAATAAATAAATGAAACGTAGATTAGTCAGTTAAAATGTTGGAAACCATATCCAAAAGGCATTACAAAAAAGGGAAATGATGCCTGCTTCACAAAGTAGGCAACTGCCTACTTTCCCTTTGTAAAAAAAAAATAAAAAAATAAATAAATAAATAATAATTATAATTAAGCCTCTTCATTATATCACGTAGACATGTTTACCCCTTTCATTACAAAGGCAAAGTTGCCTACTTTGTGAAGCGGTCATCATTTCCTTTTAAAAAAAGCAGGCAAATTCTCATCCTTCCAAAAAAAAAAATCCTTTTTTCTTTTTAATATTAAAACTAAACAATTTTTAATAAAAATAAAAATACGACAGTATTAGTTTTAAAACATTCATGGACTTGAATCATACGTGTGATATAAATGAGATACCCGGTTCACAACTACACTGATAGCATTAGGGTGCGTTTGGTATCCCACTATGGGAATCAGACTATGACTATGAAAGTGATTAAATATGTTTGTTTAAGATGAGGGGGCCCACCACTATGGTAATGAATGATAGATATAATCCATACTCCATATACATCAAGAGAGCTAGGTATGAATCTTTCATAGGTAAGGGACGCACCACTACTATCAAAGTTATACCCATTGTCATTCATGGCAGAATACCAAACACACCCTTAGTTTTACATCCTAAATATTATCACTTCAACTTAACCTTACAAACACAAACCCTTATGATAACCACCTACCATACCTATCTCTCCCAAAACTTAAAAAAACTCATCCAATCTCATCTTCCATCGTCATCATCTTTAATCTGAATCACCATCTCATCTCAACAATCGAATAACAAATCCATTTAATTGATTCTCACAAACACAAACACAACCACAACCACAATCGTACCCTAACCTTATCTTCTTTGCTGCTCATGCCGAATCAAGATAGCATTTTATGGCTTCAAGATCCTTTGGAGGGTCTCAGGTAGGTTCTACATGTATTATTACTCTTGTATTTTGACAACCGAATCAAAAGGAGGGATGAAACTGGCAGTTTTGTTCTTTCTTACAACGATTCGAATAGTAAAAAGAAGTTAAACTTTTTTATAGATCGATGATGATCAATTTTTTTCTTCGTGTTTATTATTTTGATGTCTAAAAAGCTATGGTGAGACACGAAAGCAAAAAAATCTGAGATCTTTAAATATAGGAAAATAAAATAGGGATTTTTTTTTTTTTTTTAAAAAACTAGCCGTTTGGCTAGATTTTGAATATTTTGAAACAAAAAACGGTCTAATGCAACGGTCACTTGAATTTATCACCACCGGTGTATATTATTGTCCTTAATAAATTTTGGGCATGAATTTAGGGCGGCGGCGGTGTTACCACCGGTATGAGGCATAAATTCACCCATACCGGCGTCCACTCCTAGTACCCTTAAGATGTATCTATTGTCAGTGACAGCATGCATAGAATCCAATAGTACCCGTCGACACAAATGACACGTATGAAGCAATCAACACATACCCCAAGTATAAAATACCCAATATGTATCTTCCAACTTCAAGAAGTAGAAAATCGAGAATAAAAAAAGGTATAAACCCCATGAACCCATGGTCAGACAAGCACGCCACCACAATTTCTAGTCTTCACTACATAAACGATAATCGCATAACACAATTGTTTTTTTCCAGAACAAAGAAAATGTGAACAAAAACCCTGGAAACATAAAAGACGGTTTCGAAGTGTTTCTTCTTTTTTTCATTAAGTGCCTTTATAACATTTTGCAGACGGGCAGAGAATGAACACTTTAGTAACTTGGAACTAACAGATTCTAAAATAATCATACTTTCAAAACCCAAAAATAATACAAAAAACTTCAAAGACAAACACCAAAAGTCGGTAGATGCCACAATATATATTAAAAGGGTACAAGAGTCTAGAAACAGTCTAATACAAGAGATAACATCACCGTGCAGATTACTATTCTGCAAATTCCTACAACATACTTGAGTTGATAACGATATTAGGACATCCTAAGAGTTCTATTCGGGTGGGCAAGTGAGAATGTGAGATCTGAATTTATCAAGCTCCGTAAGAACCTCCTGCTCTAGACGATAAATTAGATCAATCATCCACCATATCTGCACACACAGGATCGTATTAAGTTTCAAGACCAAAAATGACAGATACATTTCCATTATAATAAAGTTAATTGATAGAAGTGGCTTAAATTGGCGTGTCATGCAACAGGTCAAAATAAGTAAAAAAAAAAATTATACATGTCAAATTAGGATTTGGGCTGGAATGATCTAAACATTTTTTTTCCATTTTTTTTACACTTCAAAGTAATAGTGAAAATTTTAACTATTAAAACTACATTATTGTATTAAGATATTCTTACATAATTTACTATTTGAATACGCTTTGAACAACTTGCAAACTGTTTAACGCATTTGATGCCTTAAAGGTAAAGCTTAACCCAATTCGAGACATTTATAGGTAAATGATGCAAAGAAGAGGAGAAAGCTAACCTGTAAGGTTCCACTTCCACCAGTACTTTCATCATCATTAGATACGCTAACAATTGTCCATGGATCATGAGCGTTCCAATGAAAATCAACCACCTTGTCCTTGCACTCATAAACATAAGATAAGTGATTCTTACAATTGGTATGTTTATCCAAAGTCCTCCTCAATAAACAACGGTTTAATAATGAATATGTGCTACATGGCACAATAAACGACAGTTCTGTTATGAAATGATGATCTTTGTACCTGTGCCCAGAATGGCGAAACAATAAGCCCTGTGCAGCATTTGAGGCTGGACCAGAAGATTCACCAATCTGCTCAAGAAAAAAAATGTTTAAAATGACGAGCAAAAGAAGAAAATAAGGTAACATTAAAGGTGGCAAGATGTGGGGATGGATCATGGATGGGATGGTAACGGGTCAAATATAGGTTAAAGTTGAAACGGACAAATTTTTGTATAGGTCAAAATGAGCCAGGTAAAGTTGTGTTAAGCCGCAAACACTTTTTTTGTCCATCATTTTATCTTTTCATAGAAATTAATGTATTACAATGATCACGAAAATAATATAGCTACAGCAATACTCCAAATCTTAGTATAAGATAACGTCAACTTCTGACTTATGAGACTCCAAGACTTAATGCAACTTTCAACCCGTTTAGCTAACACTTCCACTTGGCCCAAATAAGACAACGGCCACCATTAAGTACTAAACAAAAGGAGTATACAATAAAATAAGCCATGTACCTTGTTATGATCCCAGGCGTTCAAGTTTCCATCCTCTACTGAACTTTCAAAGACAGACGATTTGTCCGGAGACCACTACAAAATGAATAAAATTTTGTCAACATCCAAATATTACTTAAAAAAACATAGAAGACGCAAAAAACACTAGTGATTTAAACCTGCACACAGAGAAAAGCAGCAGTGTGATTCTCAAATACATGGATGGGTGATCCAATCACATTGAATGCTAGTGAGGAAGAAGGTCAGGTACAACAGTTCACAAAAGTTCCTCAAATATCAATACATGCCCCTAACGGAGTTCAAAGCTACCAAACTATGAGGGTGGTTGGAATGGTAGGGAAATTTGAACTGCACATTGTGATTGATTGTGGAAGCACTCATAATTTCTTAGATGTGAATGTGGCAAAGAAGTTGGGAATTTATATCAAGAATACATGTCCTTTACAAGTTATTCTAATCAGTATTTTAATATCCTAAGTTAGCTATACAACCTAATCTAACGCAAGGGGGTTCAGCCTGAGAGACTGGCACGGTTTGGTTATGATTAAATAGTAAACTAAACTAATGAGCACGAATCAGCGATTAGCACACACGTACACAGATAGATACTCGAGACAATAAGAAGACCTGTCCTGATAATTAAGTAGCTTGTCACTTGTTTTATTGCTAGTTTTATATGAAGTGTATATAATTAAACCTTTCTCATTGGCTCTAATCTTATCGGCGAGTAAACCCTTAATGATTACTTATGTCTATCCTATTTTTCTAGAGTATTGGGCATTTGTGATGCCCACGTCTCATATACGCTAGAATAGATAGGCGAGGAAGGGGCATGGCGACCCAAGCAAGACTCAGCTAGACACAGAGGTTATCAATGCACTAATAAAAGTCACCAAAGACATCAACATATAAACTTTAATTAATGGGAAAGCAATATTAAGGGGAGTGCATGATCTTCCGTAGTCACATGACACAAGCCCATCAATCCTGATGAATTAAAGTGTACTAATACAATAAAACAAAACTACTTAATGAATTTGAATACATGCAGGACCTTCTTACAGCTCTTGTATCTTCGTTTAAGGTGTGTCTTGTGCTGTTTGGTCGTCTGAATTCGACTCTAGGGTTATGCAAAAGTCTAAGACTAAGCTCTCGAAATTCGTCTGGCCTTGGGGTATTTATAGTTTCTGTCTGAGGGATCGATGCGGCGCATAGAGTTGTTAGATGCGGCGCATTGACTTAACTTCGCGTGGGGTCCAAGATTAATATATTCAGGAATATTCGTACACCATCTTCAGATGCGGCGTATCTTTATCTTTGTATGCGGCGCATGTACTTTAGCTGTCTTGGATTGTAACTTGTGAAATCTTGATAGTGATACGCCGTATGTTAGAAGTATATTGCGGCGTATCTGGAGTAGAACGAGCTTGATCTTCTGGATTTCAGTAGGCTTTTGACATCTTGCTTGTTTTGCTCCATAATTAATCCAAAATCGCCAAGTTTCACATAATGCTTGTTTTTACCTGAGAATTACTAAAGTAAACATTAATGTATCGATTCTCATAGATAATATAATAAAACAAGTCAAATAAATAGGATAAATGATGATAATAAAATGTACTTATTTGAGTTCATCAAATATCCCCCCACTTGAACTTTACTTGTCCCCAAGTAAACCTTAGAATTAATCAAATGAAAATGTATCCTAAAAGATATTAGGATTTATTTTTATATTTAAGCACGTATTCGTTTTGTCATAATCACACAACCAAACACTTAACAAAGTAGAAACCAAAATAATTTTTAATGTAAAACAATTCTAAATCGTTTAGTTGCTTAGTCGTGACGAATATTCTATCATAGGCTTGGCAAGTATACGCATCTCCCCCACTAAAGCCAAGGAGAAACAAGTCTAAAGCGGTAAAAAGGGTTTGTTGGTTAAGGGTTGATCATCCTTTTTAATCTCTATCGATCTCACATTCCAGAAAAGGAGACAAAATTACAAATACATGATCGAATCCACGACCACGATACTTGCAATTGCTCAAATCCTTAACTCGAATAGGCTAAAGATAGGACCAAGTAATCTTCACCAATAATATTATATCAAAAAGGGCGACAAAATCATAAATACATAGCCGAATCCACGACTACGATACTTAAGATTGCTCAAATCCCTAATCTCAATAAATCAAAGGTTTGGATGAAGAATGATATAGGGTATGGATAATATTTGGGATACAAAATGGTGTAAAATGAAAAATAAACAAAACAGATAGATTAAAATCCTAAGTGTGGTTAATCACTTTCCCAACCATCCATGAATAAGACTCATATCATTAAATAACTCACACTTTAACACTTGAAACACACGCTTTAGGTAGACACGAATTATACTCAACAAAATCTCAATCAAAGAATAACCTTAGTTGGCGTTCCCATAACGGCCAACTCCCATTCAATCCATAAATATAATATACAATAACAAATAGTGGTGATATCTCCCACTTAATACAAAACTTCACATAAGTTGGTTAAAAAAAAATTCCAACTTTTCCTTTTTCTTTTTCTTTTCTATTTTTTTCGATTTTTTTTTTTTATTTTTTTTTTTTTTTACATCAACATATATGTGTAAAATTTCACAACTTTTCTATCACTATTTTTCTGGATAATTTTTCCATACTCTTCATACTTTCAGAAATAACTGTAATAGTGAAAGTAGCAAACACACGAAAAATAAACTAAAAGTTATACAATATTTACTTTCATACCAATTGCATTGTGCAATTTCCCGACCTAACCAAAGATAATGAATTACGCACGCGAATACAGGTAATGTAAGGAAACACACTTTGCCTAAAGCAATTAACCACGGATTTTAATCTACAGGGTAGGCTAAGGTGTAAGGGTGTATCGAAACATTATAACAAAGGTGTAAGAAACGAAAGGAATGGCTCTGAGGGTTTTTCTAGGGGTATCTTACTCTAAAAGTGAGAGTTAACAAAGGGTTTATACGGGGGTTAACTAACCAGTGTAGTTAGTTAATATCACATAACATATAAAGGCTATTTGGGTGTAATCCTAGAAATTTACCAATTTAGACAAGTCACTCCAATTATATAGATAATACTCATTATGGTGGTCTCGAATAGTATATGATGAACTCAAATAAGTACATTTTATTACTATCATTTATCCTATTAATTTGACTTATTTTACTATATTATGTATGAGGATTGATACTTAATCGTTTACTTTTGTAATTCTCAGGTAAAAACAAGCATTTGGTGAAACTTAGCGATTTTGGACTAATTATGGAGCAAAACGTGCATAAAGTGAAGAGTCTACTGACATGGACAAGATCAAGTCAATTCTGCTCTAGATGCGCCGCATCTCACTCTCGACATGCGCCGCATCTCTATCATGATATCACCAGATACGATCCAAGATACAAGAGGACATGCGCCGCATCTAATAAAGAGTTACGCCGCATCTTCTGGCGGTGTACGAATATTCCTGAATATTATAATCTTGGACCCCACGCGAAGTTAAGTACATGCGCCGCATCTACTTAAGTAGATGCGCCGCATCTTCCCTCAGACACAAACTATAAATACCCCGTAGACCAGAGGGATTAGAGAGTCGGAAGTTCGAAAACCTAAAGACCGAACAGAAGAGAAGGACGAATTCAGTCAAGAAGGCAGCACAAGACACACCCAAATCGAAGATACAAGAGCTGTAAGAAGGTGCTGCATGTATTTAATTCATTAAGTAGTTTTGTTTTATTGTTTTAGCAAACTTTAATTCATCAGGATTGGTGGCTTGTGTAATGTGACAACGGAAAGATTGCACTCCCTTTAATACTTGCTTTCCCATCAATTAAAGTTTATATGTTGATGTCTTTGGTTACTACTTATTAGTGCATTGACCACCTCTGTGTTTATTAGTGGCTTGCGGGCACCCGACTGCGGGACAAGGTGTGGCTCCCACGGTTGTTTCTAAATTGATCACTTAGGAATAACTTTTAGACATAAGTCGTCATTAAGGGTTTACTCGCCGATAAGAATAGGACCAACGAGAAAGGGTTAATTACATACACTTCATATAAAGCTATCAATAAAACAAGTGACAATCTACTTAATCATAAGGACAGCCCTCTTATTGTCTCTAGTATCTATCTGTGTACGTGTGTGCTACTTGCTGATTCGTGCCTATTTGTTTATTTTATTATTTAATTGCAAACAAAACTGTGCCAGTCTCTCAGGCTGAAACCCCCTTGCGTTAGGATATTAAAATACTGATTAGATTAACGAGATTATACGTTCCACTCTTAGTGATCGACACTCTACTTACCATTATCTTCATACTGACCGGGTACACTGCTCGTTAAGTGTGTGTGTTATTGATAAGTCGGCTAAATATAAATTTAAAACTTGAGTAGGCATTAAAACTGCTAAACCGCAACGACACATCACGCGCATCAAGTTTTTGGCGCCGTTGCCGGGGAGTGAATTGTTATTATCTGTTAATTTGATTAGTATTTTAATTAGGTTATTTTTCTTTTTATTAGATTAATTGCATCATTGTACTATTTTGCATATTTGTTGTATTGTGTGTTATTTGTTTGCTTTTGTTTTTATTTTTGTGTGTTTTATTTTTTGTTTTTATTTTTCGTATTTTTCTGTTCTGCTATCGTTGTACTGTGCTAAATCAAACGATACGGCGCATCTGATCTCTCAGATACGGCGTATTGCGTTTAATTTTTTTTAATACAACGCGTTTAATTAATTCGATACGACGCATCTTTTCCCCAAGATACGGCGTATCTGTTTTTAACAAGAAAATTTTTCTAAGCGATAAAGTAATACGACGCATCTGCTTTTGTAGATACGGCGTATCTGTTTTGATAAAAATTTTTCTAAACGTTAACGCCATACGACGCATCTGCTTTCGCAGATACGGCGTATCTATTATTTTAATTAAAAACAGTTTGCGAATTATTAAACAAATACGGCGTATCGATTTCCGTCGATACGGCGCATCTTACTGAATCAAAAATCTTTTATTTTTAAACATAACGAAAATACGGCGCATTAACTTTCGTTAATACGACGCATTTAATTTTAATTAGATAAATTGATTTTTGATTGATTAATTCGATACGGCGCATTCATAAATTCTAAGCGGCGTATCTATTTTCTGAATAAAGTCTGATTTAATTTTAACGATCATAAGATACGGCGTATCCAACTCTTTGGATACGGCGCATCGTCTGCAGATATCAGTAACTTTAATTTTTCGTATTCCGTTTTCGTTATTAATTATCTGATATATTACTTTCTCGAGCATACCCTACTGATGCTTTTGTGATTGATTTCAGGAAGTGCATGACCAGGAGTTCTACGAGGAACTTGATTCAACCTTTCGAAGATCCTGAACGAGCCCTACATTCGCTTAAAAGGCTTTTCAACACAAGAAGCTTTGATCTTTCAAGTTCACTCGAGCTTGATTACTTTTCTGAAGAAAAAGAGGAGGTTGAAACAGAAATAATGGGCGAAAACACTACTATGGAGGAATACATGAACAATACCCGTGCTGATTACACTTCAGGAGTTGCTAGACCTAAGTTTGATGACAAGTCAAAATTTGAGTTGAAGGGACAATTTCTCAAAGAGCTCAGAGAGAATGCTTTCAGTGGGACGGAACAAGAGGATGCTAATGAGCATGTTGAAAAGGTCCTGGAGATTGCAGATTTGTTTACTACAGAAAGTGTCAATACCGATCAACTCATGCTAAGAATCTTCCCAATCTCACTAAAAGGAGCTGCTAACAAGTGGCTAAGGAATGAACCTGCTAGTTCGATCACTACGTGGGAAGGTTTGAAGAGCAAATTCCTGAAGAGATATTGTCCACCTGCTAAGACTGCCAAGAAGATGGAGGCTATCAATAGTTTCAAGCAAGAGCCTGATGAAACCCTTTATCAAGCTTGGGAACGATTTAAAGATTTATTGATAAAATGTCCTCAACACTATCTAACCCCTATGCAGGAAATAATATTGTTTTATCAGGGATTGGACGTGCCTACAAGACAGATTTTGGATGCTAAGGGAGCTGTACCTCAGATGAGTGCAACTAATGCTAGGAAAGCGATCCAAGAAGCTGCTGATCATTCTCAGAAATGGCACGATGGGACCTCTACTAGATCTAAGAGCAGCACTAATTTTGATGGAATTGCTGCTATTCAAGCTCAATTGGATAAAATTAGTAGAGAGATGAAGAAGCGAGATGAAAGAGCATATGCTGCCCAAGTTGGATGTGAAAAATGCGAAGGACCTCACTACACTAAAGATTGCCCGAACAAGAATGAAAGTGAGACGTTTGAAGAAGCTTATTACACCCAATTTGGACAACCATTCCGACCTTCAGCAAGATTTAGGGAAGCTAGTCCGGGATTCTATCAAAAGAACAACTTCAATCCCGCTTATCAAGAGAGGAGGCAGACTTTAGATGATACTTTAAAGCAAATTATGGCCGATGCTGCTAAAAGACATGAAGAGAATACTGCTATGATCAAGGAAATTCGAGCTTCAATGGACACTACTACAAGAAATCAAGGAGCTTCGATCAAAGCATTGGAACAACAAATTGGTCAAATGAGCAAAGTTCTTCAAGAAAGGGGATATGGAAGTTTACCGAGCTCAACTGAAACCAACCCAAGGGATCATGTCAAGGCCATAAGCACCACTGAAGAAGTCACTCCTAATATACCTAGAAGATCGATGAATGGTAATGATGGTGCAAGACCCGAATTTTTCTTTAACTCTTCAATCAGCTTAAGGAGACTACTAAAAGAGAAGACAAAAATTGAAGAGGAGATCAAGGCAACAATGAAAGAAGAGAGCCCTGCAACCGATTCAAATGCCTTGCCTCATAAAGAAAGAGACCCAGGAAGTTTTACTCTACCTTGTTCTATTAATAATATATCTTTCAATAATGTGTTGGCTGACTTAGGAGCTAGTGTTAGTGTTATGCCTCTTAAGACATTCGCTACCCTAGGACTAGGAAAATTAGCACCAACTAAATTACTTATTGAATTGGCTGATAAAACAGTAAAACGACCTGAAGGGATTGCTAATAATGTGCTAGTTAAAATTGAGCAGTTTATTTTTCCAGTGGACTTTATTATACTAGACATGCCCGAGGATGTTAAGATTCCTTTAATCCTCGGAAGACCTTTCTTGTCTACTGCCCATGCTAAGATTGATGTGTTTAAGAGAAAAATTTCATTAAGGGTAGGGAATAATAAACTAGTCTATAAGTGCCAAGATCCAGTTAAAAGCATAATTAGAGGTGTTTATGTGCTAGGATTAAGAGAGCGTATGGACCTCGATCTTGAAGCTAGACTTATGGGAGAAACATTGATTCAAAACAACTCAGCTAATCCTAATCATGAAGACTTTGAGGAATTCATTGACCTTAATGTACCTACCGAACTTAGACGCGATGTTGTTAGTGATTCTGATGATGAGTGGTATGATTGTGTAGTAATTAATAAACGTAGGAAAATAGTTGAGAAAACGAATTTGAATCATGATGTGTTTATTGAACTACCACCCCACCTTGCTTATTTGTGCCTACATAATAATAAGAATTTCCCGTCTATCATTTTGTCATCTCTGCCCGAAAGGGACAGGACTTTGTTTATACAGATATTAAAGAAAAACGGCGTGGAAATTAAGGACGAGCAAGGAGTGTTCAATATTACTAAATTGGGGATGAAGGAGCGTGATGTTTCCGAATCCTTCAATGATCGATATTAAAGAGCTGAACGTGAGTCTAACTTGAAGACTCTGGAATAAAGACAAGTGCTTACCGGGAGACAACCCGGATTTATCATTTATCATTCTGTTTTCTGAGTCGAGTCAGTCCAGGCCGCACGAAGATACGGCGCATCTCAGTCCTGAGATGCGACGCATCCTCTGCAATGGTCATATCTTATTTTATTTTTCTGCATTTTTTAATTTTCGACTTTAAAACTATTTATCAGTTTATTTTAATGCGGCGCATCCCTGGTTAAGGATGCGGCGCATCTTTATTCTGATCCGTATTTATTCCAGGCTCGATACGGCGTATCTTCTTCAATAAGATACGGCGCATCGACTGACCTGATGATTTTCAGTTTTAATTTTTAAGTTTTATTTTTCCTAACTACTAATGTATTATGCAAGTTGAACCTTTCTTATCTTAGGTGTTTTTAAAGTGTTGGTGGTATTATAGTTTCCTGGATTTCCTGCGGATAAATCAAGTATGAAGCTTTAACGTTCTAATCCACAAGAAGTTGATTTTTGCTCATATACAAATGGAGGATCATACCGAGCAAATCTCAGGGGAGTTTTTCCGTTCTAATTCTTTTTATTTCCAGTTTTTAACCTTTTATACAAACAACGAGGACGTTGTTTAACTTAAGTGGGGGGATAGGAGAATTAGAACACTTAACAATTACTTGTCCTAAACTTTTTCAAAAATTATGCTTAAAATGTGCTTAATATATCAAACTTAAAAAAAATTTTAGCATGTTTTTGTTTAAGATCTAAGTTGCATAACTGCACACAAGACGTTATTTTCAAAAATTGTGATTTTTTCCAAAATTCACAAATCTATGAGTGTGCCGGTGACTTGTAAACTTTAGAACTTGGCTTGTATACTATTCGAGACCACCATAATGAGTATTATTTATATAATTGGAATGACTTGTCTAAATTGGTAAAATTCTAGGATTACACCCAAATAGCCTTTATATGTTATGTGTTATTAACTAACTACACTGGTTAGTTAACCCCCTATAAACCCTTTTGTTACTCTCATTTTTAGAGTAAGATACCCCTAGAAAAACCCTCAGAGCCATTCCTTTCGTTTCTTACACCTATGTTTAAAATGTTTCGTTACACCCTTAAACCTTAGCCTACCCTGTAGATTAGAATCCGTGGTTGGTTAATTGCTATAGGCAGAGTGTGTTTCCTTACATTGCCTGTGTTCGCGTGCGTAATTCATTATATATGGTTAGGTCGGGAAATTGCACAATGCAAATTGGAGTGAAAGTAAATATTGTATATTTTTGAGTTTATTTTTCGTGTGTTTACTACTTTCACTATTACCATTATTTCTGAAGTTATGAAAAGTATGAAAAAATTATCCGGAAAGAAAGTTGTAGTGATGTGGTGAAATTTTACACATCTATGTTTATGTTTCAAGTAAAAAAAAAAAAAAAAAAAAAAAAAAAAAAAAAAAAAAAGAGTTGGATGTTTATTTTAAGCCAACGATGTAAAGTTATGTAAGTGGTCGATATCACCACTATTTGTTGTATTATATCTATGGATTGAATGGGAATTGGCAGTTATGGGAACGCCAATTAAGGTTTATTCTTTGATTAAGATTTTGTTGAGTATAATTCGTGTCTACCTAAAGCGTGTGTTTCAAGTGTTAAAGCGTGAGTTATTCAATGATATGAGTCTTATTCATGGGATGGTTGGGATAGTGATTAACCACACTTAGGATTTTAATTTATTTGTTTTGTTTTGTTTATTTTTTATTTTTACACCAATTTATATCCCAAATGTTATCCATACCCTGTATTGTTCTTTATCCAACCGAACCTTTGATTTATTGAGATTAGGGATTTGAGCAATCTTAAGTATCGTAGTCGTGGATTCGGCTATGTATTTATGATTTTGTCGCCCTTTTTGATATATTATTATTGGTGAAGTTTGGACCTATCTTTAGCCTATTCGAGTTAAGGATTTGAGCAATTGCAAGTATCGTGTTCGTGGATTCGATCATGTATTTGTGATTTTGTCGCCTTTTCTGGAATTTGAGATCGATAGAAAAGAGAATAATTAACCCTTAAGCCTAAAAAACCCTTTTTACCGCTTTAGACTTGTTATTCCTTAGCTTTAGTGGTGGAGATGTGTATACTTGCCAAGCTTATGATAGAATATTCGTCGCGACTGGACAGTTAAACGATTAGATTTGCTTTTATCGACTTATTTTATTTTACTTCTAATTCGTTAAGTGTTTAGTTGTGTGATTACGAAATAAACGAATACATGCTTAAATATAAAAATAAATCCTAACATCTTTTAGGATACATTTTCATGAGATTTAATCTAAGGTTTACTTGGGGACAAGTAAAGTTCAAGTGGGGGGATATTTGATGAACTCAAATAAGTACATTTTATTACTATCATTTATCCTATTAATTTGACTTGTTTTACTATATTATGTATGAGGATTGATACTTAATCGTTTACTTTTGTAATTCTCAGGTAAAAACAAGCATTTGGTGAAACTTGGCGATTTTGGACTAATAATGGAGCAAAACGTGCATAAAGTGAAGAGTCTACTGACATGGACAAGATCAAGTCAATTCTGCTCCAGATGCGCCGCATCTCACTATCAACATGCGCCGCATCTCTATCAAGATGTCACCAGATACGATCCAAGATACAAGAGGACATGCGCCGCATCTAATAAAGAGTTACGCCGCATCTTCTGGCGGTGTACGAATATTCCTGAATATTATAATCTTGGACCCCACGCGAAGTTAAGTACATGCGCCGCATCTACTTAAGTAGATGCGCCGCATCTTCCCTCAGACACAAACTATAAATACCCCGTAGACCAGAGGGATTAGAGAGTCGGAAGTTCGAAAACCTAAAGACCGAACAGAAGAGAAGGACGAATTCAGTCAAGAAGGCAGCACAAGACACACCCAAATCGAAGATACAAGAGCTGTAAGAAGGTGCTGCATGTATTTAATTCATTAAGTAGTTTTGTTTTATTGTTTTAGCAAACTTTAATTCATCAGGATTGGTGGCTTGTGTAATGTGACAACGGAAAGATTGCACTCCCTTTAATACTTGCTTTCCCATCAATTAAAGTTTATATGTTGATGTCTTTGGTTACTACTTATTAGTGCATTGACCACCTCTGTGTTTATTAGTGGCTTGCGGGCACCCGACTGCGGGACAAGGTGTGGCTCCCACGGTTGTTTCTAAATTGATCACTTAGGAATAACTTTTAGACATAAGTCGTCATTAAGGGTTTACTCGCCGATAAGAATAGGACCAACGAGAAAGGGTTAATTACATACACTTCATATAAAGCTATCAATAAAACAAGTGACAATCTACTTAATCATAAGGACAGCCCTCTTATTGTCTCAAGTATTTATCTGTGTACGTGTGTGCTACTTGCTGATTCGTGCCTATTGGTTTATTTTATTATTTAATTGCAAACAAAACTGTGCCAGTCTCTCAGGCTGAAACCCCCTTGCGTTAGGATATTAAAATACTGATTAGAATAACGAGATAATACGTTCCACTCTTAGTGATCGACACTCTACTTACCATTATCTTCATACTGACCGGGTACACTGCTCGTTAAGTGTGTATGTTATTGATAAGTCGGCTAAATATAAATTTAAAACTTGAGTAGGCATTAAAACTGCTAAACCGCAACGACACATCACGCGCATCAGTATACAAGCCAAGTTCTTAATTTTACAAGTCACCGGCACACTAAAGTTTTAATATTTTTTGAAAGAATAGAGTTATGTGTGCGGTTATGTAATTTAGACTTTAAACAAAAACATGCTAAAAAAAATTTTAAATTTTGATATATTAAGCGCATTTTAAGCATATTTTGAAAAAGTTTAGGACAAGTAAGTGTTCTAATTCTCCATCCCCCCACTTAAGTTAAACAACGTCCTCGTTGTTTGTGTCAATGGTTAAAAACTGGAAAATAAAAGAATTAGAACAGAAAAACTCCCCTGAGATTTGCTCGGTATGATCCTCCATTATTCGTATAAGAGCAAAAATTAACTTTCTTGTGGATTAGAACGTTTAAGCTTCATAGATGATGTATCCACAGAAAAAATGCAGGAATCTATAATACCATTTAGACTTTAACACACCTGAGTTAAGAAGGTTCAAACTTGCATAATACATTAGTAGTTAGTAAAAATAAAACCTAAAAAATTAAACTGTAAATCATCAGGTCAGTCGATACGCCGTATCTTATGGAAGAAGATACGCCGTATCGAGCCTAGAATAAATACGAATCAGAATAAAAGATGCGTCGTATCCTTAACCAGGGATGCTCCGCATTAAATAAACTGACATAAAGTTTTAAAGTCAAAAATAAAAATGCAGAAAATGAAATAAAATATGACCAGTGCAGGTGATGCGTCGCATCTTATGATGGAGATGCGCCGCATCCTCTGCAGGTCTGACAGACTCGACACAAAACAGAAAAGTAAAAATTTTTTCATCGAGTTGTCTCCCGGTCAACACTTGTCTTTATTCCAGAGTCTTCAAGTTAGACTCACGTTCAGCTCTTTATTTTGTTCTTGTTACATGCCATCCTTCTTCTTTCATCCGAAAGATGTTACCGTATAGCTCCGCAACATTTTCTTCCGTTCAACTTAATCTAATATATTCTTTGGTCAGTACTGAGTTTTCCTCTACTCTTGTCGTCTTATTACAATCTTCCAGTCATCGAAGGTTGATCACTCCAGCTAGCATCTATTAGTTAGGTTCAGAATGTAATCTTCCATAGTGATGCTTAAGCCATCATTTATTCTGAAAGTAAACCAACTTGTGCATGAGAGTAGTGAAACGATCAAAGTGAATATCAAAAATCAACTATATTTATTAAATTAAATTAAATGCGTCGTATTAACAAAAGCTAATGCGCCGTATTTTCGTTACGTTTCAAAATACAAGATTTTTGATTTAGTAGATGCGCCGTATCGATAAAGATCGATGCGTCGCTTCTGTTTAATAATTCGAAAAACTGTTTTTAATTTAAATAGAAAATACGCCGTATCTGTTAAAACAGATGCGTCGTATGGCGTTAGGGTTTAGAAAAATTTCTTATTAAAAACAGAATACGCCGTATCTTGGGGAAAGATGCGTCGTACTCGAATTTCTTGGGGAAAGATGCGTCGTACTCGAATTTATTAAATTTATATTTAGCCGACTTATCAATAACACACACACTTAACGAGCAGTGTACCCGGTCAGTATGAATATAATGGTAAGTAGAGTGTCGATCACTAAGAGTGGAACGTATTATCTAGTTATTCTAATCAGTATTTTAATATCCTAAGTTAGCTATACAACCTAATCTAACGCAAGGGGGTTCAGCCTGAGAGACTGGCACGGTTTGGTTATGATTAAATAGTAAACTAAACTAATGAGCACGAATCAACGATTAGCACACACGTACACAGATAGATACTCGAGACAATAAGAAGACCTGTCCTGATAATTAAGTAGTTTGTCACTTGTTTTATTGCTAGTTTTATATGAAGTGTATATAATTAAACCTTTCTCGTTGGCTCTAATCTTATCGACGAGTAAACCCTTAATGATTACTTATGTCTATCCTATTTTTCTAGAGTATTGGGCATTTGTGATGCCCACGTCTCGTATACACTAGAATAGATAGGCGAGGAAGGGGCATGGCGACCCAAGCAAGACTCAGCTAGACACAGAGGTTATCAATGCACTAATAAAAGTCACCAAAGACATCAACATATAAACTTTAATTAATGGGAAAGCAATATTAAGGGGAGTTCATGATCTTCCGTAGTCACATGACACAAGCCCATCAATCCTGATGAATTAAAGTGTACTAATACAATAAAACAAAACTACTTAATAAATTTGAATACATGCAGGACCTTCTTACAGCTCTTGTATCTTCGTTTAAGGTGTGTCTTGTGCTGCTTGGTCGTCTGAATTCGGCTCTAGGGTTATGCAAAAGTCTAAGACTAAGCTCTCGAAATTCGTCTGGCCTTGGGGTATTTATAGTTTCTGTCTGAGGGATCGATGCGGCGCATAGAGTTGTTAGATGCGGCGCATTGACTTAACTTCGCGTGGGGTCCAAGATTAATATTTTCAGGAATATTCGTACACCCTCTTCAGATGCGGCGTATCTTGATCTTTGTATGCGGCGCATGTACTTTAGCTGTCTTGGATTGTAACTTGTGAAATCTTGATAGTGATACGCCGTATGTTAGAAGTATATTGCGGCGTATCTGGAGTAGAACGAGCTTGATCTTCTGGATTTCAGTAGGCTTTTGACATCTTGCTTGTTTTGCTCCATAATTAATCCAAAATCGCCAAGTTTCACATAATGCTTGTTTTTACCTGAGAATTACTAAAGTAAACATTAATGTATCGATTCTCATAGATAATATAATAAAACAAGTCAAATAAATAGGATAAATGATGATAATAAAATGTACTTATTTGAGTTCATCAATGTCGTGTTTAAGATTTGAGCGAACGAGAAGCTTTTTGGAGCTAGATCTTAACCGACTATACATAAAATCACAAATGGAAGTTGGGCTTTTATATTGGGTTATGAATAGTACTCGATGGTAATGAAGTTGGCTGGAAAATATTAAGGCCCATTTAGAGAAATTAGGGAATAATTAACTAAATGAAGTATTTATGTTTCGAAAAACATGTCGAGAACTTGTTATGTTATTTGGTGAATTTTGTGATTTCGTAATCACAACCAAATATGATAATAAGAAAAATTTCAAATTTCCCCGTAAAAATGGTGATTAAAATATCGACAGAGATTAATATATAATTAACCGTTGTTAATTATAGGAAATTTTGCGGTTTGTTACAGGTACCGCCCAGAATGTGGTGCCGTGGGATTTCTGGTGCCATAGAGATTTTTGCTGATGTGGCAGGGAATTTTGAGCCATGGCTCCAGGGTACCCACTGCTCTAAGTGCATAAAGTGATCACTAAGAGATTTATCTAACAAACACTTCTCCTAAAATGATACCAGCCTGAAATGAGTAGATTAAACTCATTTTCAAAACTAATAACAAACTCATTTTCAGAAGTACAAAAAAATGATAAAAATAGCTTTAAAATTAACCTTAAAGCCGTTTCACATTTCAAAAATATCAGATCAAACAGTTATCATACTAGATAAAAACGATTCAAATGACAGCATAAAATTAGTTTCATAAATGAACAAAACTAGGGATTTAACACAAACCCTAAATTCTTTTCGTTTGGTGTCAAGAGGCAGTAAATGTGTGGTAAAATATGTCAATTTTTTGTTTTATAATCGAACTTTTAGGACACAAACCCTAAATTCGTGATTGGGCCTACTAGGGGCCAAAACACATTTGGGTTTGGCTTTGGACAATGTTTTTTTAGATAAAAAAACAAAAGCAACTTTTTGTAAGATATAAAACAAGTTTTTAGAGCGAGTTTTGGGTATTTCCGGTAATGTTTTCGGAAAGTTTGACCACTACACAAATCAAAAAGGTTAACAAGCAGATTTTTCCTAGGTGAATAATGAGATGGCATGTGAATGAGTGATATGGGGAGAAGGAATCAATTCTTGTACGTATGATATGGGGTCGGTACGATACACATATGGTGAACAGTCCAATCCGGCATCTTTTGCAGCAAAGGCCAGTCATCGAATTCTTCAAGGGCATGTCGATCCTAAATGAAACTAAACATCATTGATCCTACTATCAATCAAATCGTCATACAAAGGCCTAACTCCAGCTCTCTCTCCCCCCTCCTCCTCCTCCTCTACAGGAGCCTTTTTCTTTTCTTTTTTTTAATATTACCCGATTTATGAACACCCCATAGCTAAACAAAACTTCATAACCCAAAAATCAAACCCATCGAAATACTAATAACAAAAATCAAAAGTTAGAAAAATCTTTGTTTAATTTTTATCTCTAACACACCGCTTACGTATTCCGACTAGACAATAAAAAAGCACTATTGCCTAGGATGATTTCTTGCGCTTCTTTTTTCCTCTGAACATTATACCCATAATGACAGCTGATTACTATTGCCTAGGTTGTATGTGAGTTTAATTAGGTTTATCAACCTAGTAGCCTTCTTATTTTTTTCCCAGCCCTTATAAAAAAGCCCATGACGTGTTCCTCTTACTTTAGTTTCTTACTTTCTTTCATAACAAAAACGCCCGTCAACCACCAAATTTATGGCATTAATTCTAAAAACATTAATTATAAAACATTTATTATCTATTCATTAAAAACAAGGCGACCCGAAAACTTTTTTTATTATTAAAAACGTTAGCCTGCTTTTTGTAAATTTTTGGCCCGTTATATTGGCCCACTGAAGGCCCGTTAGTTGGTGAAAATTTTACATTGGAACGGTTACTAATAAAATATTCATTCACACGTGTCTCTCTTTCCCTCATTCACTGATACGTGTCTTTTTTCTCTCTACTGATCAAACCAAAAACATATCACAACAAAATCTTCCACCATCTTCTAGATCCAACTCATCCAAATTACTCTAATGATTGTTGTGGTGCATTGCTGATTGGCGACGGTGCGATGGCGGTGTGTTGGTTGCGGTGCAGATGATGGTGGTGGTGATGTAGATGGCGATACGACATACATATTTATGGGTGACAATCAGTGTTTTCCTTAAAGTGGTTTTATTTGGTTATATCTTCTTCTTTATTTTTACTGTAAATATATGCAATAAATAAGTTTGACTACAAGGCCTGATTTGTTTACTAATATGCCTTTCTTGGTTGTGGTTACTGTCTTAGGATTAAGGATTTAGGATTAACATAAACGAAGATTATGTGTCTGAGTTGAACTAAGCTTTTAGTCTACTTGATAACGATGGAGATGGTAAGCTGTTTACGATTTAAGTTTATTTGTTAAGATAAAACTATAAAGCTAATTCACAGAATATAATTTTTGGTTTTGATTTGTAGTTGTCACAAGTTCAATCGTGGTCTATATTTTTTAGCAGTGTTGCAAAAAAAGGTCTACAAGGCCGATTAATCACCGATTAGGTGCTACAAGGCCATCGACCTTGCCGATTTATGTAACTGGGTCAAACAAATAGGTCAACTGTGGTCAACGGCTATCAACGGTGGTCAAATTTGCCGGAAACCTATAAATCTTGCCGGAAGTACCCAACACTCACTGTAAACTTATTTTGATCACTTATAGTAACTCTTTAAGTCTATTACAAGTTGTTTTTTAGAAAATACCTTGCCAGAAATACCTAAAACTCACCGGGAATACACAAAACTTGCCGGAAATAACTAAAATTTGTCAGTAATGCCAATTCGATTAATCACCGATTAATCCCGCCTAGACCGATTACAAGCTACAAGGTGGTCGACCGCCCGACTACCGATTCGCGATTTTTGCAACCTTGGTCTATATTTTTTAGTTTATGATAGGTTAACACGTTATGTGATAAGCCAAATGAGATATTGACGGAAGAAAGTGATGTTCAGGTATTCACTATATAACTTCTCTTTGTTGGATATATTATATCTAAATACTATAGCGTGTGGTGAGGACATCAGAAGTGGGAAGTTTCTTTATGCTTCGGTTTTTGATATAAATGGTGCAAATAGCTTCACCGCCTCTTGCTTGGGTGTTTTCTTATACATATTAATTGCGAGTTATAGTTGTTTACTTGGTTTAGTTGTTAGACTTCAGTTTTATTATTGTTTCAAACAATTTTTGATTATGATTATTTGTGTTATTTTGTTTTTCTTTGAGGTTAATGAAAAAGAGGCTGCTGTCAAACCATACGCTTAAAAAGGTATGTTTTTTTTTTTTACTAATTTATTTTTTTTTTTTTTTTTTTTTTTAATTTTTTATTTTACTAATTTATTATGATTTGATAATCGTTTATGGTACTGATGCGTGGTTTTGCGACCTTACAACAGGTTTTACCTCTCGAGGGATCTCAAGAGGCTTACAACCCCACCAGGCAGTGTACCTGACCGATGTAGTATAGTGTAGTGGTAAGTACGGGGGATTGATCGTTCTCCACAGGGAATAGTGTCGTTAGGATTGAAAAACTACTTTAATAGGTCTAAGGGTGAGGGAAGATTCTTTTTGTATTTTTATATTTTATGAAAGCAAGTAAAATCTCGGGTTTAAAGGAGTGGGCGGAATTAGTTGCTAGTCAACTAACCCAAATTACTACAAATGTAAATAAAATAAAATAACAGAAAATGAAAAGGTTGTGAAACTTATGTGGAGAGAAATGTGTTTACTTAGATTTCCTTACTCCCTAACTATCTTTTACCGGTTGATTAGTGTGTATTAATTGCGTGGATGACGGGTGTATTCCTTAATACCAATCGTGGGTGGCGTACGTACTTCCCCAACTCTACAAGCTCCTACTTCACTCCTATGTCGAGCCGGCTAGGAAGCTCCTAACATGGGATCACTAGAATTCGCTCATGCATTAAATACAACCATAAAAACCTAGTACGCATTGGTTCATGTTTCTTAAGACGTTCAAGCAAGTTACCGAATAGGAAGTTAGCCAGTTTTCTTAAGCCTAACATCGATAAACATTCATCCAATACAATTAATAACACACTAATAACCAATAATCAATAGTTAGGTTTCATTAGATCTAAGCAAACACAAGATAAATCTAGCCTAGCATGTTAATTAAAAGACAAGAACAAGATGTAATCAAACAACACATAGACATATTGATTGATTAAATGAATACTTATCTTCAATTAAACATGGGAGATCCAAGGGTATGAAAACCCTTAAAAATGGCAGAAATTCGTCTTAGGGTTTCTCCTCACAAAGTTGCACACTAATGACAAAAAATTGCAAAACTATATATAGAGTTTAAGGGCTGACGGCGTCACGTTATAGGACTTGACGCCGTCACCTCGCCGTGTCTAGGGTTCCCGGATGGCCTTCCTGACGCCATCCCTCTTTAGACCTCCAAAATCCGCTCTGGCTTATCAAAGCTTGACGCCGTCAGAATATGGCTTGACGCCGTCCCTCTTTAGCCTAAACCGTGATGGCCTTGATCACCTTAAAGCTTGACGCCGTCAGACTTTCCATTGTAAAATTCTCTGGCTTATCATGAGTAATTTTCATATCCACCTTTTTTGCCAAGCCGTGACGCCGTCTGGAACAATACTTGACGCCGTCAAAGGTACTTTTCAGCATAATTTAGAGACTTTGTCGTTTTCTTCACTTTTATGCTCCAAAAACGTCCAAAATGCTTCCCTTTCCAGATTTCTTCTCCAAAGTACCTAAAATGACAAAAGGAACGATTTAGGGCAATATTTGATCAAATAAATACGATTTAGGGCTTAAATGACCCCCTAAAAGCGGTACACTTTTCGCTTCATCAAATACCCTTACACTTGAGATTTGCTTGTCCTCAAGCAAATGCGCTTTTATTTTAATCAAAATACAAGTTAGGGGTCATTTAACACTAATATAAAAGTAATTACAATAAATAGTCGTTCCACTTTAATCATAATAAGCACGGAGATTACAAACTAGCACCTCACAAGTAGTGTTTAGATACTCACATATCTCAGGTGTCATCAAAATAAATCTCATAAATGAAAACGGATAATATCTCTCACTACCTGTCATAGCAAATAGATTACCATAGGCTTGGGAAAGGATCGAAAACCTCCTCCACTAGGCGTAAGCACCTAAGATAAACTATCAAAGAGGGCTTTTACATGAGTTGTAACATGAGGTGTAGGGATATGATAAACACGGTTTTGTTGGATAAGGGATATTTTACTGGTGGCGAGTTAAAGATCTTGATTAATTGCATGTACAATATGGCGTTGCTAAGCCAAGACTAGACTCGACTTAAGCTAAAAACAAAATAACAAAAACATAAAATAAATATAAAATGAAACGGGATGGTAGTCCGTATGTTTTTTCTACTTTTCTTTTTCTCATTTTTTTTTTTTTTGTATTTTTCTTGATTTTTTCGATTTTTTTTTTCATACACTTTTGCCCTACCATCCAAAATAATACATCATAGGGGCGTTGCATTCCCCTTACACTTGAACTTTTACATAACTTTACAAATAATTATTCTAATGACTCGAATTAAGATAATCGAAACACTTGGAGTACTTTTAAAATATTTAGCACATATGGGGGTAATAAATGATGTTCTTCCCCATTACTCCATTACACTAGTACTTTACCCATGAGTCTCAATCGTCCCAAAACAATATGTACAAGGATATGACTCGACTTAGCAACCATGTAATCAATTAGATAATTAACTTGGGGTTTAAACAAATGTTGTCACAATAATGCACTAAAGATGAGTGCATACAAGGTAGGCTAAGGCGATTTGGGTGTACATTTAAGTGGGGTGTAAACAAATTCTTCCTTTAAGTAAAATGCTTAAAGGTCGAAACGAAAAGATAGGCTCTGAGGGGTGTACTAGGGGTATCGTGTACTAAAAATGAGTACAACGCAAAGGGTGTGGGAGAATTACTTGACCAATGTAGCCAAAGTAATTATAACAAAAAACACAGGTGTAAAACAATGGGTTAATCCTAATGCCTCTTATCATGTAGTAAATCTAACTACACGAATGTAGTCTCACTTGTGGCCTCGGAATGGTCCTAACGCAAGTTCTAGAATCTAAGTGCTACCGGTAAACACATCATAGCATAAATGCTTTTCCTACCAATTCTAGGGGCGAACCTCACATATTTGGGGGTGGAAAATTTTTTTAGTGGTACGGTTTTTGTGCTAGTCATATAACTCCTATCCGTGAGACGCTCATTAAGATCAAAGTTTCACTCCTATATGTTGTAGAAAATTTTAAATTTGGCACTAAAATTGCCCTAACAGGTATTTATCTCAGTTTTATTACACATCTACCATCAAACAAACAAAAATCAAGTGTACTTTTATTCTCTAAAGTATCGTATTTTACCCCCCCCCCCCCTTACACTTAAGATGAACATTGTCCCCAATGTTCAAATAACAAGATGTAAAAGTGAAAAGGTAAAAGAATGAAATCAAATACTCCCCTGATTCGCTCGGTGGATAATGTGGTAACATGGTTAGATCTTCTTCCAAGGTAATGTAGAAGCTCCAAGACTAATGCAACGCCATAAGCTAGATTCCACATACATCTCCTTGTCCAAAATAACCTGTTAAACCTGAGAAAACAAACACGAAAACCTGCATAACATCGGCGGGATAAATTCTATATATAAGGATATAATGCTTGTGAAATGATAATTTTGCAGATTCCTGGAGTTTATAAGTTAGAGATTTAATAAAAAAACTTTTTATGAAAACAAAACTTTCAAAAATTTCTGAAAATTAAAACTTGACGCCGTCAGGTTGTAATGCCTGACGCCGTCAGAATTGATCTGACAGAATTATCATGTTAAGTTTCCGGAAAATTTCTGGAAAAACCTATACCTTACTTCCTGGAATTCCTGCAAAACATCATTATGACTCGATACAAGCATTTGACTCAAACAAATACTAATATGTATGTTAATTTATTATTATTACGATTCATGTTCATTTGTTCTAATAAACCGATTTGGATTTCCCTTACACTTATCTTTTGCAAAATACCTTTATATGTAATTAAGACGAAGTTAAAAACAAAATAAAGCATTTTCACAATTTAGTTTTGAACATGAATCAATAATAATAAAAATTAAACACACATATGGAAACAAATAAAATCAAGCAAACAAATAAATAAACACACAAAGCAAATAAAACTTGGGTTGCCTCCCAAGAAGCGCTTTTCTTTATTAACGAGTCTTGTAGCTAGACTCAAAGTCTCCGCTTATCTAGTGTCGCTTATGCTCACGTATCCGAGTGTGAGCCATCTAATTGTTGCCTCGTCCTTCTTGTATTCATCATTCAGCTCCAGACATCCATGATAATATCTCTTATTTTTCTCATGTGGATATTTGAGCCCCTTTCTTTTATCATTCTCACTTAACAAGTCAATAGACACAAGTCTATTGCAAGATTCAATGGAGTAGTTCTTAAACCTAGGATGTGATCGGGGCATTTGGTAAACAAAATCTTCATCCCCATCCGAGAATGTAATTAACCCGTCCACAAGTTTTTCGTCAAGGTTGGTCAACCTTTTGAAGGGTTCTCCAAAAATGACTTGGGTTAATTTGTTATCAATAAATTCTCCTAAGTTCTCCATAACCATAAAATCCACCAAATACACAAAACTTCCTACGAATACGTGTAGTGGCTTAATCCTAGCGACAATGTTATCTCCTTGATATTCTAGCTCATCTACCATGATTTTATTATAATTAGCGCGAGAGATAATGTTCATAGGCAAAGATGAGTTAAGATAAGCATAAAAATCATGATAACCAATCTTACACGGAAATTGCATGTTAAAGAGGCTATCCTTTTCGATCTTAGTCATAGGGTCAACATACTTAAAGGGATCAATTTCCTCTTTTCCCCATTCCTCGTTAACTACTTCTCCATTACCAGCATCCTCATCGGAGTCTGAGTCGTAAAATGGACTAACATAGTCATTCTCAAGGTCAGACTCCTCCATCTTAGAATTGTTACCAAAGTGGTGGTCGGGTGAAAGGTTGTTGTTTTCTACGATGGGGGCGGGAACGGGTAGTTGGAAATTTGCACGGCGGAAAATACGAATAACAGGGATCAAGCGATCACTATTACTCATGAGGTAGGTGGAAGGTGTCACAAACAAAAATATAAAGAAATAAGATAGACTAAAGAAAACCTAGAAAAATAAAATAAAAATCTCACTAGAAAGGAATCTAGTGAGTAGACCTAATAAAATAAAAATTCAACCTGAACAATAACTATTCCCCGGCAGCGGCGCCAAAAACTTGATGCGTGGTTTTGCGACCTTACAACAGGTTTTACCTCTCGAGGGATCTCAAGAGGCTTACAACCCCACCAGGCAGTGTACCTGACCGATGTAGTATAGTGTAGTGGTAAGTACGGGGATTGATCGTTCTCCACAGGGAATAGTGTCGTTAGGATTGAAAAACTACTTTAATAGGTCTAAGGGTGAGGGAAGATTCTTTTTGTATTTTTATATTTTATGAAAGCAAGTAAAATCTCGGTTTTAAAGGAGTGGGCGGAATTAGTTGCTAGTCAACTAACCCAAATAACTACAAATGCAAATAAAATAAAATAACAGAAAATGAAAAGGTTGTGAAACTTATGTGGAGAGAAATGTGTTTACTTAGATTTCCTTACTCCCTAACTATCTTTTACCGGTTGATTAGTGTGTATTAATTGCGTGGATGACGGGTGTATTCCTTAATACCAATCGTGGGGTGGCGTACGTACTTCCCCAACTCTACAAGCTCCTACTTCACTCCTATGTCGAGCCGGCTAGGAAGCTCCTAACATGGGATCACTAGAATTCGCTCATGCATTAAATACAACCATAAAAACCTAGTACGCATTGGTTCATGTTTCTTAAGACGTTCAAGCAAGTTACCGAATAGGAAGTTAGCCAGTTTTCTTAAGCCTAACATCGATAAACATTCATCCAATACAATTAATAACACACTAACAACCAATAATCAATAGTTAGGTTTCATTAGATCTAAGCAAACACAAGATAAATCTAGCCTAGCATGTTAATTAAAAGACAAGAACAAGATGTAATCAAACAACACATAGACATATTGATTGATTAAATGAATACTTATCTTCAATTAAACATGGGAGATCCAAGGGTATGAAAACCCTTAAAAATGGCAGAAATTCGTCTTAGGGTTTCTCCTCACAAAGTTGCACACTAATGACAAAAAATTGCAAAACTATATATAGAGTTTAAGGGCTGACGGCGTCACGTTATAGGACTTGACGCCGTCACCTCGCCGTGTCTAGGGTTCCCGGATGGCCTTCCTGACGCCGTCCCTCTTTAGACCTCCAAAATCCGCTCTGGCTTATCAAAGCTTGACGCCGTCAGAATATGGCTTGACGCCGTCCCTCTTTAGCCTAAACCGTGATGGCCTTGATCACCTTAAAGCTTGACGCCGTCAGACTTTCCATTGTAAAATTCTCTGGCTTATCATGAGTAATTTTCATATCCACCTTTTTTGCCAAGCCGTGACGCCGTCTGGAACAATACTTGACGCCGTCAAAGGTACTTTTCAGCATAATTTTGAGACTTTGTCGTTTTCTTCACTTTTATGCTCCAAAAACGTCCAAAATGCTTCCTTTTCCAGATTTCTTCTCCAAAGTACCTAAAATGACAAAAGGAACGATTTAGGGCAATATTTGATCAAATAAATACGATTTAGGGCTTAAATGACCCCCTAAAAGCGATACACTTTTCGCTTCATCATGATTTGATAATCGTTTATGGTACTTTGTTAAGAAAGCTTTATGGATTTGACAATAAATTGAGCCCGACCATTGGTTCTGAGAAACAAAAAAAAGGTGTGGAAAACTAGAAGGGGGGGGGGTTGAATAGTTTTCCCGTTTAAAATTAATTTAAACCGTTTGTAACTTATGTGAATTCAATGAAACTATGCACACAAAAATAATCAAACAATATATCCGAAAAGTAAAGAGAGGAATGATCAAACCACATAACACGGATGTTTATAGTGGTTCGGCTACAAGGACTCTTTTCCTTGCCCTACTCCATTTCCCCGAGCCTTTAACTCGAGAGTTATCCTTCACTAAGAAACAAACTCCCTTCTAGGTGGAGAAAACCTTTACACGTTGCTTACTTCCTTTTCTGGTACTAAGCTAAACACCGAGTTCTTCTTCAAGGGAGAACCAACCTAACGTCGCCTATACAATTACCGACACTAAGCTAGATGTCGAGTTCTTTACAAGGGTTCAACCACTCCCGTTTGGTTCTTTCATAAGGGTACAACCACTCCCTACACTCTTTGTGTTTTGAGGACTAAAACACTAACCACACTCACTGAGATAAATGATACAACTAATGATATGAGAACTACTCAAAAATCACACAGAGCTTAACTACTACAACTTGCAACAGTATGTTTGTTGAAGTTCTTTAGCTTGATCTTCTTTGCTACAAAAGAGAGATAAATGATATGACTAATATGGGTTAGTAAATAAATGGATGAATGTTTTCTACTTTGTAAGTGATGAAATGCTCAAATGATAAGTCTGCTATTTATAGGCAAACTTGGTGAACAACCCACGGATCCGGCGGATCCCACAAAAGGGATCCGTCTTTGTAGTCGTTTGGTTCCGCAGGTATGACAGCTAAGAGATTTATCAAATCTCTCCAAATCTTCCACAATCTTTCCATATCTTTGTGTTGTCATATCAAGATCTTCCAAAGTCAACTATCTTGCTTGAAGATCTAACTAAGATATCACATAATCTATGTATGATGCATGCCATGATGTCATTGTATCATTTTAAAAATAAAGTTTCCTTTTAAGGAAATAAACTAGTAAATGTAATTCTATGTAAACTTGTGAAATGTAAAATATGTTTTAAAGAGACTTTAGCTAGTATTTATAATTTGCTAAAAGATATACTTTGTAATTGTCGTTAACAAAACTAAGTAAAGATCGTAAAATATAAATAACGTTTTTAGGACGATATTTGTATTAACAAAAGGGTACTATGAATATGGTGGTAATGGGTAATGGGTGATGGATTTGACAATAAAGTGAACCACGTTTGGTTGTCCAGACGTACAATGACGTTGACATAATGTGTGATGGATAAGGGGTTAACTTATGCGGAGATGAAAGTAAGGTAGTATCGCTTTCATTTGTAAGTTCCATAATACTCAGACCAACTAATGGAATTTCAAATCGTTGTTGCAGGTTCGTGTCAATACCTAACTGTTTTCAGGGTTGCAAAAAAGTCATTTCTAACACATGCGCGTGAGTCTGATCAGCTGCCTGCGGATATGATGGCGAGAGTAGTATGCATAAGGCTCATTCAAGGAGTTACATAATACTACCGATCTTGAAAAATGTGAGTATATAATATATTCTGAGCACGTTTTGTGGTTTTGTTTGGATTTTTTCATTTCTGTGTTAATTTTTGGTATTAAGCTAATTAGTTTGAGCCTTAAAATATGTATTAGGGTTTATCAAAGTGCTTGCCAATTATCATATAATCGAATGATTATGAAGAATGGTTGATAAGAAAATGACTCAAAGAGTCAAAGGTTAAGTTTGATTTTTAAGAAGCCTAGATTAAACAAATTTTAGACTCGCTGTGCTCGACAATTTCCATGTGTTGTATTAAGTTTAGTTTATCTTGAATTGATTGTAAAGCAAAATCGTTTGATAATGATAGGGAGTATATAATAGTTTTGTGGAAACATGGAATGTGAATAACGTTCAGAATTCAGTTTTTTTTTTTTTTTTTTTTTTTTTTTTTTTTTTTTTTTTTTTTTTTTTTGGTGTATTACAGTATGTCGGACTTCAGGTTTTTTATTTTGATTGTGCAGGTGTCTCCAATTGACTGTGTTGTCGATTGTTCGAAAAGAAAAGCGTGTGGCTACGATGATTTAGCTACGTCACCTGTTGGGAAAAGGTTAAAGCAGTGGCAAAAGGTGCCGCGCCAGGATGTTCTGGTAAGCCTTAACCCATTTATTGCCACTTATTTTTACTTAAACTTTCGTTGAATGTCGGTGTTTACGTGTGCTTCGTGTCGACTGTAGGGGCTAACCATGATGCGTGCCGGCCTGATGCCATGCCTGAAAATAGTTTGAGCGAACAACCTCCACAATGTAGCACAACATCAGTCAACTATCCCGAGGTAGTCGTTATATTATTTTTTCCAACACTTTCGCACGCCCATAATTATCTGACAACTTGTACAACATTTTTTTATAGCGACGTATATAGCGGCACGATGTGGGCAGGTGAAGCTGGACTCTTTCTCGGGGATTTTTTGTTTATGTTTGTTTGCTCAAGCACTCACTATTTTACAGTAACAGAAAGATTTAATAGAAATGTAAGTTTTGAACGTAATTGAAAATAGTCACCCAAGTGAACGTTAACAAACAGGCTATGTCTGTTCCCCTTTAAAAATGACTTAAATAGTCATGTACATATTTGTTTAACTATTAAATAAACGAAATATACACAAAGAGCGGTTGATGAGTAGTTTGTTAAATATTTGGTTTGTTTACTACCTGTTAACTGATGATTTTTTGGGGTATTATTTGTATACAGTGCATTGACAAACCCTAAGGAACGTAATGAGATTGTTCGTCATGATATCAAGCAAGTGAGTATGTTTCTGATGAGGTTATTAATTAATTCGTTGTTTTTTAGGTTACTGATTCATTGTTTGGCTGTTTCTTTTAGGTTATTTGTGAACTTTGCGGTACCGAGCAACAGGTTTGTCATGAGACGACTTTCACAATTATTTGAAACTTTTACAAGGTTACGCAAGTTTGTAACAATTTTACATGTTGATATGATAGGCTACTCGGATATGTACTAAATGCGGAGTGAAAATGGGGGAGTACTTTTGTGATATTTGCAACTTCTACGAAGGTGATGTAAACACACTTTACATTTCATTTGCTTCATATCGTAAGTTTTGAGAACTACACTAACTTCCTGTTATGTTGTGATTCATATTTCAAACGAACAGTTTCATTGCAATGACTGTGGAATGTGTAGGTTAGTGTTAACAACAGTGATGTTTTTGAAATTATATATTCTAATTCTTTAAAATTGGTCGATGATAGAATATTTATCATTGCAGAATTGGAGGTCGTTGTAACAAACCACAAAAATTCCTTATAATTAACAACGGTTAATTATATATTAATCTCTATCAATATTTTAATTACCATTTTTACGGAGAAATTTGAAATTTTCTTATTATCTTATTTGGTTGTGATTACGAAATCACAAAATTCACCAAATGACGGAACAAGTTCTCGACACGTTTAACGAAAGTTAAACAATTCACTAATCCTAATTATTATCTAAATATACCAACCGGACCCTTAATTATTTTCGAGCCCAACTAAATTCACTTGTTACTATTCCTTCAGCCCAAGATTAAAAGCCCAAAATCAGTTTTGTGATGTTATGTATAAATCTATTTGAAACTAGCTCCAAAAAGCCCTTCGTTCTCTCGAATATTAAACACGACACATATATATTTTTATGATGTCTTATTTCTCACCTAGCCAACTCTTAACGTGCCAAGTTTCATAATCTATTGTCGAGTTTTACATCAGTTACGAAAGCCAATCCATTTAGTCGAATATTAACCCAACTCGACATACCATAAATATTCAAAACTAAACCGTTTCGACTACGGTTTGTTCCTACGTGATTCTAATATTATTTCTATCATAGTTCCATGTTAAAAGTCGAGTTTTATCATCAATATTCATGTGTTATACGATTTATATGAATCGTATATATATAAAAAGTGGTGATCGACATTCCATTGACTCACAAGACAACATCCCTCTTTTTATGCTCTCTCAAACTCATATTATATTCCTAGGATGGCTGAGAAGTCTTACCTTAACTGACAAGAGCTAGTTACTAGCTTTAGTGAATTATCTATACTACATATAATGCATGGATGAATCTCTCTCCTCTTGGTCTTAAAATTAAGACTCACAAGATATAATGCTTATTGTACAATACACAAAGCACTATTAATGAACTTTCTCATCAATCTTAATTTTAAGGCTTACAAGTGTTAAAGCTTAATGTACAAAACACAAAGCACTATTAATTTGGTCAAGATATTTAATGTAGTCAATTAATTAACAGGTCAATAAATACAATTAATGTAGTTATTAAAACACCCCTTACATAAAAAATACAAATAATCAAGCATATTGTACAATCAACTTAAACACAATTCCCGCATTAAATGTTACTAATACAAATAATAAAACACGTTATACAAATATTCAAGCACGAACGGTCAACGGGCCAAATGGGCTCGAGCCCGAACGGGCACGGGCCAAACGGGCACTGGTCAAACGGGCTCATGTTATACGAACAACTTTAAAAAAGACCCAAAAAGACGACATAAATTCCTTAGTTAAGGAGTTGAAATACGTCACATGAAATTCTTGATATCCGTAAATTTATTATCAAAAATAACATAATAAACTAAAATACATGATTCACCGGAAAATATTATTTTAGGGTACCCGCCGCCGCAACGCGCGGGTACCCTGCTAGTTGAAAACAATACGTATACAAGAAACGTTCCTATATGTACTCCTCACTTACCATCTTCCTTCTTACCATAAATATCATTCTCACAACTCCTATTCTTCCATAAAATAATCTTTACAAGGCCAGAAGCATTCGTACTTCTTATTTGGAACCTAACGAGAGATCAAGTTTAAAAGTATACATCGTATACTTTGTATAATCGAACGTGGTCTTTTTATTTGTGTTCCCTTCACTCCATACGATCTTCTATCACCTTTGAAGGCGTTGTAAGTATTTTAGAACCCTTCAATTCATCTCCTTACATATTTCATGTCCATGAATCATTTTCTAGTTCATGCTCGAACGTATATAATTTATCACATATTTATTTACGTATACATATTTATTTAAGAACCACAAACGTGACACGACTCCATCTTGGAAGTCATAGAAGTCTCGTACACACTCCTTTCACGTTTACTTTCACGTTACATGCATCGTTGAATTTATTCTTGATCTTGTTCCACTCGTTTATAAAAACTGCCAAAAGACTTAGAATTATTTCAATATCATCTTCTATATATAAACGCTCCAGTCGACTAGAAAACAACCTTGTATCGCAAAATTTAACTTAATAACCATGCTATATTTTTACACCACTTGTTAGACCACCTAGCTAGCTAACACTTTCATTCTTACAACTAGTAAAGATAAGCTCATTTCGACACTTTAAATTAACCAAAGTGAATCGCACAACACTGAACTTCAAAACAACTAAATAAGCGACATGGGCTTTTCAGCCCAATCAGCTGATTTTAAGCTAACGAAATAAGCTAGCTTATCAAACCTTTTTGATATGAATTTAGAACTTGAAAAATGATATTTTTGATGAGCTCAACTCGTCTCACGACTTACGGATTTTAAAACGTTAACGGGCCACTATATTGATCGTTAAAGCCCATTAGATAAAATAATAAGCTTTAGACTTTATAAACTGTTAAAATAAGCTTTTTATAACTAAATTAAGCTTCGGAAATTTTAACATAATTTTTCCCATCATTTTTGTAAAATTGGACTAAAAATGTAACGCGACAACACCTAGAGGGACTAAAATTGTTAATCGTATGAAACAAGGACTGAAAATGTAAAAACAGTATCAAAAGGGTATAAAATGATATATTATTAATTCCCAAGCCCAGAATTGTATATTGGACAAGTAGAGGACTATAATTGTAAATTATATATAATAAAGGACTAACGGTGTAACACTAACGCCGTTAGGGTAAAAAGTGTAAAATTGGAAAAGAACAAGGACCAACATATTCTATTTGACATTCTTAGTTTATTTTCTATTTTTGTCATTTCAATTCACGTCACATGCATATTTATTTTATTTCATTTATATATTATTTAACGTTACGTTAATAATATATTTAACGATATTTCAACTAGTTTTCTTTACGTAATATTTCATCATAAAAACTTTGGAAATAATTTAATTATCATATCATGTGATAATAATTATAATCTCAATAATTTCACTTACATATCATCTTTTCATAACGATTAATATATTATTCATTAATCGTTATTCGTTATCCATTTATCGTTACACGTTACTCGTTTCACAATCACCAAATAGTATTTGGTCAGATTCTCAGACTTATTTATTCATCAGGTCTTGTTTCGAAGCCGTTACCATAATCTCATCCGAACCTACTTTTCATCATTCTCAATATCACTTAAGGTGAGTCATGGCCCCTACTCTTTTAATACACGTTTTATACTTTTGTGGGAGATACATGCTCAAATATATTTTACTACTTTTATGAATAAGTATATTAATAACTTACATGATTCAAATCAATTTCCTAATTAATAATTACTTGATATGGTTTATTCTTAAAATATTATATACATATATATATATATATATATATATATATATATATATATATATATATATATATATATATATATATATATATATATATATATATATCTCACATGCTAATTGTTTAGCTTAACTATTGAACTCAGATGATGATATTTCTGAATTGATTGATATAACATGATAATTGTTTCACTATAACATCTTGAATGTTCCCCATATCTTTATATGTTATTTCCATGTTTCAACGAAAATATTTGCTAGGAAGAGCAATAGTACTTAAAGTTCATCGTTACCTTGATATTGCCTAAGTACCCCCTTATTGTCAAAAAGTCCCTTATAACATGAGTCATTAATCACTTGTAGTGAACGCGAATATAGTGAATAGCTTCAAAACCTGTTGGAGGCTGACCACCTATCCCACTAATTACTTGACGGAATGCCTATGCGGCTAGTCGTAATTAGTCGCGATGCACTATATTTGAGAAAAATAGGAAATTGACAATCACCTATTACACGAGGGCATTATTTTACGTCATTGATTTGATATTGATCACCTCCGTTTTACGGTACACTGTTAACGTTTGCGTGTCATGAGGCTTAGGGCAATATCCATAAGACAATATATGTTTTCAACATATATCTAGATACAGCTGTATAGGAATTTCACCTCACTACATTGACATCATGAGCTTTCACCTCATGCTAAGATTAAGATACAGTACTTGAACTTGACTAAATACATATATGATTTATTTGTGATTATATACAACATCACTCATTACTTGTTTCATCACTGTTAGTATTTATTACAATTATTACTTAGTTCTTGAAATTATTGAGATGAACTGTTTATCAGTTCTTGGAACTTATTTTGGATAATCATATTATCTCTGAAATTATAAGAATTGATTGTTTAATCATACCTGAAATTATCTCAAATGTTACTATATACTTCTGAATTCAATAAACTAAATGGTTTTCCATTAAACTCTATGAACTCACCAACCTTTGTGTTGACACTTTTAAGCATGTGTATCTCAGGTAATTAACGAAGCAGGACAAGACACGGAGCGGGCATTTATTACTCTGATAAATTAAAATGGTGTAAAAATCAAATATGTCATTCTTTCAATCCTTTATATCTTTTATGGGATTTTTAAATCAAATGTTTCATCTTTGTATCAAAAATATTTACTTGAATGACAAATAACTTTCAAAACGCCTCTTACGAGCCGTTTTCTGTGATTTTGACTTCGATCCTCCCCGTAACACCCTAATTACTTTTCCGCTGCTATATCTCAAATTAGGGGGTGTTACAGATTGGTATCAGAGACAAAGTTATAGAGAACTAAATGTTTTCAAACATTAAACTATAACTACAAATTTCAAAATAAATGATTTTACACCATACCATTTTATGCCCTCCGTGTCTGCAGACTGCCGTGCTTAATAAGTTATCTGTTAAGATTATTTTTCATGCTTGATAAATTACTCTCATATACTTCATTATTTCCCACTTACCGTTACATCTTTAACGTATGGATTACTTGTAATTAATATTTACAGGTACTATAGTAATACTCAGTTAATATTACCAAACTTACCCTTCGTAATACTCATATATCACCTACTTATCAGATCACTTCTGATCCTGAAGAATTCCTATATATATTAATATCTCAAACCCTGCATAATGCGGAACTTACTCAGATACTTGTAAAACCCGAAAATCTAAAACATGCAAAAATTACCAAAATGCCCCGGAAACTTTAAAATTTAATTAAAGCTTAATTAAAGTTCCGAATCGATCCCAAACTTCTGGAAACGAGCAAGATATGATACCAAATAATTTTGACAACTCCATTTAATATTTTTGCAAGCTATGAAATTACAAAAATACCCCTAGATTGCCGAATGGAATTTATATCATCATTAATATGTTTTAAGGTGATTTAAAAATACATTAAAATAGAAATTTAAGCCCAATTAATTCTATAACTGAAAATTTCCAAAATATTAGTCCACCCCTCCCCCTATGATCGGCACATTCCATTTTAAATATAACAAACTCATTTTATTATCCCTAAAATACTTTTCCGATTAAAACCAAACAACCAAACAAATTCGTTTTCTTCACATCCGAATTTTTGGAAGATCAAGACCAATTTTACTGTGTTCTTTGGCATCTAAAGAAGTCTAGAAAATTAGCCATTCGAATTATAGTGACCGGATTTGATAGGTGTCGAATTTTCTTGTTCTATTCCACACGTAAGGTAATAATTCGTCCATAATTCATTCGACCATTTAAAAATTCGTTTCTTATTTTTCTAATGTTCTTCACATTGATTATGATCTGGTAAAAATAGCTACAAGGTCGTTGGATCGCTATTTTGGTCGTGGACGAATTGTTGATGTCGAGCGAATAAAACCGAGAAACCCTAAATCACTATAAATCATTCGATCGTTCTAAATTGATTCTGGTATTTTTCTAGCTTTCTTCTCATCATATAAGTCGTGTATAAAATGTTGGAATCGAACCATGCAAGATATATGAGTAGTATTCGAATTAAAGAATTATAAACCCTAAAATCGAATTAAAATCCTAAATAATGGCATACGAATTTTCTTGGCATCAAATATATTTTATTTAGACTCTATGTAACCCATATGAACTGAGAAAAATGATAATTCAAATTATAGAAGCTTAATATAATTATTTCGAATTTATTGGATTAATCGGGTTTTGTAATCTATAAATCGTATATATGGATTTAAAAATGGAACGAATGGTTTAAGGTTCTTGATATGATATAGATCTGGTCTAAATAATGTTCTAATAATGTTCTAATGATTGGAAAGTGTTTTGAAAAATTAGGGTTTGATTTTGGGAGAAATACATGTTTACCGATTGGATTTTAATTGTTAAAGGGTGTGTTTTGTAACTTTTAAAAGTCGTGGGCTATTTTTGTAATACTCTATAAATCAAGGTCAATATAAATAAAATATAACTTGAGGGTGCTATTTGTAAAATATGGAAGATTTGGAATTATAATGTAAATTAGTGATTATATGTGTATCGAATTGGAATTAAAATGAGGGACTAAATGTGTAAATTACCAAAACTTGTGGGCTGTTTGTAGCATGGTAATATTGAAGGTTATTTTCTGTAAATTGAAGAAATAAAAAGACTTGATGTGTAATATGAATATTGTAAAGGTTAAACTGTAAAATATATAAGTATAAGATTTATTTTGTAATTAATTAATTAAAAGGGTGTAAATTGTAAATTATGAAACTTGAAGGCCATATGTGTAATTCTGGAAAGTATAAGTGTTTGAATGGTAAAATGATAAGATTTTAATTGTGGACCTTTAACTTTGGTAAATTTGCATTAATAACCCTAAACTATGAAAGATTGTCATATTTGATCCTAAATTTGTATAATGAGTTAAAATGAACGTTCTTTCCATAATAAGCTAATTAATGACTTAACTTAATTCGTATCATTTGAATATTGCTAAATATGGAAGCTTACTAATTCTGGAAACCTACTAAAAATGGAAAGCCGACTAAAATGAGAAATGATTTAAAACAAGTTATTAATAATAAGACGATTATGAATTCGTGTAGATTCGCTGAAGAAGGAGTTGCTTCCGATCGTTATGATTTCTGTTGTGTTTTCACTTGCGGTCTAAGGTACAGATATTCTGACCTTCTCTGTAAGGTTTCCTATGATTCTTTTCCGATCTGTTAAATCTCTGATTTGATACTCCGTTACGACCCTTTGCTATGACACCTTTGCTTCGACCCTTGATCTCTGATTTGAACCTATGATATGAACCTTTGGCATTTGAACCTTTGACATGAACCTTTGATATGAACCTTTGACTTCTGAACCTCTTATATGAACCCTGTGATATGAACCTTGAGATTTGGACTATGATTATGACATATGAACCTTTGTTTTGATATGAACCTTTGACCTTGACCCCAGTTTGATACTACGAGCCAAAATATGTTCCCTAGCCATGAAGGTAACATGGCCGTGTCATTGATGCACCAATGGCATGACTAGTGTGTAGCCCTAGTGATTTGGTTACACCGTCCCCATTATGATATGATATGCGCGCTTTATGATTTGTTATGGCCAATATGATTTGTTTGGGGGGCGAATGGATGCATCCTAGATATGTTCTGATATGATATGTTTTGATATGATATGATATGGTGACTGGGGCTGGGTGCAATCCACTCCTTTCACAAAATATGGGAGCTAGCTACTCCACCTGAAGAATGAGGACACCCCTCATATTATCTGATTATCTGAGAGGTCTCCCCTCTATATGATTATGAAGATATGATATGATATGATATGTGATATGTTATGATATGGGCTCGTGGTGGATGACTGTCCTAAACCTTACTCTTTATTTCCTTTTCCTATTGCTCACTCATTATGATTTGCCTGTTTATTTCTATTTGCTTTTGTTCCCGTTTATTATATATCTGTTCACTGGGCTTTTTAAGCTCAGCCGCACGTTTTCTTTCCGTGTGCGGCAGGTTTTAGATGGAAGCTGGGTATGAGTGAAGAGACCTTTGGACTTAGAAGACCTTGATAGTTTTCGGAAGTAGAAGAGTTTAGAAGGATTTGCATTGACAGACGTAGTATTTAGTTTTGTTTCTCATTTGTAACCTTTTGGTTTCAGTATATCATTTGTAACCTTTGAATTTCTATTGTACTATTTAAGTCGTATGTTATGCTTGCCTTTGATATGTCACCATTTGCGTGACACTTCTACCCTTGCCGGGTTGGGGTGTTACATACTTCCATCATTACCTACTTACTCGCCTCCACGTCAGAGACTCAGAAGAGCTACAGAATCTTATTCAGATGAAGAGTTGATTGGTGGTCCGACAACATTCGAGGTTGGACAAAATTTACATCAAGAAACAATTTGGAAAGATGTTGAGCCAAATTCTCCATTTCCTGACGCTCCAGATTTCTCTATACCATACATTCCGTATGATGTATCTTTACTTAATTCCCTTGACTATAATATAAACCCTCGTAATTCAATATAGACACTTATCCACCAATAAGCAAACACACTAGACGCTCATACTGAACAGTTGGAAGAGTTACAATCATTACGTTTTGAATGATACGACTGTAATATTGACATTCGGTACAGAAGATCAGATGTCGAGAGACGAGCAGTGTTTGACTTAGGAATGAATGTTGGTAAAAAGAAAGACAATTACTACCAGGAACTTAGGAACTTTAATTCTAGAAACCGCAGTTTGGGTAGAGGCTATGCCCAGACACATAATAGAGCTAAAGATATTGAAAGAACCTTATGGATGGCCAGGAATATGGCAAGAAACCAGGGTCAAAAGATTTCCGCCTTAGAAACCATGTTGTCTAATCAGATGAACATGTGCCAGGAACGCTTCTCAAACATGAAAACTGCACAACTGGAACTTGAAGCAGAAGTTAGACGTTTACGTCAGAGACATAACTGATCTTAAGTTCATATGTATCGTTGTTGTACCTACTAAACCAAATAATTTTTGGTTAGTGTTGACATATTTTCCAATAATCCAAAAACTCTCAGAACTTGTAACCGACCTTTAATCTATAACCACCTCCTTGGTTATATCTCTGTGTAAATAAACTCCCTCTATCATGATGCTACGCATACATGTAATGACTCCTCATACTCTCATGAAAAATCTCATCATTTGTTACTCTCTTTAGTAGACAAATGACTCCACTCAAATCAATGGAGCATTAATAAAAGACCTTGTATCGTTTGTTTTGCAAAAACAATCAATCAAGTTGTTAATATCATGTTGATTTTAGTGATTATATCCAGACCTGCCATGATACTACCTATGATCATTATGATTCCTTATACATACCATAACCAGGATAAAACAATAGAAATTCCTAAGACAAAAATATCGGAAGAAAACTTGATGAATGAAGAGAAAGTTGCTGAATTCCAGCGTTTGTAGATGAATCGTTTGTTCCTTAGCAATCCCATACCTAGAGTTAATCATGTATCTACGATACTACCCAGACATATCTTGAAATTAGATTACAGTAGGGATTCAATTCAGTCTATCATCAATGAAATAATTAGCTCCATATCCTTTCACTAAAGGGCCTAACGAAGTACTGAAGATATCCAGAAGATAGTAACCAACATCATTGCAGTAATACTTGAAGTAATCATAGTTCCTCCGATTAGCAACTACATGGAAAGAGAAGAAAAGAAGACGGCTATACCTTGTAAGCACAACCATCAAAGTTTCATAGAGTGTAGATCAGCTCACCTTAAGGCTCCAGAAGAAATGACCAACCCTACCATCACCAATACCAAAGGATTTTAGATCAAAAAGTTAAACGGGATACTGCAAGAATCAGTGCCCAACCCAGAATACCATTTAGTACAAAAAGACCATTGGAAGTGAATGGAAACTCTTTAGAACCTTAACAACGTCAAAGAATAACATTAATGTTTAAACAGAAGAGAAATTCCTGTTGTAATAGATAAAACCATAGTTCAAACCCTCTAGAGTTGTATTCCCTTTTGTATTTTACCTAAGGTACGATGGATGTAACCTAAGTGTAACCACTATCTTTCTACCGTGTGAAAACTCTATCTTGTAATATTTCCGTAATAATCATAATCTACGTCTATTTCCAGTTTCATTCCATATATTCTATTTCTAGATGTTAAACATCAATACATTGATATCACCTTAGAAACTTGAATAACATCAACTCTGACCAAATAATAGATTATTACTTTGTAAGAATTCGCACCCAAAACTTAAGATTTATTTCAAAGATACCCTAGTATCACCTTAGAAACTCCTGACTCATCACCATAGTATGAACACAAATTTTCTAACTCTTTTGAAAATAATTAAATGGTGTTCAACGTTGTGACTGAACCATTTTGACTGAGCATCTAAAACAATTTAAAGAAATATAAATATCACTGTAACTGAGCCAAGCATCACATCATTTGGTCCTCAATTATACATAGCCTGATCAACTATGTCTAATTCAGGAAGAATCATGTTATAAATGGAACAGTTATAATTACATACTTTCTAATAACAATCTTCATTCAAAAGCAAAACTTTGGAGATGAAATAAACTGTTCATAAAACATCACTTTTGACCAACCACAATAGATATCTACCACATACTACCCATCACCTTTATGATAGAGAACCAAAAGCAAAACAAATATTAAAACCCTAGGAATCCACATGAAGCTATAGAAAAACTCAAATAGCGAGAATTTTATTAGAAACCACGGAAATTAATACATAGACATATGATTAGCAATGGAAGTACTATCATTACAATAATTACAATAAAAAGCATAGAATCTCCAATCGACTGACCCATCATAACAATAATAACTCCCATCAACAGTACCATAGCGAGAGCCACCACAGGATGAATCACCCTGATTATTCTGAAAGATAAGCATAAGCGAACCATTAAAAACAAAAACAAAATAAATTCTGAAACTTAAAGACGAACAAATTTTATTCCATACTCATTAAGGGTTACATAGAAACATAACAAAGATACATTTTAACAACCCTAGCTAGAGATTATTACCCCCAAAATTTATCCACGGCAATAGCTACGGTCGTGAGGGGAACGATGAGCAACAAGATCGCAAACAAGAAAGAGAGATCCTCCTCTGGAAAGTACGCCATACATACGGCAACAAAGACGATGTACCCGATTGCTAGGATTACAATTAGGCTCGGCATGGTGAAGTATTTAATGAGAGGAAATGGTTGATGGAAGAATAGGAAATTTAATGGGGGTATTTATAGGCTAGAAATCTAGCCGTTGGGTACCAATTATAGCCGTTAGAATTTTACTATTCACGGCCGTTGGTAGGTACTGTTCATTTGCCGTTATTTTACTATTCCTGACCGTTATTTTCAATATTCACAGCCCCTAGATTCATTAATGAATTTATCTTGTCTAGTACAAATAAATCTAACTAGATTTCGTTTCCTTGATTTTCGGATGAAAATCTCTCGACAGCTCTCTGTTCATAATCACTTTAAATCTGAACTTCGGGACGAAGTTCAAAAGTTAGAGGTGGATACTGTAACAAACAACAAAAATTCCTTATAATTAACAACGGTTAATTATATATTAATCTCTATCAATATTTTAATTACCATTCTTACGGAGATATTTGAAATTTTCTTATTATCTTATTTGGTTGTGATTACGAAATCACAAAATTCACCAAATGACGGAACAAGTTCTCGACACGTTTAACGAAAGTTAAACAATTCACTAATCCTAATTATTATCTAAATACACCAACCGGACCCTTAATTATTTTCGAGCCCAACTAAATTCCCTTGTTACTATTCCTTCAGCCCAAGATTAAAAGCCCAAAATCAGTTTTGTGATGTTATGTATAAATCTATTTGAAACTAGCTCCAAAAAGCCCTTCGTTCTCTCGAATATTAAACACGACACATATATATTTTTATGATGTCTTATTTCTCACCTAGCCAACTCTTAACGTGCCAAGTTTCATAATCTATTGTCGAGTTTTACATCAGTTACGAAAGCCAATCCATTTAGTCGAATATTAACCCAACTCGACATACCATAAATATTCAAAACTAAACCGTTTCGACTACGGTTTGTTCCTACGTGATTCTAATATTATTTCTATCATAGTTCCACGTCGAGTTTTATCATCAAGATTCATGTGTTATACGATTTATATGAATCGTATATATATAAAAAGTGGTGATCGACATTCCATTGACTCACAAGACAACATCCCTCTTTTTATGCTCTCTCAAACTCATATTATATTCCTAGGATGGCTGAGAAGTCTTACCTTAACTGACAAGAGCTAGTTACTCGCTTTAGTGAATTATTGAAAACAATACGTATACAAGAAAGGTTCCTATATGTACTCCTCACTTACCACCTTCCTTCTTACCATAAATATCATTCTCACAACTCCTATTCTTCCATAAAATAATCTCTACAAGGCCAGAAGCATTCTTACTTCTTATTTGGAAGCTAACGAGAGATCAAGTTTAAAAGTATACATCGTATACTTTGTATAATCGAACGTGGTCTTTTTATTTGTGTTCCCTTCACTCCATACGATCTTCTATCACCTTTGAAGGCGTTGTAAGTATTTTAGAACCCTTCAATTCATCTCCTTACATATTTCATGTCCATGCATCATTTTCTAGTTCATGCTCGAACGTATATAATTTCTCACATATTTATTTACGTATACATATTTATTTAAGAACCACAAACGTGACACGACTCCATCTTGGAAGTCATAGAAGTCTCGTACACACTCCTTTCACGTTTACTTTCACGTTACATGCATCGTTGAATTTATTCTTGATCTTGTTCCACTCGTTTATAAAAACTGCCAAAAGACTTAGAATTATTTCAATATCATCTTCTATATATAAACGCTCCAGTCGACTAGAAAACAACCTTGTATCGCAAAATTTAACTTAATAACCATGCTATATTTTTACACCACTTGTTAGACCACCTAGCTAGCTAACACTTTCATTCTTACAACTAGTAAAGATAAGCTCATTTCGACACTTTAAATTAACCAAAGTGAATCGCACAACACTGAACTTCAAAACAACTAAATAAGCGACATGGGCTTTTCAGCCCAATCAGCTGATTTTAAGCTAACGAAATAAGCTAGCTTATCAAACCTTTTTGATATGAATTTAGAACTTGAAAAATGATATTTTTGATGAGCTCAACTCGTCTCACGACTTACGGATTTTAAAACGTTAACGGGCCACTATATTGATCGTTAAAGCCCATTAGATAAAATAATAAGCTTTAGACTTTATAAACTGTTAAAATAAGCTTTTTATAACTAAATTAAGCTTCGGAAATTTTAACATAATTTTTCCCATCATTTTTGTAAAATTGGACTAAAAATGTAACGCGACAACACCTAGAGGGACTAAAATTGTTAATCGTATGAAACAAGGACTGAAAATGTAAAAACAGTATCAAAAGGGTATAAAATGATATATTATTAATTCCCAAGCCCAGAATTGTATATTGGACAAGTAGAGGACTATAATTGTAAATTATATATAATAAAGGACTAACGGTGCAACGCTAACGCCGTTAGGGTAAAAAGTGTAAAATTGGAAAAGAACAAGGACCAACATATTCTATTTGACATTCTTAGTTTATTTTCTATTTTTGTCATTTCAATTCACGTCACATGCATATTTATTTTATTTCATTTATATATTATTTAACGTTACGTTAATAATATATTTAACGATATTTCAACTAGTTTTCTTTACGTAATATTTCATCATAAAAACTTTGGAAATAATTTAATTATCATATCATGTGATAATAATTATAATCTCAATAATTTCACTTACATATCATCTTTTCATAACGATTAATATATTATTCATTAATCGTTATTTGTTATCCATTTATCGTTACACGTTACTCGTTTCACAATCACCAAATAGTATTTGGTCAGATTCTCAGACTTATTTATTCATCAGGTCTTGTTTCGAAGCCGTTACCATAATCTCATCCGAACCTACTTTTCATCATTCTCAATATCACTTAAGGTGAGTCATGGCCCCTACTCTTTTAATACACGTTTTATACTTTTTGGGGAGATACATGCTCAAATATATTTTACTACTTTTATCAGTTTATGAATAAGTATATTAATAACTTACATGATTCAAACCAATTTCCTAATTACTAATTATTTGATATGGTTTATTCTTAAAATATGATATATATATATATATATATATATATATATATATATATATATATATATATATATATATATATATATATATATATATATATATATATATCTCACTTGCTAATTGTTTAGCTTAACTATTGAACTCAGATGATAATATTTGTGAATTGATTGATATAACATGATAATTGTTTCACTATAACATCTTGAATGTTCCCCATATCTTTATATGTTATTTCCATGTTTCAACGGAAATATTTGCTAGGAAGAGCAATAGTACTTAAAGTTCATCGTTACCTTGATATTGCCTAAGTACCCCCTTATTGTCAAAAAGTCCCTTATATCATGAGCCATTAATAAAAAAGTCCCTTATATCTAGATACAGCTGTATATGAATTTCACCTCACTACATTAACATCATGAGCTTCCACCTCATGCTAAGATTAAGATACAGTACTTGAACTTGACTAAATACATATATGATTTATTTGTGATTATATACAACATCACTCATTACTTGTTTCATCACTGTTAGTATTTATTACAATTATTACTTAGTTCTTGAAATTATTGAGATGAACTGTTTATCAGTTCTTGGAACTTATTTTGGATAATCATATTATCTCTGAAATTATAAGAATTGATTGTTTAATCATACCTGAAATTATCTCAAATGTTACTATATACTTCTGAATTCAATAAACTAAATGGTTTTCCATTAAACTCTATGAACTCACCAACCTTTGTGTTGACACTTTTAAGCATGTGTATATCAGGTAATTAACGAAGCAGGACAAGACACGGAGCGGGCATTTATTACTCTGATAAATTAAAATGGTGTAAAAATCAAATATGTCATTCTTTCAAGCATTTATATCTTTTATGGGATTTTTAAATCAACTGTTTCAACTTTGTATCAAAAATATTTACTTGAATGACAAATAACTTTCAAAACGCCTCATACGAGCCGTTTTCTGTGATTTTGACTTCGATCCTCCCCGTAAAACCCTAATTACTTTTCCGCTGCTATATCTCAAAAATAGGGGGTGTTACAGTCGTGAGAAGTTATTCCACTGCGAAAAGTGTGGTATTTAGTGTCAAACTCTCATGGTCCTTTCTTGCTTTTTCCATCATTTTATAAAAAATGGACTCAAGGAGAGGTGATGGACCCTCCGGCAACTTTAGAAGCGTTGGTTCGTAAGGACTCTTATCTTGAATTGAAGCGGAGAAGGAGACTAATTCATCGGTCGTGCCGGGATTGATTTCCGGAGATAGAGTATAACGCGATTGAGGGTGTCTTTACATTATGTCTTTGGAGTAGCATAAAGATCAAAATTCAAGAGTTGGAGAAAAGGGCATGCTGTCGGTATTCTTTCTGACTATTTGGTAGGGAACAAGTGGATGGGCAATATTGAAGCTGAGGTAACCATTGCGTGGTTGTATAGGTAGCTTTGTTGGTGTTATCTTATGATGCTGTAGTTTGTTACTGTCATTGTCGGTTGTTTGTCGATATTGTTGTAGTCAGATGGAAGAAACCTGGAGTTGTGTAGTGTTTATGTGAGATTTGCTTACTTTAAGGATGTTTGAGATTGTTTAATGAATATGTTTATGGTAAAACAATGTTTTTTGCACTGTTGCGAAAGGTCAAAGTCAAAGAGATAAATGGATGCGAATATTTTAAGCTTTGGTAGTGTAGTGGGAAATTGAATTCAGACAAACATCATTTGCATTCGCCATTACAGTTTCCCAAAGGTGTGGTGGACACCCCGGCGCAACGCGGCGGGCACGTCCCCCTCGTTTATTACCAAAACGTTTGCCAAATTTTGCTTTTTCTATATTTATTTATTCAATTCAAATTTTAAGGTCATATTTATACATATTTTATCATAACTAGCAGGATAATCGCGCGTTGCGATATCGGGTACATTGAAATTAAAATCTTTAGTGATAAATATTTTTCAGTTCTATATTTTACGATACAATAGTTTTACGGATGACGACAATTTTGGTTTTGAATAATTTTAACAAGTTAACTCATATAAAAACTATAGACTATCCACGTAATGTTGTGGAAATACATAGGCGGTAGCTGGTATCTTGTGAAAGTATGATGTTAAAGTAGCTGACAATGGCCAGTAGTCGCAAATTATTTTTACATAATGTGTTTGTCTAACGGATGTCCTCAGAGCAAGGTTTAATGTCACTATAAAAGGAAAATATGATTTTATTTAATTAAAAATCATATTTAAATATGGTAATTTATAAGTTTCATTAATGTGCATTAAATGCAATTTTTAGTGTAAAAGGAAAGTTTGTGTTTAATAAATGCGGTTTAAGCAGTGCTGTAAAACCCCAATCCGATAAGGGTAGAAGTATTACGTTATGGTGACATATCAAAGCAAACACAAGCATATGATTTAAATAATACAAATGAATCTCAACGGTTACAAAGGGAAACTCTGAAATACAAGGTTACAAAAGAGAACAACAATAAATACTAAGTCTAAAATGTAATCACTTCTAGTCATCTCTAATCCAGAATAGCTATCAAAGTATAGTCTTCTAAGTCCAAAGTACTCTCCACTCATACCCCAGCTTCCAAACTAAAACCTGCCGCAGGAAAAGAAATGCGGCTGAGCTTAAAAAGCCCAGTGAACAGATATGTATAAACGAAACAAAAGATAAGGAACAAAGAATATAATATGGTGCATTGGGGAAAACATAAGGCATAAACGAATGAATATCAAAGTGTAAGGAATGGTCAGTAATCAATCCCCGAGCCCAAACAAATCAAATCATAATCATAGCGTATCATCAGTAACCATAGAGGAGCGACCTCTCAAATATGTGAAGGACGTGTATTGCACACAGCATCAATCACCAAATTAAATCATATCATATAATATACAAAGCAAATCTAGGATGCATCCATACGCCCCTGCAAAGATATTAGTGGCCAAACATATATAATAATCTTGAGCTCATAATATATAACGAAAAGGGACGGGTCGGAACATCACTCCACCGCCCTAGAGTCATGCCATTGGTGCATCAATGACACGGCCATGTTACCTTCATGGCTAGGAAACATAATGGCTCGGGTATCAAACTGAAGGGTTCAATTTAAAGGTTTATATTAAATGTTCATATCATAGTGTCATAAAAGTAATCCTTTAATAATGGCTTTCACAAAAGTGATCTTTAATAACAGTTTTCATAAAGAAAGTCTTTAAAAGTAGTTTTCATAAAAGTCAGTAAAATTCCATATAAAAGTGGTATCGCATCGTGCTCATAAACATCATTTTTTAAAAATAGTTTTCCTCAAAACATTTTCATGGTATACTTAAGAAAGGTTTTCACATCCAGTTATAATATCAAATGAACTTTCAAAGTATCAAGGGATTCGAATACTGATGTCACAAGGGGTAACGAACGATTTATATCAAGTATCATATCATATGAATCATACTGAACGAATATCAAATGGATCTGAATATCAAGCATCAAGGAAACATAGCAAAGGCTCAAGGGATCATATCAAGATAAAGAATCATAATTAAGGATCAAGAGTCATGAGAGAAAGACACCCTTACCGAAAGAGGGTAGAATATCTGTACCTTAGACCGCAAGTGCAAACATAACAGAAAACATAAAGATTGGAAGCAACTCCTTCTTCAGCGGATCTACACGAATTCATGATCGTCTTATTAATAACTTATTTTAAATCAGATTACTTATTTTAGTCGGCTTTCCATTTTTTAGTAACTTTCCTTTTATAGCAGCTTTCCAAAAATAGTAACTTTCCAAAATAGTAAGTTTCCTCTTTAAGTAGTTTAATCATTTTAAGTAACTTTCTATTTTTAGCAGGTTTCCCGAATTAGTAAGTTTCCCTAATTAGTATGTTTCCTTATATAGTATCTTAGGGTTACTTTTATTCTAATTAGGGTTTACAATAGATCATTGTTTAGTTCACTTACTAATTATAGCCATGTCTCATATTGATTGAAGTTATGAAAAGTATTTAAGTATCTTAGTTACTTCTTGAATATCAAATTAATGTAAGGATTATAGCTTATGATCAATTTTACCCTTTTTGATTAAGTTACACACTTATATAGCTTTTTAGTTATATTAACAGCTTTTACCTATAAACAGGTCACCACTTTACGAATTTTTGTACCACATCAGAACTCTAAAATAAAATCCACAAAATTTTACACAGATACTTCAATGTCTTTAGAACCCAAACGAATTTTCCCAGAATTTATTAGTTAGTTTAACCCCGTTCCAAAAATACTCCAACTCAGACTACCCAGAAAATATACCTGTTGTTGTACCTAGAAAGAATCCACTTGAACGACCCACCAATACATCCAGGAAAAATCCCCAAAAATTCATGAAATTACTTAACATATATAAGTTGAATACTGGAGAGTTTCATGATGCAACTCCTCATGGTTTGAAAATGAAAAATCAGCAAAGTGGACTGATTTTCAGAATCCCGAGTTCAGCTTCAACACTTAATCACACAAAAATCAAAAACACGACCAAATCAACTCGAAATCACTCCTAATCAATTGGAGAACTTTACTAAGACATAAAACTAAGTTTTCATGAAAAGAAACCGAACCAAACCATTTTATATCATGACATAACTCGTTCACAAATTCAGGTATACATGCTGTCTCAAATCCAGAATTTCTTTTTAGACACTACAACACATGTTTACGCACCCAAACTCATCCAAGACCCTCATAACTCATTAGATCTGTATTTTAGACATCAAATAACATGTTCTCTATATCCCACCAAGATCACCCACGAAATTCCATCAAAACCCTAACCCTAATTCATTATTTTATGTGTGATTCTTATGATTTCATGTAAGGTTTCATTCGTATATGTGTATAAGCATTAAGCCGATTCATATAAGCTTTTAGCAACATGTTATACGATTAGAGAAGGTAATCAAAATGAGGGAAACAAAAACAAGATGATACGTTACCCTTGGTGATCAAATCGAAGATCAAGAATCAAGAAGCCACAAACACACGGCTCGACTTCACCTCCCTCGAACTAGAAACAACCCACGATCACTCTCCTGTAGCAACTCACGAATCACAACCACGTCCTATCCACCAAATAGAAGCCACAAACGAGCCTCCTTTGCTTGCTTTTGAATCGAATAGGAAGAACAAAAGAGTAGCAGCCGTCGACCTTGGGAGGGATTTTAGGGTTTTTGGTGTGTGATAATATTTGGTAAAAATAAAAGATTGTGATGAGATATATGAGGAGGAAGGCCGGCCTTTAGGGGGAGGATTGGGACAAAAATCTTCCCCTTCCAAATTTGAAAAGATAGCATGTTATTTTGTGTAGTGTAAGTTGTGTACAAACCTTAAAAATAAAATGGACCTTAACCAAAACATGTAGGCGTGTGATGTAGTTAAATGTGCACCATTTGTTTTATCATAAGTCTTTATTATCGTATTACTTTTATTTGTTCAATTATTAATAGTTAGATACTTAGGTTATATTCGGGATGAAATGTCTTAATGAATTTGAGATCAAAAGGGTATTCTGGGTATTTTACGTGTTCAGAAATTTTGGGTTTTACAACTCTTCCCCTCTAAAAAAAATTTTCGTCCTCGAAAATTGAAGTCGCAAAAGTTAGACGGAGACGTAGCAATTCACAAAAGATCGTCACAAATATCCTCACGCTCGGGGAGGTTCTTCCAAAAGAATCTTCACAAACCAAATACTTTCTCATGACTCGGTCTTGACAACAAGGATACAACGAATGTGGGACAAATGAGTAGCAGATGACAGATGACAGATGATAGTTGGAATCTTACAAGGAGACATACGAAACACATAAACCTACGAAGAGATCGATAGAACTTAATCAACTCCTACCAGATTCTGAATGAACAAAGGAATTTGCCGAAATAGAAGGAACACCAATCGATTCATCAAACGTATCAAGAGTTTCCTAAGAAAAGGTGGATAACCTATTCGTACTAACGATCACTAGGCGCGTATCGGAGTATCAAAACATATCAGAAGGCATAATAAGAATGATAGGATAACCGTACGGATAAGAATGAGCCTAAGGGCTAACATGTCGTGAATAATTCTTCCAAAGACATCCTCATAAACAGACAGTTATTGATCCTCATACAACAAATTTTCTCAGATTCTACCCATGGCAGATCATAACAAAACAGATCCAACGAAACATAGGTGTACTTCTTCATAGGTGTACTTCTTCATAGGAACAGATCGAATTCATACTGACAGAAAACAGATTGGTTGATAACATCAAACGGCAGAAAGCTCTACAATGAGTCCCTATCAGATGAACAGAATTTAGCAATCGCGGTCAAATGTTCAAACGTATCCAGTCGCCTGACGATAACGGTAGAATAAACGCATCGGTAGAGTAAATCTATAGTCTCACTAACCGCTGATAATACCGATGAGATGCCAGATATCTAAGCTTCCTAGGCACTCCTCCAGATATCCTATGCCCACAATAAGTGCACGTTATATGATGTAAGTATTATCACGTTGATCAGGCGTCATAATACTAGCATCATATAAATATGCCCTCATGATGGTCATACTTTATCTCGAGTCGTGAACAAAACAACCTATCTTAATCCACCTAGTCCTTCTACAGTCTCAGAGGTCATCAAAATCAAACAACATAACCAAGAGGAGAACGAAACTACTCGTAAGAGTACGGAAATCCGAGAGTGTCTATCGGAATTTAGGGTACATCATCAAAGGCATCAGATCTTCCACAATTCGTCAACCTTCCCATAACAAAACCATCATCAAGCATACGCAGAATGAACACAGAACAGAATTTCTATTAGAGAACCCAAATCATTCAAAGGATCTTATTACCGGGTAACAGAAACTTAAGTGGGTTAAGCAGAAGTGAAATACGTCACCAATAACTTCATCCCTCACAGAATCAACTCATCCCAACATGAATGCTTGCTTCAAAATCCGTCCATTCAAATACATGATTTCAAATCTCTTCCAAGTCCAAGTAGTCTGTCTACGGTTGCCCATCTGATCATAGGGTGAAAAGGAATTATAAACTTGAGTCTGGTTCCTCAAGCCTTCGTCAACTCTTCTTGGAATTGTGGTGTAGTAACGCGAATCTCTGACATGATCACTGTGCATCCTTCCATCCGCAAGTCTGCTTCTGCTCTCAATTCATCTTAGTACAACTAAAATGAATAGAGAAGCACGACTGCGTATCTTCGACAGGTCCTCTAGCACAGCTCAAAATTCGCCAACTCGATTACATTCTCCTTCTATGTCCGCCACCACCTTCGTCTTTGCAAGAAGTGTCTTCCAATCTTCAAGGTAAACACCGCTGTTGTCAACTCCAGGTCATGTGCTGAATAGTTCATCTCCTACGGTCTAGTTGTCTTGATGCCAAAGCTGTAATCTCCACGTGTTGCATACAGTATAATCGAGTCCCTTCTAAGTGTCTCTCTTCTTCTCATATGCTTCATCGATGGTAACGCCAGCTGTGAACATCTTCCACTACTCTTCTGTAAGGTTTCTAGCTTCGGTAGATGTCATCGATCTTGGCCCATTCGGTGGAAACCTCAGTCTTCGCAGGATCCATAATAGTACTATCTGCTGTAACTTATGAACATCAATCAAAAGTTCCTCTTCCTGGATGAGGGTCATTCTAACTTAATACGAACATGGTATTCATGTTTCTCTTTCCCCTCTGAACACACTACACTGTCATACTATAACAAGTTTGTCCAAATACTCGTGAAAGACATGATTTATCAGATGCGTAAGAATAGTTGACGTATTAGCCAATACAATTGGCATCATTAAAACTCAAAATGATCAAAACGAATACGAAAGCAGCTTCAAGAATCATCTTGCTCCTTTACAGGTAACAGATGATAACCAAACCTTAAATTACTCCTAGGGATACTTCACATTCACCGAATATCACATTCCTTCTTCTTCGTGAATAAAACTGAAATACTTCACGGAGGTTACTCTCTGTTAGTTAACCTACTTCTCAGAGGTTCTTGTGGTTGCTTATTCAATCCTTCAAATCTAGATGATGTAATTCGATATGGAGTTTCAAAGGTAGGCAAAAATCGTCTCATACATATGAGGTTTTGTAGAACTGTTCTCAGAATAGTAACGAATATAACGGTTTTACCAGTCGGAATTCATGGTAAGAGGTTTAATAAGGATAAACGTTTGAGTCACCAAAAGTGAGACGTATGGTATGACAGTCGTTAGCATCTACATGCTCAGTCAACAACCCATATCAGAATAATATCAAAATCATAACCTTCCAAAGGAAACAATTAGCAGAGCTGACTGATGAGGCGAAAAGTGTACCGCTTTTAAGGGGTCATTTAAGCCCGAAATCGTATTTATTTGATCAAATATTGCCCTAAATCGTTCCTTTTGTCATTTTAGGTACTTTTGAGGAGAAATCTGGAAAAGGAGGCATTTTGGACGTTTTTGGAGCATAAAAGTGAAGAAAACGGCAAAGTCTCAAAATTGTGCTGAAAGTCACCTTTGACGGCGTCAACATTAACTCCAGACGGCGTCATGCCTTGGCAAGAAAAGTTGGATGTGAAATTTACTCATGACGGGCCAGTGAGTTTGCATGAGAATTCTGACGGCGTCACGCTTTAACTAAATCAAGGGCGTCACGGCTTAAATCAAAGAGGGACGGCGTCACGTTATAGGTCCGACGGCGTCAAGCCTTGATAAGCCAGAATGGATTTTTGAAGAGCTAAAGAGGGACGGCGTCAAGAAGGTCACCCGGGAACCCTAAAAGCGGCGAGGTGACGGCGTCACAATGCATAAGGTGACGCCGTCAGATGTCAAAGTCTATATATAGTTTTCTAATTTTTTGTCATTAGGGAGAGCTTAGTGTGTGGAATTTTGGGATAAAACCCTAAGACGATTTTAGCTACTTTTTCAGGGCTTCTTGCCTTGAGATCTTCCATGTTTCATTGAAAGATAAGTTATCAATTAATCATTCAATATGTCTATGTGTTGTTTGATTCTATCTTATGCTTGTCTTTTGTTTAACATGTTAGGCTAATTTTATCTTGTGTTTGCTTAGATCTAATGAAACCTAGCTATTGATTATTGGTTGTTAGTGTGTTGTTAGTTGTATTGGATGATTGTTTATCTATGTTAGGCTTAAGAAAACTGGCTAACTTCCTATTCGGTAACTTGCTTGAACGTCTTAAGAAACATGAACCAAACGCGTACTAAAGGTTTTTATGGTTGTATTTAATGCACAAGCGAATTCTAGTGATCCCATGTTAGGAGCTTCCTAGCCGGCTCGACATAGGAGTGAAGTAGGAGCTTGTAGAGTTTGGGGAAGTAAGTACGCCACCCCACGAATGGTATTAAGGAATACACCCGTCATCCACGCGACTAATACACACTAATTAACCGGTAAAAGATAGTTAGGGAGTAAGGAAATCTAAGTAAACACATTTCTCCACACATAAGTTTCTCACCACTTTTCATTTTTGTTATTTTATTTTATTTGCATTTGTAGTGATTTGGGTTAGTTGACTAGCAACTAATTCCGCCCACTCCTTCAAAACCCGAGATTTTACTTGCTTTCATAAAAATATAAAAACATAAAAAGAATCTTCCTCAACCCTTAGACCTAATTAGAGTAGCCTTTCACACCTAACGAACACTATTCCCTGTGGAGAACGATCAATCCCCCGTACTTACCACTACACTATACTACATCGGTCAGGTACACTGCCTGGTGGGGTTGTAAGCCTCTTGAGATCCCTTGAGAGGTAAAACCTGTTGTAAGGTTGCAAAACCCACGCATCAAGTTTTTGGCGCCGTTGCCGGGGAATAGTTATTGTTTAGGTTGAATTTTTATTTCTATTAGGTCTACTCACTAGATTCCTTTCTAGTGAGATTTTTATTTTATTTTTCTAGGTTTTCTTTAGTCTATCTATTTTCTTCGTGTCTTTGTTCGTAACCATTACCGTCCGACATCATGGAAGATGGTAATATCCTTAACCCCCACAACCCACCACCACAACAACCACCACCACCTCCTAGAGCCCGTACTTTAGGAGAGTATTCCCGTCCTAGCCACCACGGCTATCGAAACACCATTGAGCTCACTCAAGGAGCCAATATCACACCCTTGCGATCCGACACCATCCGGTTGGTGCAAAGCGGATGCGCATTCCATGGACTTCGTTCTGAAGATCCTAATCAACATCTCAAGGACTTTCTTAAAATCGTTGATTCTATAGACCTTGATGTTGCCACTCGAGAGACGACCCGATTGCGTCTCTTCCAATTCTCTCTGCGGGACCAAGCTAGTCAGTGGCTAGAACGTCAACCCGCAGGATCCATCACCTCTTGGGATGATCTCACCACTCGTTTCCTTGCTCAGTTTTTCCCACCGGGAAGAACTACCAAGCTAAGGAATGATATCTTGATGTTCCAACAACGTCAAGGCGAAACTCTCTACGAGGCATGGACTCGATTCAAGGACTTACTCCAAAAAGTCCCTCACCATGGCATAGAACTTTGGCTCCAAGTCCAAATCTTCTATGACCATATCAATCTCTCCACGAGGCAAACCATTGACCAATCGGCCGGTGGCAAGCTACGTGATCTAAGTGCGGAACAATCATGGGCTCTCCTAGAGGATCTTGCTCTTTATGACAACGAAAGTTGGAGTGATCCCCGTGATTTGAATAAAACGGTCAAGGCAATATCTTTGCCTTCTAACAATTCAAGCACTTCCGACCGTAGGATCATAGAACTTGAAGACCAAGTCAAGTTTCTCATGAAATCCTACGAGACTCCTAAACCTTCAAACCAAGTGAACAAAATCACTTCTTCATGTGAATTATGTAGTGGTCCCCACGACACTCGTGATTGCATGGAACTCCCCGAACAAGCCTTTGCGGACTACGCATCCTCGCGTACCGACGGAGCGGGAGACAAGTGGTACACTTTCAAGCCCGAGCCAAACCATTATGGTGATTCATACAACCCCTCATGGAAAAATCACCCGAACCTTAGGTGGAAACAAAACCAAAACACACAACAACCCAATTCTTCCAACCCACCTAATCGTTTCCAATCAAGCGGTTCCAACTCGAACCGTACTTTCAACAACAATCCTTCCGGCAATGGTAGTACCAATAACTTTGAAGGATTGATGTCTCAATTTATGGCATCTCAAGAAGCTCGGATAGCTAGATTCGAGACCGAATTCAATCAACAACAAACTGAGATGACCAATAAAATTGACAACTTGTTGAAAGCCCTCCATAACCAAGTGTTATCACCTCCACATAAGGACGCTAGGAACACAAATAGCGGACCCCAAGTCAAAGACCCTTCTTCATCCAAACATGTCCACTTCGTCAACATTGTCACTATTAAACCAATCGATAGGAGCATGGAAGAAAGTGAACCAAAGGATGAGGATAGGAAAGTCGAGGTTGATAAGGAAGTTAGGACAAGTGAGATTGAAGAAGTAGATGATGATGAGGACTACTTCAATAGGCTACCCACTATGGAAGAGCGTGCATATCATACAAACTTATTCGATGACCCCGAGACACCATACTTCCTAGGTAGACCAATCATAGAAATAGGCGACCCTTCTAATCTCAACATACCATGCAACATAGGGCATCTACATGTGTGGAAAGCTTATATCGACCTTAGATCACCCATAAACGTCATGACTAGAGCCCACTACAACTTGATAATGAAAAATCAACTTGGGTATAGGATGTTCCCTGACAAGGGTTGGATGAGTAACTTCACGGGAAGAGTTAAGGGATTACCGGTTATTGTAGGAAACTTCACCTATGTCACCGACTTTGTAATTGTAGAAGATATCCGCCCAATAGTCGATGCGTCCTTGACTCAAGTGGTTTTTGGAAAACCATTTGTTGAGGTCTCTAGAATGACTTATGAACCTTCCTTAGGGATAGTTAGATTTAAGGATGAGACCGATGAAGTAAGCTACCAAATGCCATATAAGATAGAACAATTCCAACACTTGTCAAATGTTGAGAAGGAGCTTAAACAAGCGGTCTACTATAGGAATGATAAGGATAGAAGTAAAGGAGTAGACTATGTTATGGAAAGGATATTCGGTTTCTACAAGGATTGTTTGAAATTAGGACCGGAATATAAAACCGGGAAGGAGAATGGCCTAGGAACCGTGACCCAGGATGGAGTCACGTAGACCCCGTGACTTTGAGTCTAGCTACAAGACTCGTTAATAAAGAAAAGCGCTTCTTGGGAGGCAACCCAATCTTTATTTGTTTTATTTGCTTTGTGTGTTTATTTATTTGTTTGTTTGTTTTTATTTGTTTCCGTATGTGTGTTTAATTTTTTATCATTATTGATTCATGTTAAAAACTAATTTGTGAAAATGCTTTATTTTGTTTTTAACTTCGTCTTAACTACATATAAAGGTATTTTGCAAAAGTTAAGTGTAAGGGAAATCTAAATCGGTTTATTAGAACACATATGAACATGAATCGTAATAATAATAAATTAACATACATATCCGTATTTGTTTGAGTCAAATGCTTGTATCGAGTCATAATGATGTTTTGCAGGATTTCCAGGAAGTAAGGTAAAGGTTTTTCCAGAAATTTTCCGGAAACTTAAAATGAGAATTTTTGTCAGGTCATTTCTGACGGCGTCAGGGGTTATAACCTGACGGCGTCAGATTTAATTTCCAGAAATTTTTGAAAGTTTTGTTTTCATAAAAAGTTTTTATTAAAATCTCCAACTTATAATCTCCAGGAATCTGCAAAGTTATCATTCCACAAGCATTATATCCTTATATATAGATTTTATCCCGCCGATGTTATGCAGGTTTTCGTGTTTGTTTTCTCAGGTTCAACAGGTTATTTTGGACAAGGAAATGTTTTGAATCAAGCTTATGGCGATGCATTAGTCATGGAGCTTCAACATTCTCTTTGGAGGAAGATTTAACCGTGTAATTTCATTATCCAACGAGCGAATCAGGGGAGTATTTGATTTCATTCTTTTACTTTATGCTTTTACATTTGTCATTTGAACATTGGGGACAATGTTCATCTTAAGTGTAAGGGGAGGGTAAAAGTACGATTTTTGAGAATACAATTGCGCTTGATTTTTGTTTGTTTAATAGTAGATGTGTAATAAAACTGAGAGAAATACTTGTTAAGGTAATTTTAGTGCCAAATTTAAAATTTTTTACAACATATAAGAGTGAAACTTTGATCTTAATGAGCGTCTCACGGATAGGAGTTATATGACTAGCACAAAAAACCGTACCACTAAAAAATTTTCCACCCCCAAATATGTGAGGTTCGCCCCTAGAATTGGTAGGAAAAGCATTTATGCTATGATGTGTGTACCGGTAGCACTTAGATTCTAGAACTTGCGTTAGGACCATTCCAAGGCCACAAGTGAGACTACATTCGTGTAGTTAGATTTACTACATGATAAGAGGCATTAGGATTAACCCATTGTTTTACACCTGTGTTTTTGTTATAATTACTTTGGCTACATTGGTCAAGTAATTCTCCCACACCCTTTGCGTTGTACTCATTTTTAGTACACGATACCCCTAGTACACCCCTCAGAGCCTATCTTTTCGTTTCGACCTTTAAGCATTTTACTTAAAGGAAGAATTTGTTACACCCCACTTAAATGTACACCCAAATCGCCTTAGCCTACCTTGTATGCACTCATCTTTAGTGCATTATTGTGACAACATTTGTTTAAACCCAAGTTAATTATCTAATTGATTACATGGTTGCTAAGTCGAGTCATATCCTTGTACATATTGTTTTGGGACGATTGGGACTCATGGGTAAAGTACTAGTGTAATGGAGTAATGGGGAAGAACATCATTTATTACCCCCATATGTGCTAAATGTTTTAAAAGTACTCCAAGTTTTTCAATTATCTTAATTCGAGTCATTAGAATAGTCATTTGTAAAGTTATATAAAAGTTCAAGTGTAAGGGATGCAATGCCCCTATGATGTATTATTTTGGATGGTAGGGTAAAAGTGTATGCAAAAAAAAAAAAAAAAAAAAAAAAAAAAAAAAAAAAAAAAAAATTTCAAGAAAAATACAAAAAAAAAAAATGAGAAAAAGAAAAATAGAAAAAACATACGGACTACCATCCCGTTTCATTTTATGTTTATTTTATGTTTATGTTTTGTTATTTTCTTTCATTAGCTTAAGATCGAGTCTAGTCTTGGCTTAGCAACATTGTATAGTACATGTAATTGATCAAGATCTTTAACTCGCCACCAGTAAAATATCCCGTATCCAACAAAACCGTGTTTTCCTTTTCCCTACACCTAACGTTATAACCCATTTAAAAGCCCTCTTTGATAGTTTATCTTAGGTGCTTACGCCTAGTGGAGGAGGTTTTCGATCCTTTCCCAAGCCTATGGTAATCTATTTGCTATGACAGGTAGTGAGAGATATTATCCGTTTTCATTTATGAGATTTATTTTGATGACACTTGAGAGATGTGAGTATCTAAACACTACTTGTGAGGTGCTAGTATGTAATCTCCGTGCTTATTATGATTGAAGTGGAACGATTATTTGTTGTAATTACTTTTATGTTTGCATTAAATGACCCCTAACTTGTATTTTGATTAGAATAAAAGCGCATTTGCTTGAGGACAAGCAAATCTCAAGTGTAAGGGTATTTGATGAGGCGAAAAGTGTACCGCTTTTAAGGGGTCATTTAAGCCCGAAATCGTATTTATTTGATCAAATATTGCCCTAAATCGTTCCTTTTGTCATTTTAGGTACTTTTGAGGAGAAATCTGGAAAAGGAGGCATTTTGGACGTTTTTGGAGCATAAAAGTGAAGAAAACGGCAAAGTCTCAAAATTGTGCTGAAAGTCACCTTTGACGGCGTCAACATTAACTCCAGACGGCGTCATGCCTTGGCAAGAAAAGTTGGATGTGAAATTTACTCATGACGGGCCAGTGAGTTTGCATGAGAATTCTGACGGCGTCACGCTTTAACTAAATCAAGGGCGTCACGGCTTAAATCAAAGAGGGACGGCGTCACGTTATAGGTCCGACGGCGTCAAGCCTTGATAAGCCAGAATGGATTTTTGAAGAGCTAAAGAGGGACGGCGTCAAGAAGGTCACCCGGGAACCCTAAAAGCGGCGAGGTGACGGCGTCACAATGCATAAGGTGACGCCGTCAGATGTCAAAGTCTATATATAGTTTTCTAATTTTTTGTCATTAGGGAGAGCTTAGTGTGTGGAATTTTGGGATAAAACCCTAAGACGATTTTAGCTACTTTTTCAGGGCTTCTTGCCTTGAGATCTTCCATGTTTCATTGAAAGATAAGTTATCAATTAATCATTCAATATGTCTATGTGTTGTTTGATTCTATCTTATGCTTGTCTTTTGTTTAACATGTTAGGCTAATTTTATCTTGTGTTTGCTTAGATCTAATGAAACCTAGCTATTGATTATTGGTTGTTAGTGTGTTGTTAGTTGTATTGGATGATTGTTTATCTATGTTAGGCTTAAGAAAACTGGCTAACTTCCTATTCGGTAACTTGCTTGAACGTCTTAAGAAACATGAACCAAACGCGTACTAAAGGTTTTTATGGTTGTATTTAATGCACAAGCGAATTCTAGTGATCCCATGTTAGGAGCTTCCTAGCCGGCTCGACATAGGAGTGAAGTAGGAGCTTGTAGAGTTTGGGGAAGTAAGTACGCCACCCCACGAATGGTATTAAGGAATACACCCGTCATCCACGCGACTAATACACACTAATTAACCGGTAAAAGATAGTTAGGGAGTAAGGAAATCTAAGTAAACACATTTCTCCACACATAAGTTTCTCACCACTTTTCATTTTTGTTATTTTATTTTATTTGCATTTGTAGTGATTTGGGTTAGTTGACTAGCAACTAATTCCGCCCACTCCTTCAAAACCCGAGATTTTACTTGCTTTCATAAAAATATAAAAACATAAAAAGAATCTTCCTCAACCCTTAGACCTAATTAGAGTAGCCTTTCACACCTAACGAACACTATTCCCTGTGGAGAACGATCAATCCCCCGTACTTACCACTACACTATACTACATCGGTCAGGTACACTGCCTGGTGGGGTTGTAAGCCTCTTGAGATCCCTTGAGAGGTAAAACCTGTTGTAAGGTTGCAAAACCCACGCATCACTGACTCATCATCCGAATGGAGTGGACAATTTCTATACTCGTGCTTTAAAACCACCAGGTTTCTCATAGAAATAGAAATGGGTTATGCAAAATCAAATAGTGTCAGAGGAAACATAATATGCCCAACATAAGTAATAGAATTTTATAGAATGTGTCAAACACATTATTTTGTAAGAATCTTCGGAATGGTCGGAAAGGTATTAGACTGATTATCAAACAAATCAGAAATGGAGATCAGAATCAGAAAGTGAAGCTTAAATGGTGTAAGGTATCCATGTAGTTCTTAAGGCATTCCAATCTTACTTGGTAACTGAACTTAGGTTGTGCATAACTTTCTAATCTCTAAAACAAATGTTCTTATAAGGCTTTAACTAAAGGCAGAGGCACGAATCAGAGTGATGCGGAAGCAATGCTACTCACATAGATGTCCTAGTCTACCCATTCTTCACCGGTAATAACTTAAGTTCCTATGGGGAAATCCTAAAGCAATTTCTCAAAGGTTGTCTTATGAGCGCCTACAGTGGAAACTTAAGGGTCCAAACTTCACAGGTCAAGGTTTAATGTACTACAAGTCGCAACCTGTCTCTGATACCATAATTGTAACACCCCAACCCGATAAGGGTAGAAGTATTACGTTATGGTGACATATCAAAGCAAACACAAGCATATGACTTAAATAATACAAATGAATCTCAACGGTTACAAAGGGAAACTCTGAAATACAAGATTACAAAAGAGAACAACAATAAATACTAAGTCTAAAATGTAATCACTTCTAGTCATCTCTAATCTAGAATAGCTATCAAAGTATAGTCTTCTAAGTCCAAAGTACTCTCCACTCATACCCCAGTTTCCAAACTAAAACCTGCCGCAGGAAAAGAAATGCGGCTGAGCTTAAAAAGCCCAGTGAACAGATATGTATAAACGAAACAAAAGATAAGGAACAAAGAATATAATATGGTGCATTGGGGAAAACATAAGGCATAAACGAATGAATATCAAAGTGTAAGGAATGGTCAGTAATCAATCCCCGAGCCCAAACAAATCAAATCATAATCATAGCGTATCATCAGTAACCATAGAGGAGCGACCTCTCAAATATGTGAAGGACGTGTATTGCACACAACATCAATCACCAAATTAAATCATATCATATAATATACAAAGCAAATCTAGGATGCATCCATACGCCCCTGCAAAGATATTAGTGGCCAAACATATATAATAATCTTGAGCTCATAATATAAAACGAAAAGTGACGGGTCGGAACATCACTCCACCGCCCTAGAGTCATGCCATTGGTGCATCAATGACACGGCCATGTTACCTTCATGGCTAAGAAACATAATGGCTCGGGTATCAAACTGAAGGGTTCAATTTAAAGGTTTATATTGAATGTTCATATCATAGTGTCATAAAAGTAATCCTTTAATAATGGCTTTCACAAAAGTGATCTTTAATAACAGTTTTCATAAAGAAAGTCTTTAAAAGTAGTTTTCATAAAAGTCAGTAAAATTCCATATAAAAGTGGTATCGCATCGTGCTCATAAACATCATTTTTTAAAAATAGTTTTCCTCAAAACATTTTCATGGTATATTTAAGAAAGGTTTTCACATCCAGTTATAATATCAAATGAACTTTCAAAGTATCAAGGGATTCGAATACTGATGTCACAAGGGGTAACGAACGATTTATATCAAGTATCATATCATATGAATCATACTGAACGAATATCAAATGGATCTGAATATCAAGCATCAAGGAAACATAGCAAAGGCTCAAGGGATCATATCAAGATAAAGAATCATAATTAAGGATCAAGAGTCATGAGAGAAAGACACCCTTACTGAAAGAGGGTAGAATATCTGTACCTTAGACCGCAAGTGCAAACATAACAGAAAACATAAAGATTGGAAGCAACTCTTTCTTCAGCGGATCTACACGAATTCATGATCGTCTTATTAATAACTTATTTTAAATCAGATTACTTATTTTATTCGGCTTTCCATTTTTTAGTAACTTTCCTTTTATAGCAGCTTTCCAAAAATAGTAACTTTCCAAAATAGTAAGTTTCCTCTTTAAGTAGTTTAATCATTTTAAGTAACTTTCTATTTTTAGCAGGTTTCCCGAATTAGTAAGTTTCCCTAATTAGTATGTTTCCTTATATAGTATCTTAGGGTTACTTTTAATCTAATTAGGGTTTACAATAGATCATTGTTTAGTTCACTTACTAATTATAGCCATGTCTCATATTGATTGGAGTTATGAAAAGTATTTAAGTATATTAGTTACTTCTTGAATATCAAATTAATGTAAAGATTATAGCTTATGATCAATTTTACCCTTTTTGATTAAGTTATACAATTATATAGCCTTTTAGTTATATTAACAGCTTTTACCCATAAACAGGTCACCACTTTACGAATTTTTGTACCACATCAGAACTCTAAAATAAAATCCACAAAATTTTACACAGATACTTCAATGTCTTTAGAACCCACACGAATTTTCCCAGAATTTATTAGTTAGTTTAACCCCGTGCCAAAAATACTCCAACTCAGACTACCCAGAAAATCTACCTGTTGTTGTACCCAGAAAGTATCCACTTGAACGACCCACCAATACATCCAGGAAAAATCCCCAAAAATTCATGACATTATTAAACATATATAAGTTAAATACTGGAGAGTTTCATGACCCAACTCCTCATGGTTTGAAAATGAAAAATCGGCAAAGTGGACTGATTTTCAGAATCCCGAGTTCAGCTTCAACACTTAATCACACAAAAATAAAAAACACGACCAAATCAACTCGAAATCACTCCTAATCAATTGGAGAACTTTACTAAGACATAGAACTAAGTTTTAATGAAAAGAAACCAAACCAAACCATTTTATATCATGACATAACTCGTTCACAAATTCAGGTATACATGCTGTCTCAAATCCAGAATTTCTTTTTAGACACTACAACACATGTTTACGCACCCAAACTCATCCAAGACCCTCATAACTCATAAGATCTGTATTTTAGACATCAAATAACATGTTCTCTGTATCCCACCAAAATCACCCACGAAATTCCATCAAAACCCTAACCCTAATTCATTATTTTATGTGTGATTCTTATGATTTCATGTAAGGTTTCATTCGTATATGTGTATAAGCATTAAGCCGATTCATATAAGCTTTTTAGCAACATGTTATACGATTAGAGAAGGTAATCAAAATGAGGGAAACAAAAACAAGATGATACGTTACCCTTGGTGATCAAATCGAAGATCAAGAATCAAGAAGCCACAAACACACGGCTCGACTTCACCTCCCTCGAACTAGAAACAACCCACGATCACTCTCTTGTAGCAACTCACGAATCACAACCACGTCCTATCCACCAAATAGAAGCCACAAACGAGCCTCCTTTGCTTGCTTTTGAATCGAATAGGAAGAACAAAAGAGTAGCAGCCGTCGACCTTGGGAGGGATTTTAGGGTTTTTGGTGTGTGATAATATTTGGTAAAAATAAAAGATTGTGATGAGATATATGAGGAGGAAGGCCGGCCTTTAGGGGGAGGATTGGGACAAAAATCTTCCCCTTCCAAATTTGAAAAGATAACATGTTATTTTGTGTAGTGTAAGTTGTGTACAAACCTTAAAAATAAAATGGACCTTAACCAAAACATGTAGGCGTGTGATGTAGTTAAATGTGCACCATTTGTTTTATCATAAGTCTTTATTATCGTATTACTTTTATTCGTTCAATTATTAATAGTTAGATACTTAGGTTATATTCGGGATGAAATGTCTTAATGAATTTGAGATCAAAAGGGTATTCTGGGTATTTTACGTGTTCAGAAATTTTGGGTTTTACAAGTGCCCTCAGGGAACTCGTTAGTCAATCACATAAATAATACGGAGTAACACCATAGCGAATTCTAAAAATCACTTACATCATGTTAAGAAAATTTAATCCTCTGAAAAAGCACCGTATAAGTTTTTATGGCACTTATTTGAATTATTAACAATACTTATTATATTTATCCCACATATGTAGAAGATACAAGTAAAAAAATATACTTATAAAGATAAAGAAAACCTAAATGTTCAAGAAATCATTTGGGGTAACTTTAAAGAGTGTTATTATTATTACATAAACATATGTAATAAATATAAAATAATATAATTTACACTTAACACTGTTGTTATTATCTTGGATTGAATTACAAAACGGTAAGGGGTAATTCTTATAAACCACATAAACCCTAATTAGGGTTCATAAAGTTGATTGATTGAAGAATTGCTAAAAGGTAGGCATACTTTTATATTCGGTTAATTACTTACATGTTATATGATTTATACGCTTCCGCAATACTTTGATGTTTATGTGTTTAAGTATGAGTAGTCATGTTATTAAATTCCAACAAAAGTCACTTACATTCTACGTCCCATCCGGATCCTCTAAAATCCATATGATGATTCAGTGTCATTCTTTTCGTAACCACATCTTATGACATTTTGGGCACAAAACAACATAACTATATCTGTTTCATCAAGACCTTAAAGATATACAGTAATTTTATGTTCCTCAAAGACTCAAACACCACAAATGGATCACTAAGCGGTTATACTTTTGTTTCTCCTTCAATTTCAAAGTGCATAGTAAGAGTTAGCGATGCTACCCGTTTGGTGTCTCAAAACATAAACGGAAATAAAACAGTCCCTAGTGTGATTTCTGCAAGTAGGATACCTATAACAGAAATGGAAATCAGAGTATCCTAAGTTAGTTCTAGCTGGATCATTTTTACTGACAGATTGATAATAACATGATGCTTGTGAATTAATTCCCTGTATTAACCATGACATGGTCAAATTCATCTACCAGACGAATAAACAAGTTTCAGTTTGTCATTCCCTTGAGCCATTGCTAATGGTTAAAGACGACCAGACTAATTTGAACGAAATTGTTGGAACGATGCACAGGTAAAAGTGAAAAAAACTGCAAGATCAGACATTTGTCTACTTTTGAATCACACTACTCAAACGTTGAATAGTGGATAACATGAAGTTTATATTGATATGCTAATTTGTTAAAACAATTACATCGAATATAAAACGCACAGTCACACGTCCCAACAACTATTAGTGTATAGTAGTCATCGTTTTGTTAGCCTTTTTTCTTTCGTCTATCTTAAACAATTACGTCATTCCTTGTACAATGCATACGTACTGTCTTCACATGTTCACCCGTGTAGCAAAATACCTCAAATAGTGACACCCAAATACCCAGGTTCCTTGTATGGATTCATAAACCTCTAGAGGAGAGTGGAAGAAGAGTAGATGAGAAGATTTATATATCTAATAATCCAAATATATGAAATGACCGTTATGCCTTTAACTAAAAACAAAAAAAGACAGCAAATAATGGTGTTGACCAACGGATTACGGTCAAAGGGATGCAATTGGCCTCAAAAACCCAAGTTTTGAACTCACGGCGATCATTTTTCCAAGTTTGGGGTCATGCGATATTTTTGGACAAGTTTAGAGACCAACGGTGTATTTTTGTCTTTATTTAATGTAGGAGTACTATAAAGTTGTAGATATATATGGGTAGATAGTTAAGAAAACAAAAAAAAAGATAGTTAAGAAAACAAAGTACATTGTACTTCCATCTTATTTGGTGTTGTTAGAAAATAGAAAAAAGAAAATAAAAAAATCATGGATGTGCGAGAAAGTCGGATTGAGTTGGGCCAATGTGTATAGGGTTGGGCTTGAACACGACTGTATGCTTATATATATATATATATATGTATATATATATTTGCATATTACAACAACCCTATCTTAGATCTAGGTCGCTAACTCTTCACGCCGCTGACCGACGTCTCACATTCACAGGTTACAGGATGGTTATCGCTGATGTAATTGAGGCGATACTTTTACGATGTGTTGTGAAGGATCTTCTCCGATTCAAAAGCGTTTCTTAAAGTCAGTCAAATGCAGAAAGTCTAACATAAAGCAATTGAAGGCAAACGGGCAACAAGCTGCGCCGCCAGCCCTTTTTGGATTGCAAAGCTAATCCGCTGAAAAACTACATTCATAGATCTAGGAGACATCACATTAGAATGCATGACCCGCTGAACTCTGTTGAGGAAGGCTACAGCATCAGGTGCTAGAAAACCAAAAGTGTCAAACGCGAAAGGTATAAACTCGTGCTGATTGTCAATGCACGCTTTCTCATGCTTGCTCACTTTGCATGAGGCAGCTTTAAGGGCAGCCTCCCCTGCAGTAAAGCGTTTGTAAGTCATGGTATTCTCTGATATCAAGTCCTGCTTTTGCTAAAACTCATGCTAAATTTATTTGCAACAAAGAGGAGGACAACACAAGAAAGATCGCTATGATTACATCATATTTTCATAAGTCTGGATGTCGGGTCGAAGTACCTTCAGAGTGGCGTTTCTATAATAGGTGGTTTATGCAAGGTTCTTGCAACGGCCTTGTGTGCATAAATTCAGGGGGTGGAGGTCGAATATTTGTAACCAATCCTGTGACTAGAGAGTTTAGAGAACTTCAACAGCCACCAAAAAGAGGTCCTGGAGAGATGCGATGTATGGGATTTGGTTATGATTCATCCTCAGATGATTACAAAGTTGTTATGGCTAGCTCACAAGGTAATGATAAGTCACTTGTTCGAATATTATCTTTGAAATCTAATATTTGGAAAGTTTTTGGACAAGTCAATTATAGGTTTGATGATAGTACGCTAGCCAAAACTGGTATCTTATTCAATGGTGCACTTCACTGGCTTTGGCTTAATCCCAATGATGCCACCAGGGAAAGTATATTACTTGTGTCTTTCAATTTAGCTAAAGAGGAATTTAGAGAAATTCCCCAACCTGATGACACCAGATACGTTTGGAATTATGGTTACAGACTTGGGATCATTGAAGGCCGTCTATGCATCTTTCCCGCTTATAAAGAACATGCTTTCCCCTCATGTGGCATCTGGGTTATGAAAAGCTACAATTCTTGGGAACTCTTTCCAAAAGACCGTGAGATAAAGGATCATGCTATTCACTATATGCTTAAGGATACTAATGAGTATAGGATAACGCCGCCGCCAACTTACTTTTGTGACGAGAATATACAGCTGTCTAGGAGTAAGGAACATATTACATCTCCTATGTTTGTGCAAACCCTTGTATCTCCTTATGTTTATAATAATAACAATGGCGGACCAAGTCACGCAAAGAATAACAAGAGCACTGCTAATGCTGGGAGTGTTCAGGTGAGCATGCTCTACTTATTATATTCTTGTTTCACCATCGGTTTCTTAATACAATATATATAACATATATACTTTAGATTTCCCGGCTATTCTTGAAAATACACCATATCTCTGATTGTTTTATATCCCTATACATTGTTCTATTATTGTTGGTATTTTTTATCAATCACTCATGGAAGCTCTAATAGTTGACAACTTAAAGAGAACCAAAACTTAGGTGGGATGATATACTCAAGGACGACATGAAGGAGCTTCTCGGATATGATCTCACATAGGAATGCCTGGAGAGATAGGATTAGCATATGCGGGGGTAGTTTGGGCTTGGTTGTTTGAGGCTATGGGGCAGTTTTTGCATTTAGGATGTATAGGTTCCCTTAGTAGCCTTCCCATTTGCGTTTTAGATATAGAGTTCCATAGCTAGTTCCCTTACGCTTTAGGTGTTAAGCTGCCTCTCGTGTGCCTTTTGCCTTGCCCTTGGACTTAGGTCCCCTTTGCGTTGTCATGCTTTGATCTTAGTGCACCCTTAGAGCATACGGTATAGCGACTACATGTCACGCCACTTCCAACATGGCACCCTATTCGGCGCTGCCACTTGTATGTCACCACACCCTTTTGTTCCGCCATTTCATACATGCCACTTAATTGGCATGGAAAAGACAAAAAAAAAAAAAAAAAAAAAAAAAAAAACTCTTTTCTTTTATATATATTTTTTAATTGGTTTTGTGTGTGAGTGTAGTGTTTTAGTTGGGTATGGTGGAGCCCAAATGGCATGCCACTAGTGAATGAGTGTTTTGGTGTGTGAGTGTTAAAAGTGGCGTTGAGGTGGCATTGAAAAGTGGAAATGGCATGTGAAATGGTTTTGTTTCTCTTTTTTTTGGTTGCCTGTAGCCCATTTTCTTTGCTGGCCTTTTTCTAGCTGTCCTTCCTTGTTGTTTTAATGCGCCTATGCTTTTTGCCTGTTATGTTATGCTCGTGCCCCTTGTCTCTATAGACCTTTATCCTTTCTTTATTTTGTGTTCCCTTGCAGTGTATGCTTTTATATGTTTTTGTACTTTTTTTCTTTGCCTATTAGCTTTGTATGCTTGTATGTTTGTTTTTCGTTTTTTGTCCCTTTGTCTTCGTATCCTTGCTTTTCTCATTTTCACACATGCACATATATCTTCTTTCACCGGCACACTTTCACTTGCCGAAGGTCCTCCTGAAAGCGATCTCTTTACTTTCGGGTTTACCCGAGGGTAGGGGTATGATTTGTCTACATCCTACCTCCCCATACCCCGCCCCGGCGGGTGTGGGTATGTTGTTGTTGTTGTTAGATGCCTCATCAAAAAAACACTTTGCTCTCTTTAGGCCTGTCAATGTGTCGGATCTTGATCCGGATTCGATTCACCCTGCCCCATTTATTTGACCCAATGGGGCAAAAGATATGTTCCATCGACCCGGTGGCTTGGACCCAAAGAGGGGTGCCAACCGTGACCAACATAGCCGTGACCAACGAGGACGTTGGTTCTTCAAAGGGTGGGGTATTGTTATGATCCCACATCGGCCAAGTATGGGATTGGTTGATGGTTTATAAGTTAAGGTATCCCCTCCTCTTACAAGCTAGCTTTTTGAGTAAGTTTGAACGCCGATACGAGCCTAGTATGGGATAGGTTCGTATCAATTGGACCCAACAGGTCGATTCATTTATTTGGATCATTGCATGGGTCCACCCATTAAAAAGTTATATTTTATAACTTGTTTTTCTTTGTTCTTTCTCGATTGTTTTTGCTACTTCTCCTTACGAAAGATATAAATGACAGTTTTTTTGCCATCGTTTATGATCTTTATGCAACTGTTGTGTGTATTGTGTAAGCGTGTTAGCCTGTCGGGTTGAATCGTGTTATATATTAGAAAGTGACCCGACCTGATAAGGAATCAAGTTATCAAGTTCGGGTGGTTATCGGTTCGGGTAGTTCAAGTGGTTATCGGGTTACTATATTAGTTTCGGCCCAGAAAGAAATACAATGCTAAATAGTGAACATGCTTAAAGCGACTAGTAACTAATGAAGAAAATTAGAATAATGTAGTTGTGGTGTGTGTAGACATGTAACTTTAGATCGCACATTAGGTTTAGAAACACAGTCAACAAACATACAAAAAAGTGATTTAAGTTTAAAATTGTAAATGTGAGACTATAATTAAATGGGTTGATCTGGATCATGATCTGTCTATTCAAGTTAGTTAGATCGTAGGTCGGATCATGATCCATCAACTTGGATCATGGGTCAGATCATGATTCATTTAGTTGGATCACTAATGGCTCGGGTGGGTCATGATCTGACCCAAATCTGACCCATTGACAGCCCTAGCTCTCTTTGTATAGCTCTGCTCCCCTTTTCAACTTGCAACGGGTGTTCTGAAAATCCAGATATCGTGGTTGAGATCAGAATGAAAGAAAGTGTAAAAGGTATTTTCGAGACCACGTTGAAAAGGGAGCTGTCAACTTTGTTAAACATTATCCTTTTCTTTAGCATGCTCGGGATATAATTGTCCTTTATTTTACAAGTTTTTTTTACCAAATTTGGAATTCATTATTTATTTAATCTTTTATAAAATCCCGAATTCAATTGCAGGAAAAGAAAGAGATTGAGAAAGTTTATAGCGTGGAAGACAAGGAAGAAGAGAGCAAGTCAAGCCTTCTTGAAGTAGAGGCTGGGGCTGGGGCTGAACCAGAAGATTGATACTATGTTCCCTTTCTGTTTTCTGTTTTGTATTTTATATTTTTCTTTTTATTTTGAAAACTTTGTGTGTCCAACTCATTTCAGACCGATTTGTTGATCATCTGATGACATCATTGTGTTTCGTTTTTTATACTTCTAGAAATGTTGTGCAATGTTAATTTAAGTTGTTCGTCCTTGATTGAACTTTTGCAATTTTGGAAAGTGCGACAGAAAACCCCTTAGGTTGAGTGTTTGCACATGGGTGTAAGAGCAGTATATGATGATGATATACTTCTGGAAATGTTGTGTGATGTTTATTTATGGATGTAAGAACGGTTTTATATGATGATGTAATAGTAAACAAATAGCAGCCTAATCTTTCAATGTACAAGACCCAAAGTTAGTCTAAATCCGACTACAACTTTCAACAAAATTCATAATGCCAGATAAATCATGGTGTTGCACTAAGATGTCAAAGGGGCCAGTTCTGCTCTAACTTTGTTTATAAAAGCAGTTTAAACAAGAACTCCTAACCAAAAACGACCTACAACTTTCCATAATCTCCAAGTACAGGGTTGACTGACGCTTACAAACATACAATACCAAATTACCTATAAAATCAAAAAATAAAGTGTACTTAGCTTGCAGTAAGGTATCCAATCATTGGATGCTTCACTGGCTTGTACGGTGTGCATCGCGAGTTGTACGGTTTAACCAACCCTCCCTGATTTGATAACATAGGGAGGGTATGTATAACACATCCCTATAGTATGTCCGGATGTCCCCAGAAGTCATGCTCAGTTTACAACAGGTCACGAATTTAGGACGAGAATCATTATATTTTTTTGTTTCTCATCTCAAACAGACAATCATCTATACTATCTATCTATATCTATAAAGAGAAAATGGTCAAAAAGTCAAGAGGTGAAAAGTGAAAAAACTGAAATTAATTTATTGCTTAAATTACCCTTTGAAACTTAAACCGCACATTTCTCCTCTCTCCTCTAAAATAAACTCACACATCTCACTCTAAAAAAAATATAAACACACACTCTCATCTTAAATAAAAATCATCACCACACACACCAACACCACCATACACTGCCACCACCAGACGCCGCCGCCACCAACCAACCACCCAACGGCACCACCAATCGACGCCACCTCCACCGACGCGACCTCCACCAACGCACCACCGAAACCTTCCACCATCAAGTTTTGAGGTATTTTGATAGATCTATTGTTTTTTTTATAGATCCATACATATTTTTTCTAGATCTATTGATTTTATTTGTAGATTTATATGTTTCTTTTATAGATCTAACTTTTTTGGTATTTTTTTGTTAGTGCCGCCTCTTTCAACCACTTTTACCCACTTGCGACCCCACTTTCTCGCCGGAACTGTCGTCGGGAAAATTTTTGGTCGCCGAAAAAGGTTACTGCCACCGGAAAAAATTTGAGGTATTTTGATACAATTATGATTTTTAAAGATTACTTTTATAGATCTATAATATTTTTCATTATATATAGTTTTTATAGATTTTATTTATCGATCTATATGTTTTTTTTTAGATTAGCCGCCCGGAAAATTTTTTGCCTCGCCGGAAAAACTTCTGCCCCTCCGCTTCTCAACCGTGACCCACCGCCGCCATTTTTGGAGGTTCTTTTGATTTTTATTATAGATCTATGTAATTTTTATTATACATCCGTTTTTATACGTTTTCGTCCGTTTTTTCTGACAATTTTATACATTTTCGTCAGTTTTTATACGTTTTCAACTGTTTTTATTCGCTTTCATTAATTTTTCTTACGTTTTCGTACGTTTATACGTTTTCAACCATTTTTATACGTTTTCAACCATTTTTATACGTTTTCAACCATTTTTATACCTTTCATACGTTTTGATCCGTTTTCAACCGTTTTTATACGTTTTGATCCATTTTCATCTGTTTTTATAGTTTTCGTCCTTTTTACGTTTTCACCCGTTTTATTACATTTTCATCCATTTTTGTCCGTATTTATACGGTTTCAGCTATTTTTACACGCTTTCGTCCGCTTTTCTTATGTTTTCATATGTTCTTATACATATTTTTGCATCTTTATCCGTTTCATCCGTTTTCGTCAGTTTTATACGTTTTTATCCATTTTCATCCGTTTTTATATGTTTTCATTCGTTTTTATCTGTTTTTATATGTTTTCGTCCGTTTTATACGTTTTCATCCGTTTTTATACGATTTCATACGTTTGTATCCGTTTTCATCTGTTTTTATAGGCTTTCTTACATTTTTCTTACGTTTTATCCGATTTCATTTATTTTTATACGTTTTTATACACTTTCTTCCATTTTCATACACTATTATATGAAAGAAAACGTATAAAAAGGACAAAAAGGGATGAAACATATAAAAACGGATAATAATGTATGAAAACAGATAAAAACAGACGAAAATGTGTGAAAACGTATAAAAACGGAAAAAACGTATAAATACAGACAAAAACGTATAAAAACGGACAAAAACGCATAAAGAAGGACGAAAACCTATAAAAACGGACGAAGACGTATAAAACCGGATCAAAACGTATAAAAACGGATGAAATCGGATGAAAACGTGTAAAAATATATGAAAACGTATAAAAACGAACAAAAGTAGAGACAAGTGTCACTATTTTAATGGAGTCATAGAAATACACCTGAAGCGAAAGTCGTATTTAGGTATTTTGAGGAAAAAAAAAAGAGACAAGTGGAGTAAGTAAAATCATACTTTATGGGCGAATGAGAAATTAGCCTTAAAAAAAGTACCGCAATAACAAAGTACTATAAAGTACGTATTTAATTATGTTTAATGTACTCTTCTTCGCAATCCCTTTCTTATTCTCCAACCTGGGTTTCATGTTTCTAAAGTTCTACTTCAACCAACCTCCGACGTGTGAAAAATAATATTTAAAGATTAAACTGATGATTTTTTCTTATGTAGAGGGCACTCCACTTTTTATGTTGAGGGCACTATCGATTTTTGCATCTAATTAAACCATATTTTTCTAGTTATATACGAGTAGTTGTTTTTGGGAAGGTTTATTGGGGCCTTTCCCCACTAGCTACAAAGTGGCTCCGCCCTGATCGCATGTTACTGATGTAACGATGTCATGTATATATGAACTAAGAAATTCATGTGATATTTTTATTAAGGACAACTGATATACTTTTGGTATATAAAATTTTAAAGGAATTGAATGATAAATTAGTTACATATATTCTCCATAAATAATAATATATATAATAATAATAATAATAATAATAATAATAATAATAATAATAATAAACTTAACTTGATTTTATAGAGTATCTATATTACATATAATACACAAAGAACTATCTCTCTTAAAATTAAAACGTACAATTTTTAAAGCATAGGGTACAACACTTTAAAACACAAAAACATTCTTTATCTTAGTTTTAAATGAGCAATTAATGTGGTCCAAATTTTAAATGAATACAAACACTAAAGCAAAAGGTACAATTTACTTGCACAATTTTTTTTCCGAACATTCAGTCGGGATACGACATCTGCGAAACCTCACTGAATAATAGTGAAGCCTTGCACGTACTCTAGACAACGAGATGTTGACCATGGGCCGTTACAAGTATTCGGAGGGAAAAACCCAAGGCTTGCCATCTGTGGAAAACTAGAAGGGGGGGTTGAATAGTTTTACGTCCTTTCTAATTTTATTATGAAAACTTTGTTTACTTTTAAAAACTTAGATTCAAATTTATGTGAACTCAACTCTTGAACAATATGAACAAATATAAGTAAATCTAAATAAACAATGCAAGTAAAGTAATGAAATGAAAAGAAAGAGAGAGATGGAAAGATCTAACCGCGAGACAAAAGATTTATAGTGGTTCGGCTACAAGGACACCTTCCTTGCCCTACTCCACTCCCCGAGCACCTAACTTGAGAGTTTTCTTCACTATGTCAACAAGCTCCCTTATGGCGGAGAAAATCTTACACAACTTTTGCTTACACCGGTTTAACGACACAAAGCTAGATGTCGGGTTCTAATCGTAGCTAGAACCAATCTCACAACTTCTACACAACTTCTTCACAACTTATTCACAACGGCTTCACGACTTCTTCACAACTTCTTCACAACTTCTTCACACCGGCTTCACAACTACTTCACAACCTAGCACTACTTATGTACTCTTCTACTTCTTTACACCTTCACTACTTACACACCTTAACTTCTTCACAACTTCACTACTTACACACTAATCTAGCCTAAGCAATTATGCTCACACCTATCTAACAAATATACACAACTTATACAAAAATGAATGAATGATTATACAAACAACTTAGGTAGCAAGATGATACTAAGTTGCAATACTTCTTCTCTAGTTGTTGAAGGAGTATTCTTCTTTTGCACTTGAATGGTAGAAGCTTGGATCACTTGGAAACCAATGCTTAAGAATATATGATCAAAGGATTTAGAAAGGATTTGGAAGGATAAGAAGATATTTAGAACAGAAGGTTTGGGGGTGCAAAAGGTGAGGAAAAAGTCCAGGATTAGTCCAGTATTTATAGGCAAAAACTGACAGCTGGAGTAGCGGGGCGGTCCCTTTAAACAGGTGGCCGGTCCCCTTAAAATTAAGGGGGCCGCCTAGTAAAATTAAGGGGGCCGCCCTACCCGAACGTTGCTCAGTTTTGTCTTTTTGTGGGGAAGGTTTTTCTGGAACATTTTTGCCATTTTTGGTTGAAAATTTGAATTCATAAATTTATAATGGATTAAATATTTTTATTTAATACCAAAAATGATTTTCTAAAAGATATAAAATGTTTGTGTCAATTTATAAAAAATCAAGTGATTAAGAAAATGTTCCTTTGATCATATAATGCATTAGACATTTGTTTATTCATACCTTAAGTGATTGAGTTGTAGAAATGAATATTTACAACTAAATACTTGTTTATTTAATAAGTTTATGTTTAATGAGTTTACATTTTGTGATTATCAAAACATAGAGATATCAAGAAGTATTAATAATATTTTTAGGCATTATTTATATCAACAATCTCCCTCTTTTTGATGATTACAAAACTTAAACTCATTAAATCCAAAACATTATTTTTAGACAAGTATTTAGTGAGTTTATATTCACTTCTCCCCCTTTTTGTAGAATCAAAAAGGTTATGCCGACAAGTTTTTGATACAAAAATTGTCGGAACGAGAACTCCCCCTTGATGTGTGCTCCCCCTCGTTTGAGGGCATCAAAGAATCGAGATATGGAATGCTTGCAAAAAAATATATTAGAAGTACAAGCATACATAGCAAAATATGGAATATAAAAATAACAATCATGGCAAACAAAATTAATAACACATAGCAAGACATTCATTAGTATGCTTGAAACATATAACAAGAAAGCTTGGAAAATAAGCATATAGTTATGCTTAGATGGTTGATGGTAGAGTGTTTGGGATGGAATTGGTTGAGTGAGGGTAAGGATGTTTGATTAATAGAGGTATATTTTTGGAGGTGGAGAGTTTGGAGGTGGAGAGTTTGGAGCGGAATCGGTTGAATGAGGGTTAGAGTGTTGTGCTAGTGGAGGTGTTGGATGAGATCTAGTAAGAAGATACTCAGTACAAGTGAAATGTTTATTTAAGGCAATGATTTGTTTTTGGAGAAGGACACAACAAGGACAATAATTGACATGATTATCAACTTGATTCAAGTTGTGGGGGTGAGGTAAGCAATTTGAGTATGGTGAGGATGGAGGATGGAGGTTGGCCCTTGTTGCGTTGTGCAAGGTGCATAGCAAGGAAGTCATGGATTTGGTTTATCTCTTCACGAAACTTTTCCTTTTCCGTGGGAATGTGGATTTGGTCATTTGGTGGAAGTGAATGAAATTGGGGTGTGTAGTTGGAAGTAAAGTTGGATGTTTAACCAATATGATGAGGGTTTTGAAAGGTTTCAATGAGGTCAGTTTAAGGTTGAGATTTGTAGTTTGGAACGAAGGTGGAGGTTGAGGTTAGTTTGTGATGAAGAAGAGCTAGAAGGAAGTTGATCCAGCAAGGTGTAAGGCAAGAAGAGCACTAAGCTCATGGGCTTCATTAAGTTCTTCAATGAACTTCAAGTGTTCGGAAGAAGGTGATGATGGTAGAGTGTGGTTGTTATTTTGGATGGATGTTTGGATATGCAACATAGAAGTAGCATGTGAGTTGGTAGGAAGTGGTGGTGATACTTTTGGTGGTGGAGACATTTTTGAGTTTGGGTAATCATGAGTGAATGAGGATAGAGATATGGAAGAAGAGGATATTCCAAGAGGGGTGAGTGTTTTGAATGGTACATTGGTAGGTTGAATAAGATGTGAGGTGTTGTGAATGAGATTGGGATTATTGTTTTGGGATTGATCATGCTCTTCATGTGAATCATATGGATGAGATGAAGGTGTATTTTTGGGAGTAAAGATGGATGGTTGGTTATTATGATGAGGTTTGTGAAAGGGTTCATTGGAATGAGCTTGAGGATTGGGAGTATAGTTGGGAACAAATGTGGGTGGAGGTGTTGTTTGTTTAGCCACATCATTTGTTGAGATGGACTTGTTTCGGGGGTTAGGTTTTCTTCTCCAAACGGGTTTTTCGGTTATCCTTGCTAACCTTGAGGTTTTTGGCTTTGGTTTGATGGGAGATGGCATGATGAGATGATGGAAGATTATGAGGAATGGGAGTGTTTATAGTGTAGGATTGATGGGATTAAGGAATGGATAAAATTTGTTGGATGGATTAGAATAAGATATGTTTGTGAATTTTGGAAGGTTTAGGATGAAATAGGCTAAAAAGTAGAAAAGGAAACAGCACCTTCGACCATCAGATGGCCGGTCCCCTTAAACATTAAGTGGGCCGCCTTATGATTTAAGGGGGCCGCCCATCTGTTGGTTCCAGATTACTGGAAATGGGTTGTTGGGAATAAAATGATCAAAGTCAAAGAGCCTGCCAATGATGAGAAGAGCCTGCTAGTTGATTTTGTTGTGTACGAAGATGTTCTACCAGTACCTTCTGGGTAGAAGGTACTGCTAGCTAATGAAGAGCCTGCCAAGCTTATGTCAAGTCGATTAGATATTTTGTAATAGATATTTAGTTGAATTATTAGTCTTTGTACATTGTTATACGTTATGTAGAAGTAGATTAGTCTTCTGTGGTGACAGAAGAATATATCAGAGTGTACATGGGTAGTTGTATTTAATTGTAGGCGCTAATATAGTCAAAGTATAGTATTATATTCATCTACTTGACAACATGTAATAAGATATCCTTATCTTATAAAAGGATATCTTAGTCACTTTTTCATGCATGCATCTTACACAACTAAATAACCAACGAACCAAACTATCTCTCAAGTAACTTAGTTACTTCGAATCACAAATCCTTTTACAATCTTAGATTCAAGATTACTTTGTAATCCTGGTGATATTTAGATCATCCGTATTATTTCATCAATAATATTGAATCGTTTTGTTCTAACCAAAGTTTGTGTTCTTTGTTCATTGCATTCACTCATTTACTTTAAACTCACCACCCTGTGTTCTTTTAAAGTGTGTTGTAGTAGATTCCGCATGCTAAACACATTCAATACATAAATATCTCAATCGAACTATAACCAAAACGTTCCACAAGTGGTATCAGAGCTAGGCTTGATATTTACAAATTTAAAAGAAAAATGGATGTTGAACATATTCAGACAAATGTTGCAGCTAAACTTCCACTACTGAAACAAAATGAGTTTGAAATGTGGCGACTCAGGGTTGAACAATACTTTCAAGTGCAGGACTATGCACTTTGGGAGATTATTGAACAAGGCAATTCATTTAAACCCCAAATCACCACATCAACAGTAAATGATGCTCTTGTATCAACAATACAAAACCAACCATCAAATGCAGATGAAAGAATTCAGAAGAAAAATGATCTCAAGGCAAGGAGTATGTTACTGATGACTATTCCAAATGATCAACTTCTGATTTTTAACAAATACAAAGATGCCAAAACCCTCTTTGAAGCTATTGTGGCTAGGTTTGGTGGTAATGATGCTACCAAGAAAACACAAAAGACACTTCTCAAACAACAATTTGAGAACTTCACAGCCACAACCAATGAGTCTTTGGACAGTATGTTCAATAGACTTCAGAAGCTTGCAAGTCAGTTAGCCATCCATGAAGTGATGATAACTCAAGAAGATCTAAACTCTAAATTTCTTAGGAGTTTACCTTCAGAATGGTCTATGCATGTCATTGTATGGAAGAACAAGTCAGATATTGACCAGATGAGTCTCAATGATCTCTACAACAATTTCAAGATTGTAGAACATGAAGTTAAGAAGACTACTGGGTCAAGCTCAGGAAATATGGCATTTGTTTCATCCCCAAACATCTCAAAGGTTGATCATGAAGACAAAGGAGGCAGAGAAGAAGGTACTGCTAACACAACCTTTGGTACTGCTAGTACTTCTAGTAGCACCAAGTCCATTTTGGATGAAACAATTGGGTGTGCTTTTCTTACATCTCAACACAATGGGTCTGTATTAACATTTGAAGACCTTCAAGAGATTCATCCTGATGATCTTGAAGTAATGGACCTAAAGTGGCAACTTTCACTTTTAAGCATTAGAGCTAAGCAGTTGATGATGAGGACTGGCAAGAAGATACTGATAGATGGAAGTGAGCCTGCTGGCTATGATAAGTCAAAGGTGGAGTGTTACAACTGCCACATGAAAGGTCACTACTCTAGAGAGTGTAGAAGACCTAAGAGGCAGGATGACAGAGGTAGAGGGTTTGACAACAGAAACCAAGGAAGCTTTGAGAAGAAAGGAAGCTTTGAAAGCAAGAGTAAAGTTGTTGAAGTTGCTGAGCCAAAAGCAATGGTTGCTATAGATGGCATGGGTTTTGATTGGAGTTTCATGGGTGAAGATGAGTCAACTTCTGATGAATTGGCTTTGATGGCATTCTCCACTCCTGAGGTAATAATTTCTAAATGTTCAAATACATGTGAAGCATTTAAAGAATTGCAAACTTTAAGAAAATGCTTTGATGAACTCACAATAGTAGAAAGAAAAACCAATCAAGCTCTATTTGACCACAAGTGTGGTATGTCTAAGCTAGAAAAACAAATCACTCACTATAGAGAAAATGAACTTACCTTTACTGATGCCAAAAATGCTCTTCATAGACAAATATTTTTGAAAGATATAGAAATAGAAATGGTAAGAAATGAGTGCACTAAAGTGACATTAGCTAGAGACAATATTCAACTGACTGTTACTAAATTGGAAAATGCTTCTGAGTGTACTAGGAGTATAGTAGAGAATCAGATGAATAAGAGGATAAAATCAGGGATAGGATACAACAAATGTCCACCTCCTTATAGAGGAATTCCTTGTCCACAAGGTAGTGATCTTGCTGCATCAGGTTTACATGAATTTGTTGCAAAACCATTAGCTAAGCCTGAAGTGATAAGTGAACCTTCTGAGGGTGCTAAGAATGTCTCACTCTCCAAGGTACTCACTGAGAAGAGACCAGATGTCCTAATTATTGAGGATTGGGTATCTGATGATGATGAAGATGAGACTATTCCTATTAAAGGAATCAAAGTAGGACCATCCAGTCCTAAGAAAGTAGAAGTAAAAGCTAAAGCCAAAACTGTTTTAAAGACAGTTGAAAGTTGTGAAAAATGTAATAACAAACCTAGGGGAAGCCAAAGAAATTGGAACAACCTTAAATCACAACAATTAGGTGATGACTTTGTTATGTTTAATAAAGCTTGTTATTATTGTGGTAGCTTTAAACATCTTCATGCTTATTGTAATAAATGGGTTTCTGGGAGTAAATCAAAAGCTAAAACAAATGTTAATCACCCCAGAAAAAGTTTTGTTAAGTCTAACACCACAAATGTTAAACATACTGTTAGACAAGATAAGCCTGTTATTGCAAAACCAACTGATAAGGGTACAAGAAACACTTATAAATCTGTACCAAAAGTTGAGAAGAATCCTATTCAAAAGATAAATGTGGTCAAAACAAAAGTTTGGAGTCCAAAAACCAAAGGTCCTTCTAGACCAAAAGGTCCTGCTAGACCACATGGTACTGCCAAAGTTGGTATTGCCAAAATTGGTACTGATAGACCAAAGACAACACAATGGATTAAAAGGGAAAGTGCTGTTAAGTCCTCAGCATGTTGGATTTGGAAACCAATCCAATCTAAAGGTGCATCAACAATCCTGAAAAGGTTTGACTTCATTGATGCAAGAGGCAAACCCAAGTCTGTCATGGCTTGGGTACCCCAAGGAAACTAATATGTTTATTCATGTGCAGGAACATTCAACTGATATTGAAGATCAAGGATATGTTGATAGTGGGTGTTCAAGGCACATGACAGGCAACATGTCATTCCTCTCAGACTTCAAAACTTTAGATGGAGGATATGTTACCTTTGGGGAGGAATAAAAGGAAAGATCACTGGTAAAGGTACTATCAAAACCAGTAAAATAGACTTTGAAAATGTGTATTTTGTGAAAGAACTTCAGTTTAATCTTCTTAGTGTCTCACAAATGTGTGACAAAAAGAACAATGTTCTATTTACTGACAATGAATGTATGGTTCTTTCTTCTGATTTTAAGATGCCTGATGAGAGTCAGATCCTTCTTAAAATTCCAAAAAGGAACAATATGTATGTTGTCAATTTAAAGAACATTGATCCCAAGGAAGGTTTAACTTGTTTGGTAGCAAAGGCCTCATTGGATGAATCTATGATTTGGCATAGAAGGCTTGGTCATGTAAACTTTAAAACAATCAACACTATTGCAAAATATGATTTAGTAAGAGGTTTACCCAAAAAGATTTTCCAAAACGACCAAACTTGTGTTGACTGTCTAAAAGGCAAACAACATAGAGCTTCTTGTAAGCCCAAGACCCAAAACTCTATTTCTCAGGCTTTACATATGCTTCATATGGATCTCTTTGGTCCTACTAATGTGTGTAGCTTGAATGGAAAGAAATATTGTCTGGTTGTTACTGATGACTATAGCAGATTTTCATGGGTTTTCTTCTTAAGATCTAAACATGAAACTAGTGAAATACTTAAAACCTATATCACTGAGGTAGAAAACCAATCTGATAAGAAAGTCAAAATCATCAGGTGTGACAATGGGACAGAGTTCAAGAATAGAGTTATGGATGACTTTTGCAAGGAAAAAGGCATAAAAAGAGAGTTTAGTGTAGCTAGAACACCTCAGCAAAATGGAGTAGCAGAAAGAAAGAATAGAACACTTATAGAGGCTGCTAGAACTATGTTAGTAGACTCTAAGTTGCCTATTTCATTTTGGGCTGAAGCAGTTGGTACTGCTTGTTATGTACAAAACAGGGTTCTTGTGACAAAACCACATAGAAAAACACCTTATGAACTTTTCTTTGGTAGAAAACCATCTTTAAGTTTTATGAGACCTTTTGGTTGTCAGGTTACTATTCTCAATACCAAAGATCATTTAGGCAAATTTGATGGAAAAGCAGATGTTGGCTTTTTGATAGGGTATTCCTTGCAGAGTAAGGCCTATAGAGTATTTAATACTTGCACTAGGCTAGTAGAAGAGAATCTTCACATAGAGTTTCAAGAGAAACTAGCAAATGTGAAAGGAGTTGGACCAGATTGGATGTTTGATGTTGATAGGCTTTCAGAATCTATGAATTATGTGCCTGTTTCAGGTACACATGCTAATGATAATGCAGGTTCTAAAGAAAATGTTGAAGCTCCTAAAGATCAAGATTTCATCTGGATGCCAATTTGGAAAAGTATGGATCTATCTTCAAGTCAAGAAGGACCTTCAAACACAAGAAATGAAGGCAATGAAGAAGATCAAGGAACTCAGAATCAAGAGAATCAAGAAAGTGGTGCTAATGACAATGGTACTGCCAGTTCTTCAGATGGTCCTGCTAGTACAAGTATTGGTACTGCTGAGCCATTGAAAGTACAAGATTGGATGTTTGATGTTGATAGGCTTTCAGAATCTATGAATTATGTGCCTGTTTCAGGTACACATGCTAATGATAATGCAGGTTCTAAAGAAAATGTTGAAGCTCCTAAAGATCAAGATTTCATCTGGATGCCAATTTGGAAAAGTATGGATCTATCTTCAAGTCAAGAAGGACCTTCAAACACAAGAAATGAAGGCAATGAAGAAGATCAAGGAACTCAGAATCAAGAGAATCAAGAAAGTGGTGCTAATGACAATGGTACTGCCAGTTCTTCAGATGGTCCTGCTAGTACAAGTATTGGTACTACTGAGCCATTGAATATTCAAATAGATGATTCTTTTCAAGAAGAGGTTGGGATTAGCAATCTTCCAACTACATATGAAGTTCCTAAAACACCAAACACTAGAATTCTAAAAGATCACTCAACTGATGATGTGATTGGAAGCATAACTTCTGGTGTTAGAACAAGATCTCAAGTTGGTTTATCTCAAGTCTTATCCTCAGATGAAGAAGGGTTAATCTCCTCTATTTATGAAGAAAAGAATAATGATAATTCCAATATATGCCTGTTTTCATGTTTTCTATCTCAGGCTGAACCCAAGAACATAAACAAAGCTTTAGATGATGCAAGTTGGGTGGAAGCTATGCAAGAAGAGCTTCTCCAATTCAAGATTCAGAAGGTTTGGATATTGGTTGATTTGCCCAGAGGTCATAGGGCAATTGGAACCAAATGGGTGTTCAGAAACAAGAAGGATGAAAGGGGTATAGTGATCAGGAACAAGGCTAGATTGGTAGCACAAGGATATACTCAAGAGGAAGGGGTAGATTATGAAGAAGTGTTTGCTCCAGTTGCAAGACTTGAAGCAATTAGGCTTTTCTTAGCCTATGCTTCATTCATTGGCTTCACTGTCTATCAAATGGATGTTAAGAGTGCATTTTTGTATGGTGAAATTGAAGAACCAGTATATGTATCTCAACCTCCAGGCTTCATTGATGCTGAGTATCCAGATAAAGTTTACAAGGTTACCAAGGCTTTGTATGGCCTACATCAAGCTCCAAGGGCATGGTATGAAACATTGGCTTGTTTTCTACTAAAAAGTGGATTCCAAAGAGGCAGGATTGATCCAACTTTGTTCATCAAAAGGACAAAGAAAGACATCTTGTTAGTGCAGATTTATGTTGATGACATAATCTTTGGATCAACAAACCAAGGCTTGTGTGTAGAATTTGAAAAACTTATGCACAGTAAGTTTGAAATGAGTTCCATGGGGGAACTTACTTTCTTTTTAGGTCTCCAAGTGAAACAATCCAAAGAAGGCATATTTATCAGCCAAGATAAGTATGTAGCAGAGATCTTAAGGAAATTCAATTTTGCTGATTCTAAGGTTGCAAGTACACCAATGGATCCAGACAAAGGGCTACTCAAGGATGCTGAAGGAGAAGATATGGATTTGCACAATTATAGGTCTATGATTGGATCTTTGATGTATCTTACATCATCAAGACCAGATATCATGTTCTCAGTATGTGTGTGTGCAAGGTTTCAAATACATCCCAAAATCTCTCATCTCACAGCAGTCAAAAGAATCTTTAGATATCTTAAGGGTCAACCTAGGTTGGGTCTTTGGTATCCAAGGGAATCATCTTTTGAATTAGTGGCTTATTCGGATAGTGACTATGCTGGTGCAACACTAGACAGAAAATCCACAACAGGTGGATGTCAATTTCTTGGTTGCAGACTAATCTCTTGGCAATGCAAGAAACAAACAATGGTGGCCAACTCTACAACTGAAGCAGAATATGTTGCTAGTGCAAGTTGTTGTGGGCAAGTTCTTTGGATCCAAAATCAAATGCTTGACTATGGGTACAATTTTCTTAACACCATTATTTATATTGACAATAGCAGTACTATTTGTATCATTAAAAACCCAGTTCAACACTCAAAAACAAAACATATTGAAATCAGACACCATTTCATAAGGGATTGCAATGAGAAAAGGTTAATTCAAGTTGTTAAAATTGATTCTGAAAAGAATTATGCAGACCTTCTCACCAAAGCTTTTGATTTAGGTAGATTCAAATATCTTGTAGGAGGTATTGGAATGATAAATCTTTGAAAATCATATGTTTTTGTTCATAAAATTAACTGGTATTGCATTTTTAACATGGTACTGCTAGTTAGTCAAAAGGTCCTGTTAGTTCATAATTGGTCCTGCTGATACAAAATTGCTATGTTTTGTTCATATAAATGCTTGAATGTTTACAATTATATAGATCAAGTGTTCTACACTTTGTTCTTTTGGTTTGCAACTAACACATTTCAGGTTGATAACAAAACAAGAGTTCTTTCAAACAAAAGGGACAACAAAAGTTTTATTCATTTCAGGAGAAACAACAATCTCAGGGGAGGAATTTATAGTCCAGAATGGAAGAAAGACCAATTGATGAAAGAAAAGACAAAAGCATACAAGATGATGCAGAGTTGAAAAAGAGAGAGTTAGATCACATATCTAGAAGGGATGAAGTATTTCTCAAGGAGAAAGTTCTATCTAGATCAAACTAAGAAATGTTTTCAACTCAAAGGCATGCTATTAGATGATTTCACTTGTTGAGCCAATCATCCAAGATACACAGCATCATTGCCTGATTTAAATTTCCTCCATCCAAGGAAATTGCATCATCTTTTGGGCCATCATGGCTTTTGGTATTCATCTCACCAAGTTTTTACAAACTTAAGAGTTGACTAGTCCTTAAGCAAACGGCTTTTGGTAAAGACAAATCAAATCCGTTGATGGTTGATAGTTTACCAAAAACTATATGGTTGTTAACTAACCATACTTAATTGTAAATAGTTAACTAGTCCTTAAGCAAACGGCTTTTGGTAAAGACAACTCAAATCCGTTGATAGCTGGTAGTTTGCTAAAAACTATAAGGGATTTTTATAAAACTTTAAAAGGTACTGCTAGTACAAAAATGGTACTGCTAGAGTACAAAGGTACTGCTAGATAGCCGTTGAGCCTGTCAGAAAAAGTTTTAGCCTTTAGGCCTGGTAGTTAAAATTAGCCGTTGGGGTAGTTATGTAAATTACTGATGATTATAATATATTATATTTCACATATAAAAGATCTTTTTAACCGCCTTTTCAATTTCTTTTTATAATCTTTATTATTGTCGGTTAAAAGTAATTCTCTCATATCTTCTTTCATCAGTCATTATCATAATTCACATACATCTTTCATCTTCTACCAGTACTATCAAACAATCCCACCATCATATTCAAAATTTTCATTATGGCTTCCACAATTGATCTAAACTTTGTTCAACGTCACAATCAGTTAGCATTTTTGGAGAAGTCAGAGGATAATGCCTCATTTCATCAAGTAGTGAATTTTTTAAACAACTCCTACATCAGGTTTGCTTTGCTAGTCAATCCCACTATTTATGAAAAACAAATTTTACAATTTTGGGAATCTGCTAAAATTAAAACTTCTGAAAATGGGGAACAAAGAATAAAAGCCAAAGTGGATGGTAAACATTTGACTCTTACTGAGTCATCCATAAGAAGACATCTTCATTTGGATGATTCTGATGGTATTAGTCAGTTACCAGATACTGAAATTTTTGAAAATTTAACAAGAATGGGGTATCATGCTGAGTTCAATAAACTCACTTTTCTGAAAAAGCATCTTACTCCACAATGGAGATTTTTGATTCACACAATCCTTCACTGTTTGAGCCAGAAGAAAACCTCTTGGGAGCAATTTAGTGGCAACATGGCTTCTGCTCTCATTTGCTTAGCTACAAACAGAAAATACAATTTTTCTAAATATATTTTTGAAGGATTGATAAACAATGTAGATAGTAAAACAAAATTTTTGATGTATCCAAGATTCATTGGATGCATCATTGGAAAATTACAACATGTGTTGCTTCCCACAGACTCAGTTTATGAAACACCAAAACTTTCTCAAAAAGTATTTTCAAATATGAGAATTGGTTTTAGAGGGGAGGAAGTTCCACTTTTTGATGAAATGGTACCACAACACCCAGAAGAACCAACACCATCTGCTGATACACCATCATCTAGTTCTTCACATGGTTTCATTTCACAAACACATCAAAAATCACCAACACCATCTCCAGTACCATCAGCAACACCACCAACATCCCCACATCATACATCACAAACCCAATCACCTCAGACAATGCAAGAGTTGAAAAACAAGGTGAAGTTCTTAGAGAAAGCTCTTAAAAGTCAAAATGAAAAGTTTTCTAAGATCAACATCAAATTGGTTAAGAGGGTTAAGAGATTGGAGGGTGAAGTGAAGAAGTTAAAAGGTAAAAAGTCTGCAAAGGTTGTTTTATCTAGTTCTTCACAGTCAGATGCTGATAGGATAGATCACTCTTCCAAAAAGGGGAGGAAGGATATGTCTGAAGATGAGGAAGAAGAGGAGGAACAGGCTCAATTTGAATTCCATGATGGAACTCAAGTTTATGATGAAGAGCCTGTTGGAGCAGGGCAAGAGCCTGCTAGGGCAGAAGAAGAGTCTGCCAGGAGAGAAAGGCTATTGGCTATGGGGTATAAAGGGTCTGCTGAGAGAGTGTACAAGAGAAAGAGGATTCTAGTTGCTGATGAGCAATCCTCTGCTCCATCACAAGAACAAACTCCAAAGGATAAGGGCAAAGGCATTCTAATTGAAGATGAGCCAAAGTCCAAGAAGTTAAAAAGAACTCAGCAAATTCAGATGGCTTTAGGAGAAGAAGAGGCCAAAAGAGTTCAAGAAGAAGAGCTAAAAGCTAGAGAAGCCTCAAGAATGCTTGAAGAAATGAAAGAGCAGAAAGAAGCTGAAGAAGCTGCTCAAGCTCTTCTTGATACTCAAATTGCTCAAGAGACCTTTGATGCACAGATGTTATGGATTATTAACAATGATCCAATTGTGAAAGGTCATGCAGCAAATATAGTAAATGACAAGACACTCAATTCTGATGAGAAGACTGAAGCACTTGAATCTTTCATCAACAAGAAATACAAAGAAGCAGCTTTGGCTGACATTTTTGAGAAGATGAAGGAAAGTCAGAAGAGAGGTTTTAAAGTGGGCAAAACTAACAAAGATCAAACAATCTTTATGAAGAAATTTTTGAAGAATCAGGCAAATTGGACTGATTATCAACTTAAGAAGAAATCTGTTGATGAAATCTTCTTTTTATATCTTCAAGCCTACAAGAATCTTTACTATAATGTTCCATCTGATGTACTCCCATCAAAGAAGAAGGAAGATGCTCAGAAGAAAGAAGTAGCAAAATTGGATCAAGGGCAAGTAAGTAAAATGTTGATTACTTTACCCACTATCATTCATGCTGATCCAATTAGGTCTAGACACCCTATAATTGATTGGGAAATACACCATGATAGATTTGGTAAGTCATGGAAAATATTAAGGGTTGGGGGACAGTCTGCTATCTTCAAGAATTTTGAAAATTTAGTTAGAGCATCTGATAGAGCAGATTTGGAAGAATTGTGGAATCTAGTGCAGATTAGGTTAGCCACAAATTCTAGTACAGATGCTAAGGAACAAGAGCTTTGGGTGGAATTCAATAGGATGTTCGATCCTGATCCCAAAGATGTTCATTGGAAATTTCCCTATTATGATCCTTCAACAACTTGGGAATTTCTAAGTCATAGCCATACTCATCATCTTTTCACACAGAGTGGGATAGAACTTTTTATGTTAGCTGAGAAAGAGTATCCTCTTAGCTATGAAGTGCTTAAAGCTATGATCTCCAAGAGATTAAGGTGTGACAAGGATGAAGAAAACTCAGAGATTGTTCAGAGTTTGCTGAGGAGCATATCTGAGCAATATGAAAGAAAAAGGAAGGATAGAAAGTAAGGTTTTTGGAAGAGTTCTCAAATCCTCAAGGTATGTATTTTATTCATCAGAAACTTGTGTATTTTAATGGAAATAACAAGTTTAGGGGAGGATTGTTGGGAATAAAATGATCAAAGTCAAAGAGCCTGCCAATGATGAGAAGAGCCTGCTAGTTGATTTTGTTGTGTACGAAGATGTTCTACCAGTACCTTCTGGGTAGAAGGTACTGCCCAGAAGGTACTGCTAGCTAATGAAGAGCCTGCCAAGCTTATGTCAAGTCGATTAGATATTTTGTAATAGATATTTAGTTGAATTATTAGTCTTTGTACATTGTTATACGTTATGTAGAAGTAGATTAGTCTTCTGTGGTGACAGAAGAATATATCAGAGTGTACATGGGTAGTTGTATTTAATTGTAGGCGCTAATATAGTCAAAGTATAGTATTATATTCATCTACTTGACAACATGTAATAAGATATCCTTATCTTATAAAAGGATATCTTAGTCACTTTTTCATGCATGCATCTTACACAACTAAATAACCAACGAACCAACTATCTCTCAAGTAACTTAGTTACTTCGAATCACAAATCCTTTTACAATCTTAGATTCAAGATTACTTTGTAATCCTGGTGATATTTAGATCATCCGTATTATTTCATCAATAATATTGAATCGTTTTGTTCTAACCAAAGTTTGTGTTCTTTGTTCATTGCATTCACTCATTTACTTTAAACTCACCACCCTGTGTTCTTTTAAAGTGTGTTGTAGTAGATTCCGCATGCTAAACACATTCAATACATAAATATCTCAATCGAACTATAACCAAAACGTTCCACAAAATGGGTTTTTGACAGAAAATTGTAGAAAGGGTTGTGTTTTTGGGTTTAGTTTCAAGCAAGTCCAACTCTTTGAGGAAATTAAGCATGTAATATATATTTATGCAAAACATGTTAATTAAAGAGATTAAGCAAACAAGTAATTTCATCTAGCATGTAAACATACTCATCAAGCAAGTAATATATATGGACTAGGAAACAATAAACTACACCAAGTATTTTCTTAATTATATGTAAGTGGGAAGATTAATGAACTATTTGAGGGATCCTAATGTGTGCCTATGTGCAATAAATGGGAACTTAAGATAGCATGGACTTCTAGACTTGTTACAAACAAAATCTTAATAGACAAACCATGGTCCGCTTGATTTGACTTAGTTCACTTATAAATGTCATGTACATAAATATAGATGACAAATATGAGATCACCATGCATGATTTAAAAAAAATATTTTTAGCATTATTCAACAATGTTTGAAAGTGGGTTTTTATATAGATGTTAAAGTTATTTGAATAAAATAGATTTGGTTTTATTTCAAAATGTGTTTTATGAAGAATGGGTAAGAAAAAGAATTCCCAATCTTTGACTTTGATCGAAACAGAATTATGGACATAGATTAAGAAGAAAAATGAGATAGTAAAACGTGTTAATAGAAAAGTGAAATAGTCATAAAAAAAAAAATCATTTTTCCAAAATGTGAAGTTTCTGTATATTTTTAAAGATACTAGATTTTTGACAACAAATACCATTAATCCTAGATTTTTAAAAAATGGTTGTTAAAGATCTCATGCTTAAGGGAATTTGTTAAGGCTATTTTCACATGCTACCCTTTTCTACATATCCTATGGTCATAAGGAAGCGATGACGAAATTCTATATGTTTGATGCAAGAGTGTTGAATGGGGTATAACCTAACATCTATGGCTCCTTTGTTGTCGTACACTTATCTAACTTCATGCCATAGTCTAGGAGAGCTTGTTTCATCCATAGTTTTCTAACGCGAGAAACCTAATCTTACTTCTATGTTAATGATTAATCCACTTAACTCATTTCACTTCATCACCATGAGTTTTCTAATAGTGGACATAGAAGATTTCCATTATAAACGTTATAGCTTAAGAGGGCCAAAAGGAAAAGAACAAGTGATTCTAGGTTCTAAGTAGATTCATATAAGCTATTATGTGTATATATATAACTAGGCATTATGAGCTAAATAGGCATGAAATAACTAGTCATTAATCTAAGCATATATTATAACAATAAACTTAAAAGGAAAGCGTACCTTTTAGTCTTTAGTAGATTTTCTTCAAACGCTTCAAGGTGTCATATTGACTTATGGAAGCCAAACATAGATGAGTTTCCGAATTATTCAATGAGTGACGATTTAGCCACTTGGTCCCCATTGTCCCATTTGTCCAAAATTGTTTGAACCAAACATGGTTTGCATTTGCATGTACGGTGAAAGTATTCCCCAAGGGTTGAAACTTGGTTGAAGTGAATAATTCCACATTGGGTGATTATTATTATTAAGAAAGTTTTGTCTATCTTGATTTCTTCTAGGTTGAGGGGTTTTAGACCGAGGATGAGGATTATTTGGTCTATTTGGAGGCGGAGTTTTAGATCTTAATTTCGGTTTAGAAAATCCGGTTTTGGCTTTTAATGATGGTTTATAAAAACTTTTTACTTCCTCATCACTCGCAATAGGTATTTTTCTATCTTTTATAAGTATATACTTAGGTTTTGACTCTAATGGTTTTTTTTACTAGATTGACATTCAAACTTTACATTTTTATTTTCACTAGTTGAAACATTATTTGAGTTGAATCCTAGACCGGTTTTATCTCCCGAAGTTCCTTGAACACTTATTATTTTCTTAAGTGAGTTACTGCTATTTTTAAACTTGTCAAGTTTGGAAATTTCATCTTTAAGTTTTTCGTTTTCATTTTTTACCTCAAGACATGTTTTACATTCTATAAAAACTTCTTTTCCTTTTTCTAAATGTTGTAGTTTAATTTTTAATTCGAGTACTTTATTTTCTAATCGATTATTAATATGTTTTAGTGATTTATTTTTAGCCATGACTTTTTGACCTAATTTGCATAACCTATTATATTCATTATCTAGATCTTTTTCGTCTAATGATTGATTTTTGTCACTAAAGTATTTGGTTTCGGAAAGTACCTCAATGTCTTTGCCATAAGACATTTTTCGTCATTTGCTTTGTCCGCTTCGTCTTTGTCGCTATCACTCCATGCTCCACTAACAAAGGCGCTTTGGTAATCATGACCCGGTGGCTTTGGACATTCGCCAATGAGATGGTTTGGGCTTCCACATCTAAAGCACTTTCTTTTCCCGCAGTTATCATTCCTATTTCTTTGAAGCGATCTTCTTTCATCTCGTGGTTGTCTTGTGAATCTTCCTCGTCTCTTTAGAAATTTCTTGAACTCTCTTACGGCCATTGCATATTCTTCGTCATTACTTTCGGAGGTTGAGCTATCCTCTTCACTAGATTCCTTCCTAGCTTTCAATGCAATTGACTTGCTTTGCTCTCTTTTTCCTTTGACCATCTCGTAGTCTTTCTTTATTATTGCTTCGTAGACTTTCAAGTTGCCGATCAACTCGTCAAGTTGAAGAGTTGACAAGTTCTTCGATTCTTCAATCGCCGTAACTTTAACCCGCCATTTTGGATGAAGAGCCCTAAGAAATTTCCTAACAATATTCTTACTAGAAAAACTCTCATCAAGTGCTTTTAAACTTGTGATGATAGTGTTAAACCTAGCAAAAGCATTATCTATTGATTCCTCTTCCGGAATCGTAAATTGTTCATGTTGTTGAACAAGAAGATCTATTTTATTATCTTTGACTTGACTATTACCTTGGTGAATTATTAGTAAGGAGTTCCAAATTTCTTTTGCGGTTTCACACATAAAGATCCTTTCGTATTCTTTACGTGGTAACGCATTATAAATAACCATTTTTGCCTCATTATTTTTAGCTAGTTTCTTTTTCAAATCATCATTTTGTTTTTCAAAAGGTACAATTTCATCTCTTTTAGTTAAAGGATTATTTTGAATAGGGGAAAAATCACCATAGGTAATAACATGCCAAAGATCAAGATCTTTTGATTTCACATAAGTTTCGAATCTATTTTTCCAATAAAGAAAACCATCACTTTCAAATAGCGGTGGTCTTTGCATAGATTGCCCTTCTAAATATTTTTCCGATTCCATAGATCGATTCAAGTTTTAAAATACAATATATTTTAAAAATCTTGTTTAACCTGGCTCTGATACCAATTGTGGAAAACTAGAAGGGGGGGGGTTGAATAGTTTTACGCCTTTTTTTAATTTTATTATGAAAACTTTGTTTACTTTTAAAAACTTAGATTCGAATTTATGTGAACTCGACTCTTGAACAATATGAACAAATATAAGTAAATCTAAATAAACAATGCAAGTAAAGTAATGAAATAAAAAGAAAGATAAAGATAGAAAGATCTAACCGCGAGACAAAAGATTTATAGTGGTTCGGCTACAAGGACACCTTCCTTGCCCTACTCCACTCCCCGAGCACCTAACTCGAGAGTTTTCTTCACTATGTCAACAAGCTCCCTTATGGCGGAGAAAACCTTACACAACTTTTGCTTACACCGGTTTAACGACACAAAGCTAGATGTCGGGTTCTAATCGTAGCTAGAACCAATCTCACAACTTCTACGCAACTTCTTCACAACTTATTCACAACGGCTTCACGACTTCTTCACAACTTCTTCACGACTTCTTCACAACTTCTTCACAACTTCTTCACACCGGCTTCACAACTACTTCACAACCTAGCACTACTTATATACTCTTCTACATCTTTACACCTTCACTACTTACACACCTTAACTTCTTCACAACTTCACTACTTACACACTAATCTAGCCTAAGCAATTATGCTCACACCTATCTAACAAATATACACAACTTATACAAAAATGAATGAATGATTATACAAACAACTTAGGTAGCAAGATGATACTAAGTTGCAATACTTCTTCTCTAGTTGTTGAAGGAGTATTCTTCTTTTGCACTTGAATGGTAGAAGCTTGGATCACTTGGAAACCAATGCTTAAGAATATATGATCAAAGGATTTAGAAAGGATTTGGAAGGATAAGAAGAGATTTAGAACAGAAGGTTTGGGGGTGCAAAAGGTGAGGAAAAAGTCCAGGATTAGTCCAGTATTTATAGGCAAAAACTGACAGCTGGAGTAGCGGGGCGGTCCCTTTAAAATTAAGGGGGCCGCCCTACCCGAACGTTGCTCAGTTTTGTCTTTTTGTGGGGAAGGTTTTTCTGGAACATTTTTGCCATTTTTGGTTGAAAATTTGAATTCATAAATTTATAATGGATTAAACATTTTTATTTAATACCAAAAATGATTTTCTAAAAGATATAAAATGTTTGTGTCATTTTATAAAAAATCAAGTGATTAAGAAAATGTTCCTTTGATCATATAATGCATTAGGCATTTGTTTATTCATACCTTAAGTGATTGAGTTGTAGAAATGAATATTTACAACTAAATACTTGTTTATTTAATAAGTTTATGTTTATTGAGTTTACATTTTGTGATTATCAAAACATAGAGATATCAAGAAGTATTAATAATATTTTTAGGCATTATTTATATCAACACCATCCCTAAGGATCGAACTCAAGACCTTGGGTAAAACCGGGAGTGCCTCTAACCAGGTGTTTTTATAACAACATTAATTGTACTTGCACAATTACATTCACAAATTAACTGGTTAATAAGTAGAATTAATGTAGTTATAAAAACAACTCTTACATAAGAAATACAAAATATCAAGCATATTGTATAAGCAACTTAAACACAATTTCTTGCATTAAATGTCACAAATACAAATAATATAGCATATTATACAAATATTCAAGCCCGAACGGGCTACGGGCCAAATGGGCTCGAGCCCGAACGGGCACGGGCCAAACGGACTTATGTTATACGAATCGCTTTAAAAAAACGACGAAATAGATTCCTTGGTTAAGGAGTTGAAATACGTCACATGGAATTTTTAATATCCGTAAATTTAGTGTCAAAAAGAATATAATAAACTAAAATGCATGATTTACCGAATTTTTTTATTTCAGAGTACCCGCCACCACAACGCGCGAGTACCCTGCTAGTTATTGTATAAGCAGATAACAGGTGCCTTCAAATGAAACTAACACACTCACATAATTTCATTTATGGTTTTTGTCTCCCATCGCCTACCAATTATCAATTCTCTCTTTACATCTAACCAAAAGTCATACTATCTATCTGCATGTAGGTAGATGCTAGATAGGGATAAAAAAAGATATGTAGGTAGTAGCTGCGTGAAAGGGTGGAGAATTGAATAAAGAGAGAAGTTTAATACATTTGATTTTGGATGATGATAAACTTCATTATGTTCAGGAGAGAGGAATTGTTGAGAAAAATCTCGACATTCAGGAGAGGGGAATTATTGAGAAAAATCTCGACGTTCAGGAGAGGGGAATTGTTGGGAGAAATCTTTTTTGAAAGACATTTGCAGTGATTAAAGGAATTGAGTTTGGATCTTGAATATCTAAAGTTTGAATGTGTTTGTGTGTGAGAATAGTTTGAGAAGTCCGGGTATTTATAGGCTAGAAATCCACACGTATTTTAAATTGAATTTGAATTACAAACGGATATACTTTGAAGTCCGGGTATATATATAAATATATCCCACCCACGTTTTAGTTTGAGAAGTTTGAATGTGTTCTTTAATTTGAAGTTGAATTAAAAATTAAAAATTAAAAAAAAATAAAATAATAAAAAACGATCCCAACAGGCAAAAAAAAGGTACCAACGGTTATATTTTCTTTTTCTCCTTTCCTATGCCGAAGCGTCTTGGGTAGGCTTCCAAAACACATGATTCTAGCAGCAAGGGGGTTGGCGGCGGTGTTCGCCAGCGGCCTCCCCCCTTACTGCTGGTTTGCCGCTGACGAATGCCAACACCCTAAGACTAGTTGGCAAGGAAAGAAATAAAGGTGAAGTGTTCACCACAAACCTACACTTCACGCGCTATACACCTTGCCTCCCACCTATTTCCATGAGCTAGGCACAATTCCCAAAAGTAAATTAGGTGAACCGATCTTTAATTTTGAATATGGTGCACATTTATTATTTTTTATTTTAAGTGTGAGTGTGTGTGAGGTATTTAGTGGGGTATATTTGTATAAAGTGAGTATTTTAATGAAATGTGAAGATGTGTTTGCCTTGACTAGTAAATGGTGAAGTGAGGTGAAGGGGAGTGAGAGGAGAGAGAAAGCTGACGTGACGCTTATGTGTATGATGAAGGATGTCTTACCTTGCCAACCAGCCTATCAGACAAGTGGATGGGTGGAGAGTGTAAAAGCTAAGATATTTATATTTTTAATTTAATATATAGAAAGTACTATAGATATATATAGGTAGATAGATAAGAAAACAAATTACATTGCACTTCCATCTTATTTGTTGTTGTTAAAAAAAAGAAAAAAGAAAATAAAAGAAAGTCTGATTGACTTGGGCCAATGTGTATGAGTTGGGCTTGAACACCCACTATATGCTTATATACATATATATATTTGCATATTACAACAACCAGGGTTACAGAGATGGTTATGTTCGATGTAATTGAGGCGATACTTTTAAGATTGGTCGTGTCGGATCTTCTCCGATGCAAAAGCGTTAGTAAGTCATGGTATTCTTTGATATCAAGTCCTTCTTTTGTTAAAACTCATAGTAAATTTATCTGCAACAAAGAGGAGGGTAGAAGGGTCGCTAAGATTACATCATATCTAGATGTGCCCGAGTCTGAATGTTATTTACAAGTGCCTCCTGAGTGGGAATATTACGATACATGGAGTATTGAAGGTTCTTCCAACGGCCTTGTATTATACTCAGGGGGTGGAAATAAAATTTGTGTAACCAATCCTGTGACTAGAGAGTTTAGAGAACTTCAACAGCCACCAATAAGAGCTCCTAAAGAGGAGCGATGTATTGGCTTTGGTTGTGATTCATCTACATATAATTACAAAGTTGTTTTGGCCATCTGCCAACAAGGTAAGACACTTGTTAGTATATTATCTTTGAAATCAAATATTTGGAAACTATTTGGACATGTCAATTACAGGTTTAATGATTTCTGGCTTGTAAAGCCCGGTATCTCCTTCAATGGGGCACTTCACTGGTTTTGGTTTGATGCTAATGATAAGGCATCAATTGTGTCTTTCGATTTAGCTAAAGAGGAATTTAGAGAAATTCCCCAACCTGATGACACTAGATATGTTTGGAATATGGGTTGCTCACTTGGGATTATGGAAGGCCGTCTATGCATATTTCCCTTTTTTGATGATGACAATGAGGATTTCCCCTCATGTGGCACTTGGGTTATGAAAAACTACAATATCAACCCGTCTTGGGAGCTCTTGTCAAAGGATTGTGAGATGAAGGATCATGCTATTCACTATATACTTAATAATGATACTAGTCAATCTACAATGCTGCCGACTTTCTCTTGTGATGAGAATATACAGCTGTCTAGGAGTAAGGAAGATATTGCGTCTCCTATCTTTGTACAAACACTTGTATCTCCTTTTGTTATTAATAATGTTGGACCAAGTCACGCAATGAATAACAAGACCAATGCTAATGCTGGGAACGTTAAGGTGAGCGCGCTCTGCTTATTCTGTTCTTGTTTCACAATCTGTTTCTTAATACAATGTATAACATATATACTATCCCCTATTCCTGAAAATACAGTATATTTCTGATGATTATTTTATATCCCTATAAATTGTTTTATTATTTGTAGTTCTGATCAATGACTCATGGATGCTGATTGCAAGATAGGGTTCTAGTTATCTTGTTATTTTAAGATATTTTATGTAAATATAGCTAAGGGAATTAATTTTGACGATAAGCCTCATAAGCAATAGGTTGTGGGGGGCAATTTTTTTTTTTTTTTTTGACATTAGCAACGTAATGCGGAAGAAAAAACTAGGATCGAAATAATAAGTCGAGTATTGTTACTTAGAGATGAAGGATTTATAAGGTTTTAAAGTGTTGAATGTTTTGTTTTTGTATGTGGGTGGGGGGCAATTTTAGTTTTGAGTGGGGGCACATTCGAAAAAAGGTCAAAATTAAAAAACAATTACACTAAAATCTCAACTTTTTCGACAAGCCATGGTGGCATCACCCCCCCATAGTTATACCATGGATCCGTCCCTGCTCATAAGTGCCCCTCACTCAAATAAACCCTTTATAAGTGCTCTCTTTGTTTCAACGTGCACCGCGTGTTCTGAAAATCCAGATATCGAGGTTGAGATCAGAATGAAAGAAAGTGTAAAAGGTGAAAATCAGGGGTATTTTCGGAACCACGTTGAAAACGGGAGACCTCAAATTTGAGAGAGGGTACATTGTAAAGTCTCTTTTTGAAAGAGAGTACATTATGAGGCGTATGCTGTCAAATTTCCCCTTGTAAATCAATCTTAGTTCCCAATCATTTTCTATATATCCTTTGCTAAGGTTGTTGAACTAGAGCGCCGACACTGGCAGCTTATGAGGAGGCAATTATTAAGAGTTTAATAAAGTTTCCCAACACGTAGAAATAGGTCTCTCGGTTCTAATGTTACAGGTCAATCCTAGTCCACCAGCTAGTACTAATAGAGGAGAACCATTACACCCAAAAATCAACAACACAAAAACTTTGTTAAACATTATCCCTTTCTTAAGCAGGCTCGGGCTTAGATTTTCGTTATTTTACAAGTTTTACCAAATTTGGAATTCGTTATGTATTTATTTTCTTATAAAATTCCGAATTCAGCTGCGGGAAAAGAGAGAGATCGAGGAAGTTTGTAGCGTGGAAGATGAGGATGAAGAGAAAGATATTGTTATAAGCCTTCTGGAAGTAGAAGAGGGGCTGAAATAAGAACAAGTCAAGGAATCAATATTAGAACCAGAAGTCTTGATGGATACTATGTTCCCTTTGGGTTTTGTATTTTGTGTATATATATATATATATATAATATATAATATATATAATATATATATATATATATATATAATATATATATATATTATTATTATTATTATTATTTTGAAAACTTCCTGTGTCCAACTAATTTCAGACTGTTTTGTTGATCATCTGATGACATCATTGTGTTTCGTTTTTTATACTTATAGAAATGTTGTGCAACGTTAATTTAAGTTATTCGGACTTGATTGAACTTTTTGCGATTTTGGAAACTGTTGCTGAATTGAAAGTATGATAACCCCTTAGATTGAGTTAGCCCATGGGTGTAAGAATGAAAAGTTTTACTGTATATGATGATGATATCATTATTGTTAGGCTTGAAAAAAAAAAAAAAAAAAGAAAAAAAAAAGAAAAAAGAAAAAAAACGTATTGAATAAATGATATAATGAAAATTTGTATTCCGACCAAGAACAAACTGATTTGGAAGAGTATTGGGATGTCAATAATGGTCATGCTACTTAAAATATTTAAGAGCTTGTGTTATTTGCCTATAGTCCAATGAAGACCACTCAATGGTATAAGCTTTAGTGATATTTGTCTTTGACCGCTCATCCGATTATAAGCTTATAACAAAGGCTTACATTACTGAAATTAGAATGAATCAACTAGTATCATTATGCATTCACTTACAAAGGTGCAAAATTTGGCGTCTTGATCAAGTCGACTGTAGCCTCCAAATTGTTCAAATTTATAATTATCGGGGATGCATAAACTCATATACGAAGAACAATTTACATTTTTTTTGAAAGGTTAGAATTTTATAAACAAAGGATCCCAAAAAGCAGGGACCACACGAAACCAAGAAGAACTATACAAGAAATCCAAGAGGGTGACGACACCACAAAGTATGTCATTTTTTCGCAAAGAATGTCATTTTTTCTTAGGGATGCAGATGCAGCGGATCAATACATTCATATATATACAAGAAAGTGCATATTAGCTTATTGTATCTTGGTAAAGCTAATAAGCACTTCGAAGGTGCTTGGCTTAAGCTTAAGTCAAAAGGTTTATATCATTTTTTTGGGGAATTTTTAAGACACCTTAGGCTTTAGCTTACCAAACTCCCCCTCATTCTCTAGTTCTTTGGATACATAACTAGTACACCATGAAAGTGAACAAAGTTTGCCTTATACTTAGTTTTAAATGAGTAATTAATGTGGTCCAAATTTTAAATGAATACAAATACTAAAGCAAAAGGTACAATTTATTTGCACAATTACATTCACAAATTAACTGGTTAATAAGTACAATTAATGCAATTATAAAAACACCTCTTACATAAGAAATACAAATTATTAAGCATATTGTATAACCAACTTAAACACAATTTCTTGCATTAAATGTCACTAATACAAATAATATAGCACATTATACAAATATTCAAGCCCGAACGGGCTACAGGCCAAAGGGGCTCGAGCCCGAATGGGCACGGGCCAAACGGACTTATGTTATACGAATCGCTTTAAAAAAACGACGAAATAAATTCCTTGGTTAAGGAGTTGAAATATGCCACATGGAATTTTTAATATCCGTAAATTTAGTGTCAAAAAGAATATAATAAACTAAAATACATGATTTACCGAAATTTTTTATTTCAGGGTATCCGCCACTGCAACGAGCGAATACCCTGCTAGTTATTGTATAAGCAAGTGCCTTCAAATGAAACTAACACACTCACATAATTTCATTTATGGTTTTTGTCTCCCATCACCAACCAATTATCAATTCTCTCTTTACATCTAACCAAAAGTCATACTATCTATCTGCATGTAGGTAGATACTAGATAGGGATAAAAAAAGATATGTAGGTAGTAGCTGCGTGAAAGGGTGGGGAATTGAATAAAGAGAGAAGTGGTAGATAAGCTAAGGGTGTTGGCAGTGGTAGATTCGGAATTATGAGAGGATTCCCATCAATCAATCACAGACTGGCATGTGGCAGGCAAAAAAAGGAGGATTCTGAAGCCAAAAGTGTTAGCAGTGGGAGGATTCTGGAGGATTCAGAATCATGACTCATTTTATTTTTTTTATTATTTATATATAATGTTATAAATAATAAAAATTATATGTAAAACTTGTATATAATGTTATAAATAAATATAAATAATAAAACTTATATATAATGTTACAAATAAATAATAAGAATTATAAGTAGGAAATTAAAAATACATTAAACATCAAATAGAAATACATTAAACATCAAATAGAAATTTCACTAAACTATGATACGGAAATTAAAACGAAACTACAAATGAAACTAAGATATGGAAATTAAAATGAAACTACAAATGAAACTACGATATGAAAATTAATGGAAGGAATCATCTAAGACCCAACCATCTTCACTCGAAGAGGAATCAGGTGTGAACCAACCCATTTCCCAGTTCTTCCTACGTTTTTCTTCTTCCCTGGCTTGCTGCTCCAAACGAGCAGCTTCCTCTTCTCGTTCACGTTGTTCCATTTCTAGCATGACTTCCATATCTTGCTCCATAAGTCTGAGTTCATCCTCTGTTAGACCAAATGGATTTGGGTCTTGTTCGACAACCGGTGGATTGTTCACCGATTCATTTTTCGGTTGAAAAACCAGAAAGATATCTTGTGGTAGAGTGTGATAAACTTCATTATGTTCAGGAGAGGGGAATTGTTGAGAAAAATCTCGACGTTCAGGAGAGGGGAATTATTGAGAAAAAATCTCGACGTTCAGGAGAGGGGAATTGTTAGGAGAAATCTTTTTTGAAAGACATTTGCAGTGATTAAAGGAATTGAGTTTCGATCTTGAATATCTAAAGTTTGAATGTGTTTGTGTGTGAGAATAGTTTGAGAAGTCCGGGTATTTATAGGCTAGAAATCCACACGTTTTTTAAATTGAATTTGAATTACAAACGGATATAAACATATCCCACCCATGTTTTAGTTTGAGAAGTTTGAATGTGTTCTTTAATTTGAAGTTGAATTAAAATAATAATAATAATAATAATAATAATAATAATAATAATAATAATAATAATAATAATAATAATAATAATAATAATAATAATAATAATAATAATAATAATATTGCCCGACCTTTGCATGGTGTTAAATTACTGGGTGGGCCCGCTAGTGTGGACTTTGATTTTAGTAGTGAGCTTGTTATGAAAAGAGTTGCAAAAACCATTGAGCTTATGGATGCTACTGCTAAGATTAATGATCCCCAGTGTGAGTTATTACTCCTTCGTGCTTGTGCTGGTATTTTCAAATTATATTTTGCTATGCGCACTTGCTCTCCCCGTGTCTTTGAACGTGCTCAGATTTCTTTTGATGAGGCTCTTCGCTCTACTCTAGAGCTTATTGTTACTGCTTCTGGGCCTGGTTTTGGTGATTGGCAATGGAGACTTGCTACATTACCCTTTGCGTTCGGGGGGCTTGGTGTATATTCTGCAGGTGATGTCTTGAACTATGCATTTCTTGCGTCTAGACTACAATCGGCTAGCCTGCAGACTATGTTGCTTCGACATTCTGGTATCGTAACCCCTGGGCCTTCCTTTGATGATGCATTGTGTGCTTTTAATGTGAAAATGGAGATTGACCTTTTGAGTAATCCGTGTGAGATCGCTGCCCCCAAACTCATGAAGAAACTGGCAGATATATATTTCACACGTGTTACCCGAACTGCCGAATCTACATTTTCTTTATCTACTCGACAGGTGGCGTTGTGGAAATCGCAAATGGAGGACTACACTTCGGACTGGCTTAGGGTAGTTCCGATATCTGGGTTGGGACAGACTATGAACGCCAGGACCTATCGTTGCGTGTTATGTTATCGGCTTGGTGTCCCCCTATTTTCTGTTCAGATGCCGTGCTCAGCCTGTTCCAGGGTCTTTGCTGGTGATATTTATGGGGACCATGCTGTATCTTGTGCTGGTATTATTGGTATTAAACATTGGCATAACATGGTACGTGATGTTCTTGTTGACATATGTTCTCGATCTGGGGTTTCGGCTCGTAAAGAGGTTGACATTGGACTTTGTGGAGAAAGGGACCAATCTTTACGTCCTGCTGATGTGCTGCTCTACTCGTGGGATGGAGGACTTGATGTATGTGTTGATTTGACTGGATCATCGCCCTTGACGCAAACTGGTATGGTTGATTTCGTACCGGGTCGTGTGGTGATTGAAGCTGCACAACGTAAACGCGTCAAGTATGAGGCTAAGTGCGCAGGTATGGGATATGGGTTCCTCCCCTTCTCTTTCTCTTCTTTTGGGGAACTTGAAAAGGACGCCGTGACTTTGTTGAAGCGTATTCGAAAGTTTTCGATGACTCAAGACATTGGAGCACGTGCTGCTGCTCATATTTTTAGTAGGATTAGCTTTTCTATAGCTAAAGGGGTGGGAGCCCAATTAGTATCTCGGCTCCCTACTAACTTCTTGTAAATCTCATTTTCTTCTAATGAAGTGATGTTATATATATATATATATATATATATATATATATATATATATATATATATATATATATATATATATATATATATATATATATATATATATATATATATATATATATATATATATATATATAATAATAATAATAATAATAATAATAATAATAATAATAATAATAATAATAATAAGAGGGAAATGCAGAAATGGTCCCTGTGGTTTGCCCAGATTGCAGGTTTAGTCCTTGTGGTTTCGAAAGTGCAGGCGGCCTCCCTGTGGTTTGCTCAAAATTGCAAAAATGGTCCCTGTGGTTTGCTCAAAATTGCAAAAATGGTCCCTGTGGTTTACTCAAATTGCAAAAAAGGTCCCTGTGGTTTACTCAAAAATTACACATCGAGGGACCAAAACGGAACCAAGGTTTCCCCACAGGGAGGCCGCCTGCACTTTCGAAACCACAGGGACTAAACCTGCAATTTGGGCAAACCACAGGGACCATTTCTGCATTTCCCTCTAATAATAATAATAATAATAATAATAAGCCCCAACAGGCAAAAAAAAAGGTACCAACTAGGGGTGGCAATTTGTGCCCAAAATAAAAATAATTGGCTAATTTTGACTACTTTGTAAAAGATTTGAACACATTTAGCCCCCTTTTTTTTTTTTGAAATGGGCACATTTAGCCCATTGAAAAGTTAAATGGGCACAACGGGCACATATTTTCTCTCAATTAGAGAACATTATAATCGTTTTTGAAGAAAAACTTATATATATAATATATTTAATTTTTTAAATCTAAATGGGGTATTACGTTTAAGGAATTTATTTTCGTCATTTTCGGTCTTCTATAAAGCGATTTGTATAACATGTGCCCGTTTAGCCCGTGCCCGCTTAAGCCCGTGCCCATTCTAGCCCGTGCCCGCCCATTTTGCCACCTCTAGTACCAACGGTTATATTTTCTTTTTCTCCTTTCCTATGCCGAAGCGTCTTGGGTAGGCTTCCAAAACACATGATTCTAGCGGCAAGGGGGTTGGCGGCGGTGTTCGCCCGCAGCCTCCCCCCTTACCGCTGACGAATGCCAACACCCTAACAGACAAGTGGATGGGTGGAGAGTGTAAAAGCTAAGATATTTATATTTATAATTTAATATATAGAAAGTACTGTAGATATATATAGGATATTTATATTTATAATTTAATATATAGAAAGTTCTGTAGATATATATATAGGTAGATAGATAAGAAAACAAAGTAAATTGCACTTCCATCTTATTTGGTGTTGGGCCAATGTGTATGTGCGAGAAAGTCGGATTGAGTTGGGCCAATGTGTATAGGGTTGGGCTTGAACACCGACTGTATGCATATTACAACAACCCTATCGTTAGATCTTCAAGCCGCTGATCGATCGACGCCTCACATTCACAGGTTACAGAGATGGTTATGTCCGATGTAATTGAGGATACTTGTACGATGTGTTGTGAAAGATCTTCTCCGAAGAAAAAGCGTTTGTAAGTCATGGTATTCCTTGATATCAAGTCCTTCTTTTGCTAAAACTCATGTTAAATTTATTAACAACAAAGAGGAGGACAAGACAAAGAAAATTGATATGATTAGGTCATATCTTGATTTGTCTGGATGTCGGTTCGAAGTACCTGAAGAGTGGAGTTCCTACCATAAGTGGGATATGCAAGGTTCTTGCAACGGCCTTGTATGCATAAATTCAGGACCTCGAATATGTGTAACCAATCCTTTTTGATTTGTGTAGTGATCAAACTTTTTGATTTGTGTAGTGGTCAAACTTTCCGAAAACATTGCCGGAAATACCCAAAACTCGCTCTAAAATTAAGTTGAAGCTGTGATTTGAAATGTAGGCTTTATTGCTGTATGTTTTTAGCGTAATAATAATATGTTTAAATTGTGATTTAGTATAATAAGAGGTTTGGGATTTGGTATTTTGGGTGTTGGATGGCCTTGTACATTGTTAGGCATCTGATTCCTAAGTCAAGGGGTGCTTGATGGGGCAACTAGATTTAGTTATTAGTTTGTTTCATATGGTCCAATAGTCATACTAACATATGGTAGGTTTCTAGGGTAGTAAGGTGTATACCCTTGAGGTATTTCACTGGCTTAGATGACCCCTTTTAGTCCTTTGCTTATTGCTGTTAGTTTTTAGAGGAAACTATATTGCACTAATCTCGTTTACACATATGCAGGAGCTTTATGTCAGCGATCTTTCACCCAAGACAGACGAGGCATCACTTAGACAGTTTTTTAGAGGAGTCGAGTCTGTGAAGCTTTACAAAGACCGCAAGGGCAAGTCCCTTCGCAATGCCAGGATCACTTTCCTCTCACCTCAGTTCCAACAGGAGGTATATTTTAAGTTCATTTTCATTCAAAACAAAAACATGCATGTATTGTGGACCTTGTTTAAATGCAGAAACAAAAGCTCTGTGTTTGGAAAGTGGAAAATATAGCTACCTACATGAATTTAATATATTTTTAATTTGAAATCATAACCTGTTTTAAATTTCAACAATATACTGATTTTAGTATGATTGAAAGCATGAAAACCTGGTCCACTTGACTTTGTTTGCGGTTCATCTGTCATCATCAGATTTGAATTATGACGTCTTGAATAGCTGTAAATTTAGGCGGTGAGGTTTTTGGTAGCCATCTTCTTTGAAAAAGGAAGAAATAGATTGCCACTTAATATGCACATTTACAGGGGCATAAATGTAAACTCTTATACTTAACACTTTTTTTATGATTTGAAGTAATGCTGTATTTTCACCTATTCAAGAGTTTCTTCTAATTCTATTTCCGCAGGCATTGAAGCAAAATGGTACCATGCTGAAAAGAGGCCTATGATCATCTCGGTCCTTGTCGATGGAAGAAAAGTACCTCTGTACTTGATGGCCAAGAAACTGCTCAGACATGCAACATATGATGAAGTAAACAGAATAATTATATATTACTAGTACTATTTAATACTACTAGCTTTTTTATTAACATTTAATCAATGTTTTACTATTAGGTGTTTCAACAATTCGACAATGTTGTAGACAGCTATTTTGTAGTGCACCTTCCAGTCAACGATGATGAAACAGATAAGAGCTTCTCGTTCATCTACTTCACAGCATTTGAAGACTACGTCGCAGGGCTTGCTCTTCATAACTCTGAGTTGCTCGGAAAAGAGAGATGAGCCTGGATTGTACTTTGGTGGCAGGAGCCGTCGTTGCGTTTAAGGGTAATATTCTCTTGAACTTTAACTTTGTTCATATACACATTCAACTATCCCGCGATAAAAAGTTCATAGCTTAATAAAACATAAGGAAAATGAATTGTATGCCTAAAACTAAAACCTAAACTTAGACCTAAAGATGTGATTGGTTCATTTGAAAACTTAATTGGTGAAAAATGATGAGAGAGAATAAGTGTATGACACTTGTCATGAATTGTATGGATTAGATCTAATAGTAGGTCTACGTTTTAGGTCTATATATCAACACTCAAAAAATAATTAGTTATTGCCGGAGTATGTTTTTGAAGGTTTATTAAGCTATGAACTTTTTATCGCGGGATAGTTGAATGTGTATACGAACAAAGTTAAAGTTCAAGAGAATATTACCCTTAAACGCAACGACGGCTCCTGCCGCCAAAGTACAATCCAGGCTCATATCTCTTTTCCGAGCAACTCAGAGTTGTGAAGAGCAAGCCCTGCGACGTAGTCTTCAAATGCTGTGAAGTAGATGAACGAGAAGCTCTTATTTGTCTAATCATCGTTGACTGGAAGGTGCACTACAAAATCGCTGTCTACAACATTGTTGAAACACCTAATAGTAAAACATTGATTAAATGTTAATAAAAAAACTAGTAGTATTAAATAGTACTAGTAATATATAATTATTCTGTTTACTTCATCATCTGTTGCATGTCTGGGCAGTTTCTTGGCCATCAAGTACAGAGGTACTTTTCTTCCATCAACAAGGACCGAGATGATCACAGGCCTCTTTTCCAGCATAGTACCATTTTGCTTCAGTGCCTGCGGAAATAGAATTAGAAGAAACTCTTGAATAGGTGAAAAATACAGCATTACTTCAAATCCAAATCATAAAAAATGTGCTGAAAAAAGTATTAAGAGTTTACATTTATGCCCCTGTAAATGTGCATATTAAGTGGTAATCTATTTTTTCCTTTTTCAAAGAAGATGGCTACCAAAAACCTTACAGCTTAAATTTACAGCTATTCAAGACGTCATAATTCAAATCTGATGAAAGATGAACCGCAAACAAAGTCAAATGGACCAGGTTTTCATGCTTTCAATCATTATAAAATCAGTATATTGTTGAAATTTAAAACAGGTTATGATTTCAAATTAAAAATATATTAAGTTCATGAAGGTAGCTATATTTTCCATTTTCCAAACACTGAGTTTTTGTTTCTGCATTTAAACAAGGTCAACAGTACATGCATGTTTTTGTTTTGAATAAAAATGAACTTAAAATATACCTCATGTTGGAACTGAGGTGAGAGGAAAGTGATCCTGGCATTGCGAAGGGACTTGCACTTGCGGTCTTTGTAAAGCTTCACAGACTCGACTCCTCTAAAAAACTGCCTAAGTGATGCCTCGTCTGTCTTGGGTGGAAGATCGCTGACATAAAGCTCCTGCATATGTGTAAACGAGATTAGTGCAATATAGTTTCCTCTAAACACTGACAGCAATAAGCAAAGGGGTCATCTAAGCCAGTGAAATACCTCAAGGGTATACACCTTACTACCCTGGAAACCTACCATATGTTAGTATGACTATTGGACCATATGAAACAAACTAATAACTAAATCTAGTTGCCCCATCAAGCACCCCTAGACTTAGGAATCAGATGCCTAACAATGTACAAGGCCATCCAACACCCAAAATACCAAATCCCAAACCTCTTATTATACTAAATCACAATTTAAACATATTATTATTACGCTTACTAAACATACAACAATAAAGCCTACATTTCAAATCACAGCTTCAACTTATTTTTAGAGCGAGTTTTGGGTATTTCCGGCAATGTTTTCGGAAAGTTTGACCACTACACAAATCAAAAAGGTTAACAAGCAGATTTTTCCCGGGTGAACAATGAGATGGCATGTGAATGAGTGATATGGGGAGAAGGAATCAATTCTTGTACGTATGATATGGGGTCGGTACGATACACATATGGTGAACAGTCCAATCCGGCATCTTTTGCAGCAAAGGCCTGTCATCAAATTCTTCAAACCTGGGGCATGTCGATCCTAAATGAAACTAAACATCATTAATCCTACTATCAATCAAACCGTCATACAAAGGCCTAACTCCGGCTCTCTCTCTCTCTCTCCCTCCCTCTACGAGAGCCTTTTTCTTTTCTTGTTTTAATATTACCCGATTTATGAACACCCCATAGTTAAACAAAACTTCATAACCCAAAAATCAAACCCATCGAAATACTAATAACAAAAATCAAAAGTTAGAAAAATCTTTGTTTAATTTTTCTCTCTAACACACCGCTTACCTATTCCGACTAGACAATAAAAAAGCACTATTGCCTAGGATGATTTCCTGCGCTTCTTTTTTCCTCTGAACATTATACCCATAATGACGGCTGATTACTATTGCCTAGGTTGTATGTGAGTTTAATTAGGTTTATCAACCTAGTAGCCTTTTTATTTTTTCCCGGCCCTTTATAAAAAAGCCTATGACGTGTTCCTCTTACTTTAGTTTCTTACTTTCTTTCATAACAAAAACGCCCGTCAACCACCAAAATTATGGCATTAATTCTAAAAACATTAATTATCTAATATATCTAAACCCCAGGAGGTGGGGCGCTTCAAAAAATTGTACAGCACAGTGGTAATAACAATAACACTACTTTTACTAATTGTACAACACTCTTATTACCACTGTTCCTTGTTCATATATTATACTATACCATAAACTGCCCATTGCTAGAACCTTCCTTCCCCATCAGAAAAACACACACAAAGACACACATATTAATTCTCCACATACCCGATTCTTCCAGAACCCTCATTGTTTTTCCACAATTCACAAAACACACATACACACAAATGATCGACTTAACCATACCCGATCTCAAATCTAACTCAAATCGAAAGAAAAAAAAATTATGGCTTTATGTGGTTGGTTACGTTTAACTAACTCCAAATCTAATGGGTTTATTGTTCTACAAATCCAGAACCTACCAAGATCCGCAGGTCCCCACCAAATCGTCATTCCACTTGCGAATAATTATCATCATCAATAGTTATAATGGTGTACGAATGCTTAAAGGTATTTATGATTTTCTAAATATTAATTTTATGCAATTAATTATGAAAAATTAGGGTTTTTGCCTTTTTGTTCGAGTAGTCATTGGTTTTGGAAAGTGTTTGTGGGTTTTTGCAGGTTTTAAAAATGGTGTTTGGAAATATAATTTTTTTGTTGATTGGTGTTTTGAAGCAAAAGGTTGTGGATGTTGCAAGGGGTTTGTTTGTGAATCCGAAACAGATGGAAAAAAATTAGGTATATAAACAGATGGTATGGTGTGCGAGTAAACAACATCTGTATACTCACCTGTTGTACAGGTTAGAGCCACTTATGTTGTGTTTTAATTATGTTAGCTGTAAAACGTGCTATATAAATAGAACTGGGTAAATGGGGGAACTCCATGAGTTATTGTAATAGTGTAAATTTTCAGTTTTTATAATTAGTTTTTGTTTGGTTGTAGCAACATTTTCATTGTTTAGGAAGTTCTAAATTATTAGTATTTGTTATGGGCTTTCGGTATAGGGTCATGGTGAATGGTATGGAGATGGTTAATGGTATGAAAAAAAGAGAACGTGTTGTGTTGTGAGAGATGGTTTCGTGTTGTGAGAGACAAAAGAGTTAAGCATAACAGGAATGGAGAAATAAAAGAGGCTAAATAGGCTTTTCCAAATGCCCCGTGTATAAGTTCCTGAGTTTAAAATTACCTCATACTAACATTTATTGAATTATTTATAGATGGACATTTGTTAATTTAATATGGTGTTTGGTTTTGTGTTTTTAGGTATCTCCAACTTCGGCCGTTATTGAAGGTCCAAACTTTCTTTGTGAAGGTCTTTTTGCGACCGAATGCAGGTACAGGAAAGATGCAACAACAGAGGTTGCAGATGTGGGTGGGACAAACCTTTTCTCAATTGTAACCTCCTCAGTGTGAGTAATGATCAATATGCGCTTTTTAGAAATTTAATTTCATATTAAAATATCAATTACCAACATGCTTACTGAAAACTTCGTATTTACTCTAAAATAAACATATGAGCGATACCAGGTTTGAAAGACCAAAAGGGAGTTCAGATGTGCATTTTAAAAGTATTCTGCCTTGAAAAATCATAATCAAGAAAAATATTTTATCAGCTTTAAGTTGAGAATCATACTCAATTTTGCTAACCATCAGTACAGTAAAATGATTGTTAATTATTGTCAGGGTAAAGAGAGATCATTTCTATCACCGGGAACAACTATGACCACTAACAAGACCAAAGGACAATGTATCCTTTTATTCTTTGGTTTTACGTTCTCCAGCAGCTTATACTACTTAATTGGAACTTTTACAGCGGTGGCTGATGTTCCTGCATTTCACTCGTCGAGTTCGCCCACACCTACTGTCCTGCACATAAATTCGGAACGTGGTCGAACCAACAACGCAACCCCACGCTATGGCAGGCGGACACGTGCACAACCAGGTACAACTGTTGCATATTCATTATTGGTGCTTACTTTTTCAAATGGCCTTCTTGAAAAATTAATAAACTAATCAGATTAACCATAGCCAAACACCCCCATTAGTTTTCCTTTTAAATTATCTTTTGCTTATAAACATGAGTAATATTAAGAGTTAACCATAAATTCCTCATGGATAATTAGTTTTGGAGTAGCTACAATGAAATTAATTATCATTACATAGCTGTTCGATATTAGCTTAGCTTATTTCACCCTCAAAATATCAAGAAGCCTTCAAAGAGTTAAGCAACATGTACTAAAGCTCCTCGAATAAGGTTGCTCAAACACCCCATCAGTTATTCATTAATGGGGGTTAATTAAAAATCTTAAACATCAATAACAAACAAATTGGTTATTTACAGGTTGGACTTTCTTGTGCCATGTACGATAACCAATGATGTTTGCTTCTCTTCTTTTTCTTCTAATACAGTCGATTGACTTTATGGAGCATCAATCGATCACCGTCCATAATTAATAGATCGACTTTATTATTTATTAAAGTAGATTGTAGATCGACTTTAATTTTTATTAAACAAATATTTTGGTTTAATAAACGTGTCTTTACACTAGCATCTAACGTTGGTTGGTTATAGTACGTGTGTACAAGACCATGGTAATAACTTACTTTAGTTATTTCATCTTGGATTGTGGAACAAAAGGGTAAGGGGTTCCACGTTAATCCATTTATATATTCAAGAGAAGAAAAGAGAAGAATGATCCTTGTTCTTGCTAGGATCTTGAGGTAACCCTAATTTACTATTCAGTAATTCTTTATACATGTTAAATATAAGATCCTGCTTCCGCTATACGTGCTTTGATGTGTTTATTTATTTAGATGTGTTTACATGCTATTTAAATTCCAACAGTTGGTTCCCTTTTACCACTCCTTTTTTTAGTGTCTTTCGCACGTCATTTATGCATTTATTCCTTTGCAATGTTCTGTGTCATTAAAAGCATTGGCAAATGAAAGAAAGAAAATATTGTGCATATACTTTAGTTTAAAAAAATATTTGGTCCATACAAGGATTAGGTTCATGACAATATTTTCTTGGACTATAATTCATCCCAAGCAATTTCATTTATTATATTGTGAGAATGATTTTAAGAAAAATACAAGGATTAGGTTTATGACAGTTCAAACGCCATCGTAATATATTGCAGGTATAGGTGAAAGTTCATCAAGCGCTGCCAATGAAGCCACCCAAAATGGAGATTCGTCCGTGTTCGAGGATGAAATAAAGAGGGATGTGGAAATGGAGATGAACTTATTGAAGATTTGCAGGCGAATGATGTCTCTTTTACTATGTCAAAACTCGATCTAACCATCCTTATTCTCAACTCCGACAAGTCTTTAAGCAATGTCTTTAAGCAAGTGGTACAACTCTAAAACATAGAATAATAAATCAATAAAACATCTATTGTTTTTGTGGTGGCAGATAATAATTACAAATTAATTACTACAATAAGCTGCCTATATGTACAGGGTATATCAGCAGTTGTTGGATCCATAACTTGGAACCTTGCTGACTTGCAAGACGATCAAAGACGCTATGTCTCAATTTAAGTTATGACGATTTGCGGTTTTTTTTTTTTTTTTTTTTTTTTTTTTTTTTTTTTTTTAACTACTACAATTGCACAGTACTCCTGCAGCAACGCGAGGGCTACCCGGCTCATTATCTCTATATAACAAAACACAATGGACCAAAGGCCGAGGTCTATTAAACTATTCCGAAATTAATAAAATAATAGTAATAAATTTAACGCCCGGATGCTGATTAAACTATTCCCAAATCATCTGTATAGCACATTTTACAATCGACCAAAGGCCGAGGTGTTGATTAAACTATTCACAAATTAATAAAATCATACTAAATGCTTATTAAAGTATTCCCGGGTGAATAAAATAGTACTATATTCGACGTTATAATAATATAAGGTACCCCGGTTTGCTTAACCTACTGCTACACCGCCTTTCTTATCCTTATCATGTAACTTTAGTCTCAACCGACCTTCACAAGATCTACAATTTCAGGTTGGGGTTTATTTTGCGACTGTCGGATATATTTTTATAGTTGTTTTTTAGTGGTTATTTTACTTTTTCTACAGATTGCTTGTTGATTCATTCTCTCCATTATTTTGGGGTTTCTTTATTTCAGATCAAGTTAGGGAATGGTTGTTGCTGCCCGCCGGTGCAGATGTTGCTGGCCGGTACTCAGACAATCACAAGGATAAACCGATGAACTAACTATGGTAACTATTTTTGCGACTTTTATGCATTTTTTTTGGATTCGTTGTTTTGATTATATTTGTTTTTGAACTAGATATACGATGGAGGAATCTTATGTTTATATTTAGTATAAACATAAAGTATATAGTTGATATTGGATATATATAGACAGACCAATCGGTATTGTGAACGACTGATTTCATAATCTTATGTTTATATTTAGTGTATACAAAGAATATATAGATGATATTGGATTAGATAGGTTACTTTAATGAACGGATGTTTTAAGTTTATAAATTTGTGTATTTAGGTTTGTCAATTGGTGTATTCGGTGTTTTTTTACTTGCTGGAAATGAGATGTGTGTTTTGTTTACGAAATCAAACATGTCTTGCAGGTGTATTCTATCTGAAGGTGTGTTTTTTTAGCGGCCGAGTAGAACGTTGCTGTTTCCAAAAGAGGTATATGTGTTTTACATACCTGGTTTTTTTAGGATATTTATGTGAGGCAGAATGAAATGCAAGAATATGTATATATATTTGCCATTTGTTTTATTCCCTCATTATAAATATCCTCATAAAATCAATGATGAGTTGGTCCAGTGGTAGGATCTTGACTTGGTGACCGTGAGGTCTCAAGTTCAAACCCCACTTTGGTCATCTTTGAGATATTAGGAAGTCCCTCTATGAGGGCTTGGCTTGGGAATACTCAGGTCAAGTCTGAGGGGGCAGGGTTTACCCCTATTAATCGTCGTGCCTTCGGGCGGATTAGTAGGGGGTTCTCCCCCCATCGGGTATTTGAACAAGGCTTTCCACTTCGAGGGAGCTCTCTAGCGCGGGCCCGGTTAAGACAACGTAAGCTAGACCTCTCGCTGTCGAATCGCGACACGAAGTTTCAAAGAAATTCACCTTTCAAAAAAAAAAAATATATATCCTCATAAAAAACCGTGTAAAATGTTGGCAGACCAAGAAATATGGTATCAAAAGTATATGCTGGCAAAGATGACTTCTATCTTGGATAACAGTCATAGCAAGTAAAATATTCACACAGAAACAAAATGAGGACATAATAATTCGTCAGATCAAGAAAACCTATACTGAAAGGTGGTTGTTAGGTTTGCCAGAAAGATGATGCATATCAGAATAGATATGTTATCAGAAGTAGCTATAGCTTGTGATAAACAAACGGGTTGGGTTTACCTGGTAATTAGGCTAAGTGTTGGAATGTTAAGATCGAATTTCAGCCTTGAATCTATGTTATAACATTTAGTCTTATTATTATGTATAGTACTTATGATATGCAGTTCATGTAATAGCCAATAAAGGCTACATAAGACTCATGGTTTGGGCCATAGGCCAACAAACCAAGTTAGTTAAGGTAGTTATGTCGATTTGATAGTTAATGTAGTTTAGATACAGTTATTGACAGTTACATATGAAGGGTTATGTCTGTTGGCAACATAGAACCATCACAACCCTTTGTATTGTGCCTGTTCACTTAGTATTTATAGGCCTATGTAATGACAGTTATATTATCAATAACAGTTAGTTAATTCGTGTGTTATTTCCCTCCACATTTCAAATTTAACTACCCTATTGTCTGCACATAATCACTGCATACACTTTGCACACATTCAGACCCACTTTGCACAGACTTAACCATTTGCAAGACACAATGGTGAATACCAACACTTACATTGAGAACAAGTGGTCACATCCTCTTGATAGGACTGTTGGCCATTCTAATTTGTGGTATCAAAGCAAACATGGGAGAAATGTAAGGAACAAACTGCAAATGGAAGCAATTCGAAGGCAAATCAAAAGAGAGAGTGAGTCATGGTTTGGAAACTGCGTAAGGCAGATTTCTAATGAATGTAAAGAAATGCTTAGGAAGAAGATGGAGGAAATCAAAGAATACAATTGTGCATTATCACAATCCCAAAACATTTTTGAAAAACACAAGAGATATAGGTGCTTTGAATGTGGAATTAAAGGACATATTGCCATCAATTGTCCAAATAAGGTGAAGAACACAGAAGATGCAGAAGTTGCAGACTCAGAAAAAACCTCCAAAACACCACACATTGAAATCCTATACCCTAAAAGCATTCATCTATCAACTGATTTTATGATAGAGGGCACTGATGAAGAAGGTTGGGACAAAATTTGGTATATAAGCAAGAAGATTGACAAACATGTTTGCTCAAACAAGAACCTGTTTGAAATCCTATACCCTGAAAGCATTCATATATCAACTTATTTTATGATAGAGGGCATTGATGAAGAAGGTTGGGACAAAATTTGGTATATAAGCAAGAAGATTGACAAACATGTTTGCTCAAACAAGAACCTGTTTGCAAAACTGAAAGAGAAATTCAGTGTTACAAAGTTGGAGGATTTACACAAGTTGTTATTCACTCATGGAATAGGAGAAGTGCACATAAGGATGGGCTCAAAATTGATATGCATACCAGGTGTACACTACACACCAGATGTTACTTTGAACATCCTTTCTGCAAATCAATTGGAAGCACAAGGTTTGGATCTCACTTTCAAAGGGAATAGATGCATACCAGTACCTATGTTTGAGGAACCACAAGACTGTTATTTTGATCAAGATAAGATGAACAAGAGACAAAACAAGTACATGGAGGATTATTTCAAGTTACTTGATGAAAGCTCTCATCAAAATGAAGGAAAGATAGTGAACAATGATGTTGTTGTAACACCCCGTGCCCGCTTAGACCAAAAACTTAAACTTTTACGCGGAAATACTTGAACTAAAACGGACATCTGGTCACTCTTTGGCCCATTTATAAAAATCTATAAACTTTCAGACTTTGAGACTAATTTTAAATGAAACTAGACTCAATTACCTTCAAAACGATAGGTGGCACGACCCGTGACGACTTACGGATTAAAAGATATGATTTTTCGAAGTTTGCCAAAAATCTAACAGCGGCCTCCATCCGATCGGATGGATGGTTCTGATCAGATTTTGGATTTTCAAAATCCCCGGCCGAAACTCCAACCTCCCGGACTCGAAACCTAACCAAACTTTCCAGATTTCATTACTATATCTATGGGCTCATTTTCATATAAAAACATTTACCATTTGACTCTCGGAAAACGTACTTCCACAATCACGGGTTTTACACCAAAAACCCGTTTTGACCCATTTCATGACATATGCTACATACGACTTCCATAACACCTCAAACTTGACCAAAATCATATATTAAACATATCAAACATGTTTCCATACATACTTGACCCATGAACAACCCAAAATGGGTACTTTTACGCATTAGCCAAACACCCCCTTAACTTAACCCATAAACACATAAAACATACCTTAACATACCAAATGGCTACCAAATCGTTATACAACTCTTGGCATACAATATACCACTTGACTACACTTTATAAAACATTACTTGACTCACGGGGGTACAACTTTTCTCATGAGCTCGGTATACTACCTAAGCTCCTAACTAAACACTACCTTTAATCTTGCTAATCCAATTCCTTAATCCACATATCCAAGCCTTCCACATAAACATGCCAACCTACAAAATAGTTAGACAACTAAACCGTAAGCACAAAGGCTTAGTAAGTAAAACGACTATAACATACAATTATACTTCAAACCACATAATGCATCATATACATAAAACACTTACATCAAGGCTCACTACTCAAATCTCAACTAGCACATAACATCAACATATCCATAGCATCATCTCATCACATAAGCCATAAACATGGCATCAAATAGGCATAACCCAAGCTCATCTTCTCAACATAAACATACATAACACATAATGATAGAAATCCATATAACTTATGCTATCATCATTTTACTTACCTCATCCAAGCTAAATAATAACAAGAGTATCATCATCAACACAATCTTCCATCATCATCATCATCCTTCATAACTAACCAAAACCTAACATCATAACAATCAAATACATAAACAAGGGTTAAAAAAACCCATCAACATACTCATCTTGCTAACCAAATCATCATATGATCACACCCATATCATATGATGATTTCCCACTTTCCTTCTCATCTATAACTTTACTAAATAAAGGCAATAGATTACTTACTTGAAGAGGGATCATAGCTAGGGTTCTATCTTCTTGATTAGCACCTCAAACCCTTCAATATTTTTTCCCTCCAAACTTGATCTTCCTCCCTCCTTATCTACTCTAAAAACCGGACTTCCTTATCTCAATAATAGTGAAAGTATCTAGATAAAGCGAGATATAATTAGTTAGGTGGTGACTTTGGGCAATTGGCAAGAATGTCCCCTCAAGTCTCTTTCTTCTTACTTTAGCCACAACTAACTCTATCACATATTTAATACTTGGCAACTTAGGCCCCTTTAGTTATGCATCATACTTCCAAAACTATATTAGTCATACTTTGACTATAAATTGACTATCGGGTTTGACTATAACTTTACATTTATTGACTAGCCAATCACATAAGGCCTTAATCCATTTTCGTCTAGGGTGGGGTCGCAATACCCGGGAAATGGGTCTAACAGCTGTGATTCAGAAGCATGAAGAAACAAGCAATATCCATTCATATGCAAACAAGGCATCAATAGTTGGAAATCCCTCACAAGAAGAAGACTTTATCTATATGAAAGGTGTATATTTTCCAACAAAAATCACTTCTTTTAACGAATATGTTGCATTCCTTGATTTATTGAAAAATGATTACATTGTAAGTCAAGAATGGGACAGTTTTAGAGAAAAGTTTAACAAAGTTTTCAAGTGGTTTTATGTTGTCTATCTCAAAAGAGACTTACCTGGCCCCATACCCCCCAAAATAAATGGAATATAGATCCATTTAATGGACCTCTATAAACTTGTTGAAACCTTAGGTGGATACCTAAGTGTATTTTTTGCAAAACAATTTGGTTATATTGCAGAAATATTTGGCCTGTCAATAGAACATGGTGAAGATATCAAGGATGTCTACAATCAATACTTGAATGTTTTCAAGTGCTACTATAACACTGCAAGGGTGTCGCAACATGGAACAGAAGGACTTGTTTCAATGGACTACTTTGGAGATCAAAGAGATTCTGTGACAAAAGCCCAAGGAATGAACAGACAAGAAGAGAAGAAGATTGAGCACTTTGGAATCAAGTTAGAAGATCTTAATAACAAATATCAAGCAAACCAAATGGAACTTCAAAGGCAACCTGAGATAGGAAGCACAAGCAAGAATATCAAGAGAGAAGAAGGGGACAATGACAGCAACACTTCTGATGATTTCACAATCATCATTTGATTGTACCAGTGAAGGCAAAGACTGAAAGAATTCAAGGTCACTTGATCTTAATGGGGAGAATGTTGGAATGTTAAGATCGAATTTCAGCCTTGAATCTATGTTATAACATTTAGTCTTATTATTATGTATAGTACTTATGATACGCAGTTCATGTAATAGCCAATAAAGGCTGCATAAGACTCATGGTTTGGGCCATAGGCCAACAAACCAAGTTAGTTAAGGTAGTTATGTCGATTTGACAGTTAATTTTGTTTAGATACAGTTATTGACAGTTACATATGAAGGGTTATGTCTGTTGGCAACATAGAACCATCACAACCCTTTGTATTGTGCCTGTTCACTTAGTATTTATAGGCCTATGTAATGACAGTTATATTATCAATAACAGTTAGTTAATTCGTGTGTTATTTCCCTCCACATTTCAACTTTAACTACCCTATTGTCTGCACAAAATCACTGCATACACTTTGCACACATTCAGACCCACTTTGCACAGACTTAACCATTTGCAAGACACAATGGTGAATACCAACACTTACATTGAGAACAAGTGGTCACATCCTCTTGATAGGACTGTTGGCCATTCTAATACTAAGTATAATGGGTTTTCCAGTTTATTATGTGGAGTTCGGGATTTTGTCCATCGCGCCATGTACTATATTTGCTTTCTACGTGTGTTATGTATGGACTAATTAATCAACACAATTTAATGTCATGATTGTTACAATTTTGGGAAACTTAAATGGGCTATTCAGAGTCTGAACGTAGTGTCCTGAATTTTTAAAGGTATGGCATGATACTCGAAATGAACTCCCGTTTTTAGTAATCTCGAAAGCTCTATTTAAGCTTCATATTTAATTGTTATTGTAGTGCAAACATATTGGACTCCGTTGGAAGCGGTTGTTCACTCTCTTGGTCCTCGACGACAGCAAAGTCATACATGGTTGGTAACTTTTGCATGTTTATTTTGAACTTAATAGTAAAGCAAGTTAATATCTTCTAATTTATACTTTAATTTTGGCAACTTGCAGGCTATTGAATGTGTCAACAAGGGGAGGAAGACATCAAAGCATTACGCATCAGGAGGACTAATGTCAAATGCTAGAAATTTTGGCAACTTGCAGGCTATTGAATGTGTCAACAAGGGGAGGAAGACATCAAAGCATTACGCATCAGGAGGACTAATGTCAAATGCTAAAGAGGTCCGCGACTGGACCATAACTAAGCCTGAGGTAATTGACTTTTATACTACTACATTACATACTGTAATAAATTGGTGGGTATTTTTTAGGGGTAAAAAGGCATTTTGGTTGATTTATTCTATTTTATTGGGCTTATATATCTATCAAACTAAGTCCACTAAAGTTAATGACTTCGTGTTGTCAAAGGCGGTTTGGGCCATATTTGTCAATTTGATGGCTTAACAATTAACCTTTATTTTTATTATTTTTTTTGACAGTTTATGGTTGGGGATGAACTTTACGCTTTGGTGTGTGATCTCTTTGTGGTTGAGTTAGCACGCCGTGTTGGCAATGGATTAAACTTGGCAATGGTTGTCAAAGAAATGAAAGTGCTTTATGCTGTGGTTGATACAAAGAAGGTGGGAGCTCAAAAATGCTCTACAAATAATGACTTCCGGGTGTGTCAAAATAACTTTTACTTTTTATTTGCTTAACTTCAGTATACAATAGGTAATCATTTATATTAAATTTATAATGAAACTCTTACCACTACAGGCCAGTTCCCTCCTATTCTTAAAGCTCCTATCGAGAGCAGCAGCGCACGACATGCACCTGAAGCTGCTGATGTAGGTGAGGAACGTGCATTTATTAATGGTGTCTACCTCCTATTTGTGTTAGAAAATTCACCATATCTGTATCGGCATATACCTGTCTTTATAATCTGAATTATGTTCTACTTGCATCTCAGATACGTGTTCGCGTCCGTGCACTCGACCATCTTCAGCAACTAGAATGCAAAGGACAGCGCCGGTACGTTAAGGTTAGTCATATGCACTGCCGATAGGGTACTCATTCATGTTACTTTAGACGCCCAAATTCGAGATGATGGTTACTGAAACTCTTCTCATATAACATACAGGGCCGCCAAATGAATATAAAGCATTTAAATCGTGCGACTGCATATGCTCCAACATTCATGCCCGCTTCGGGTATGACGAGAGGCTCACCAATTCTACACGTCGAGACAGCAACGGTACGTTCAGGTTACTTTAGACGCCCAAATTCGAGAAGATGGTTACTGAAACTCTTCTCACATAACATACAGGGCCGCCAAATGAATATAAAGCATTTAAATGAACACACCCTTTGTACTATCGGTGTTGCCATGGTGGGAAAGTCCAGCTTTAATCCAAATTAGTGTCAAAAAGACCCGCCGCAAAATAGTTTGAGCGAACAACCTCCACAATGTAGCACAACATCAGTCAACTATCCCAAGGTAGTCGTTATATTATTTTTTCCAACACTTTCGCACGCCCATAATTATCTGACAACTTATACAGCATTTTTTTATAGCGACGTATATAGTGGCACGATGTGGGCAGGTGAAGCTGGACTCTTTCTCGGGGATTTTTTGTTTATGTTTGTTTGCTCAAGCACTCACTATTTTACAGTAACAGAAAGATTTAATAGAGATGTAAGTTTTGAACGTAATTGAAAATAGTCACCCAAGTGAACGTTAACAAACAGGTTATGTCTGTTCCCATTTAAAAATGACTAAAATAGTCATGTACATATTTGTTTAACTATTAAATAAACGAAATATACACAAAGAGCGGTTGATGAGTAGTTTGTTAAATATTTGGTTTGTTTACTATCTGTTAACTGATGATTTTTTGGGGTATTATTTGTATACAGTGCATTGACAAACCCTAAGGAACGTAATGAGATTGTTCGTCATGATATCAAGCAAGTGAGTATGTTTCTGATGAGGTTATTAATTAATTCGTTTGTTTTTTTAGGTTACTGATTCATTGTTTGGTTGTTTCTTTTAGGTTATTTGTGAACTTTGCGGTACCGAGCAACAGGTTTGTCATGAGACGACTTTCACAATTATTTGAAACTTTTACAAGGTTATGCAAGTTTGTAACAATTTTACATGTTGATATGATAGGCTGCTCGGATATGTACTAAATGCGGAGTGAAAATGGGGGAGTACTTTTGTGATATTTGCAACTTCTACGAAGGTGATGTAAACACACTTTACATTTCATTTGCTTCATATCGTAAGTTTTGAGAACTACACTAACTTCCTGTTATGTTGTGATTCAGATTTCAAACGAACAGTTTCATTGCAATGACTGTGGAATGTGTAGGTTAGTGTTAACAACAGTGATGTTTCTGAAATTATATTGATAACGCTTAAATCTAACATGTTTTTAGGTGCGTTATTGCTAGTTTTGTGCATCATATTTGGTTATATTTGCGTGTATTTGTTGCTGAATGATGAAAAAGTGTGTATGCAAGTAAATATAGCCAAGTACAGGAAAAGTTGAGGAAAATACGAAGAAATGAAGAGATTATGCACATAAGGAGAATTACGAGAAAGAAACCACATGATACTTCAAAGAATTGATTAGACCAAGACTTCTATGCCTTATATATCAAGAAAAGATCAAGTTCTATAAAAGAAATTAGTGGTACAACAAAGGATCAAGCACGTAATAAGAAAAGAAAAAGAGAAAATAAAAGTTGCATGGCAGAGCCATCCATCCGATCGGATGCTGCCCGCATCCGATTCGGATGGTTGAAGTTTGAGACACCGAGAGCTCCAACCGATCGGTAGGAGCCAAATACCGATCGGTTGGCCGACACTGAAGTTACAAAGTTGCATTTAATGATGAATTTAAGCCCCATAATCATGGAGGCTTATCATTTCTCGGCTGTTAACTCACTTGGGACGTTTTTACTTGAAGAATAAGGGTTTCCTCACTTATTTAAGGAACCCTTAGTTAGTTTACAAAGAGAGTTCTTTTGGGGAAGTGACATAACCTAAAAAAGCTACACCACCTTATTATTATTGCCCGAAAGCTTGTAGTTGCTGTGAAAACGTCCAGGAGATCTTGAGTTCGAGTCTTAAGAGTTGCGTCCGTGTGTGGAGTTGTTTACGTGTGATAATAGGCGATTGGAGGAGTGTGGATTGCTATAGTTCAACAATTCTAGTTCTTGTAATTCCTTGATTAGGTATTTCTTGTTGAGTTATCATGAACTACTTTTACTTTTACTATATGATGAATGAAAGTTTGGTTAATTACTTGTGTTTGATTATGATTGTTATGGAGTAATTTTAGTTATACTTGTGTGTGGATGATGTGACAATTGTTGGAGTAATCTTATCATAGTGATGCATGAAAACATATCTTGTTTTATGAGTTTGTTGAGATAAAATCTAATCTTGCTTAATTGGTTGGTAAAAACAATTTCAAAGATTCACAAAGGCCGAAAGGAGTTTTCTTTATGTTTTTATTCCAAAAAGTTAGTGCACGAATTAGTATGGATTGTGGTGTGTGACAAGCAACACCTTTACTCATTAAATTGGATTTGGAAACGATTTCATCACGAAAAAGGCCGAAAGGATTCGTAGGAATTCTTAAGATAAGAAATGCTTTCAAACAACAAAAAGGACTTAATAGAAATATCGTAATAGTTAATCATGGCCGAAAGGAGTTAACTAGGAGATTGAATTCTTAGATATGATTTCTCATGATAAAAACCATTGATTTTGAATCATCCATTTTAAGTTGTGCATTATTACAAGTCACACCCAACTTGATTGGTTACTCTAAATAATTGTCATGGAAACTACACACAAGTATATTAGTTTTTGATTGATTGAACCTTGCTTGTTTTTAGAATTTACTTCAAATTGGATTGACACTCCTTTTTGCTAAAACTTATTTACTAAACCTAAACCCCAATTCCCTTGGGACGATCTCGACTTACCCACCTTTACTACCACGGACGAGTATACTTGCTCGTATGTGTGATTAGAGAATTGGATAAATCGTGTTTATAAATTTTAAAACTTGAACACAACGACACGCACATCAAGTTTTTAGCGCCGCTTCCAGGGAATTTTTAAGATTTTCTTGGTAGTTGGGCTTAGTAGTCTAAGTTTTTTTTTTAAAAAAAGAAAGTTAAAAAGTAAAAAAAAAGGTTTGGTTCGGACCAACCGAATCGGATGGATGTCCATCCGATCGGTTGGTGGTCTCGTTAACACTTTTTGTTTTAGTAATTTTTGTTATTTTATTTTTATTTTTTTCAGTTTTTATGATTCATTAATATTGTGTTTAATTAGTAGAGTAATTAGATTAATTAATTTGGGGTATTAAAAAGTTTTATTATGTTAAATGTTAGTTAATGTAGTTAATTTGTTAATTTTAATGTTTGGTAGTTTGATAGTTTTCATTGAATGAGTTTATAATTAGTTTTTATGGTCATTAGTTGGAGAGTTAAAGGTTAATCACATAGTTTAATGCTGGATAGTTAATTGTAGGATTATATTAATTAGTTTTAGTTATTAATTTATTCTTCTTTTTAGTTCTTCTATAAAAAAATTAAAAAAAAAAAAAAAAAAAAAAAAAAAAAAAAAAAAAAAGTTAAAAAGAGGTTGTCATTAGTTTAGTCTTATTATTAAAAAAAAATAATAAAAAATAAATAAATAAAATTTTTATTTTTGATCGAACCGATCGGATGCTGCCCGCATCCGATTCGGTTGGTGAGAGTTCGTATTTTGCATTTTACCCATCCGATCGGATGGTTGCCTCGGTAATAGTTTTTATGATTTTTGATTTTTAGTTGTTTTGATGTTTTGATAGTTTGAAGTTGTTTGTTAGCTTGCTTTGGTTTGATATTTTGATATGGTTCGATTATAACTAACCCTCACGCTAATAGTTTGGATTTTTTTTTGTTTTGTGGTTATGTTATAGTTAGTGCTTAAGTAGAATGGAGAGTTTAAGCAATGTTTCGGAATATTTGAGACATTTGGAAGAGATGTTGAGAGATTCAGGAGATTCTTTGGAGAAGTTGGAAAGCATTTTGGATGAAGCTAAGATTGGTTTAGAAAGAAAAGAAGAAGTTGGCGAAAGCATTGTTTGTTTACCTAAGGAGAAAAGAGTGGTTGTGTTTACGCAAGCACCCCCTAAAGAGTTTGATGTACCATTTATGAGGTATGCTACACCATGTGGTGTGGAAGGAGTTAAGGTTTGGGATGCTCAACTTAATATGGAATATGGTGAAAATTACATTACGGAAGATATGCTTAGTAAGCTTTGCTTTGTTAGGCTTGATTATGAGAATTATGGAAGGAAGATAGTGAGAGATTTGAATGTTAATATTCATGGTCATGTTTTCAAGATGGATTTTGTTGTGTTGGAATATGGAAATGCGGGTGAACCGGAAGTTATGTTTGGTAGAAATTTCATGGTGAAAACTAAATGTAGGGTTGATTTTGCTATGGGAGAGATGAGAATTGATGTAGATGATGATATGGTAGAGAAGAAGGAAGGTAGAGGAGAGATTGTTAAAATGGGAAAGGCTAATCGCAAGAAAACACCACTTAACAAACTTACCCAACCCTCCACCCCTAAGAATGAGAGTAGTTCATCTAGTTCATCACCCAAATCACCTCAAGAAGTTAAACCATTGACTCAAGAACAAAAAGAAGCAGTTCTGGAGAACTTGGAAATGAAATTTACGGAGTTTATGGAAGAGAAGCCGGTTATAGAAGTGTTGAACAATTACATGGTTTATCGTAAGAAGTTAGATGCGGTTATGATGGCAACAGCTAGGCTAGAGGATAAGAATTTTGATGAGTTTGCAAGGGAAAGGATAGTTGAAAATGGGTTGCCTAAGAAAGAGAGCGATCCGGGAAATTTTGTGTTACCCATTAAGGTGAATGGAACCGATGCAATGTATGCATTGGCCGATACAGGAGCAAGTGTGAATGTGATGCCATACCCGTTGTACAAAAGATTAGGACTTGGTAATCCTCAACCAAATCAATATAATCTTACCATGGCTGACAATTCAAGAGCAAAAGCAATGGGAGAAGTGAAGAATGTTAGAGTGCAAGTAGGATATCAAGCTTTCTTAGCCGATTTTCTTGTGCTTAATATCCCCGAAGATAAGGAGTTACCATTGTTGCTAGGAAGAACGTTTTTGAGAACTTGCGGAGCTATTATAGATATGGGTAGAGGTACTATGACTATTAGTGATGGGATCTTGAAGCATACCTACTATCCTAAACCTAGAGGCAAGATTATTAAGGAAGTGCATGAAGATGAAGAAGAAGAAGACCATTTAGGTTGTTTTGAAGTTGGTAGAGATGAAGAGGGAAGGCCTAAATATGGGCCGGTTGTCCCTAGTTACTTTGGTATTGAAGATGAGTTGGAAAGAGCATTAGCTATGGAGGTTTTCTATAACCCATTCAAGAATGTTTTTGTGTTCCATAAATTGACAGATTTTCTTGGATCCTTACCGGTTCAATTGAAGAATTTGGAATGGGGACCCGAAGGAGCTAGTGTTTACAAGAAAGAAGAAGGTGATGGAGAATGGCATGTGAAGTTTGATATAGTTTGCCCGGATGGAAGGAATTTTGCAAGGAAGTTTAAAACACAAATGACTAACCGAAAGTTATCCGGTAAATTTCAAAGTGAAGACATCTTGAAGCATGAATACTTTGAAGGTTGAAGGTTGAAGAGCAAAAGATGAAGAATAAAGCACAAGGCTTGTGCTAATGTTTGTTTTGTTTATTTTTAATGCATTTTTAATAGTAGTTTAATGTTTTGCATTTAAGTTTGATTTAAGTTTAAGACCTTTTGGTTACCTTGTGGTTTTATTAAGTTTTAATCTATGGAGTTAAGTTTTGTTTTAGAAGTTGTAGAGATAGATTGGATAACAAGTTGGGAGAATAAGTGTGTTGGTGGTATTTTTCATACTTAAAGTGAAGTCTTTTAAAGGAGTCAAATACTTTCCATTTGTTCTTGCAAGTGTTAAAGTGTTGAAGAAAGAAGGAAAAGTAAAGTTTTGCAAAAATTCAATCTGAATCGGTTGGATGAAATACTGATCGGATGGAATGAAGTATATATACCCAAGATTTCAAAAATCATAAAAACACACACACACTCATTTCACCATACTTGGGGTTCATTAATTCGACCATTAGAAGAGTTATAAGAGTTGCAGGAGAGTTGAAGGATCATCAATGGCACCAAAACAAGTAAGTAACATCATCAATTTGTGTAAATTAGGTTTTAATTCGAGTTGATTGAAATAGGTCAAAATTTAGGCGTTTTTGATATAGATCGAATTAAGGCATGATTTTTCTGGAATAGATGGGTAAATGATTGAGGAAATCATTGCAAAAAGAATGAGATGGATTGATTAAGTTTTGAGGAAGAATGAATTAATTGATTTTTTGAATCATATGGGTCAAAACTTTGAATCGATTCTGGGTAGAAATTGATGATTTCCAGATGTTGTTTAGATGTTAATTAGTATTCCTAGGATGATGCATTATGGATGAGAACATCAATAAGGTTTGATTTCGAATATGTTCATAGATTCTAAGATTGATCATGCGAGTATGTTATGGATATGATCTAGAGATAAGTGGGATGTGTAGAGACCATAGTGATTGATGAAATGCAGGATAGGGAAGAGTGGAACTAGATAGGATTGATTTGAAGTCGGAAAATTTTTGTTTTGGATACAGTACGTACAACCGATTCGGTTGCGAGTTGCTACCGATCGGCTGGACAAGGACATAACTCCATCCGATCGGATGGAGAGAGCTACCGATCGGATGGAGCCCTCGGTAAAACTTTTTGAAGATTTTCAAAACGAACCTTTAGGACTTCTAAATCATGTAACCTTGTTTTTTATACTCTTATACTAACAAATAATCATGATTTCTACAGAGGTTTCTTGCAGGAGGATCGAGTTCGTCGCGTGAAGTTGGTAATCCAATTGTGAAAAAGTTTGTGAATAGGAATGTCAAGGAGAAGGTTAAGTATATTGTGAATCTAGAGCGCAATGAGAATTTGAAGTTTAATGGCTTAAGCAACGAAGAGAAGCACACTTTTCGTGAGCGCCTCTCGAAGTTACAAGGGCGAAGGCTTGCTATTCCCAGGTTAGTCGATTGGGATTTATTTCATGACTTTGGATGTGAGATAGAGTTAAGGGACTTGATGAGAATGACATATATGTATGAAGGAGACGGTTCTAGTTTTGAGGATTATTCGTGGGAGAATGCGTTTAGTATCCACGAGAAAGTTAACCGTGAATGGTGTTTGGAGTTTTTCTCCACGTTTTACTTTGAGAGGAAGGTTGTGGATTTTATGAACGACAAATGCATTTGGTTTAGGCTCTGTGGTAGAGAGCATGAGTTTACTTTGCCTGAGTTTGCCGTTGTTCTTGGCTTGTACGAGCCAGATGATATCAAAAGTCGATTGTTTGCATCTCATTTTGTGAGATTAGTAAGGAGGCATAATGATTATGCCGGGTTAGCTGAGTATTGGAACAGTGTTGGTGACCCAAGTTGTACTCGAAGGAATTCATCAAAGCTAAGGAATCCGTTGTTGAGAATTTTACAGAAATTGATAGCTTGGAGTGTTTTGCATAGGACAGGAAGCCGTGACAAGTGCAATCAACCGGATCTTTGGGTGATGAAGTTGTTGGAGGAGAAGAATGGGAATGCGGCTTGGATAATAGCCGAGTATCTTTCAAGGAGAGCACCAGGAATCAAGGACAATAGTGCAATCTATGGTGGTCACTATGTGACCAAGTTGGCAAAAAGATTGGGTTATTATGTGGATATAGAGTTAGCGAAATGTTCAGAAATGTTGGATAGTGAGACGTGGGATGAAAGGAGTTTTAATACGGTATTAAATAGCAAGACACGAGAGTTGGGAGCTTGGATTGAGCCTCAAATGGCTTTACCTCATGGAGCACCACATCAGCCTTACCAACAACAACCATATCAACCACCACCTCATGTTGGGAATGTTCATGCTCCGGGTAGTTTTGACTCGGGATGGGGAGATTGGAACCGTGAGCTAAACGAGATTGAGAAAAGGGACGTGTGGAGAGATTCAATGATGTTGAGGCAAAATTATAACTATGATTACTCAATGCCAATGCTTCAACATGTGGCTCAACAAGCCGATTATGAGGTACCTCCTTACAACACACCAAATGTTCCACCCTACCCATTGGAGTATGACTCGTATCCTGGCCAATACCCTTACCCATATCCTGGGTACGCACCGTTTCCTGAACCAGTGCCGGTGTATGGCAGAGTTCCTAATGTTGGGAGTTCGAGTTTTGACGTGGGAGGTTCTTCAAGGGGTGCTGGAGAGAAAAGACAAAGGTACACAATTTTTGAGGGTGATGAGAATTATGAAGATGAGAATGAAGAGAGTGAAGATGAGAGGGTTAATCCGGACATGGATTACGATTGATCGATGGTTGATTATGTCTATGGTTTCAAAATAATGATGGTTGAACTATTTCTATTTCCTATTTCTACTACTTTAACTTTAACTCTTGTAGGATTTATTTGTTTTAATTTTGGTTTGTTTGAATTATTTTTATTTTTATTTTTATGTTTTGTTTGGTTTATTGTTTTTTGTATTTTTTTTTTGTTTGTTTCGAGCATAGTTTGCAGTGTTTGCAGGGGAAGAGTTGACGGAAGCTTAGTGTTGATCAATATTTGGAGTTGGAAGGACTCATGAGATTACTTGTGATCAACTAGGCCTATGCTAATTTTTTTCCCAGGTAGTTTTTATTTATTATTTTTTCTATTTTTCTTTCCATTTCCTTTAATTTGAAGTTCGTTTTATTACATTGAGGACAATGCAAAACTTAAGTGTGGGGGAGGGAAGAAAATAGGAAAGATTGGTTTTAATTTTAAATTTTTTTTTTGGATTTCAAGATCTAGAATGTGTGAATTTATTCGCCTTTGATTTTTCTAGTTGATAGATCAATTGATTCAATGGTAAATAATAAGGTTATTTGAATTTTTTTTTTTGGAATGTAGTCAAGTTTTGAGAGTTATTGGTAACTATTGCTAAGTACATTTCACCACCACTTTAAATTGTGAGGATTCATGCCTTATATTTCGTATGAGTGTGCCGGTGATTATGTCGATTCTAGAACTTGTACTTGTTATGCATTACGGTTAAAATTACTTTCAAGTAATAAAATATATTCAAATGATAAGAGGCAAATTAGGATTTTCACCAAATGGCCATCCGTTTACAATACATTTTTGCTAACCACATTGGTTAGTTGTCCTTAGTAATTGGAACCCATTTGTTAGCATTATATGCTAGATACCCTTAGTTACACCCTTTTGAGCCTATCTTTTCTTTTGATTTAACCCAGAAATTATTACACCATACACCTTAGACTTTCCCGAATCAAGTCCAAATGAAGTTCGAAACTATTTATTTTTGATGATTGCATGATTGACCACACCTTGTATGTGTATATGTTGTTCCAATGAAGAAGGAGGTCGCTACGCTTTATTTATATTTTTTGTAGCGTGTGCTCATCCAAAGTGTGGGGGTGATATGTAAAAAAAAAAAAAAAAAAAAAAAAAAAAAAAAAAAAAAAAAAAAAAAAAAAAAGAGAGAAAAAGAAAAGAAAAGCCAATGAGCTATGTATGTATGAAAATAAGATAGTCAAGGAGCTATTATGGAAGATGGGAGTTAGTATGTAATTCGGAATAATGATCGAAGAAGTATGGTGGAGTAATCATTTGTGATATAAAGAGTTAGGATAGAATTTAGGCTTGATTCTTGTTTGATTTTTATTTTTATAGAACCAAATCAAATTCCCATGTCTTATCCCTTACCCTTACCAATTACTTTATTCGTTGTCAGCTTTCGAGCATTCGGATTTAGTGATGGCTTTGTTTAGATATGTAGCACATGTATGTTCTAGTGACCATCCGAGTTTTTGGGTAGTTGAAAAGCGTTGTTAGCGATCTGGTGAGTAAATTGGTGACCATCCGTTATGCAAGTAACGTCGTTAGCGAACCAAGGAACGATCTAGTGACCATCCGTTGCTTGACTACACAAGGATTCGTTGTTAGCGAGCTATGATGTTCTTGTATGAAATATCTATACATTAGCTAGGTAATCAAAACCCCTTTTGAAGCCTAAACCCAAAGAAAAGACCTCTTTGATGTTTTATTTTGTTGTTTTGATACAAGTACAAGCTTATGGTAAGAGACATGAATCGCGTCTGAGCAATTGAGTGATCTACAATCAAATCGACCATCGAGAGTTGTGTGAATTTAAAATTTCCTTTGTAAGGTGCTAGGTGATGTTATCAAAGCTCGATTTAACTTGCATACATTTCAAGGATTTTTTTTCATAAACGTAATGAAAATACCATTGAGTTCAGTTTTTCTAAAAATTAGACTTGCTCGAGGGCGAGCAAAGCTCAAGTGTGGGGGATTTGATAACGCTTAAATCTAACATGTTTTTAGGTGCGTTATTGCTAGTTTTGTGCATCATATTTGGTTATATTTGCGTGTATTTGTTGCTAAATGATGAAAAAGTGTGTATGCAAGTAAATATAGCCAAGTACAGGAAAAGTTGAGGAAAATACGAAGAAATGAAGAGATTATGCACATAAGGAGAATTACGAGAAAGAAACCACATGATACTTCAAAGAATTGATTAGACCAAGACTTCTATGCCTTATATATCAAGAAAAGATCAAGTTCTATAAAAGAAATTAGTGGTACAGCAAAGGATCAAGCACGTAACGAGAAAAGAAAAAGAGAAAATAAAAGTTGCATGGCAGAGCCATCCATCCGATCGGATGCTGCCCGCATCCGATTCGGATGGTTGAAGTTTGAGACACCGAGAGCTCCAACCGATCGGTAGGAGCCAAATACCGATCGGTTGGCCGACACTGAAGTTACAAAGTTGCATTTAATGATGAATTTAAGCCCCATAATCATGGAGGCTTATCATTTCTCGGCTATTAACTCACTTGGGATGTTTTTACTTGAAGAATAAGGGTTTCCTCACTTATTTAAGGAACCCTTAGTTAGTTTACAAAGAGAGTTCTTTTGGGGAAGTGACATAACCTAAAAAAGCTACACCACCTTATTATTATTGCCCGAAAGCTTGTAGTTGCTGTGAAAACGTCCAGGAGATCTTGAGTTCGAGTCTCAAGAGTTGCGTCCGTGTGTGGAGTTGTTTACGTGTGATAATAGGCGATTGGAGGAGTGTGGATTGCTATAGTTCCACAATTCTAGTTCTTGTAATTCCTTGATTAGGTATTTCTTGTTGAGTTATCATGAACTACTTTTACTTTTACTATATGATGAATGAAAGTTTGGTTAATTACTTGTGTTTGATTATGATTGTTATGGAGTAATTTTAGTTATACTTGTGTGTGGATGATGTGACAATTGTTGGAGTAATCTTATCATAGTGATGCATGAAAACATATCTTGTTTTATGAGTTTGTTGAGATAAAATCTAATCTTGCTTAATTGGTTGGTAAAAACAATTTCAAAGATTCACAAAGGCCGAAAGGAGTTTTCTTTATGTTTTTATTCCAAAAAGTTAGTGCACGAATTAGTATGGATTGTGGTGTGTGACAAGCAACACCTTTACTCATTAAAATGGATTTGGAAACGATTTCATCACGAAAAAGGCCGAAAGAATTCGTAATAGTTAATCATGGCCGAAAGGAGTTAACTAGGAGATTGAATTCTTAGATATGATTTCTCATGACAAAAACCATTGATTGTGAATCATTCATTTTAAGTTGTGCATCATTACAAGTCACACCCAACTTGATTGGTTACTCTAAACAATTGTCATGGAAACTACACACAAGTATATTAGTTTTTGATTGATTGAACCTTGCTTGTTTGTTTTTAGAATTTACTTCAAATTGGATTGACACTCCTTTTTGCTAAAACTTATTTACTAAACCTAAACCCCAATTCCCTTGGGACGATCTCGACTTACCCACCTTTACTACCACGGACGAGTATACTTGCTCGTATGTGTGATTAGAGAATTGGATAAATCGTGTTTATAAATTTTAAAACTTGAACACAACAACACGCACATCATATATATTCTAATTCTTTAAAATTGGTCGATGATAGAATATTTATCATTGCAGAATTGGAGGTCGTGAGAAGTTATTCCACTGCGAAAAGTGTGGTATTTAGTGTCAAACTCTCATGATCCTTTCTTGCTTTTTCCATCATTTTATAAAAAATGGACTCAAGGAGACGTGATGGACCCTCCGGCAACTTCAGAAGCGTTGGTTCGTAAGGAATCTTATCTTGAACCGAAGCGGAGAAGGAGATTAAGTCATCGGTAATGCCGGGACTGATTTCCGGAGATAGAGCATAACGCGATTGAGGGTGTCTTTACATTATGTCTTTGGAGTAGCATAAAGATCAAAATTCAAGAGTTGGAGAAAAGGGCATGCTGTCGGTATTCTTTCTGACTATTTGGTAGGGAACAAGTGGATGGGCAATATTGAAGCTGAGGTAACCATTGCGTGGTTGTATAGGTAGCTTTATTGGTGTTATCTTATGATGTTGTAGTTTGTTACTGTCATTGTCGGTTGTTTGCCGATATTGTTGTAGTCGGATGGAAGAAACCTGGAGTTGTGTAGTGTTTATGTGAGATTTGCTTACTTTAAGGATGTTTGAGATTGTTTAATGAATATGTTTATGGTAAAACAATGTTTTTTGCACTGTTGCGAAAGGTCAAAGTCAAAGAGATAAATGGATGCGAATATTTTAAGCTTTGGTAGTGTAGTGGGAAATTGAACTCAGACAAACATCATTTGCATTCGCCATTACAGTTGCCCAAAGGTATGGTGGACACCCCGCCGCAACGCGGCGGGCACGTCCCCCTCGTTTATTACCAAAACTGTTTGCCAAATGTTGCTTTTTCTATATTTATTTATTCAATTCAAATTTTAAGGTCATATTTATACATATTTTATCATAACTAGCAGGATACTCGCGCGTTGCGATAGCGGGTACATTGCAATTAAAATCTTTAGTGATAAATATTTCAGTTCTATATTTTACGATACAATAGTTTTACGGATGACGACAATTTTGGTTTTGAATAATTTTAACAAGTTAACTCATATAAAAACTATAGACTATCCACGTAATGTTGTGGAAATACATAGGCGGTAGCTGGTATCTTGTGAAAGTATGAGGTTAAAGTAGCTGACAATGGCTCGTAGTCGCAAATTATTTTTACATAATGTGTTTGTCTAACGGATGCCCTCAGAGCAAGGTTTAATGTCACTATAAAAGGAAACTTTGAGTTTATTTAATTAAAGATCATATTTAAATATGGTAATTTATAAGTTTCATTAATGTGCATTAAATGCAATTTTTAGTGTAAAAGGAAAGTTTGTGTTTAATAAATGCGGTTTAAGCAGTGCCCTCAGGGAACTCGTTAGTCAATCACATAAATAATACGGAGTAACACCATAGCGAATTCTAAAAATCACTTACATCATGTTAAGAGAATTTAATCCTCTGAAAAAGCACCATGTAAGTTTTTATGGCACTTATTTGAATTATTAACAATACTTATTATATTTATCCCACATATGTAGAAGATACAAGTAAAAAAGTATACTTATAAAAATAAAGAAAACCTAAATGTTCAAGAAATCATTTGGGGTAACTTTAAAGAGTATTATTATTATTACATAAATATATGTAATAAATATAAAATAATATAATTAGCACTTAACACTATTGTTATTATCTTGGATTGAATTACAAAACGGTAATGGGTCATTTTTATAATCCACATAAACCCTAATTAGGGTTCATAAAGTTGATTGATTGAAGAATTGCTAAAAGGTAGGCATACTTTTATATTCGGTTAATTACTTACATGTTATATGATTTATACGCTTCCGCAATACTTTGATGTTTATGTGTTTAAGTATGAGTAGTCATGTTATTAAATTCCAACAAAAGTCACTTACATTCTACGTCCCATCCGGATCCTCTAAAATCCATATGATGATTCAGTGTCATTCTTGTCGTAACCACATCTTATGACATTTTGGGCACAAAACAACATAACTATATCTGTTTCATCAAGACCTTAAAGATATACAGTAATTTTATGTTCCTCAAAGACTCAAACACCACAAATGGATCACTAAGCGGTTATACTTTTGTTTCTCCTTCAATTTCAAAATGCATAGTAAGAGTTAGCGATGCTACCCGTTTGATGTTGACCGGATCTACATACACTCCTTGTGTTAGATGTGATACTAAGAATTATACGTAGTCTAGCACGCGGAATTTACTAGCTAGCACTTAGAAGACCTTATGTGTTTTGTATGATTTGAATAAAACAAATAACACAGAATAATAACCTTCAACGATTCAATATTATTAGAATAATAATACGAGTGATCTCCTATCACTAGGGTTTACAACCTTGAATCTTAATAATACGTATGAACTCACACCTCTGTATGTTAACCTAGGCAATCCTTTTATAGACTAAGGATTCCTTTACAAGATAACTATCATTCTATTCTTATACGATATACACAATATATTTTCCATATTTATCTACTTACAATAAATCATAAACCGTACAAACTTCTTCTCCTCAGCAGTCTTAACTGCTCATGTCTTCAACACTCTTCAGCAGTCTTAACTTCTTCCTTCAACAGTCCTAACTGTTACCTCCAACAGTCTTAACTGCTTAAGCTTAATTTCCTAACAATCCTCCCCTAAACTTATGATTTCTTCCCAATCACTAAGTTTCTTCAAATTAAGCTTCTTCTTCTTAATGCTGAAAATTCTTTCAAATACCCATCAAGCCAATCTCTTAGATCTAGCTTTTACTTCTTGTACAAGGTTAAATATCTTCGCCACTAGCATATCAGCCATCTCAAACTCTTCATTAGCTTCCAGTCTAACACATGCCATCATTGTTAAAACACCTGGTCTGAGTGGATAATGTTTTTCAACCAGCATATATATCTCTATTCCATCCTTTGTAGATACTCTGTGTACTCCACATGCTCCAAATAACTTCCAAGAGATATCCTTGATTTGAGCTTGAAATCTCCATATCGATTCTCCACCATCTGGTTCATATATTCTCTTCAATTGAACCCATAATTCTTTGTCTTTTTCTTCAACAGGATCAATATCTCTGAATTTCTCTTTTACTAAGCTCCAAAGTTGATTTAGATCTTCTCTGTCAAAGCATTTGAGTAAATCTTCAAACAACTTATATCTTTCAGAAATATCTTCATGTCTGATAATCCTCCATCCCTTCATTCTTCCATCAGTAAACACTTCCCAGTCAATGATTGGATGTTTTACCTGCAAAGGTTCAATATAAAAAGACTCTGGAATAATGACCATCATGCTTCTGATCTTCTCATTAGTTAATCCTTCTTCATCAGACTTTTGTTTCTTAACAACTTCTGATTCCATAGATTCTGCTTCCCTCTTCTTACCTGCTTTGACACTTCTTCTTGGAGAATTCAAAATAGCATAAGTTTCACAGAATTCTTTTTCAATTATAGCATAAGACTTTCCCTTGAAATCATTCATTGAGTAATTTGCTGAGTTCTTCAAATAATGCTTCATATCCTCAACAAGTTCCTTCTTTGTTGGCAATCTTGTCTTGTACCCTGACTTCTGTCTTTCTCTTATTCTATGAATCAGATCTTCCCACGTTGCAACTCCATTCTTCTTGAGTATAAATTCCTTAAGCTCCTCTGTCTTCTCTTCTTCATTCAACTCTTTATCTTTAAGAATCATTGAAGCTTGTGCTCTTACAATCACATCAGAATCCAGAAAATATTGTAACTGTTCATTGAACTCTTCTTGATTTTCTTCATTTGATCTTTTTCTTTCCATGAATTCAGCTATATTCCTTATATCATCAGCAGCCAATTTCCTTGCAAATTCTTCATCTTGAGCAATCTGAGCTTGTTTAGCTTCCTCACCAGCCTAATCATCTTCTTCCAATTGCCTTGCAACTTCTATATCATGATCTATCTGTTCTTGAGTTTTTGGTTTCAACCTTTTAAGCCTTTCAAGTTGTTGAACAGCAGCCACTTCTTCAGATGTCATAGGTTTCTTCCCTTTATCTGCTCTTCTCCTTTCATAATCTTGTTCAGCAGAAGTTTCTTCAGTTGGAACTGCTTGTTGCTCTTTCTCAGCAGTTTGAACTGTTTCTTGCTCTGTCTCTTGCTCTGTCTCAGCAGTTTAAACTGCTTCTTCATTTGGAACTGCTTGATGTGTCTCAGCTGTTTCTTCATGAACATAACCAGAACCTGAACCAATATCAAAACCTTCATTTTGTTCAGAATCTTCTTCATACCTCCCCTGAGATCCTGATCTATCCTTATCTCCAAATTTCCTCTCTTTACCAAATTTCCTCCCCTGTTTGGAAGAATTTTCATCATCCCCGTCTGAACCATCTGAATCATCATCATCAGAATCTTCATCCAATATCACTCTTGCTCTTTTCTTCTTCAACTGTTCTTCAAGCTGCTTCACCCTTTTTGTTAGCTTGGTATAAACTTTGGCAAAAGTCTCCTTGTGAGCTTTGAATTCCTCCTTGGTTTGCTTTAGCTCCTTCTCCAAAGTGTCAACCTTGGCTACTAACTTGGTACATAAAGCCGTCAATTCAGTTTGGGAATAACTACCCTCATCACTTCTAGCTGTATTACCTGCTATGAGAGGTGAATCTTTGGGCAAGGATTCAGTCACAACCCTAGTTAGACTAGGTTTAGACCTTCTCCTATAAGTGATGGTTGGTTGTTGGGTTGTTTCAAAGTCTTGAGTGGATGTGTGATGGGGATCAGTTGGAACTGCTGAACCTTCACCCAACTCAGTTTGAATCATTTGAGAAAACAATGGAACTGGTTCCCCTTTTAAAAGTCTACTAGCCATAGTCATATTTTGAAAAACCTTTGATTGTAGACTAGGCGTAGCAAAAATTTCAGTTGGTTTTGTAAGCAGGTTTTTCTTTTTATTTAGAATTGTTTGAACAAACCTGGGATACATTAAAAACTTTGTTTTACTATCAACATTTGATGCCATACCCTCAAAAATATATTTTGAAAAGTTAAAAACTCTGTTTGTAGACAAGCAAATGAGATCAATAGCAATATTGCTACTGAATTGTTCCCAAGTAGTCTTTTTATTACTTAAACAACATAGAAGAGTATGTATCAAAAATCTCCATTGGGGTGAAAAACATGCTTTTTGAAAAGTCAATTTATGTTCAGATGTATTGTACCCTATTTTTGTAAGTTCTTCCCAAATTTCAGTATTTAGCATAGAGTGGATACCATCTGAGTCATTTAATTTAAGATGTCTCCTAAGTATAGACTCGGTAACAACAAATTTAATGCCATCTACTTTAGTATGAATTTCTAAGTTTCCGTCATCACTTGTCAAGATAGATGAATTCTGCCAGAACTATGTGATGTGCGAAACATAAAGAGTAGGAGAAACAGTTAGAGCATACCTTATGTAAGAGTAATTGAGAAAATCCACAATCTCATAAAATTTTGGCCCATCTCCTTGCTCTGTTTTCTCTAAAAACGCAACCTGGTTGTGACATTTAACAAACTTCAAAACATCCATTCTTGGCAGTAAATATCAGTTAACAGCCGTGAATAGTAATAATTTTGAGTGAAAAGATAGAAGATGAAAGTAATATTGAGAGTTTATGGAGAGAGTTAGGGTTTCAAGTTGACCGACTTAAGGAATATGGTAACTATTTATTTTAGTATAAGAATATAATAAAATAAAAGTTAAAATATCTATAAGAGGATCCCTCGAAATCCGTAATCCATCCAGTAAAAATCGCAAAAAAACCGCCAACGGCTAGTTTTTACTCCAAAATTAATTACAGACACGTCAGTCATAACGGCTAGTTGAACCGTACCAATATTTTGTACTAACCGTCCCAACTGTTGAAAATTTTTGTTGAGCCGTACCAATTTTTTGAAATAGAATTTTAAAATAACATGGCTCAAACATAGTTTTTAGCAAACTATCAGCTATCAACGGATTTGATATGTCTTTACCAATAGCCGTTTGCTTTGGACTAGCCAACTCTTCACATTTAGATATGGTGAGCTGATAACCATACAATGTTTGGTAAATTGTCAACCATAAACGGATTTGATTAGTCTTTACCAGAAACCGTTCGCTCTGGACTAGTTGGTTCTTATGTGGATAAGACATGGTGAACCAATTACCATTTGTTGTATGCAAAGATCACATACTAATCTCCAGAACACCATTTAGTCCAAAACATCAAGCATTCATAATCCCTTGGTGTTTTCTCTCCAATCCTGCAATTGTTAGTCCAAAAACAAAGAAACAAAACACAAGCATATGACAAACAATGCACACAACAAGAAAAATTAATTTCCTTGTGGAACCCAAGCCAAAACTGTAACACCCCAACCCAGTAAGGGTTAAGATATCACGATAATGGTTTCATATCAGATCAAACAAAGCATACATCTATAGTAATACAAGAATTTTCAAAGGTTACAAATGAAATACTGAGATTACAAGGATACAAATGAAACTTCCGATAAATACTAATTCTAAACATAATGACTTCTAATCAACTCTAATCCAGATGGCTATCAAGGTCTTCTAAGTCCAAGGTACTCTCCACTCATTCCCAGCTTCCTACTAAAACCTGCCGCAGGAAAAGAAATGCGGCTGAGCTACGAGAGCTCAGTGAACAGATATAATGATAACAAACAGTAATAGAGAATAGTACAGAATAACAGAAACAAAGGTCAAACAGATGTAATATGGTTCAAGGGATAAGTCAATGAATAAGTATAAAGGAAAGAGAAAAGGGATAGTAATCCACCACGAGCCCAGAAACAGATCATACCATATCGTAACCATAAATCTTCAAATCATATAGAGGGGAGACCTCTCAGATAATCAGATAATATGAGGGGTGTCCTCATTCTTCAAATGGAGTAGCTAGCTCCCATATTTTGTGAAAGAAGTGGATTGCACCCATCCTCAGTCACCATATCAAAACATATCATATCATATCGTACACAAAACATATCTAGGATGCATCCATACGCCCCCCAAACAAATCATATTGGCCATAAACAAATCATATTGAGCTCATATCATATCATAATGGGGACGGTGTGACCAAATCACTAGGGCCACACACTAGTCATGTCAGTGGTGCATCACAGACACGGCCATGTTACCTTCATGGCTAGGGAACATATTTTGGCTCGGGTATCAAACTAAGAGTCAGATATCATATCAAATCAGAGTGTCATAACAGATGGCTCATATATCAAATGGTACATAACAGATGGTTCATATCAAATATCTCAGAAGTAGTACCAAAAGTCCAAATCAGAATTTATCAGATCAAGGTTCATATTAAATAATCAAGGCAAGGTTCAGATAAAGAGTCCATTTCAAAAGTTTCTATCAAAAGTCCATTTTAAACAAAACCTTTATTCATGATTTTCATAAAACGACCCTTTAAAGTGATTTTCAAAAAAATAATCTTCCAAAACGGTTTTTATAAAGATAGTCTTCAAAATATAGTTTTTCATAAAAGTTAGTAACAATTTTATATAACAGTAGTTTCGCATCATTTATAAACATCTTTTTAAAATGGTTTTTCTCAAAACATTTCCATGGTATATTTAAAAAGATTTTCATAACATAGATTCATAACAGAGGTCATATCAAATGGGATCAACAGAGAAGGTTCAAGCAAAGGGAATCATAGCAATGGCATCAGTTCAGAAACTAACGGATCAGAAAATGGAAGAGATCATGAGAAACCTTATAAGAAAGGTCAGAATATCTGTACCTTATTCGAAACAAAAGCAAACAACGAAAGAAAAGTCACAAGATGATCACTCCCGCTTCACGGAACCTATACGAATTAAATACCAAGTATTACTTTAAGTTCAAATGAATTTTAGTATGCTTTCTATCTTTTTAGTAATTTCTCGTTTTATCACGTTTTCTGATATAACAACGTTTAAGGTTAAAAATGCCAATTAGATAATTTTAGACTCAAATATTTTTGCTTAAGATTTAATATGACACCTTTAGTAATTTTAGGATTTAATATGACTAAACGGTAAAGTATGGAGTGAAAAGTGAAATTTAGTGAAAATATAGGCTACTCTACTTTTGTTGTACTGCCAATAGCCAAGACAACTCACCCATGTGATTTCCTTTTTATTCGAATGAAAGGATGGACAAGAAAGAAGAAAAGTCAAGCACTCAACACACACACTGACATGCTACTCTTGTTATTTTATTACTCCACTCATTTGTAATACACAAAACAAATCTGAGCCTTCTATATATATATTTTTTTTTCATTCGAAACACATGGAAAAGAAGACCACCAAAAGAACTCCCAACTTACTATCCTACTCGTTGTTGAAACGAAAGTGCACACAAACAGCCCTACACGAACACTTTACTCACACAACACACAACCACAAGACCCACCTCTCTCGTGTAAAACTCGACTCACATTGCAGCCACACGACACTCTTTTGTTTTGTTTTATACCGAGCACAACCATACACAACCATGTCTCGTTTCTTTTTCTTTCTTTTAGTTCGTATAGGATTAAGTAAAGTAAATGTTTGGGGTCGAAAGAGTGGATCAACACAGTGGGTCAGAACAGGTTTGGACTACTTTTATATGTCGATATATATACGGTTATCAAAGTCGTTATTTCAAATGGAAGAAAAGGTGTGATTTCATGTGAGTTTAATGGCTCCTAAACATGGCTAGTTCACCCATGCATGGCTGTTTTGTTTTACTCTAAATCGACCCAAACCCAGCACGCAAACATACTCTATATTTTGGTTCGAAACAAGGATTAATTCTACACGGGCATGCTCTAACAAATCAAAACAGAAAATCATGGGTGTCGAACTAGATATGGGTCACGACATATACAAGCTTTTACCCTCGTTATTTTATGTAACCCGTTATGATTTTATGCGAGTTCTAAATTAGTATACTTATACACGGTTCTATTTAACTCGATCCATATTATGTTCATTCAACTATTAAACGTATTTATAACAGTTTTTAACGAGAGGAATCGAACAAGGTTAGATATAATACCCTTGATGCGATGATCAAAAGAGCAGGACACATGGCCAAAGGAAACCCACGACCAAAATGCTCCTCGAGTCTGTTGTAGACCCACAACCACAGCTACCCTTTTCGAACCAGAATCACCAAGTATGGATATGACAAGGAAACCTCCTTTTCTTCCTTGTTTTTGGTTCGACAGTGAAGGAAGGAATGTAGCAGCCAAGCTTTTTGTGTGGCGTTTTTAGGGTTTTAGTTTGGAGAGGGTATTGAAAAGAAAAAGAGGCGTACATGTGAGAGAGGGAATGAGAATATGGTGTAAGTTATAGTTGGAAAAGTCAATTACATTGCTACAAATCAGGGCTTCAAATCTTTTAGTTAGTTAACTTGCTTTGAAAATCTTGGGTACTTATCTCTTGATTTTAAAAGAGAACGTGTGAAGCAAAAGAGTGGGCTTCAACATTTTCGGTTTCGAAAGGAGTAGGGACAAACGTGTGTAGCTGTACTAAAGGTTTAAAGTGTAGACTTATGCTTTAAATTTATATTAAGTTTTGTAAGTGTATAGTTTAAAGTTACATTTTAATTTAGGTGCTTAGTACCTACTTTATAATTTTAGGTCTTTAATTTAATTTTAGGTGTATAACATATAGTCTTTAAATATCAAAACTTATTACTAAACTTAGGTTATAATTTATAATACTCTTGCATAATTAATTGTATGTTCTTATAAATTTAAAGTTAGAGGGGCAAATTGGGAATTTCAAATGAATGGATTTTTAGGGTTTTACAACTCTTCCCCTCTAGAAGAAGATTTTCGTCCTCGAAAATTTGAAGTTGCAAAGTTAAACGAAGTCGTGGCAAATCGCAAAAAAAATCGTCAAAATATTCTCACGCTCGGGGAGGTTCTTCCAAAAAGGATTTTCAAACCAAATAGTTTCTCATGACTCAATGAAAAACAAGGTGGGTTCAAATTTCTCAGAAGGAGACAAATTGGGTTGATTTTGATCAGAAGGTCCATGCAACATAAATGGATGATGGGTGAATCTTCAGGAAAGCTCACACGGAAATACGAACTAAACTTCGGATCAAATTAACTGTATCAACAGTAGAGAGTTCTTTAAAGAGTTTAAGATTCATAACTGAGGTCAACAGAATGCAAAACAAGAATTCCAACTCATCCAGACATCTAATGAACAAAGGCAGATTATACGCATAACGGTGAAAGCAGATTAAACGCATAGGTGGAATGAACATAAAGTCTCACTAATCACGGATAATCCAACGGAGATTCAAATTATAAACTTCTTAGGTACTCCCCAAGATATCCTATGGCCACAATGAGTGCACGTTATATGGTGTAAGTATTATCACGTTGATCAGGCGTCATAATAATAGTACCACATAAATATGCCTTCATGATGATCATACTTTATCTCAAGTCATAAACAACACCACCTATCTTAATCCACCTAGTACTTCTACAGTCTCAAAGGTCATCAAAATCAAACACCATAACTAAGAGAAGAACGAACTACTCGAAAGAGTTAACGGAAGACCCAGAATGTCTATCAGAAGTTGGTACATTGCTAAAAGCATCAAATCGTCCATCATTCGTCAAATTGCTCATATCAAAACCATCGTCCAACATACGCAGAGTGAACACCGGGCGGAATTACTAACAGGGAACATATCTCATTCAAGGGGTCCTATCATCAGGTAATGGAAATTTGAGTAGGTCAAGAGGAAATGGATTACGTCGTCCATAGCTTCATTCTTCACAAAGTCAACTCTTCCGAACATAAACGTTCGCTTCAGAATTATCGTCCATTCCGATACTTGATCTTAAACTTCTTCCAAGTCCATGCAGTCTATCGTATGATCATAGGGTGGAAAGGAAATATAACTCGAGTCTGGTCCCTCAAGCCTTCGGCACCTCCTCTTGGAAATGTGGTGTAGTAACGTGAATCTCCAGTATGGTCACTTGTGCATTCTTCCATCCGCGAGTCTGCTTCTGCTCTCGATTCATCTTAGTACAACTAAAATGAATAGAGAAGCAAGACTGCGGGTCTTAGACAGGTCTTCAGCACAGTTCGAAATTCGCCAACTCAAACTGTCGTCATCGCCGGATGCATGGTAGTGTTGTCTGCTACAGTCTCTGGACGCCAATCAAATCTACTTCTTCCAAATTAAAGGGTCATTCTACAAGATGGTCTACATGATCCTCTTCGTGCATAAAACTGAAATACTTCTCGGAAGTTATTCTCAAATAGTCATCTCTTTTCTTAGAAGTCCTTGAGGTTGCTTCTTCAATCCTTCGATCATTAAAAGAGGCCGTCTGGTACGGAGTTTACAAGAATAGAATCGATCATTGATACGCTGAGTGGAAAGATGGTCATGATAGTGATACGATTAGGTTTACGATAGTCAATACTCCAAAGTTTTCTCTTTCATCTTTACAAGCTAACAGGGTATTCAAAATGAAATACTGAGGTGAACAAAATCATATTCCATCATCTGCTCCGATTTCTCAACTTCTATAGCATCATGGTTCGTCAACTGGGATTGGTTCAAATTTTCATTCTACTTCTCAACCGGAAAGGAAATCCAAGAGTTCCATCATAGAACACCAGAAAATTTGCACAATAAAACTTCCAAGGCCAAAGTTTTCTAAGAGTGGATAATAGGTGTCAGGAGGCAATCAACAATCAAATGAAATCGAGATAGAAGTTTCCATAGCAGGTTAGGCTTAACAGATTTGAGCGGTTAAAGGTTATCATAACGAAAGTGGAATGAAACATATCACTAAAGGTCACAAATCAGATACAGTAGTCCCTGGCAGCGTATGAGGGCCAGCCAATCCATATCTTAAAGACCACAAAATCGAATATATCAAAGCAAACGGATTCGTAGGATGAGTACGGTCGCCAAGCCAGATGGATAGTTCATATCTCAGGGTTAAGTACATGGTTCATCAAAGGGTGGAGATGGATAAGCGAACAATTCAAGGTGTTGGAGTCTTGATTAACTATTTTAGCATAAGTGGCAGGTAGGTTGTGAGTCATCGGAAATACAAACATCGTCTAACTGTCAAGAGTGAGGCATATCAAATATCAGTTATCAGTATCATCATGCTCAGTTAACCATTTCACATCAAGACAAAATTATCGTCATATCCATGGCTAATAATCGCCAGAGTTCTCATAGGAGTAGTAATGGGCTTTGCAAGGACAGAGTACTATCAGGTGATACATTTTCATCCAGCACGGGTAATGAATTTATAAAATGTGTCAAACACATTAGGGTTAAATGACCTTCGGGACGGTCAGAGGAGTATCAAACTGCTTATCAAACAGGTCGGAAGTGAAGAACAAAATTAGGTAGTAATAGCAAAAGCTTAACAATCGAAAATCATGGTAGGGAGTTCAAATGGTTTCAAACACCGAAGGTGGAACATAGGAGGGTAGTCGTCAACGATCAATTCAACCTATCCTTTATCAGAATAAAAATCAAAGTTAACTATTCAATGAAAACAGATCGACAATGCAAGTCTTATCGTTCAGAAGTGAGGGGAAAACACTCTTATACTCGTGGTCAAAACACCACTAGACTTCTCATGGAAATGGAGATGTTTAAGACGAACTCAGATAGGGTCAGAAGATTCATAGATTATCGAAAGCAATTAACAGAATGTATCAAGTAGGTTATCGTCATGGAGATTCTCAGAATACCCGAAGAGACATCAAAATGATTTACAAAAGAATCAGAGGTCGGAGTAGGAATCTTAGGTGGTGCAAAACGTGAGTTTTCAATCTCCAAAAGTGATCTCAACAAACAGGGCATAAATCAGAGTGATGCGGAAGCAATGCTACTTAAACAAAAGCCTTATAGTCTACCCATTCCTCACTGGTCAAGACTTAAGTTCCTATAGGGAAATCCTAAAGCAAATCTTAAAGGTTGTCTTATGAGCGCCTACAGTGGAAACTTAATGGTCCAAACTTCACAGGTCAAGGGTAAAAGTATTACGAGTCGCAGCCTGTCCCTCTGATACCATAATTGTAACACCCCAACCCGACAAGGGTAAAGATATCACAATAATGGTTTCATATCAGATCAAACAAAGCATACATCTATAGTAATACAAGAATTCTCAAAGGTTACAAATGAAATACTGAGATTACAAGGATACAAATGAAACTTCCGATAAATACTAATTCTAAACATAATGACTTCTAATCAACTCTAATCCAGATGGCTATCAAGGTCTTCTAAGTCCAAGGTACTCTCCACTCATTCCCAGCTTCCTACTAAAACCTGCCGCAGGAAAAGAAATGCGGCTGAGCTACGAGAGCTCAGTGAACAGATATAACGATAACAAACAGTAATAGAGAATAGTACAGAATAACAGAAACAAAGGTCAAACAGATGTAATATGGTTCAAGGGATAAGTCAATGAATAAGTATAAAGGAAAGAGAAAAGGGATAGTAATCCACCACGAGCCCAGAAACAGATCATATCATATCGTAACCATAAATCTTCAAATCATATAGAGGGGAGACCTCTCAGATAATCAGATAATATGAGGGGTGTCCTCATTCTTCAAATGGAGTAGCTAGCTCCCATATTTTGTGAAAGAAGTGGATTGCACCCATCCTCAGTCACCATATCAAAACATATCATATCATATCGTACACAAAACATATCTAGGATGCATCCATACGCCCCCCAAACAAATCATATTGGCCATAAACAAATCATATTGAGCTCATATCATATCATAATAGGGACGGTGTGACCAAATCACTAGGGCCACACACTAGTCATGCCAGTGGTGCATCAAAGACATGGCCATGTTACCTTCTTGGCTAGGGAAACATATTTTGGCTCGGGTATCAAACTAAGAGTCAGATATCATATCAAATCAGAGTGTCATAACAGATGGCTCATATATCAAATGGTACATAACAGATGGTTCATATCAAATATCTCAGAAGTAGTACCAAAAGTCCAAATCAGAATTTATCAGATCAAGGTTCATATTAAATAATCAAGGCAAGGTTCAGATCAAGAGTTCATTTCAAAAGTTTCTATCAAAAGTCCATTTTAAACAAAACCTTTATTCATGATTTTCATAAAACGATTCTTTAAAGTGATTTTCATAAAAATAATCTTACAAAACGGTTTTTATAAAGATAGTCTTCAAAATATAGTTTTTCATAAAAGTTAGTAACAATTTTATATAACAGTAGTTTCGCATAATTTATAAACATCTTTTTAAAATGGTTTTTCTCAAAACATTTCCATGGTATATTTAAAAAGATTTTCATAACATAGATTCATAACAGAGGGCATATCAAATGGGATCAACAGAGAAGGTTCAAGCAAAGGGAATCATAGCAATGGCATCAGTTCAGAAACAAACGGATCAGAAAATGGAAGAGATCATGAGAAACCTTATAAGAAAGGTCAGAATATCTGTACCTTATTCGAAACAAAAGCAAACAACGAAAGAAAAGTCACCAGATGATCACTCCCGCTTCACGGAACCTATACGAATTAAATACCAAGTATTACTTTAAGTTCAAATGAATTTTAGTATGCTTTCTATCTTTTTAGTAATTTCTCGTTTTATCACGTTTTCTGATATAACAACGTTTAAGGTTAAAAATGCCAATTAGATAATTTTAGACTCAAATATTTTAGCTTAAGATTTAATATGACACCTTTAGTAATTTTAGGATTTAATATGACTAAACGGTAAAGTATGGAGTGAAAAGTGAAATTTAGTGAAAATATAGGCTACTCTACTTTTGTTGTACTGCCAATAGCCAAGACAACTCACCCATGTGATTTCCTTTTTATTCGAATGAAAGGATGGACAAGAAAGAAGAAAAGTCAAGCACTCAACACACACACTGACATGCTACTCTTGTTATTTTATTACTCCACTCATTTGTAATACACAAAACAAATCCGAGCCTTCTATATATATATATATATATTTTTTCATTCGAAACACATGGAAAAGAAGACCACCAAAAGAACTCCCAACTTACTATCCCACTCGTTGTTGAAACGAAAGTGCACACAAACAGCCCTACACGAACACTTTACTCACACAACACACAACCACAAGACCCACCTCTCTCGTGTAAAACTCGACTCACATTGCAGCCACACGACACTCTTTTGTTTTGTTTTATACCGAGCACAACCATACACAACCATGTCTCGTTTCTTTTTCTTTCTTTTAGTTCGTATAGGATTAAGTAAAGTAAATGTTTGGGGTCGAAAGAGTGGATCAACACAGTGGGTCAGAACAGGTTTGGACTACTTTTATATGTCGATATATATACGGTTATCAAAGTCGTTATTTCAAATGGAAGAAAAGGTGTGATTTCATGTGAGTTTAATGGCTCCTATACATGGCTAGTTCAACAAGTTGTGACCCCTTTTGTTTTTGTTCGATGCAGAAAAAAGAACACAGGATGACATGTTGGTCTTTTAACTCGACACAACTCTAAACACACCCATGCATGGCTGTTTTGTTTTACTCTAAATCGACCCAAACCCAGCACGCAAACATACTCTATATTTTGGTTCGAAACAAGGATTAATTCTACACGGGCATGCTCTAACAAATCAAAACAGAAAATCATGGGTGTCGAACTAGATATGGGTCACGACATATACAAGCTTTTACCCTCGTTATTTTATGTAACCCGTTATGATTTTATGCGAGTTCTAAATTAGTATACTTATACACGGTTCTATTTAACTCGATCCATATTATGTTCATTCAACTATTAAACGTATTTATAACAGTTTTTAACGAGAGGAATCGAACAAGGTTAGATATAATACCCTTGATGCGATGATCAAAAGAGAAGGACACATGGCCAAAGGAAACCCACGACCAAAACGCTCCTCGAGTCTGTTGTAGAACCACGACCATAGCTACCCTTTTCGAACCAGAATCACCAAGTATGGATATGACAAGGAAACCTCCTTTTCTTCCTTGTTTTTGGATCGACAGTGAAGGAAGGAATGTAGCAGCCGAGCTTTTTGTGTGGCGTTTTTAGGGTTTTAGTTTGGAGAGGGTATTGAAAAGAAAAGAGGCGTACATGTGAGAGAGGGAATGAGAATATGGTGTAAGTTATAGTTGGAAAAGTCAATTACATTGCTACAAATCAGGGCTTCAAATCTTTTAGTTAGTTAACTTGCCTTGAAAATCTTGGGTACTTATCTCTTGATTTTAAAAGAGAACGTGTGAAGCAAAAGAGTGGGCTTCAACATTTTCGGTTTCGAAAGGAGTAGGGGCAAACGTGTGTAGCTGTACTAAAGGTTTAAAGTGTAGACTTATGCTTTAAATTTATATTTAGTTTTGTAAGTGTATAGTTTAAAGTTACATTTTAATTTAGGTGCTTAGTACCTACTTTATAGTTTTAGGTCTTTAATTTAATTTTAGGTGTATAACATATAGTCTTTAAATATCAAAACTTATTACTAAACTTAGGTTATAATTTATAATACTCTTGCATAATTAATTGTATGTTCTTATAAATTTAAAGTTAGAGGGGCAAATTGGGAATTTCAAATGAATGGATTTTTAGGGTTTTACAAAAACAGACTTAGGCTTTCCTCTAGCATCAACATAATTCATTCTTTTCAAAACAGTCTTAGCACCATTGGGTTTAATTGGTCTCCATACCCAACATGCTGAAGCATTCACTCCATTACCCATGTTTCCCTTAGCAGTGTTTTTATTCACACCAGTACCAATTACCCTGCTAGCAGTTGGAACTGCTGGCTTGGCAGTTGTTACCTTAGGTTTCCAAACTTGGTTTTTCACCACTGCTTTCTCATAAAAAGTTCTTTTACCAGTTTTGTATGATGGTTTAAAAACATTTATTGGATTTTGAACTGATGGCCTTGGGTGAATTGGTCTCATAGGTCTGACAGTCTGAACTGCTGGTCTAGCAGTTTGAACTGCTTTAGGTCTAGACCTCAAAAGAACTGATCTAGGTATCATCTTATCATTCCTAAGAAAAGATTGAGGTCTTGCAATGCTCAACCTATGATTTGTATATCCAGATACCCATTTATCACAATAATCTGCAAGATGGTCAAAGCTACCACAAGAATAACAAGCTTTCCTATAGCAAACAAAGTCCTTTCCTAATTGGTGGGATTTGAGGTCATTCCAATTCCTCTGGTTACCTCTTGGCTTGTTTGTGGTTCTATACATCTCTGCATACCTAACTGTTGGTCTAAAAGGTTTGGCATTTGATCTAGGCCTAACAGTCTCAGGTTTAACCATCTTTGGAACTTTTGGTTCCTCCACTTTATCACTAACAGGCTTAACCACAGCCTGATCATCCTCATCATCAGAAGTCCACTCCTCAATGGTTGGAGCATCTGAGTCCTTAGGTGAGGACCTATCAGAAGACAACTTGTCCTCAGATAGTGACTTATCACTTGCACTTACAAACACAGGTTTATCAACTACATCCTTCTTGGGTTGAGGACCATAGTTAAGCTCAGGTAATTGAAATTCAGGGAGTCCTGTATGTTCTAAGTCTATACCTTTGGGTGATGGTATTCCTCTATAAGGAGGTGGAACTGACTTATATCCTAGGCCTAACTTAGCTTTATTTTGGATCTGACTCTCAATTATCTTTTGAACACCTTTTGATGTGTATTCTAGTGTGTCTACACTCATCTGTATGTTCTCCTTAGCTTTCTTAACCTGTTCTAGCTCATGTTTTAAAACAGTGATTTCATTCTCTCTAAACATTAAGTCTCTCTTAACAATAATCATATCATCAGAAAACTTAGACTCATTGTTTTGATAATGAACAATTTTCTCTTCTAACACAGCTAAAGCTCTCTTATGATTTGCTAAGCTAAAAGCAGTTTCTTTTAATTCTTTCCACTGACTCTCATATCTTGTTTTAAGTGTTTCTAGTTCTTTTAAAGCTTCACAAGATTTAGAACATTTTGAAACTTGTACCTCAGAATCAGAAAATGCCATGAGAGCAACCTCTGTAGATGCTTCTGCTTCCTCCTCTGCAATATAGCTCCAGTCAAATCCTAAGCCATCAATAGCAACCATGGCTTTCGAGCTTGAATCAGTAACCTCCACAACTCTTGACTTGTTTCCATATGCTCTACTCTTTCCATCTTGTTGACTTGGCAATCTGCACTCCCTTGAGTAATGACCTTTCTTGTGGCAGTTGTAGCACTCAATCTTGGACTTGTCATACCCTGCAACATCATTACTGTTTATGACAATCTTCTTGCCAGTCTTCTTCAAGAATCTCCTAGCTCTCAAACTGAGAAGAGAGAGCTGCCACTTAATATCCATCTCTTCAATATCATCTTCATCAATCTCTTGAAGATCTGAATGAGTCAACATACTTCCATTGTGCTGAGTAGTCAAGAAGGCACAATAAGTATCATCATTCAAAAGTCCACTAGTACTGCTTGAGGTGCTAGCAGTACCAAGATTTGCACTAGCAGTCCCAACTGCTCCACTAACTTGGACTTCTTCATCAGGACTTGATGAACTGGGAGTTGAAACAAAGGCCAAATTGCCTGAGCTTGAGCTTGAGCTTGATCCAGCAGACTTCTTAATCTCATGTTCAACTATCTTGAAGTTGCTATATAGATCCATTAAGCTCATGGAATCTATATCAGGCTTGTTTTTCCATACAACTACATGCATAGCCCATTCAGAAGGTAGACTTCTCAGAAACTTGGTGTTGAGATCTTCCTGAGGCATCTCAATTCCTAAAACAACTAATTGACTCACCAACTTTTGAAGCCTATTGAACATATGATCCAACGACTCATTGCTTGTTGCTGTAAAGTTCTCAAACTGATGCTTGAGAAGGGTCTTCTGGGTTTTCTTTGTGGCTTCATTCCCACCATATCTTGCAACAATAGCTTCAAAAAGAGATTTAGCACACTTGAACTTGCTAAAATTTAGCAACTGATCATTGGGAATAGTCATGAGCAGCAAACTTCTAGCCTTAACATCATTCTTGTACCTTGCCTTCTCTTCATTAGTGGTTGGCTGTGTCTGCACTGTACTCTCAGATTTACCATCAACAACAGTTGTTGTTGTTAAAGGGGTAAAAGAGTTTCCATCTTCAATGATCTCCCACAGTGCATAGTCTTGCACTTGGAAAAACTGCTCAATACGAAGTCTCCACATGTCGAACTCATTAGGTTTAAGCATAGGAAGCTTAGCAGCAATATTAGTTGTGGATGGTGTTGTTTCCGTATCCATCTTTGTTTTTCTCGGATCTTCTAAATCTATGTATCAGCAACCTGTCTCTGATACCACTTGACCGGATCTACACACACTTCTTGTGTTAGATGTGATACTAAGAATTATACGTAGTCTAGCACGCGGAATTTACTAGCTAGCACTTAGAAGACCTTATGTGTTTTGTATGATTTGAATTAAACAAAGAACACAGAATAATAACCTTCAACGATTCAATATTATTAGAATAATAATACGAGTGATCTCCTATCACTAGGGTTTACAACCTTGAATCTTAATAATACGTATGAACTCACACCTCTGTATGTTAACCTAGGCAATCCTTTTATAGACTAAGGATTCCTTTACAAGATAACTATCATTCTATTCTTATACGATATACACAATATATTTTCCATATTTATCTACTTACAATAAATCATAAACCGTACAAACTTCTTCTCCTCAGCAGTCTTAACTGCTCATGTCTTCAACACTCTTCAACAGTCTTAACTTCATCCTTCAACAGTCCTAACTGTTACCTCCAACAGTCTTAACTGCTTAAGCTTAATTTCCTAACAGGTGTCTCAAAACATAAACAAAAATAAAATAGTCCCTAGTGTGATTTCTGCAAGTAGGAGACCTATAACATAAATGGAAATCAGAGTATCCTAAGTTAGTTCTAGCTGGATCATTTTTACTGACAGAGTGATAATAACATGATTCTTGTGAATTAATTCCCTGTATTAACCATGACATGGTCAAATTCATCTACCAGACGAATAAACAAGTTTGAGTTTGTCATTTCCTTGAGCCATTGCTAATGGTTAAAGACAACCAGACTAATTTGAACGAAATTGTTGGAACGATGCACAGGTAAAAGTGAAAAAAACTACAAGATCAGACATTTGTCTACTTTCGAATCACACTACTCAAACGTTGAATAGTGGATAACATGAAGTTTATATTGATATGCTAATTTGTTAAAACAATTACATCGAATATAGTGGTAGATAAGCTAAGGGTGTTGGCAGTGGTAGATTCGGAATTATGAGAGGATTCCCATCAATCAATCACAGACTGGCATGTAGTAGGCAAAAAAAGAAGGATTCTGAAGCCAAAAGTGTTAGCAGTGGGAGGATTCTGGAGGATTCAGAATCATGACTCATTTTATTTTTTTATTATTTATATATAATGTTATAAATAATAAAAATTATATGTAAAACTTGTATATAATGTTATAAATAAATATAAATAATAAAACTTATATATAATGTTACAAATAAATAATAAGAATTATAAGTAGGAAATTAAAAATACATTAAACATCAAATAGAAATACATTAAACATCAAATAGAAATTTCACTAAACTATGATACGGAAATTAAAACGAAACTACAAATGAAACTAAGATACGGAAATTAAAATGAAACTACAAATGAAACTACGATATGAAAATTAATGGAAGGAATCATCTGAGACCCAACCATCTTCACTCGAAGAGGAATCAGGTGTGAACCAACCAATTTCCCAGTTCTTCCTACGTTTTTCTTCTTCCCTGGCTTGCTGCTCCAAACGAGCAGCTTCCTCTTCTCGTTCACGTTGTTCCATTTCTAGCATGACTTCCATATCTTGCTCCATAAGTCTGAGTTCATCCTCTGTTAGACCAAATGGATTTGGGTCTTGTTCGACAACCGGTGGATTGTTCACCGGTTCATTTTTCGGTTGAAAAACCGGAAAGATATCTTGTGGTGGAGTGTGATAAACTTCATTATGTTCAGGAGAGGGGAATTGTTGAGAAAAATCTCGACGTTCAGGAGAGGGGAATTGTTGAGAAAAAATCTCGACGTTCAGGAGAGGGGAATTGTTAGGAGAAATCTTTTTTGAAAGACATTTGCAGTGATTAAAGGAATTGAGTTTCGATCTTGAATATCTAAAGTTTGAATGTGTTTGTGTGTGAGAATAGTTTTGTGGAAAACTAGAAGGGGGGGTTGAATAGTTTTTACCGTTTCTTTTGTTTAATTTGTTAGTTCAAAGGAAACAATCACAAATTAAGTTATCACACAATATAAACTAAAGATAAAGAGATGAAAGATCAAACCACATAACACAAGTGTTTATAGTGGTTCGGTTTGCAAGAGATCCTTATCCTTGCCCTACTCCACTTCCTCGAGTTGCTTACTCGAGAGATATCTTTCACTAAGAAACAAACTCCTTTCCTAGGCGGAGAAAACCTTTACACGTCGCTTACTTCCTTTTCCGGTACTAAGCTAAACACCGGGTTCTTTCACAAGGTAGAACCAACCTGACGTCGCCTAATTACTTTACCGACACTAAGCTAGATGTCGAGTTCTTTACTCGGGTACAACCACTCCCTACTCTCTTTGTGCTTTGAGGACTAAAGCACTAACCACACTTACTGATCTAACTGATACAAATGATAAGAAACACTTAAAGTGTTCACACAGAACCTATACTACAACTTCACAACAGTCTGCTTGTTTGAAGCTTGTTAATCTTGATCTTCTTTGCTACAAAAGAAACATCAATGATATTTATAACTACTATGGTTAGTAACTAAAGTGAATGTATGTGTTTTTCTTTTCTAAGTTAATGCTAAGATCAAATGCCAAGCCTGCTATTTATAGGCAAGCAAGGAAAGGCTCCTACGGATCCGGCGGATCCCTCAGAAGGGATCCGTCCTTGTATGGACTTGGATCCGTGGGATGGTGACAGCTATGGATTAGTTGTCTCTTACCATATCTTAGTTGTATCTTACCATATCATCCAAGATCTTCAAATGTCAACTATGTTGCTTGCATATCTAACCAAGATATCACACAATCTTACTAAGATTGTATTTGTGATGTATACCATGATATCACTTAGTAACTTTTAAATTAAAGTTTCCATTAAAGGAAATACACATGTATATGTAATATAATGTTAGTGATCATGTTGATGTGTTTTGAAAAAGACTTTAACTAGTATTTATAATTTGCTTAAGGAATATACTTTGTGTTTGTCATGAACAAAACATAAGCAAAGATCGTAAAATATAAATAACGTTTTTAGTACGATATTTGTATTAACAATAGTTTGAGAAGTCCGGGTATTTATAGGCTAGAAATCCACACGTTTTTTAAATTGAATTTGAATTACAAACGGATATAAACATATCCCACCCATGTTTTAGTTTGAGAAGTTTGAATGTGTTCTTTAATTTGAAGTTGAATAATAATAATAATAATAATAATAATAATAATAATAATAATAATAATAATAATAATAATAATAATAATAATAAGCCCCAACAGGCAAAAAAAAAGGTACCAACTAGGGGTGGCAATTTGTGCCCAAAATAAAAATAATTGGCTAATTTTGACTACTTTGTAAAAGATTTGAGCACATTTAGCCCCCTTCTTTTTTTGAAATGGGCACATTTAGCCCATTGAAAAGTTAAATGGGCACAACGGGCACATATTTTCTCTCAATTAGAGAACATTATAATCGTTTTTGAAGAAAAACTTATATATATAATATATTTAATTTTTTAAATCTAAATGGGGTATTACGTTTAAGGAATTTATTTCGTCATTTTCGGTCTTCTATAAAGCGATTTGTATAACATGTGCCCGTTTAGCCCGTGCCCGCTTAAGCCCGTGCCCATTCTAGCCCGTGCCCGTTCTAGCCCGTGCACGCCCATTTTGCCACCTCTAGTACCAACAGTTATATTTTCTTTTTCTCCTTTCCTATGCCGAAGCGTCTTGGGTAGGCTTCCAAAACACATGATTCTAGCGGCAAGGGGGTTGGCGGCGGTGTTCGCCCGCAGCCTCCCCCCTTACCGCTGACGAATGCCAACACCCTAACAGACAAGTGGATGGGTGGAGAGTGTAAAAGCTAAGATATTTATATTTATAATTTAATATATAGAAAGTACTGTAGATATATATAGGGTGTTGTATTATATGCAGTACCAATATTAGATGCAGTACTTTACAGTACTCTTAAAATGAATCTAGGCCATTGGATGAGTTAATCAAAGGACAATATTAAAAGTGCCAAATTTGCAATTAAAGAAAAGACAATGATTTTTTTTTATTTTTTTATTTTTTTTTTTTTTTTTTTTTTTTTTTAAGCAAAAGCCTGAAAGGGTATTTTGCGGACTATACTTTTATGCAATTTAAAAACCGTCCAATAACTGGTATAATTATATTCACAAAAATTAAATTCTCAATTATTTTCATCTCTCCCAATTTTACAACCCTCTCTCCACAACCTCTCAAACCTAACCCTAATCATTAAATCAGCCGCCGCTACCACCATGTCACCACCCCTTTTGTCACCCTTTTAAGGATCATGATTCCTGGTATGAGTATTGGTTGTGTTCCCATCCTTCATTTTCTCAAGTTCTCCAAACCTTCTATCATCATATGAAATCTTTCGTCCGAAAATGAGGTATGTTTATGATATTTTTAAAATTGTTTTACTTTTCGAAATCAGATTATGTTTTTGTTTTCGGATCAGAAATCAATCATCATAAATCTTTCATCCAAATATTGGTTTTAATTTGTGGAGATAAAATAAATTGTTAAGAGAAGCTCAGATCCATTTTGAGTGAATAAATTGATCAATAATGTTTCATTTGAAAATCTAAAATATGGTTTTGATTCGTTTCTTAATTAATTAAATCTTGCAAGAGCTTCTATTTAATTTAATTTCTTTGTTGTTTGCGTAACATGTGGATTCAAAGATTGATGTATTTAAAATCGATTTTCGTTGCCAAGGTAAAGTAAAGATGTAAACAATTACTACGTATATCTTTTTTATGTAGTTGGCCAAAACTTTTAACAATAGGATCTAGGAGATTGCAACTGTTTTGCTTACATATTTTATTCTATTAGTACTTAGTTTAATATTTCTACATTAGTTACATAACGAAATGCGTTCCTGGTATGTGCATATGTGTTTTACGGATCAAGGAAATATGTAAGCACATATGTTTTAAATTGTGCATATGTGTTATGTTAATTGTTATGATTAAAAAGTTCGTTTCCTATTTGATTGAGGTTTAATTATTTTTGGCTATGTTTGTACCAGAATAATGAAGATGTTGATAGCAATGAAGATCTAGAAGTGGATGCACAAATATACATGATGATAATATGCGGCGTATGAAGAAATACGATTATTGAAGGCGTGCATATATGTTTGACTTCTAAAAATGTTGATAACAATTAGTGTGCACATATGTTCGTTTGCGTTAAATATTATTAGTGCACACATGTATAGATCGATTAGATTCATGTATTTATGCTTTTTAAAATTTGTATTTTAATTGTATTTCAATCGATATCGAATTTTGTGTTTAACATTTATGTTCGTGGTTTGTTATGAATTTACATTATCTAAAAAAACACATATGCACCTTACTATTGAAAAACATGCATGTTGTCAACATTATTCCAAAATAATTGTACACAAGAAACATATGTAAATTTACAATATTTTAAAAAAAAACACATATGCACTTCATTTTTTTGAAAACATGTATGCAAAAAAAATTAAAAAAAAATTCCAAAAATTAAGGGAATTTAAAAACGTTTTTTAATTTAAAAAAATTCAAAAAGAAACCAAAAAAGTGTTTACTATTATGCCCTTTTCAATTAAATAAAAATGTTTATTAATACTAAATTCCTATTGGTCTAAATGAGTACTGTAAAGTACTGCATCTAATATTGGTACTGCATAAAACGCGCCCCTATATATATAGGATATTTATATTTATAATTTAATATATAGAAAGTTCTGTAGATATAAATATAGGTAGATATAAATTGCACTTCCATCTTATTTGGTGTTGGGCTGTATGTGCGAGAAAGTCGGATTGAGTTGGGCCAATGTGTATAGGGTTGGGCTTGAACACCGACTGTATGCATATTACAACAACCCTATCGTTAGATCTTCAAGCCGCTGACCGATCGACGCCTCACATTCACAGGTTACAGAGATGGTTATGTCCGATGTAATTGAGGATACTTGTACGATGTGTTGTGAAAGATCTTCTCCGAAGAAAAAGCGTTTGTAAGTCATGGTATTCCTTGATATCAAGTCCTTCTTTTGCTAAAACTCATGTTAAATTTATTAACAACAAAGAGGAGGACAAGACAAAGAAAATCGATATGGTTAGGTCATATCTTGATTTGTCTGGATGTCGGTTCGAAGTACCTGAAGAGTGGAGTTCCTACCATAAGTGGGATATGCAAGGTTCTTGCAACGGCCTTGTATGCATAAATTCAGGACCTCGAATATGTGTAACCAATCCTTTTTTATTTGTGTAGTGATCAAACTTTTTGATTTGTGTAGTGGTCAAACTTTCCGAAAACATTGCCGGAAATACCCAAAACTCGCTCTAAAATTAAGTTGAAGCTGTGATTTGAAATGTAGGCTTTATTGCTGTATGTTTTTAGCGTAATAATAATATGTTTAAATTGTGATTTAGTATAATAAGAGGTTTGGGATTTGGTATTTTGGGTGTTGGATGGCCTTGTACATTGTTAGGCATCTGATTCCTAAGTCAAGGGGTGCTTGATGGGGCAACTAGATTTAGTTATTAGTTTGTTTCATATGGTCCAATAGTCATACTAACATATGGTAGGTTTCCAGGGTAGTAAGGTGTATACCCTTGAGGTATTTCACTGGCTTAGATGACCCCTTTTAGTCCTTTGCTTATTGCTGTCAGTGTTTAGAGGAAACTATATTGCACTAATCTCGTTTACACATATGCAGGAGTTTTATGTCAGCGATCTTTCACCCAAGACAGACGAGGCATCACTTAGACAGTTTTTTAGAGGAGTCGAGTCTGTGAAGCTTTACAAAGACCGCAAGGGCAAGTCCCTTCGCAATGCCAGGATCACTTTCCTCTCACCTCAGTTCCAACAGGAGGTATATTTTAAGTTCATTTTCATTCAAAACAAAAACATGCATGTACTATGGACCTTGTTTAAATGCAGAAACAAAAGCTCTGTGTTTGGAAAGTGGAAAATATAGCTACCTTCATAAATTTAATATATTTATAATTTGAAATCATAACCTGTTTTAAATTTCAACAATATACTGATTTTAGTATGATTGAAAGCATGAAAACCTAGTCCATTTGACTTTGTTTGCGGTTCATCTGTCGTAATCATCAGATTTGAATTATGACGTCTTGAATAGCCGTAAATTTAGGCGGTAAGGTTTTTAGTAGCCATCTTCTTTGAAAAAGGAAAAAATAGATTGCCACTTAATATGCACATTTACAGGGGCATAAATGTAAACTCTTATACTTTTTTCAGCGCATTTTTTATGATTTGAAGTAATGTTTATTTTCACCTATTCAAGAGTTTCTTCTAATTCCGCAGGCACTGAAGCAAAATGGTACTATGCTGGAAAAGAGGCCTGTGATCATCTTGGTCCTTGTTGATGGAAGAAAAGTACCTCTGTACTTGGCCAAGAAACTGCCCAGACATGCAACATATGATGAAGTAAACACAATAATTATATATTACTAGTACTATTTAATACTACTAGTTTTTTTATTAACATTTAATCAATGTTTTACTATTAGGTGTTTTAACAATTCGACAATGTTGTAGACAGCGATTTTGTAGTGCACCTTCCAGTCAACGATGATGAGACAAATAAGAGCTTCTCGTTCATCTACTTCACAGCATTTGAAGACTACGTCGCAGGGCTTGCTCTTCACAACTATGAGTTGCTCGGAAAAGAGATATCAGTTGAGCCTCGATTGTACTTTGGCGGCAGGAGCCGTCGTTGCGTTTAAGGGTAATATTCTCATGAACTTTAACTTTGTTCGTATACACATTCAACTATCTCGCGATAAAAACTTCATAGCTTAATAAAACATAATTAGTTATTGCAAGAGTATCTTTTTGAAAGTTTTTGAAAATACCAAATCCCAAACCTCTTATTATTCTAAATCACAATTTAAACATATTATTATTACACTCACTAAACATACAGCAATAAAGCCTACATTTCAAATCACAGCTTCAACTTATTACACCGACTAAACATACAACAATAAAGCCTACATCTCATTGTTCCTCGATCTCTTTCTTTTCCTGCCACTTAATATGCACATTTACAGGGGCATAAATGTAAACTCCATATATGCAAACCCAAAACCTTCAAAAACATACTCCGACAATAACTAATTATGTTTTATTAAGCTATGAACTTTTTATCGCGGGATAGTTGAATGTGTATACGAACAAAGTTAAAGTTCAAGAGAATATTACCCTTAAACGCAACGACGGCTCCTGCCGCCAAAGTACAATCATATCTCTTTTCTGAGCAACTCAGAGTTGTGAAGAGCAAGCCCTGCGACGTAGTCTTCAAATGCTGTGAAGTAGATGAATGAGAAGCTCTTATTTGTCTCATCATCGTTGACCGGAAGGTGCACTACAAAATCGTTGTCTACAACATTGTCGAATTTTTGAAAAAGCTAATAGTAAAACATTGATTAAATGTTAATAAAAAAACTAGTAGTATTAAATAGTACTAGTAATATATAATTATTGTGTTTACTTCATCATATGTTGCATTTCTGGGTAGTTTCTTGGCCATCAAGTACAGAGGTACTTTTCTTCCATCAACAAGGACCGAGATGATCACAGGCTTCTTTTCCAGCATAGCACCATTTTGCTTCAGTGCCTACGGAATTAGAAGAAACTCTTGAATAGGTGAAAATACAAAATTACTTCAAATCATAAAAAATTTGCTGAAAAAAGTACAAGAGTTTACATTTATGCCCCTGTAAATGTGCATATTAAGTGGCAATCTATTTTTTCCTTTTTCAAAGAAGATGGCTACCAAAAACCTTACCGCCTAAATTTACGGCTATTCAAGACGTCATAATTCAAATATGATGATGACGGCAGATGAACCGCAAACAAAGTCAAATGGACCAGGTTTTCATGCTTTCAATCATACTAAAATCAGTATATTGTTGAAATTTAAAACAGGTTATGATTTCAAATTAAAAATATATTAAATTTATGAAGGTAGCTATATTTTCCACTTTGCAAACATAGAGCTTTTGTTTCTGCATTTAAACAAGGTCCACAGTACATGCATGTTTTTGTTTTGAATGAAAATGAACTTAAAATATACCTCCTGTTGGAACCGAGGTGAGAGGAAAGTGATCCTGGCATTGCGAAGGGACTTGCCCTTGCGGTCTTTGTAAAGCTTCACAGACTCGACTCGTCTAAAAAACTGTCTAAGTGATGCCTCGTCTGTCTTGGGTGAAAGATCGCTGACATAAAGCTCCTGCATACGTGTGTAAACGAGATTAGTGCAATATAGTTTCCTCTAAACACTGACAACAATAAGCAAAGGACTAAAAGGGGTCATCTAAGCCAGTGAAATACCTCAAGGGTATACGCCTTACTACCCTGGAAACCTACCATATGTTAGTATGACTATTGGACCATGCGAAACAAACTAATAACTAAATCTAGTTGCCCCATCAAACACCTCTAGACTTAGGTGTCTAACAATGTACAAGGCCATCCAACACCCAAATCCCAAACCTCTTATTATACTAAATCACAATTTAAACATATTACTATTACGCTGACTAAACATACAGCAATAAAGCCTACATTTCAAATCACAGCTTCAACTTATTTTTAGAGCGAGTTTTTGGTATTTCCGGCAATGTTTTCGGAAAGTTTGACCACTACACAAATCAAAAAGGTTAACAAGCAGATTTTTCCCGGGTGAACAATGAGATGGCATGTGATATGGGGAGAAGGAATCAATTCTTGTACGTATGATATGGGGCCGGTACGATACACATATGGTGAACAGTCCAATCCGGCATCTTTTGTAGCAAAGGCCATTCATCGAATTCTTCAAACCTGGGGCATGTCGATCCTAAATGAAACTAAACATCATTGATCCTACTATCAATCAAACCGTCATACAAAGGCCTAACTCCGGCTCTCTCTCTCTCTCCCTCTACGGGAGCCTTTTTCTTTTCTTGTTTTAATATTACCCGATTTATGAACACCCCATAGTTAAACAAAACTTCATAACCCAAAAATCAAACCCATCGAAATACTAATAACAAAAATCAAAAGTTAGAAAAATCTTTGTTTAATTTTTCTCTCTAACACACCGCTTACCTATTCCGACTAGACAATAAAAAAGCACTATTGCCTAGGATGATTTCCTGCGCTTCTTTTTTCCTTTGAACATTATACCTATAATGACGGCCGATTTATGAACACCCCATAGTTAAACAAAACTTCATAACCCAAAAATCAAACCCATCGAAATACTAATAACAAAAATCAAAAGTTAGAAAAATCTTTGTTTAATTTTTCTCTCTAACACACCGCTTACCTATTCCGACTAGACAATAAAAAAGCACTATTGCCTAGGATGATTTCCTGCGCTTCTTTTTTCCTTTGAACATTATACCTATAATGACGGCTGATTACTATTGCCTAGGTTGTATGTGAGTTTAATTAGGTTTATCAACCTAATAGCCTTTTTATTTTTTTTCCCTGCCCTTATAAAAAAGCCCATGACGCAACCCACCGATTATAATCGGTCGGTCGCTCAAAAAAAATCCCAACCGACCGATATATGGTTGGGTCGCTTGGGTTGTGAAGTATGGGTCGGTCGATTCTGAATTGCAACATCGGTCCTTGGAACGACCGACTTTCCAAACTTTTTTTTTTTTTTTTTTTTTTTTTTTTTTTTTTTTTTTTTTTTTTTTTTTAATTCGGTTTAATAAAAAAAATGTGTGTTTATTTGTATGTGTTTTTAGTTGCAGAAGAAGAATGTTTGTTTTCATTTTAATCCTTTCTTTCTTTTTTTCATAACAAAAGCGCCCATCAACCACCAAAATTATGGCACTAATTCTAAAAACATTAATTATAAAACATTTAGGGTGCGTTTAGTTGGTGGAAAACACCCTTGTTTTCCACAAAATGTTTTGTGGAAAACAAGGAAAACAGAGATTGCGTTCAAATAAGGGTTTTTCAACAAAATGTTTTGTAAAACACAAAATCCCTTATTTCCCAGCTTAACAAGGAAAATTACAAAACAAATTTGAGTTGTTTTCCTTGTTTTCCTTTGTAACCCCCAACTCTCCCTCCTCTTCTTCAAAATAGAAATACAAACATCAACTAAACGCGTTTTCTATATTTCAAGTGTTTTGTGAAGATAAATTTCCCTTTCAAATTTTAAAAAACTAAAGATAGAAAATAAGAGATTTTTTCCCCAACTAAACGCACCCTTATTTATTACCAAAACCGTTTGCCAAATTTTGCTTTTTCTATATTTATTTATTCAATTCAAATTTTAAGGTCATATTTATACATATTTTATCATAACTAGCAGGATACTCGCGCGTTGCGATACATTGCAATTAAAATCTTTAGTGATAAATGTTTTTGAGTTCTATATTTTACGATACAATAGTTTTACGGATGACGACAATTTTGGTTTTGAATAATTTTAACAAGTTAACAAAACTGTAGACTATCCACGTAATGTTGTGGAAATACATAGGCGGTAGCTGGTATCTTGTGAAAGTATGAGGTTAAAGTAGCTGACAATGGCTCGTAGTCGCAAATTATTTTTACATAATGTGTTTGTCTAACGGATGCCCTCAGAGCAAGGTTTAATGTCACTATAAAAGGAAACTTTGAGTTTATTTAATTAAAGATCATATTTAAATATGGTAATTTATAAGTTTCATTAATGTGCATTAAATGCAAATTTTAGTGTAAAAGGAAAGTTTGTGTTTAATAAATGCGGTTTAAGCAGTGCCCTCAGGGAACTCGTTAGTCAATCACATAAATAATACTCCCTCCGTCCCATATTAAGTATTCACAATGGAATCTTGGGATATCCCAAATTAAGTGTCCATATTGTATTCCAACCAATGAGATGAGACTTCAGTGGGTAAAAATGATATTTGATTGGTGGAGAGTGTAGTTAATGGAATTTCCTAAAACTTTGTGCATTTTAAAAGTGGATACTTAATATGGGACGGAGGGCGTGACACCATAGCGAATTCTAAAAATCACTTACATCATGTTAAGAGAATTTAATCCTCTGAAAAAGCACCATGTAAGTTTTTATGGCACTTATTTGAATTATTAACAATACTTATTATATTTATCTCACATATGTAGAAGATACAAGTAAAAGTATACTTATAAAGATAAAGAAAACCTAAATGTTCAAGAAACCATTTGTGGTAACTTTAAAGAGTATTATTATTATTATTACATAAATATATGTAATAAATATAAAAAAATATAATTAGCACTTAACACTCAGCGCCCTTGCATCCTTTGCTTTGAAAAATCTTCCAATTTTTATAAAACACATTTTTTAGTTTTTATGGTAAGTCTTATCAAAAAATTATAAAAGATGTTTATGTTGGTTCTTGAGGCACTCTTACGATTTAATACCATTTTTCGAACATTGTAATTTAGTATGCATTTTGAAACTCTATTGATTTAATAATATCGTTTTTGGACGGCTTTTATTGGATAGCCGAACCGGCGGCAGCTCCGGTTCCCGTTTGAACTCGTTGGTCTGGTCCGGTTTTTAAAACAATATGTATCATCAACTTGTTCGCATATAATTTGTATAAAACTTTGGTGTGTTTTATTAGTTTATACAAATTGTATAATATCGTATTTTAAACATTAGGGGTCTTTTGAAAATAACATTTATTAGGTAGTTATGGTTATATAGGTTTTTTTTGTCTTTTATTAAATTACATTGTACTTTTTTTTTTATTAATTTTAAAAAAAAAAAAAACATGTCTATCAAAAGTGTTATAAAGTGTTTTAACAAATACTATTATAAATATACTTATTAAAATTTGTTATATTTTGTCTTAATATTTTAAATCTTCCATTTTAAAAAGGTCCCAAATACTTTTTAATGTAGTATGAAAGCTATATATCATTCTATTAGAGCATGTTCAACTCTAACGCAACAAGTGCGTTAAAGGGCAAAAGAGGTGCGTTAAAGCCACGTTAACCCTTGAATGGGTGTTGCGTTAACGCAGCGTTAAGAGTTTAACCCCTTAACGCTGCGTTAAGGGTAAAAAGAAAAAAAAAAAAAAAAATCACTTTCGCCTCCTAAAGTAGCCGTTGAATTCTTTTTTTTTTTTTTTTTTTTTTTTTTTTTTTTATTATTTTTTTTTTTTTCAAGTTTTGTAAATGGATATGTTATGTATTTATTTATGTAATGTATTAATATATATGTGAACTTGACAATAGAGTTGTAAAGTTTTTATAAAACTTGTAATGTTTTATAAAAACTTGTAACGTTTTCTAAAGTAGGAAATTAAAATACATTAAACATCAAATAGAAATACATTAAACGTCAAATAGAAATTATATTAAACTACGATACGGAAATTAAAACAAAACTACAAATGAAACTACGATACGGTACGGTAATGGAACTACAAATTAATGGAAGGAATCATCTGAGACCCAACCGTCTTCACTCGAAGAGGAATCATTTGAGAACCAACCCATTTCCCAGTTCTTTCTCCGTTCTTCTTCATCCCTGGCTTGCTGCTCCAAACGAGCAGCTTCCTCTTCTAGTTCACGTATTTCCATTTCTCGCCGGACTTCCTCATCTTGATCCAGTTGTTTGAGTTCATCTTCAGTTAGACCAAATGGATTTGATTCTTGTTCGACAACTGGTGGAGTGTTCACCGGTTCATTTTCTGGTTGGAAAACCGGAAAGATATCTTCCGGCGGAGTATTGACTGCTTCATGTGGTGGACTTAGAAATTGTTGGGAAAAATCTTGGCGAGAAAGACTAGGGAATTGTTGGGAGAAATCTTTTTTGAAAGACATTTGCAGTGATTAAAGGTTCAGTTTCGATCTTGAATATGTAAAGTTTGAATGTGTTTGTGTGTGAGAAAACTGTGATAAGTGTGGGGTATTTATAGGCTAGACATTTGCCCGTTTTTTAAATTTGAATTTGAATTTATAAAATTTAAATATATCTCGCCCTTTCTTTAATTTGAATTTAAAATTTTAAATTTTAAATATCCCGCTCGTTTTGTTAATTCGAATTTTGAATTTGAAAGTTAATTGTTAACTGAAGTATTAATTATAGTTTAATGGTTGATTTTGAAAATTGTTGAGTTAAAGGTGAGTTAAGGGTAAGTTATAATTGAAAGAGTTTTAAGGTGAGTTAAAGTGAAAAGGTTAAAGCTGAGGTGGCAGGTGTGTTAAAGTTTAACCCAGGTTATGGTTGGAAATGCCTTTATAAGTTCCAAAGGGTCACGTATCCAAAATTATGCGACATTACCTCTTTAAATGTTGCCACATCATATGTTTAATTTGAGTAAAAAATAAATAAATATTTGTTTTTATTCAACTTGTTTCATTTTCCAAATGATAAGTTATTATTTTCAACTTAAAAAGCCACTAAAGTATTAAAACTTACCAACAAAATAACAAAAATTGGAAAGTTGTTCTTGAGTGTACAGACTATTTTTCTATCAACGTGGCAAACTTTATTTTTTTCTTAACTTTTAAAAGGGCACTAAAGTATTAAAACTACTAACTAAATAACAAAAATTGACTAACTTGTTCTTAGGTTTTGAAGTGCAAAAAGTATTTATGATCAGCATGGCAAACTTTATGACATTAAAAAAAAAAAAAAAAAAAAAAAAAAAAAAAAAAAAAAAAAAAACTTATTTACATAAGCCTTGTTACTTGGAGCGAGAGAAGCTAAATGCATATTTGATACTTAAAGCAAAGAGCTCGTATTTTTCTTGGGTCGCACGACCAAAATTTGTAACTATTTTCTTTTTGTTCATGAATGAAACTAAATAAAGTAAACTCAAAAATAGAATATTGATGATAATTTGGTAGGGCACACAAAATTACTACTCGTTGTTTAATTAACACTAATGGTGATTAGCTATATAACTTGAGTGGAAACCACCCATATACGTAGTATTTGTTTGCAAGGTACAAATTGTTGGATATTTTAGTGTAGTTGGATTAACTTGTTTGATCAATTTAGTCATAATAAGACATCATTTAGGCTTAGAGGTGCGGAGTGTACGCCTATTTGAATTTATTATGATCTTAGGGGCGAAAGCCCCTAAAGGACAGGGGTCCGGGGGCAGCGCCCCTGGGAGCAGGGTCCAAGGGGCATATTTTGACAACTTTGAAAAAGTTCCTAAGAAAATTAAATTTTCAGAAATTAAGGGACTAATTTTGACAATTTTGAAACCTATAGAAAACTGTTTAAAAGGCGATTATTAGCCCTAATCCCTGACAGATATTTCGTATGTTTTTCTTTGGTCATTATTATTCTCTCTAGTTCATCAATCTCAAACAAAAAACATTCAAAACGTTTTCAATATCTGAATTGTATCCGATTAAATAATTCGGGAGAACCACCGAATTGATTCGATTTGAAAGTGTTCACACACCTTTCAGAGATTCAAATAATATCCGGTTGTGTTCGTTTATTCTGTTTATCCCCTACAAAGATCGAATCAATTATTGAAGATGATGAACCCTGATTCTGTGAAGGATATGAATAAGAACTTTGTGAAATTGGATAAGTTTTTTGGGCAGGATTTTCGTAGATGGCAGAAGAAGATGCACTTGTATCTCACGAATTTGAAAGTGGTATATGTTCTGAGTACCCCATGCCCCGTGGCTGTTGAGAATGAAACCTTGGAACAGACTCGTAATCGTTCAAAGTGGGAAAACGCAGACTACATATGTCGTGGTCACATTCTTAACGGTATGTATGATTCCTTGTTTGATGTTTATCAAAACGAAGAGTCTGCAAAAGAATTATGGGATTCCCTTGAAGCCAAGTATATGGCAGAAGATGCGTCTAGTAAGAAATTTCTTGTTGGTAATTTTATAAACTATAAAATGGTAGACACTAGGCCTGTCATGGAACAGTATCACGAATTGCAAAGGATATTAGGACAGTTTGCACAATATGGTATGAAAATGGATGAATCAATTTCTGTTTCTAGTATCATAGATAAACTACCCCCCTCTTGGAAAGATTTTAAAAACAATCTGAAACATAAGAAAGAGGAATCGAATCTGGTTGAACTTGTAAGTCATTTCCAAATTGAACAATCCATACGTGATATGGAAAAAGGGTTATGTTGGTGGTACTAAAACCATGACTGGTTCTTCTGTGAACATGGTGGAGGAGGGTGAATCATCCAAGGCTGGTAAAGGGAAACGGAAATTTCAAGGCAGTAACAATAAAGGTTCTGATAAGAAACAAAAATTGACCTGTTGGAAGTGCGGTAAGACTGGGCACTTGAAGAAAGACTGCAGGTCTGGAAAGGGTGGAGGTAAAGGGAAAAACGAGGCTGGTTCAAGTGGATCCAAGGATCCCGAAAAGCAATCAGGTTCGTTTTTGGTTCCTTGTGATCATTCTGTTGAGAATTATTATGTGTCAATAATCTCTTAAACATTTTTTGTACATGATGATGATATCTCATGGTGGATGGATTCAGGAGCAACATATCATGTTTGCAAAGATCTCCGATGGTTCAAGGATTTCAAACCAATTGAAGATGGATCTTTACTAAAGATGGGCAATGTTGCTACTGAACCAATTAAAGGAATAGGATCTGTTCTTTTAATCTTTACTTCAGGAAACTCTTTATTATTGAATAATGTATTGTATGTACCTGGAATTTGTAAGAACTTAGTATCTGGTATTGTCTTGAACAATTATGGTTATAAACAAGTGTTGGAAAGTGACAAGTATATCTTGTCATGACATGGTACCTTTATTGGCTTTGGTTACTTGAATGACATGTTTAAATTAAATTTGGATGTTTCATTTGTTAATAATTCTGTTTGCATGGCTTTTACTAGTTCTAGCAATAATTGTGGTAAATCTGAATTATGGCATGCTAGACTAGGACATGTACATTACAAGAGATTGATAGACATGTCAAAAATGAGTCTAATACCTGCTTTTGAATTGAATGGTGAAAAGTGTAAAACTTGTATGTTGACTAAGATTACTAGACAACCTTTCGCCAAAAATGTCATTAGAGATACAAAGGTATTAGAACTTGTACACAGTGACTTATGTGATTTTTATTTAACTCCATTACTTGGTAATAAAAAGTATGTACTTACTTTTATTGATGATGCTACTAGATACTGCTATGTTTACTTGTGTCATACAAAAGATGAAACTCTTGATAAATTTAAAATCTATAAAGAGGAAGTAGAGCTTCATCATGGTGTGAAGATTAAAATACTTCGCACTGATAGGGGAGGTGAGTATTATGATCCAGTGTATTTCCAATCTACTGGTATAATACATCAGACGACTGCTCCATATACACCACAACAAAATGGTGTGTCTAAAAGAAAGAATAGGACATTAAAAGAAATGGTTAATTCCATGTTATGCTATTCTGGCCTAAGTGACGGATTTTGGGGTGAGGCTATGTTGACAGACTGTTATTTATTGAATAGAGTTCCTAATAAAAGGAACAAGATAACCCCTTATGAACTTTGGCATAAAAAGGTACCAAAACTGAGTTATCTCAGAGTTTGGGGTTGTAGAGCTGTGGTAAGATTGACTGGCCCAAAAATAAATAATATAGGTCAAAGAGGTATAGATTGTGTATTTATTGGCTATCCTGAGAATTCTAAGTGCTATAGGTTCTATGTCATAGAACCTAATGATTATGTATCCGTGCACTCTGTTATTGATTCACGAGATGCTGATTTTGGCAATGAGGATAGATTTACATCTTTACCTAAACCTGCAGACACGATTGCAAGTTCTAGTAACTTTGGTACATCTGACCAAGTGACTGATACCCCTCCTGAGCCTTTTGAGACTAGGAGGAGTGTAAGAGCAAGAAAAGCCAAATCTTTTGGTGATGATTTCCAACTATATTTGGTTGAAGGATCAAGGAATGAAATTAACTTTCAATATCAATATTGTTTTAATGTTGATGATGATCCGAGGACCTACAGTGAAGCTATGGCTTCAAGGGATGCTGCATTTTGGAAAGAGGCAATCCAAGATGAGATTGACTCTATTATGCACAATAATACTTGGAAATTGGCTGATTTACCACCTGGGTGTAAACTATTGGGTAGTAAATGGATCTTCAAAAGGAAGATGAAGGTGGATGGAAGCATAGATAAGTATAAAGCCAGATTGGTTATCGAAGGCTTTAGACAAAAGGAAGGCATTGATTTCTTTGATACATATCCTCATGTTGCTAGGATTACCACCATTAGATTATTGTTAGCACTTGCAGCTATACATAATCTTGTAATTCACCAAATGGATGTTAAAATAGCCTTTCTGAATGGTGAATTGGATAAAGAGATTTACATGAAACAACCTGAAGGTTTTATCATGCCTGGTAATGAAGATAAGGTTTGCAAATTGGTTAAGTCTCTTTATGGTTTGAAGCAAGCCCCCAAGCAGTGGCATCAAAAGTTTGATGATGTTGTTTTGTCTAATGGTTTTGTATTAAATCAAGCAGACAAGTGTGTATACAGCAAGTTTGATGCTTCTAGTAAAGGAGTAATCATTTGCTTGTATGTAGATGACATGTTGATCTTTGGTACTGACCAAGATCAAGTTGATACAACTAAGGAATTCTTGTCCTCTAAATTTGATATGATAGACATGGGGGAGGCTGATGTGATTCTTGGCATTAAGATCATACGTGGAGAACATGACATTACTATCTCTCAATCACATTATATTGAGAAGATGTTGAATAAATTTAATCAAAAAAATTGTTCTCCAATAGGTACTCCTATGGATCCCACTACAAAACTTGTGCCTAATAAGGGAGTTGCTGTGAATCAACTTGAATATTCAAAGGCTATTGGATCTCTCATGTATGCTATGATTACTACTAGACTTGATATAGCCTTTGCTGTTGGAAAGCTGAGTAGGTATACTCACAATCCAAGTTTAATCCATTGTCAAACAATTAATCGAGTATTTAAGTACTTGAAAGGAACATATATGTGTGTGTATTTTCATATTTGGTTAAGAAAGAATATTATACTATCGATTGGTTTCATGTGAACAAAGGATTTGGTTACCATTTCGACTCAAAACTGGTTTTTGTTTAGAGTTTAGTTGCAATGACATAACTTAAGATCAATGTTTATTTGGTGTACATATTGTCAGACTCAATAATGTTGTTTAGTTCAAATACGTACCAAATTAATAAGCAATTAAGCACTGAGATAGATCGAAAAAGATTTTCTCTTTGACACCTTATCAGTAGTAACTAATAAACACTGAGATAGATGGACTAGCTAGCTAAGCATTTTAGCTAAACTGCTAAACTGAAACAAAGTGGTTTATAGTTGTAAACCTTCAAAGGGTAAACCAACTAACTTGCATATCTATGTCGCTCAGCTTTTAAGAAAGTTATAAATGGCTATGTACGCCAACATATTTAATATTTGGAGTAATACATTTGTTTTTGTTGTTCCCTTAACACGCTTAGAGTTAACTATAAAGTTAATCTATTTGTGTTTATGACTAATACAATATATTGATTAATTCTAACAGTTAATGAAACGTTAATATAAAAAACACACAGTATTTTCAACGTTTAAATTCTTATTAGAAATGAATCAAAGAATCTATTACCCAAGTGTTTTGCGGAACAAACACTTCTTCGACTTTTAACCACTTGAGGGATGGTTTTTCTGACCCAGATAAGACTTGTTCTTATCTTCTTAAAACCATCCCTCTTTTCCCGCCTTTTATTCAGGCATTAGGTTCTTCAGGCATTTGTCTTCAATCTTCAGTTGTTGTTGTTGTTGAGGAGACTGGGTTCAGTGAGCTCTTGTCTAAAGCTCACTGATCCATTACCTTCTTCTTCGTCTCAAGTAACACTTCAGTGAGTACCGCCTCACTGTGTGGTGAATCTTTCTTCTTAGACTCGTCCTGAGCATCTTGAAGGTAACTCACTGAGTGACTGTTCACTCAGTGACTTAGAATGTTTTCGGTTTAATTTACACTTAGCTTAATTTGTATTCAAATCTTGTTTTAACGACTCTTGGGTACTGAAGGACCCAACAATCTCCCCCTATTTGGATATAAATTATGCTTAAGTGTTTTTGATCAGTTATGAGTGAGCTAATGACTTCTGCTCATACTGAATGTACTAGAAAGTAAATAAGGACACTGAAATAATAAAAACATCATCTTATTAATATTATTACAAGTCCTAACAAAACTATACAAAGTACGAGGATAGTGGTGGTGTTGGCAGATTCATTCAGTCGATCTTATAACCTAGGGCTTCAAGCTTTGGCTTCTTGACTCTAGCTCATGCTGGTCAGGATGCTCTTGAATCTTTGTTCTCAGGTCTTGGCAGACCCTCACATTCTCAGGAGTCTTGATTGGTGAGGCCATCATGAGGAAACCCAGCATTGCCTTGATTCCTGATTGGTCAATATCACTCCATCTTTGGAAGGCTGGGTCTCCAAACTCATCAGTGAAGAACAAACCTCTTTCAGGTTGTTCGATGACCAAGTTGTTCCTGAATGGAACTCCTTCTGGGAGGGCTCTGTTGCAATCCAGACCAGGGACCTTAATCTCAGGCTCAGCTTCAATCTTCTTTCTCTTTCTTGAGGAAGACTGGGAGGGAGCAGGTTGTTCTGCTGAAGCAGGAAGAAGAGATGGAATACCAAGTTCCTGAGGTGTTGCTGCCAATCTTTCATACCTTAGAATCAGGGACTTCAACAGACCAGGGTCCACAACATTTGACTTTTTTGCTATCATTGGACCCAATTCATCTAATTAAGTGATCCCGAAGTCTGCGAATTTGAAGGGGTTATGAACCTCAAAGATTATTTTGTCAGCACTCCTGTAGACAGTTATAATGGCAGGCTTGGTGTTTCGGTGAATCTTGACATCAAGAATGGGTTCTGGCTTTAACCTGCTTGTCATGACCCACTGATATCTCTCAATCCTGTTCTGCCTAATCTCTTCAGCTCTCTTTAACCTTTCTTCCCTTTTCTCTCTGAGAGCCATCATCTCAGCAGTCTGAGCTTTCACGAAGGTCTCCCCACCTTTTCTTCCTGAAACAGCTTTTGGAGGCAACCCAATCTTTTTGGCCTCTTCGTGTACCACCTGAATAAGAGCAGCCTTGCTCGCCCTTTCTTCTTCAGCTGCCTTCTTCATTGCCTCCTCTTTTTCCATATGAGCCTGAATTTCCTCATTTGTGAGAAGTTGTATTTTTCCATTTACCTCATAAGGGACCCTGACTGGCTCATCAGGGTCTTGCCTTCTTTCAGAGGAAGCAGGCACCAAGATTGTAGACTCAGGCTCAGTGGTTGTGAGAATGCCCTTGCCTTTGTCTTGGCTGGATGAAGATGGGCTTGTCTCAGGAATCTCCCCCTCAGTGTGAGAAGGAGGTTGTTCAGGTTGTTCTTCAGTGACATTCTCCCCCTCAACTGTTGCTTGAGCCATGGTGAGAGCAAGAGTTGGTGCGCTCACTGAAGTTGAGGGAGCATCCTGACCTTTGAAAGCCTGATAAATCTCAGTCATCATTAACTTGATGTCTGAGGTGTCCTTCTGAAGAGTTGAGACCTTAGCCTCAAGAGAAGCTTGAGAAGCCTCTATTGCTGTCATCCTTGGCCCAAGGTTCCAAGCCAAGGAAGAAGAAGATGTAGCCCAAGATGCCAAGTGTGACTCCATAAGACCCAGGGAAGACTTGATGGAGTCCACAATAGAGCTGAGTCCCTGAAGATTGGAGGATCTCAGCATGTTTACCAGCTCAGCCAACTGAGTAGATTGTTGGTGGTAGGTCTCATAAGCCTGAAGAATTTTCCTGTTAAGCTCAGGGTCATCTTTCACTGACTCTTGAATAGTTTCAATGCTCTTGTGTCAGGGAGAAGGAGATAGATGACTTGTGCTCATTAACATCATCATGATAGGATTCCACTGATTCCTTCAGATAGACATAATGAACAGCAGCTTCAGTGTGTTGATCAAACAATTCTTCAGTTAGCCCAGTAAAGAGAGCATTGTTGGCCTTTTGTAGGAACCTGACCAATTGCCTTTCAGTAAGAGGAAGAATGTTGTCATACTTCTTGAGTTCAGGAGGGCAGGATGATTCAGAATCTGAAGAATGATCAGCCTGAGATTCAGATTCTTCACCATGAGGAGAAGACTGATGCGATTGTTCAGTAGGTTGGGCATCAGTCTCCATGTCATCACCTGCCTCAAAAACTTCCTCCTCACTCTCTTCCTTGAGCTCATCTTCAGAATCAAGAAGAGCCTGAATATCCACCATAGACTCAATCTCCAAAAAGTTATCCGGCTCCTCTTCAAAAGAAGAGTTGCCTTCGTTTTGGCCAGGTCCTGACCCCGCCATAAAAACTGAGTGGGTTTGCTCAGCCTGGCTAACCATAATAACTGATTTCTCAGCCTGGTGTTTGGGGTCAGTTCCCAAGAGAATGGATCCGCTTGAGGGGGTTATGGGTTCCGTATCAGCGGGTGGTTTATATCCCTCTGAGTCTTTGTCCCCCTTAGCGCCTTCAAGTCCTGATGGGTGTTTTTCAGAACTATCACGAGGCACTGTTTGTGATGATTGATGGACCCCCTTCCCATCAGGGTTGTTCTGCCCTTTTGGGGATTCAGGGTCCTTGACTCCCTGAGACCCTGAGTGTGATTTCTCAGGGACGTTAACGGGATGTGATTGGGTGTGGGTCCCCTTCCCAGTTGAGTAGTGCTGCCCAACCGAGGATTCAGGACCCTTTTCTCCCTCAGGCCCTGATTGTGATTTGTCAGTGCCTTCATCGGGATGTGATTGGGTGGAGGTTCCTGACTCTAGTGACTTGTTTATGTCAGTAGAGCCTTGAGGAAGAGGGGGTTTGCCCGAGGACACTGAGGATGATTTCTCAGTGCCCTCCGTTGCCGTTTGTTTTTTGGTCAAGAGGGTCTCAGTGACGGGTGTCTCAGAGGTCTCGGCCATATTTAACCCTTGTTTAGGGTTGTTTGAGGCATCAGTCTCAGTGGCGAGTGGTTTGGGTCTAACCACCTTACTAGACTGACCCTTCTTTTTCTTCTTCACCTTCTTTGTAGGTGAAGGTACTGGAGAAACAGCGTTCTCCCCCTGATTAACCACCAGCATGTAGTTGGTCAGGGCAATGGGTTGTACCTTAGTAATGCCACTCGTATAATTGGTCTTATGTAGGACGTCAGGTTTTGTACTTTCAACGTCAGACCTAACATAGTCAGGGCCTAATAGGTCCTGAAGCACGCAGGAAATAAACCTAGGATAAGACATAAGTCTTTGTCTAGATTTCCCTGAGAGCTTGGCAACAAGGTCACGGAAGATTATTCCTCCGATATCTATTTTTCTACCCTCCAGGAGACTGAACAACATCAATTGTTGTGATGAGTTCAACTGCTCCGTGGAGGATTTATTCCCTCCAAGGACCTGAATGATGAAGGTCATCAGGATCCTCCAGATAGGGTGGAACCAGGTTTTCACTATTGGAGCCTTCTCCAATAAGGCTCCTGCGGCCATTTCAGGCCGCTTAGGGTCATGAGGTCCTAGAAAAAGCAATTCTGCTTTAACCTCTTGGTCAGTAGGGTTGGGCTCAAAGGCCTCAGCGAAATCAAGACCAGTGGCCTTGATGAAGGTTTTGTAATCCAGGGAGAGGGTCCTTATCCCATTCATCACTGTGAATGTGATGATGGATTCTTTGGTGTCCTCAGGGCTGGTTGCCACTGAAGTACACCAGAATTCCCTCAAATAGTCATGGTAGATGACTGAGGGGGTCTTGGTGAATGCCGTAGCAAGAATGCAGTTTTGAAGATACTTCACTACATTCTTGTACGCATAGAACTTTTGAGGATAGGCAAAGTTTCCTACCACATTGTTCTTGGTGAGGTCTACACCCCCCAATGTGAATTCCACATTAGGGGCGTATTTGATAGCTTTAGAAGAAGCCATTTGTGTTGGTAGGTCTGGGTTAACAAATGATTCTGGGTTTCTAAAGGCTAAGAACACACACACAAGATTTAGTTTTTATGAAAGAAAAGGGCAAAATTTTGCTTAAGATTTCAAAAAAAAAAACAAAAAAAAAAACGTGTGTGTGTCTTTTTGTATGGGGTTATTTATAGGGAGGTGAAGTGGAGGGTAATTTGAGTATTAAGCGGATTTTATTTATTCAAAAAGAATGTTTGAAAACCATTTTGAATAAAATATTTTGGGATCCGCATTTAATGCCATCACTCAACTTTCTCTGGTTTGGCGCAACAGTCGAGGTGAACAGTTGAGCAGTTCTGCAAAAGTGTAATTTGCAGAGTTGAGTCATCACATATCTGTAATGTGATTGGAGATGCATTTAATGCCAAGTGGGAATGTGGGGGCTTAGAGGTGGAAGCCAGAAAGGCAAAAGAACAACTATTCTTATATTAAATAAGAATTCAGTTACCAACCTCGGACATTTACTAACTAGATACTTAGAGCATTTAAGTTAGTATTGAATGCCTCTTGAGGGCCCTGAATGACTTTTCATTCAGTGAACCTGTTTGTCAGGACTTGGGTTTAGTCACTGATGATTCTAGAGTTCAGGAATTTGGGTTTAATTCCTGAGGTTCAAGGGTTCAGGGACTTGGGTCTAGTTCCTGAGGAACAAGATTTCAGGAACTTGGGTTTAGTTCCTGAGGTTCAGTGAGTCATTTCACTGAAGAGCACATTGAGTCAGGGACCTGGGTTTTCAGAATTTACACTTATTTGGATGGAATCAATCAGTGGTCTGATTCTCAATATCCAACATTCCTAGTTCAGCTTTCAGTCTTGTGAAAGTTGGTTCATCCAATGGTTTGGTGAATATATCAGCTAGCTGATATTCAGTAGGAATGAAGTGTAATTCTATGTCACCATTCATGACATGGTCCCTGATGAAATGATATCTAATATCAATGTGTTTTGTTCTCTGATGAAGAACAGGGTTGTTTGAGATGGTAATTGCACTCGTGTTATCACAAAAGATGGGAACCATCTTGTACTGAATTCCATAGTCACTGAGTTGACTTTTCATCCAGAGTACATTTGCACAACAACTTGCTGCTGCAACATATTCAGCTTCAGCTGAGGACATGGCAACTGACTGTTGCTTCTTAGCACTCCAACAGACTAGTTTTCCACCAAGAATTTGGCAGGAGCCTGAGGTGCTTTTTCTGTCCATGTTGCATCCAGCATAGTCAGAGTCTGAGTATCCTTTAAGATCAAGGCCTGAACATTTTGGATAGTATAATCCAAGGCTTGGAGTACCTTTCAGGTACCTGAATATCCTTTTCACAGCAGTGATATGAGATTCTCTTGGGTCAGATTGATATCTGGCACACAAACAGACTGAGAATTGGATATCAGGCCTTGATGCAAGTAGATACATCAGTGATCCTATCATTCCTCTAAAAAGAGTTTGATTCACTGGTTTTCCAGTAAGATCAGGACCAAGGTTATTTGGGGGTACCATAGGAGTCTTGACTGAGGCACAGTCACTGAGCTCATACTTCTTCAGTAGGCTTCTGACATACTTCTCTTGACTGATAGAGGTTCCTTTATCAGTCTGCTTGATTTGCAGACCAAGGAAGTAGGTCAGTTCTCCCATCATGCTCATTTCAAATTTCTTTGCCATAAGTTTTTCAAACTGTTTGCAAAGTTTAAAACTTGTTGAGTCAAAGATGATGTCATCAACATACACTTGTACAAGTATGACATCATTATTTGTCTTGTAGATAAACAGTGTGTTGTCTATCTTGCCTCTGACAAATTTATTTTGGATCAGGAAGGCTGAAAGGGTTTCATACCATGCCCTGGGAGCTTGTTTCAGTACATAAAGGGCTTTGTTAAGCTTGCAGACATAGTCAGAAAACTCATGGCTTTCAAATCCAGGAGGTTGCTGAACATAAACTTCTTCTTTCAGTGAACCATTTAAGAATGCACTTTTAACATCCATTTGGTACACCTTGAAGTTCATGTATGTAGCAAAAGCAAGGAAGATCCTGATGGCTTCCATCCTTGCTACTGGTGCAGATGTTTCTTCATAGTCAATGCCTTCTTGTTGATTATAGCCTTTGGCTACAAGTCTGGCTTTGTTCTTAATGACTATGCCATTTTCATCAGATTTGTTTTTGAATACCCATTTCATGCCAATGACTGAAACATCTTCAGGACATTTGACCAAGGTCATTACCTTGTTTCTGTCAAATTATTCCAGTTCATCATGCATGGCCTGAACCCAACTTGGGCGATTAAGTGCTTCATTGACACTTTTGGGTTCTATTGTGGAAATAAAGTCCACAAATAGGCATTCATTGACTGAGGCTGCTCTCAGTTCAGCAACCATGCTTCTTGTGAGCATGCCTTCAGTAGGCTCACCAATTATATTGACAAGTTCTATATCCTGAGACCTAGTCCAACTGTCCTGAGGTCTTGGAAACTGATTAGAGCTTGTAGAGGCCTGATGGGTAGGATCATGATCAGACACATGATGATCTTCAGTATCTTGAGTGTCTGAGTGGGTTGACTCATCACTGTGATTGTTTGTTTCCTGAGCATTTTGTACTGACTGAATGATTTCATCAGTACTTCTTTGTGCTTCAACAAACTTAGTAATGGTTGGGTAAGGAAGGTTATAGGGAATGATGTAATAGGAGATGTCAACATTTGCTTGGTACTTAGTGGAAGGACCATTTTCAGGATGATGTTCATCAGGAGGGGATCTTGATGATTCATCAATTCCTATCTCTTCCACTGAGGTGTTAGAGACACTGATTGCATCAGTGCTCTCATCAAATGTAACATGAAATGTTTCCTCAGTATGCTGTCTCCTAGTGTTGAACACCCTTAAGGCCTTTGAGACAAGAGAGTATCCCAGGAAGTATCCATCATCAGCTTTGGCATCAAATTTTCCTAAGTGATCCTTGTTATTATGAATAAACACAGGACACCCAAAGACATGGAAGTAGCTGATGTCAGGGATTCTACCCTTGAATAATTCATAAGGAGTTTTGCTATGTCTCTTGACAATGATGGATCTGTTTTGTGTGTAACAGGCAGTCTTAACTGCTTCAGTCCAAAAGTGTTTGGAAATGACTGATCCATTTAGCATTGTCCTGGCTGCTTCAATGAGGGTTCTATTCTTCCTTTCAGCCACACCATTTTGTTCAGGTGTGTAAGGTGAGGAAATTTTTTGTGAAATTCCTTTCTCATCACAGAAACATTCAAGTTCATAATTTTTGAACTCTGTTCCATTGTCAGTCCTAATCTGTTTGACCTTGATGTCATTTTGATTTTCAATGTTCCTGACAAAGGACATTATTGTTTCAGCTGCCTGACTCTTTTTGATCAGGAAGTATACCCAAGTGTATCTTGAGTATTCATCCACAATGACTAGAGTATACTTCTCATGGTTAATGGATCTAGGACTGATTGGTCAAAATAGATCCATATGGAGAAGATTTAGGCAGTTCCTGATGGAAAAGTTGGTTTTGGTTTTAAAGGATGCTCTGTGATGTTTACCTTTTTTACAAGCTGAGCATGATTTATCATTTGAAAACACAAGATGGTAAGCTAAGGACCTTGTTTTGTTTCACAAGGTTGTTTATGTTTTTGAAGTTCAGGTGGGAGAGTCTCTTATGCCAAAGCCAGTTGAGAGTGTCAGTGGCCTTGGTAAAGAGACAAGTTCCATTCTGAGTTAGACTGGACATGTCCAACACATAAACATCATGTCTTCTTGGTGCAATAAGGACAATTTACTTATTAGCATTGAAGATGATTCCTTGTTTATCATCAAACTGAACTATGAATTTAGCATCACATAGTTGACTGACACTAATCAAATTGTATTTAAGACCATTTACATAAGCTATCCTAGTAAAGACTATACCATTGCAGTTTACTGAACCATAACCTTCAGTGAGACATGATGAGTTATCAGCAAATATCACTTTGGGTCCTGATTCATCAACATACTTGTGCAGATACTCCTTCACACCAGTCATGCTCTTTGAACATCCACTATCTAGATGCCAAACAGGATCCCTGGCATGTTTCTGCACAAATAGTAAACTGGGTTAGTTCTTTCTAGGACTCCACTTCTTGGAGGGCTTAGCTTTGGGGGTCTTTTTAGCATTTACAATTGATTTATGGTTAGTGGTGAAGTGGACTGAGCTACCACAAATTATGCATTTGATTGCAGATGTAGACTCAGTAGACTGAGAGGCTGACAATGTCATGCCTCTTTTGGCCTGAATGACCTTATCACGTCCTGAGGTGTCATGAGTGGGACCTCCACTATTTTCACAACAATTGTCAATTTGACAACCCTTAGGAAGATGATCATTGAACCCACAGAAGGGGCAAGGTGCAAAAGGCTTGGCCTTTTGTTTCTGTTTCTGTTTAGAATCAGAAGGGTAGTTTAAAGACTGAGCTTTAAGGCTTGCCATCTTTGATGTGACTGAGTGTGTTTTATGATCAGAGGTCCTGTGATCATCCTTTTTGCAAATCATGCAGTAAAGAATTCTATAGCAATCATCAGTGATATGATTGGTATAGTTACACAGTTCACATCTTTTCAGGGGTTTTGAGGGTTTGGGTTTGGTTTTTGAGGAAGCTAGTTTTTGTTCCTTCTTGGATTGAGAAGGTTTCTCAGAAGATGCAATCTTCTCACCCAGCTTTCTGACCATTTCAGCCAACTGATCAAATTTTGAGTCAGGGCTTTGGGTTATTACTTCAGAAGGGACTGAAGATGGTGAGTCATCAGTATTTACTGAGACTTCAAGTGTTGGTCTTTTCAGGATTGTTTTCCCATTCCTGACCTCTCCTTTGGAGAGTGTTGAGAGTAGACCATTGGTGGGAGGCCTAAGTTAGGTGCAGCACCCTGAAGGGTATTCAGTGGTGGGAGTGGTTGATATGATTATGATTCAGACTCATTTACTGACTCAGTATTACTGAGTTGTTCAGTGAATTCAAGCTTACTGAGTTGTTCAGTAAGTCCAAGCATATTTTTCAAAGCCTGACTTTCAGGAAGCAAGATCTTTTCAGTCTCAAAGTTTGGTAACTTACTGACTGGGTTGTCACTGACAATCCAGTCATTTGACTCGGGAAGCATTTCTTGCTCAAATGATATGCCAGCTGGAACAAAGGTCAATTCACTGGGACATACATAGGGGTTAACCATGTGATGGTCAATTCCTATTGTTTTCCTAGGGATTAAACCCACAGTATCAAAGACCTTGGGGTTCTTTTTGGTCCAACCTTGGATGACAGCCTTTTCTTTGTTAAGTTCAGTTTGTAGGGCTTGATTTTGTTTCAAAATTTCAGTGTTCTGAATTTGTAGAGTAATTGTTTCTAATTTGGCTTGCTTCAGTACAAGCAATTCATCTCTACATTTATTCAATTCTGACACTATGTTGTTATATTTTGAAAACATGTTAAGCATTTGTTCCTCAACAAATTTAAGATCTACACAAATATAATTCATGTAAGACTGCCAATCAGAATCATCATCCATAGAAAGTAAAGTGTTTACCTTCTTCATGGTGATGTTTATCCACTCTCCATTCCTTGCATGGCTTTTCCCAACAGCCACCTGATCACCTTCAGAGAGTGCCATCAGTGCACTCACTCTAATTTCCTCATCTGAGGAGACCTCTTCTTCATCCCAATCATAAGCTTCAGCTACTAAAACCTTGTTCTTTGCCTGAACAGGTTTGGATGTTTGAGCAGCCTGAGACATAGAGGGATTAGTTTCAAGAATTGCAAGTTTAGCCTTAGCTTTCCTATATTTTGCTTCAAAGTCTTTTTGACCCTTATTTTGAAATTGTTGGGTCGACTGAAACATTCTAGGTTGAAACTTGCTAGTTCCTGAGGAACTATTTCCTGAGAATTTGTAAGAGGGTTCTGAGATGGTTTTAGAATAACAGTCCCTAGCAAAATTACCCTTTTTACCACAATTAAAGCATTCAGTGGTTTCATTTGTTTTTCCTTTTGAAAAGTTGGACTGGTTTCTTTTGATGAAACGTTTTGAACTAGCAAGGAGTGCCCTCTCTTGGAATTCCAAGTTTAAATCTTTCAGGTACTCATCACTAGTCCTTTCATCAATTTCATCCTCAGAATCCTCTTGAAAGTCCTGCACAACACCATTAGTATAAAAAGCAGTTGATATGGGTGTGGAGGTCAAGGCCTTTTTGGACTCAAGAGCTTTTGAGTCAGGGTATCTCCTTGAGATTAAGTTGTCTTCATAGACAAACTTCCCATAGATCTCAGGGAGCTCAGAGTCTGAATGTGATTAACATTCCTCAGGCCTTGTGAGAAATTTAGCCACTTCTCAGGGAGACTGTTGACAAAGCCAACATTTGTCTCATGCTTAGACAAAACTACACCATCATTTGATAGTTCGTTTATCAAAGTCTTGTATCTGGTATAAGTCTGAGAGAGACTTTCAGAGTCTTTTTCCCTGAAAGTATTATACTCAAGTTTCAGGTCCATGACCCTGTTTTCCTTGGTATCTGAGGGACCCTCAAAGCTATTGACCAAGTCATCCCAAGTTTGCTTGGCTGTTGAACAGTTGATGACTGATTCCATTATATCGTCAAGAAGACATGATATAATGATGCTTTTCAGGCGTTGGTCTTGATTGACCACCCTCCTCTCATCAATGGTCCATTGAGCCTCAGGCTTGTTTAGACCTTCAGCAGTCTTTGGGACATAGGGACCATCTTTGACACAAGAGATGTAGTATGGTTCCATACCAGTCAAGTAGCAAAGCATTCGCTTTTTCCACTTGCTAAATTTACCAGCTTCAAGTCGTGGGGCAACTGCTGAAAAGCTTCCACCCTTTTTGTCGACTAGCTGGGGCACATTTGCATCAGTCATAGTAAGATCTTGGTTTTAAAAACCTTGAGCACTCTTGGTTAATTTTGAAAGATTTTATAAACCAGAGGCTCTGATACCACTTGTTGTTCCCTTAACATGCTTAGAGTTAACTATAAAGTTAATCTATTTGTGTTTATGACTAATACAATGTATTGATTAATTCTAACAGTTAATGAAACGTTAATATAAAAAACACACAGTATTTTCAATGTTTAAATTCTTATTAAAAATGAATAAAAGAATCTATTACCCAAGTGTTTTGCGGAACAAACATTTGGGATTGAATAGACAAGTGATGCGTGCGATGTGTCGTTGCGGTTTAGCAGTATTAATGCCTACTCAAGTTTTAAATTTATATTTAGCCGACTTATCAATAACACACACACTTAACGAGCAGTGTACCCGGTCAGTATGAATATAATGGTAAGTAGAGTGTCGATCACTAAGAGTGGAACGTATTATCTCGTTATTCTAATCAGTATTTTAATATATTAAGTTAGCTATACAACCTATTCTAACGCAAGGGGGGTCAGCCTGAGAGACTGGCACGATTTGGTTGCAATTAAATAATAAACTAAACCAATAGGCACGAATCAGCGAATAGCACACACGTACACAGATAAATACTTGAGACAATAAGAGGGCTGTCCTGATGATAAGTAGTTTGTCACTTGTTTTATTGCTAGTGTTATATGAAGTGTATAGTTCGATGCAACGCACCGAGATTAAGTCCTTTCTCGTTGGTTCTAATCTTATCGGCGAGTAAACCCTTAATGATTACTTATGACTATCCCATTTATCTTTCTCCTACTTTTCTACAGACCATAGAATGCATAGGCGATCTAATAAATAGGCGAGGGCAGAGGCATGGCGACCCGATCAACGCTCAGCTAGACACAGAGGTTATCAATGCACTAATAAAAGTCACCAAAGACATCAACATATAAACTTTAATTAATGAGAAAGCAGTTTTAAGGGAGTGCAATCTTTCCGTTGTCACATTACACAAGCCACCAATCTTGATGAATTAAAGTTTACTAACACAATAAAACAAAACTACTTAATGAATTAAACACATGCAGCACCTTCTTACAGCTCTTGTATCTTTGATTTGAGTGTGTCTTGTGCTCGCTATTCGACTGAATTCGTCCTTGGTTTCTGTACTTCGGTCTTCGTATATAATATGTGTCACGAAATTCGTCTGGTCTTGGGGTATTTATAGTTTCTGTCTGAGGGTAGGATGCGGCGCATCTAGTAAGTAGATGCGGCGCATTTACTTAACTTCGCGTGGGGTCCAAGATTATAATATTCAGGAATATTCGTACACCGCCAGAAGATGCGGCGTAACTCCATTTATAGATGCGGCGCATGTCCTCTTGTATCTTGGATCGTATCTGGTGAAATATTGATAGTGATGCGGCGCATGTCATAAGTGAGATGCGGCGCATCTGGAGCAGAATAGTCTTGATCTTGTACATTTAAGTAGACTCTTAACTTCTTGCATGTTTTGCTCCATAATTAGCCCAAAATCGCCAAGTTTCACCAAATACTTGTTTTTACCTGAGAATTACAAAAGTAAACGATTAAGTATCAATCCTCATACATAATATAATAAAACAAGTCAAATTAATAGGATAAATGATAGTAATAATATGTACTTATTTGAGTTCATCAAATATCCCCCCACTTGAACTTTACTTGTCCCCAAGTAAACCTTAGAATTAATCTTATGAAAATGTATCCTAAAAGATATTAGGATTTATTTTTATATTTAAGCATGTATTCATTTTTGTCATAATCACACAACTAAACACTTAACGAATTAGAAGTAGAATAAAATATTTCGATAAAAGCAAATCTAATCGTTTAACTGTCCAGTCGCGACGAATATTCTATCATAAGCTTGGCAAGTATACACATCTCCCCCACTAAAGCAAAGGAATAACAAGTCTAAAGCGGTAAAAAGGGTTTTCAGGTTTAAGGGTTAATCATTCTTAATCACTATCGATTTCAAATTCCAGAAAAGGCGACAAAATCACAAATACATAATCGAATCCACGAACACGATACTTGCAATTGCTCAAATCCTTAACTCGAATAGGCTAAAGATAGGTCCAAACTTCACCAATAATAATATATCAAAAAGGGCGACAAAATCATAAATACATAGCCGAATCCACGACTACGATACTTAAGATTGCTCAAATCCCTAATCTTAATAAATCAAAGGTTTGGTTGGATAAAGAATAATAAAGGGCATGGATAATATTTGGGATATAAATTGGTGTAAAATGAAAAATAAACAAAAAAAATAAATTAAAATCCTAAGTGTGGTTAATCACTATCCCAACCATCCCATGAATAAGACTCATATCATTGAATAACTCACGCTTTAACACTTGAAACACACGCTTTAGGTAGACACGAATTATACTCAACAAGATCTTAATCAAAGAATAAACCTTAGTTGACATTCCCATAACTGCCAACTCCCATTCAATCCATAAATATATAACAACTAGTGGTGATATCGACCACTTACATAACTTTACATCGTTGGTTAAAACAAACATCCAACTTTCTTCTTTTTTTTTTTCTTTTTTTTTTTTTTTTTTTTTTTTTTTTTTTTTAATTTAATAACATAAACATAGATGTGTAAAAATTTCACCACATCACCAAAACAATAATTCTGGATAATTTCTCCATACTTTTCATGACTTCAGAAATAACGGTAATAGTGAAAGTAGTAAACACACGAAAAATAAACTCAAAGATATACAATATTTACTTTCACTCCAATTGCATTGTGCAATTTCCCGACCTAACCATAGATAATGAATTACGCACGCCAACACAGGTAATGTAAGGAAACACACTTTGCCTAAAGCAATTAACCAACCACGGATTTTAATCTACAGGGTAGGCTAAGGTGTAAGGGTGTAACGAAATATTTTAACAAAGGTGTAAGAAACGAAAGGAATGGCTCTGAGTGTTTTTCTAGGGGTATCTTACTCTAAAAATGAGAGTAACAAAAGGGTTTATACGGTGGTTAACTAACCAGTGTAGTTAGCTAATAACACATAACATATAAGGTTATTTGGGTGTAATCCTAGAAATTTACCAATTTAGACAAGTCATTCCAATTATATAAAATAATACTTATTATGGTGGTCTCGAATAGTATACAAGCCAAGTTCTAAAGTTTACAAGTCACCGGCACACTCATAGATTTGTGAGTTTTGAAAAATCACAATTTTTGAAAATAACGTCGTGTGTGCAGCTATGCAACTTAGACTTTAAACAAAAACATGCTAAAAAATTTTAAATTTTGATATATTAAGCACATTTTAAGCATATTTTGAAAAGTTTAGGACAAGTAAGTGTTAAGTGTTCTAATTCTCCAATCCCCCCACTTAAGTTAAACAACGTCCTCGTTGTTTGTATCAAAGGTTAAAAACTGGAAAATAAAAGAATTAGAACAGAAAAACTCCCCTGAGATTTGCTCGGTATGATCCTCCATTTGTATAAGAGCAAAAATCAACTTCTTGTGGATTAGAACGTTTAAGTTTCATATTAGATGTATCCACAGGAAATGCAGGAATCTATAATACCACCAAGGCTTTAAAACACACCTAAGATAAGAAAGGTTCAAACTTGCATAATACATTAGTAGTTAGGTAAAAATAAAACATAAAAGTTAAAAATGAAAATCATCAGGTCAGTCGATGCGCCGTATCTTATGGAAGAAGATACGCCGTATCGAGCCTGGAATAAATACGGATCAGAATAGAAGATGCGCCGCATCCTTAACCAGGGATGCGCCGCATTAAAATAAACTGATAAAAAGTTTTAAAGTCGAAAAGTAAAAATGCAGAAAAGTAAAGATATGACCATTGCAGGAGATGCGTCGCATCTCAGGATTGAGATGCGCCGTATCCTCTGCGGCCTGACTGACTCGACACAAACAGAAAATTAAAAGATAAATCCGGGTTGTCTCCCGGTAAGCACTTGTCTTTATTCCAGAGTCTTCAAGTTAGACTCACGTTCAGCTCATTAATATCGATCGTTGAAGGAGTCGGAAACATCGCGCTCCCTCATTGCCAATTCAGTAATATTGAACACTCCTTGCTCGTCCTTAATTTCCACGCCGTTCTTCTTCAGTACCTGTATAAACAAAGTTCTGTCCCTTTCGGGCAGAGATGACAAAATGATAGACGGGAAATTCTTATTATCACATAGGCATAAATAAGCAAGGTGGGGTGGTAGTTCAATAAACACATCATTATTCAAATTCGTTTTCTCAACTATTCTCCTACGTTTGTTAATTACCACGCAATCATACCACTCATCATCAGAATCATTAACAACATCGCGTCTAAGTTCGGTAGGTACATTAAGGTCAATAAATTCCTCAAAGTTCTCATGATTAGGATTAGTTGAGTTGTTTTGAATCAATGTTTCCCCCATAATCCTAGCTTCAAGATCGAGGTCCATACGCTCTCTTAATCCTAGCATGTAGACACCTCTAATTATGCTTTTAACAGGATCTTGGCACTTATAGACTAGTTTATTATTCCCTACCCTTAATGAGATTTTTCTTTTAAACACATCAATCTTAGCATGGGCAGTAGACAAGAAAGGTCTTCCAAGGATTAAAGGAATCTTAACATCCTCGGGCATATCTAATATAACAAAGTCTACAGGGAAAATAAACTTTTCAATCTTAACTAGCACATTATTAGCAATCCCTTCAGGTCGTTTTGCCGTTTTATCAGCCAATTCAATAAGTAACTTAGTTGGTGCTAATTTTCCTAGTCCTAGGGTAGTGAATGTCTTAAGAGGCATAACACTAACACTAGCTCCTAAGTCAGTTAACACATTATTGAAAGATATATCATTAATTGAACAAGGTAGAGTAAAACTTCCTGGGTCTTTTTCTTTATGAGGCAAGGCATTTAAATCGGTTGCAGAGCTCCCTTCTTTCATTGTAGCCTTGATCTCCTCTTCAATCTTTGTCTTTTCTTTTAGTAGTCTTCTTAAACTGATTGAAGAATTAAAGAAAAATTCGGGTCTTGCACCATCATTACCATTCATCGATCTTCTAGGTATGTTAGGAGTGACTTCTTCAGTGGTGCTTATGGCCTTGACATGATCTCTTGGGTTGGTTTCAGTTGAGCTAGGTAAACTTCCATATCCCCTTTCTTGAAGAACTTTGCTCATTTGACCAATTTGTTGTTCCAATGCTTTGATCGAAGCTCCTTGATTTCTTGTAGTAGTGTCCGTTGAAGCTCGGATTTCTTTGATCATAGCAGTATTCTCTTCATGTCTTTTAGCAACATCGGCCATAATTTGCTTTAGAGTGTCATCTAAAGTCTGCCTCCTTTCTTGATAAGCGGGATTGAAGTTGTTCTTTTGATAGAATCCCGGGGTAGCTTCCCTAAATCTTCCTGAAGGTCAGAATGGTTTTCCAAATTGGGTGTAATATGCTTCTTCAAACGTCTCACTTTCATTCTTATTCGGGAAATCTTTAGTGTAGTGAGGTCCTTCGCACTTTTCACATCCAACTTGGGCAGCATACACTCTTTCATCACGCTTCTTCATCTCTCTACTAATTTTATCCAATTGAGCTTGAATAGCAGCAATCCCGTCAAAATTAGTGCTGCTCTTAGATCTAGTAGAGGTCCCATCGTGCCATTTTTGAGAATGATCAGCAGCATCTTGGATTGCTTTCCTAGCATTGGTTGCACTCATTTGAGGCACAGCTCCCTTAGCATCCAAGATTTGTCTAGTAGGCACGACCAATCCTTGATAAAACAATATTATCTCCTGCATAGGGGTTAGATAGTGTTGAGGACATTTTACCAATAAATCTTTAAATCTTTCCCAAGCTTGATAAAGAGTTTCATCAGGCTCTTGCTTGAAACTGTTGATAGCCTCCATCTTTTTAGCAGTCCTAGCAGGTGGACAATATCTCTTCAGGAATTTGCTCTTCAAACCTTCCCATGTAGTGATTGAACTAGCAGGTTCATTCCTTAGCCATTTGTTAGCAGCTCCTTTTAGTGAGATTGGAAAGATTCTTAGCATGAGTTGATCGTCAGTGACTCCTTCTGAAGTAAACAAATCCGCAATCTCTAGGACCTTTTCAACATGTTCATTAGCATCCTCATGTTCCGATCCACTGAAAGCATTCTCTCTTAGCTCCTTGAGAAACTGACCTTTCAATTCAAACTTTGACTTATCATCAAACTTTGGTCTAGCAACTCCTGAAGTGTGATCAGCACGGGTTTTGTTCATGTATTCCTCCATAGTTGTGTTTTCGCCCATTGTATATGTTTCTTCTTCCTCTTTCTGATGAAGCGAAAAGTGTACCACTTTTAAGGGGTCATTTAAGCCCTAAATCGTATTTATTTGATCAAATATTGCCCTAAATCGTTCCTTTTGTCATTTTAGGTACTTTTGAGAAGAAATCTGGAAAAGGAGGCATTTTGGACGTTTTTGGAGCATAAAAGTGAAGAAAACGACAAAGTCTCAAAAATCGGCTGGAAGTTACCTTTGACGGCGTCAGGATTATGCCTGGACGGCGTCATGGCTTGGCAAAAGTGGTGGATGTGAAATTTACTCATGATAAGCCAGTGAAAATTGCATGGGAATTCTGACGGCGTCACCCTTTAATTTGATCAAGGTCGTCACGTTATAATTTAAAGAGGGACGGCGTCACGTTCATAGTCTGAGGGCGTCAAGCCTTGATAGGCCAGAACGGATTTTGGAGAGCTAAAGAGGGACGGCGTCAAGAAGGTCATCCGGGAACCCTAAAAGCGGCGAGGTGACGGCGTCACACTCCATAACGTGACGCCGTCAGATATAAAAATCTATATATAGTTTTGCAATTCTTTGTCATTAGTGTGGAACTTATTGGGGAACTTTGTGTGTGAAAACCCTAGGACGAATTTGGCAGCTCTTTCAAGGCTTTTTGCCTTGAGATCTTCCATGTTACATTGAAGATAAGTTATCAATTAATCATTCAATATGTCTATGTGTTGTTTGATTCTATCTTATTCTTGTCTTTTGTTTAACATGTTAGGCTAGATTTATCTTGTGTTTGCTTAGATCTAATGAACCTAGCTATTGATTGTTGGTTATTAGTGTGTTATTAGTTGTATTGGATGATTGTTCATCTATGTTAGGCTTAAGAAAACTGGCTAACTTCCTAATCGGTAACTTGCTTGAACATCTTAAGAAACATGAACCAATGCGTACTAAAGGTTTTTATGGTTGTATTTCATGCACAAGCGAATTCTAGTGATCCCATGTTAGGAGCTTCCTAGCCGGCTCGACATAGGAGTGAAGTAGGAGCTTGTAGAGTTGGGGAAGTACGTACGCCACCCCACGAATGGTATTAAGGAATACACCCGTCATCCACGCAACTAATACACACTAATCAACCGGTAAAAGATAGTTAGGGAGTAAGGAAATCTAAGTAAACACATTTCCCTCCACATAAGTTTTCACCAACCTTTTCATTTTCTGTTATTTTATTTTATTTGCATTCGTAGTAATTTGGGTTAGTTGACTAGCAACTAATTCCGCCCACTCTTTCAAACCCGAGATTTTACTTGCTTTCATAAAAATTATAAAAACACAAAAAGAATCTTCTCTCACCCTTAGACCTATTAGAGTAATTTTTCATACCTAACGAACACTATTCCCTGTGGAGAACGATCAATCCCCGTACTTACCACTACACTATACTACATCGGTCAGGTACACTGCCTGGTGGGGTTGTAAGCCTCTTGAGATCCCTCGAGAGGTAAAACCTGTTGTAAGGTTGCAAAACCACGCATCAAGTTTTTGGCGCCGCTGCCGGGGAATAGTTATTGTTTAGGTTGAATTTTTATTTTATTAGGTCTACTCACTAGATTCCTTTCTAGTGAGATTTTTATTTTCTTTTTCTAGGATTTTCTTTAGTCTATCTTTTTCTTTGTGTCTTTGTTCGTAAAAGAAATTTCCATTGACTCTTCCGTTCACCATTATGGAGAACGTGAATCCACTACATAATCTACCCCTTCCACTCCAAAATGACATCTTTATGTTCCGTCGACATAATGGTGAATCTTTTTCCGATACATGGACTCGTTTCAAATACTTATTAAAAAAGGTCTTTCATCATGGTCTTGACTTATTGTTTCCACTTCAAATCTTTTACACTCGTATCGACCACCAAACCCAGCAGGAGATTGAAAATATGGAAGATGGGAAAATGTGGGATTATGGTGATGAAGAGGCATGGGAAATCTTTGAGATTCTCGCCCAAAAAAGAAGTGGAACATGTGACCCAAAAAATGCAAGCTTAGACCTATTTGGTATTTGGATAAATCAATCGGAAGGTTTGTTTAGGAATGAGGTGGGTAGAGTTGAGCCACCTAGTTGCATGTCATGGTTAGGCACTACCATAATACTGGATGAACACATAGGTGACCTTGATGTGATGGAGGATTTAGCCGAACATGATCACATTAATCAAAAAGACCTAGGTTTTATGATTGATGACGTTGAATCTCAAGAAACACATGATGAATCTTTTAGGCAATTTGTATATAGCAGTCAGAATATTGAGGATGATCCTTATGATTCGGACATAGAAGTTGAGATGCCTAGAGAAGCACTTGAGATACTTGGGAAAATGTTAGGGTTAGATCCTACTAAAACACATGATGAGGATATAGGTGATCTTGACATAAGGAATGATGAGGTAAGTAACATAAGCCCACCAAGTACCCCACAAGTCCTACCATCATTTGAGGCACATACACCGCCCGTGACTTACCCGAAAGAAGTAGAAGAGACTATAGGAACCCCAATAGAGGTAGAACCTTTGAACCAAACAAAACTAGAAGAAATAGGTTTGAATACTTGTAGTCATAACCTTTCTTTTAGTTCTATGGAAGTTCCTAGTTTTGATGAACCGGAGCCTAAACCAAAACCGTTACCTAATCTTCCATCCTTAGATGTGAACTTAGGAATTGAATTAGGTCCCGATCCACCCATCAAACCATGTAGTCCGGGTAATGTTAAGATTAAGGTAGTAGACTCTAGGCCTTGTAGAGAGGAAGCTAACATAGGAGTGAACCATGACCTTACATACTTACATCACCCATTTATGATTGATCACAAGAAACATTATGGGTTTAAACCGGGTTTATTAGGTCAAAGTGGATTCTTAACTTGGAGTCTCTCGAAGTTGATAGAAGATGATCCCTTTCTAGGAGAAAATCTTAATCCGCCCACTAACCCAATTGAATTAGGTAAGGTTATGATGATAGGATCCCGCACCTTTGAGCATATAATTCACTCGTCACTCTTTCCTCACATGGCATATTTCCACCCTAAGGGTGTGTATCGCTACTTTCACCCACACTTAATCCTAAGTGTAGGGAAAACCTCCCCTATTTCCGTTAAATAAGGGTAGAGTCAGGCTCGTGACTCGAACAAAAACAAGCGCTTCTTGGGAGGCAACCCAAGCTTTATTTATTTGTTTGTGTGTTTATTTATTTGTTTGTTTGATTTTATTTGTTTCCGTATGTGTGTTTAATTTTTATTTTTATTGATTCATGTTCAAAACTAATCTGTGAAAATGCTTTATCTTGTTTTTAACTTCGTCTTAACTACATATAAAGGTATTTTGCAAAAGTTAAGTGTAAGGGAAATCTAAATCGGTTTATTAGAACACAAATGAACATGAATCATAATAATATTAAATTAACATACATATTAGTATTTGTTTGAGTGAAATGCTTGTATCGAGTCATGATGATGTTTTGCAGGATTTCCAGGAAGTAAGGTATAGGTTTTTCCAAAATTTTTCGGGAAACTTAACATAAGAATTCTGTCAGATCATTTCTGACGGCGTCAGGATTTACAACCTGACGGCGTCAGGTTTAATTTTCTGAAAATTTTTGAAAGTTTTGTTTTCATAAAAAGTTTTTATTAAATCTCTAACTTATAATCTCCAGGAATCTACAAAATTATCATTCCACAAGCATTATATCCTTATATATAGAGTTTATCCCGCCGATGTTATGCAGGTTTTCGTGTTTGTTTTCTCAGGTTTAACAGGTTATTTTGGACAAGGAAATGTATGTGGAATCAAGCTTTTGGCGATGCATTAGCCATGGAGCTTCAACATTACTTTGGAAGAAGATCTAACCGTGTTACTTCATTATCCACCGAGCGAATCAGGGGAGTATTTGATTTCATTCTTTTACTTTATGCTTTTACATCTTGTTATTTGAACATTGGGGACAATGTTCATCTTAAGTGTAAGGGGGGTAAAAGTACGATTAGAGAATGCTCTTACGCTTGATTTTTGTTTGTTTAATGGTAGATGTGTAATAAAACTGAGATAAATACCTGTTAGGGCAATTTTAGTGCCAAATTTAAAATTTTTTACAACATATAGGAGTGAAACTTTGATCTTAATGAGCGTCTCACGGATAGGAGTTATATGACTAGCACAAAAACCGTACCACTAAAAAAATTTTCCACCCCCAAATATGTGAGGTTCGCCCCTAGAATTGGTAGGAAAAGCATTTATGCTATGATGTGTGTACCGGTAGCACTTAGATTCTAGAACTTGCGTTAGGACCATTCCGAGGCCACAAGTGAGACTACATTCGTGTAGTTAGATTTACTACATGATAAGAGGCATTAGGATTAACCCATTGTTTTACACCTGTGTTTTTGTTATAATTACTTTGGCTACATTGGTCAAGTAATTCTCCCACACCTTTTGCGTTGTACTCATTTTTAGTACACGATACCCCTAGTACACCCCTCAGAGCCTATCTTTTCGTTTCGACCTTTAAGCATTTTACTTAAAGGAAGAATTTGTTTACACTCCACTTAAATGTACACCCAAATCGCCTTAGCCTACCTTGTATGCACTCATTTTTAGTGCATTATTGTGACAACATTTGTTTAAACCCAAGTTAATTATCTAGTTGATTACATGGTTGCTAAGTCGAGTCATATCCTTGTACATATTATTTTGGGACGATTGGGACTCATGGGTAAAGTACTAGTATAATGAAGTAATGGGGAAGAACATCATTTATTACCCCCATATGTGCTAAATATTTTAAAAGTACTCCAAGTGTTTTGATTATCTTAATTCGAGTCATTAGAATAGTTTTTTTTATAAAGTGATGTAAAAGTTCAAGTGTAAGGGGAATGCAATGCCCATATGATGTATTATTTTGGATGGTAGGGCAAAAGTGTATGTCTAAAAAAAAAAAAAAAAAAAAAAAAAAAAAAAAAAATCAAGAAAAATACAAAAAAAAATGAGAAAAAGAAAAGTAGAAAAAAACATACGGACTACCATCCCGTTTCATTTTATGTTTATTTTATGTTTTTGTTATTTTGTTTTTAGCTTAAGATCGAGTCGAGTCTTGGCTTAGCAACATTGTATAGTACATGTAATTGATCAAGATCTTTAACTCGCCACCAGTAAAATATCCTTTATCCAACAAAACCGTGTTTTCCTTTTCCCTACACCTAACGTTATAACCCATTTAAAAGCCCTCTTTGATAGTTTATCTTAGGTGCTTACGCCTAGTGAAGGAGGTTTTCGATCCTTTCCCAAGCCTATGGTAATCTATTTGCTATGACAGGTAGTGAGAGATATTATCCGTTTTCATTTATGAGATTTATTTTGATGACACTTGAGAGATGTGAGTATCTAAACACTACTTGTGAGGTGCTAGTTTGTAATCTCCGTGCTTATTATGATTAAAGTGGAACGATTATTTGTTGTAATTACTTTTATGTTAGCATTAAATGACCCCTAACTTGTGTTTTGATTAGAATAAAAGCGCATTTGCTTGAGGACAAGCAAATCTCAAGTGTAAGGGTATTTGATGAAGCGAAAAGTGTACCGCTTTTAAGGGGTCATTTAAGCCCTAAATCGTATTTATTTGATCAAATATTGCCCTAAATCGTTCCTTTTGTCATTTTAGGTACTTTTGATAAGAAATCTGGAAAATGAGGCATTTTGAACGTTTTTGGAGCATAAAAGTGAAGAAAACGACAAAGTCTCAAAAATCGGCTGGAAGTTACCTTTGACGGCGTCAGGATTATGCCTGGACGGCGTCATGGCTTGGCAAAAGTGGTGGATGTGAAATTTACTCATGATAAGCCAGTGAAAATTGCATGGGAATTCTGACGGCGTCACCCTTTAATTTGATCAAGGTCGTCACGTTATAATTTAAAGAGGGACGGCGTCACGTTCATAGTCTGAAGGCGTCAAGCCTTGATAGGCCAGAACGGATTTTGGAGAGCTAAAGAGGGACGGCGTCAAGAAGGTCATCCAGGAACCCTAAAAGCGGCGAGGTGACGGCGTCACACTCCATAACGTGACGCCGTCAGATATAAAAATCTATATATAGTTTTGCAATTCTTTGTCATTAGTGTGGAACTTATTGGGGAACTTTGTGTGTGAAAACCCTAGGACGAATTTGGCAGCTCTTTCAAGGCTTTTTGCCTTGAGATCTTCCATGTTACATTGAAGATAAGTAATCAATTAATCATTCAATATGTCTATGTGTTGTTTGATTCTATCTTATTCTTGTCTTTTGTTTAACATGCTAGGCTAGATTTATCTTGTGTTTGCTTAGATCTAATGAAACCTATCTATTGATTGTTGGTTATTAGTGTGTTATTAGTTGTATTGGATGATTGTTCATCTATGTTAGGCTTAAGAAAAACTGGCTAACTTCCTAATCGGTAACTTGCTTGAACGTCTTAAGAAACATGAACCAATGCGTACTAAAGGTTTTTATGGTTGTATTTAATGCACAAGCGAATTCTAGTGATCCCATATTAGGAGCTTCCTAGCCGGCTCGACATAGGAGTGAAGTAGGAGCTTGTAGAGTTGGGGAAGTACGTACGCCACCCCACGAATGGTATTAAGGAATACACCCGTCATCCACGCAACTAATACACACTAATCAACCGGTAAAAGATAGTTAGGGAGTAAGGAAATCTAAGTAAACACATTTCCCTCCACATAAGTTTTCACCAACCTTTTCATTTTCTGTTATTTTATTTTATTTGCATTCGTAGTAATTTGGGTTAGTTGACTAGCAACTAATTCCGCCCACTCTTTCAAACCCGAGATTTTACTTGCTTTCATAAAAATTATAAAAACACAAAAAGAATCTTCTCTCACCCTTAGACCTATTAGAGTAATTTTTCATACCTAACGAACACTATTCCCTGTGGAGAACGATCAATCCCCCGTACTTACCACTACACTATACTACATCGGTCAGGTACACTGCCTGGTGGGGTTGTAAACCTCTTGAGATCCCTCGAGAGGTAAAACCTGTTGTAAGGTTGCAAAACCACGCATCAGTTTCTGTTTCTTCTTCCTCTCTTTCTTCAGAAAAATAATCAAGCTCGAATGAACTTGAAGTATCAAAGCTTTTTGTGTTGAAAAGCCTTTTAAGCGAATGAAAGACTCGTTCAGGATCTTCGAAAGGTTGAATCAAGTTCTTCGTAGAACTCCTGGTCATGCACTTCCTGAAATCAACACAAAAATATCAGTAGGGTATGCTCGAAAAAAGTAGTATATCAGAAAATTAACAACGAAAACTGAATACGAAAAATTAAAGTTACTGATATCTGCAGACGATGCGCCGTATCCAAAAAGTTGGATACGCCGTATCTTATAATCGTTAAAATTAAATCAGACTTTATTCAGAAAATAGATACGCCGCTTAGAAATTTGAATGCGCCGTATCAATTTTAATAATCAAAAATCGATATTTATTTAAAATTAAATGCGTCGTATTAACAAAAGTTAATGCGCCGTATTTTCGTTATGTTCCAAAATACGAGATTTTTGATTCAGAAGATATGCCGTATCGACAGAGATCGATGCGCCGTATCTGTTTAATTAATCGAAAACTGTTTTTAATTAAAATAATAGATACGCCGTATCTGCTAAAGCAGATGCGTCGTATGGCGTTAACGTTTAGAATTTTTTTTTTTTTTTTTTTTTTTTTTTTTTTTTTTTTTTATTAAAAACAGATACGCCGTATCTTGGGGAAAAGATGCGTCGTATCGCTTTATCGCTTAGAAAAAAAATATCTTATTAAAAACAGATACGCCGTATCTTGGGGAAAGATGCGTCGTATCGAATTAATTAAACGCGTTGTATTTTATAAAAAAATTGAACGCAATACGCCGTATCTATGAAAATAGATGCGCCGTATCGTTCGATTTAGCTCAGTACAACGATAGCAGAATACAAAAAATACGAAAAAATTAAAACAAATAAAACACACGAAAATAAAAACAAAATAAAAGCAAACAAATAACACACAAAAACAGAAAATATGCAAAATAATACAATGAATGCAAATTAATCTAATATACAACAAAATTAGCGGTTAGATTAAAAAAATAAAAACCTAATTAAAATACTAATCAAATTAACAGATAATAACAATTCACTCCCCGGCAGTGGCGCCAAAAACTTGATGCGTGCGATGTGTCGTTGCGGTTTAGCAGTATTAATGCCTACTCAAGTTTTAAATTTATATTTAGCCGACTTATCAATAACACACACACTTAACGAGCAGTGTACCCGGTCAGTATGAATATAATGGTAAGTAGAGTGTCGATCACTAAGAGTGGAACGTATTATCTCATTATTCTAATCAGTATTTTAATATATTAAGTTAGCTATACAACCTATTCTAACGCAAGGGGGGTCAGCCTGAGAGACTGGCACGATTTGGTTGCAATTAAATAATAAACTAAACCAATAGGCACGAATCAGCGAATAGCACACACGTACACAGATAAATACTTGAGACAATAAGAGGGCTGTCCTGATGATAAGTAGTTTGTCACTTGTTTTATTGCTAGTGTTATATGAAGTGTATAGTTCGATGCAACGCACCGAGATTAAGTCCTTTCTCGTTGGTTCTAATCTTATCGGCGAGTAAACCCTTAATGATTACTTATGACTATCCTATTTATCTTTCTCCTACTTTTCTACAGACCATAGAATGCATAGGCGATCTAATAAATAGGCGAGGGCAGAGGCATGGCGACCCGATCAACGCTCAGCTAGACACAGAGGTTATCAATGCACTAATAAAAGTCACCAAAGACATCAACATATAAACTTTAATTAATGAGAAAGCAGTTTTAAGGGAGTGCAATCTTTCCGTTGTCACATTACACAAGCCACCAATCTTGATGAATTAAAGTTTACTAACACAATAAAACAAAACTACTTAATGAATTAAACACATGCAGCACCTTCTTACAGCTCTTGTATCTTTGATTTGAGTGTGTCTTGTGCTCGCTATTCGACTGAATTCGTCCTTGGTTTCTGTACTTCGGTCTTCGTATATAATATGTGTCACGAAATTCGTCTGGTCTTGGGGTATTTATAGTTTCTGTCTGAGGGTAGGATGCGGCGCATCTAGTAAGTAGATGCGGCGCATTTACTTAACTTCGCGTGGGGTCCAAGATTATAATATTCAGGAATATTCGTACACCGCCAGAAGATGCGGCGTAACTCCATTTATAGATGCGGCGCATGTCCTCTTGTATCTTGGATCGTATCTGGTGAAATATTGATAGTGATGCGGCGCATGTCATAAGTGAGATGCGGCGCATCTGGAGCAGAATAGTCTTGATCTTGTACATTTAAGTAGACTCTTAACTTCTTGCATGTTTTGCTCCATAATTAGTCCAAAATCGCCAAGTTTCACCAAATGCTTGTTTTTACCTGAGAATTACAAAAGTAAACGATTAAGTATCAATCCTCATACATAATATAATAAAACAAGTCAAATTAATAGGATAAATGATAGTAATAATATGTACTTATTTGAGTTCATCAACAAGGTATGGTGTCTCCTATCTAAACTCAAGCTATGCTTAAGTGGTAACAATTCGACCAACTAAGCTATCTCAGGGATACGTTACTCTTTGTAGGAGAAAAAGGGTATTTGTGAAAGTCTAAGCTTTAATTGCACAAGAATACCTTACCCACTTTTCTCCTATCCGTTTGCTATTTATAGGCAAACATGTTAAGAGTACTGAAGATTAAAACTAGATAAACAAATAAGAAGCGTGTCTGACAACTACTACAGTAGTTGTCATTTTCAAGAACCAATGGGATTGCGCCAAAAAGTCTTCGAGTGTCAGACCTTACACTTCTTCGACTTTTAACCACTTGAGGGATGGTTTGTCTGACCCAGATAAGACTTGTTCTTATCTTCTTAAAACCATCCCTCTTTTCCCGCCTTTTATTCAGGCATTAGGTTCTTCAGGCATTTGTCTTCAATCTTCAGTTGTTGTTGTTGAGGAGACTGGGTTCAGTGAGCTCTTGTCTAAAGCTCACTGATCCATTACCTTCTTCTTCGTCTCAAGTAACACTTCAGTGAGTACCGCCTCACTGTGCGGTGAATCTTTCTTCTTAGACTCGTCCTGAGCATCTTGAAGGTAAATCACTGAGTGACTGTTCATTCAGTGACTTAGAATGTTTTCGGTTTAATTTACACTTAGCTTAATTTGTATTCAAATCTTGTTTTAACGACTCTTGGGTACTGAATGACCCAACAGTTTTGGAAAAACCCTTTACCAAAAAAAAAAAAAAAAAAAAAAAAAAAAAACTTTTTGACAAATTCATTATAAAATGTACGTATGTACACCTATATTGTAGTTTGTAAGCTTTGGAAACCAACTGGAATGTGGAATTAAGAAAAAAAAAAGAATCTTAGGGTGGCCAAAGCCAAATATGGCTTTGTAAGTTTGACATTTGACTCATTCATTTTCCCTTAAATAACTTCAATTCCGTGACAGAAAATATCTAGCGAAACGAAAAATGATCATTAGACTTACTACAATATCTTTGCAAACCCAATCCAAAACAACTCTTATTTTTTGAAGCATTAAACCTCCTAAATCAAGATATTGAAAAACTATCATTTATGTAAAAGTAATGTTATAATGTACGAGGCTTAGTCAACTCGTGCGTTGCACCGATTGTATCTAAATGTTCATAGCTTAATGATTGGTACTAATTAAATTTTCACTATTTAAAATAGTTTCTTCACATTAAAAGAGTACATGTGAAGAGATTTTTTCCAAGATGAGGCATGACGAACCCGTGCGTTGCATAAATTGTATCTAATTGTTGATTGCGTAATGTTTGAGTAAATTGTTGAGTTGTTACCGTGATACTGAGGCTAAAATATGCAACAATGTATAACTTGGGCTGCCTCGATAGCCCCCAATAGGTAAAATTGGGGCGTCAAGTTAAGCCGACAACACTGATTTGATTGTTATATGAAAACTAACATACTAAATCCTTATAATTTACAAATGAGAGAATAAGTATTTATTAGTTTTAATTGTAGTATTTAAAACTAATAATCTCAATCCGAAGTAACCCAAGTAATTCTTGAGATACGTTTTTGGCTAATCTTTCATTTTCTTTTTATAAATAAGTTCATTGTTAATTAAGGTGGTTATCAAAAGAAAACTATCCATGTATCTAAATGAGTTACTACATTGTCATCACTCATTAGATACTTAATAATTAAACCTTGTTTCATACTTGTAACTCATACAATCATTAAGTCATTATACAGTTACATGTTAACATGCATGCATCATATATATGTCTATGTGTTGTCCAATATATATCATCTTATTACCATTCAAACATGTAGGCCCAAAGAAAATAAGAAACCAAACATAATTTAAAAGTTACCTAAGTCTCAAATCAAAACACTTTTGATTTAAAGCAAATTCTTGACTATTGGATCTCAAAAGTTGAGTTGACATTAATCATTGTTTCATTGTAAATATAATACAAAAAGAGATAGAACATCAAGAGAGATTCATATTTATGCATTCTAAAAAGTCCTTTTCCTTCCTTGTTCTTTTGTTGCTTCTTGAATCTCTTCCCATTTAATTAGTACTAATATACAGGCGTTCAGACCCGTGCGATACACATAGTTTATATAAAATTGTTCCTTACGTAATGTTCAACGTAAACCGTTGAAGTATAAATCTAATAGTGCATTTGATTAAAACGTGCATCGCAATTCTTAGCCAAATAGTTTTAAAATAAGTTTAGCAAACCTCGAATATTTATTGGATGGGAGTAAACATGAAAAGTAAAAAATGATATATATTATGATATACAGGATGTGTCCTGTTAATAATAGCTACCTAGTAGTTAGACAATTCTCGGGTGTTAAGGCGATATATTATTGAATTAATAGACAAATGAAAACTATTAACAATGAACTTTGAAAACTACTTCCCCAAACATATACATATTTCGACTGAGAATTATCCTCTAATATATTTATGGGTAAAGAGTCTCCACTTAAGAAACCACATGACTAATATAATTCTGATTTGAATCAACATTATTGGTAGTCTTTTAGTTTTTACATGTAAGTAATAAAAAAATGGTTTGATAGTAGTAGAAAATTTTATTAGGGGTTAGTAAATGCTTGCTACATACGTGATTTACCCATGATCAGTTGTCCCAACCTTCAATTCATTTACTTTGAAGTCAAATAAATAGAAAAGTAGATTTAATTTACATGTAATGTATATCTTCAGTATATTGTCTTTAGTCACTTATTAGCTAGCTAGATCCAAATTTATATTCAACTGGCTGATGACCAAACGTTATGCCCACATCAGAAGGTTTTCCTTCCTTGACCTGCGTATAAAAACACACACACATGATAACCACATTAAGCTTTATGACAGATGATTAGAAATACATAATGTAGTTCATTCAAATGAGTTGCCAATGAAACAAAAATACTCAGTATATGATTTAGGCATGGATACTTGAAAGTGTAACCTTGCACGTTTTTAGAAGCTTCGTTGCCAAAACAGTTTGTCGTTACCGATACCTAGTCGTTCGTGTGGGTCTCTTATATCAATCTCGAAGTTCGACGGCATCTTACCTAAACAAAGTGGATTGAACCTAAAGTCACTAAAACATACAATAACAATAGTTTAGAGAATTGTTTTCGGTCTCACCTAGAAGAAGCAAAGGGATAAAATAGAGAATACAACTTATACATGTACGTAGTTTATGAATTGGCATAAATCAAAATCCTATATGAGTATATGGTAGTTCAAACTCCTTATCAAAGGTTAATATCAGTGATCTCAATATGATTAAAATATGTAAACTTGTCATTAGTATAAGATCAATTTCAATAAATTATTAATCTTCATCTGCAACATAGCTTGCAATACGCATACTACAGATCAGTCAATGCATAACATATATCTACTAAAACGTATCTCGATGTAGATTTAGAACACAAATCATTGGTGCCTTCATGGAACCCGATCCTTCCCCGCCATCGCCACCTCCACCTCCACCTTTAGCTGAGCTACACCACCTTTTCCACCACCACCACCTTTGCTTCCACCTCCACCTCCACCTTTAGTTTTGTTTTAAGAAAATGTTTAGTTGGAATGAATTATATGGCATATCCACATGCATGGTATTTATATAGGAAGTTTTACAATTGACAATAAATGAGATCATTATTAAGAGCCATCCAAAAGTTCTAATAACTCCATGTTTCTTTGTATACCTCTGTGACACTGTAAAACACTACCTTCTTCTTCACACAAACACAACCATGATGATGCTCACAAACATATACATTAAGAACAAGAGATGTGGTGGATCATATGATGATTTCAAGTCAAATGTTTATTAATCTGAGGAAGATAAACAAACCTAGACTTTTTGGTACTTTGGACACACACACACTCTTTCTCTGTTATTTTGAAAATGAGACACACACTTATCCAGAGTGTGTGTGTGTGGCTAATATAATACACAGCCAATCCAAAGTGGGCCTTTGGATGGGCTTTAAATGGACCTTGTGTGGGCTTTGTATTTGCACTACACTTATACACTTTGCACTTCTAACACTAATGCTACAAGCCCACTCTACTTAGTACATATTACACTTGACACAAAAGTTTTACATAAAACAATGACCATCACTTTTGCAATTAAATTAATTTAATTGCTAACAATCTCCCCCTAAGGGATGGTCATTTCAATGATGCTCCCATGAATGGTCTTTTGCATTTGATGTCTTAAACTTCGTGTGTCAATGTATAACATTCTTCGTTCAATGTTCCTTCATGCACTGTGATCTTCAAAGTATCGTCTTCTGGTCGATCCTGCCTTGATCTACTTCTTCTGTCCGGATGTGTCGTCGTTGTAGATGATGATGGTGAATGGTCTTTCGTCGGTACCTGCATAAGACAGTTAGCAATAAATCGTCCAGCGGCCATCATGTCGTGAGGCAAGATCCTTGGATCTCATTAAGACTCATACAACTTGTATCCTTTTGAGTGAACACAAGTGTATTGCATAGGAAGTGTTCCTAAGAGATCTTTGATGAATCTCATGTCTCTAGACTCAATAATGTGCGTTTTGGTTTTGGTCGTCGGAGGCATGGAGCAGAGTGCCACCTTTTCAATATCAACACATCTCGGAGTGAGAGGTCGATAGATTATGCAGTGTTCTCCGTGAGAAATGAAACAAATATCTTTTAAGAGATATCTGAGTGGATAGGAGGGGTGGTGCAAATGCGTCACTGGGTCCATGACGTCTTGTCTTCAATACCAGTATCACCTTGGTGAGTACCGATAGCAGATGTATTGACCCGGTTTCTGTCCTAAGTTTTCATGGAGGGCTTTTTCTTTTCACCCTTACAAAAACTTTTCTTTTTCATTCTTCAACCCCTTCTTTCTCCTTTCTCATTATACTCCTTTTTTCAATCTTTCCTAAGGACTTCTAATACTAAGCTATTGGGATAGTCCTTGGGTAGATCCCTCCGGTTCTGGCGGATCATTGGACATAACCTAACCATAATCACCTTATTACTCCATGATTATCCTAGATTATTTGTCACATGCCATTAAACCTTGTGAAAATCTCTCAACGTGTTTATGAGAAAACACATTTTGTTAACACATCGAGAGTTTTACATTTTTGAAACACTCCCCCTTCACATGTGCTCATGCATTTTTTAAATAAATTGCACATGTTGGGTAGAGTTCGCACATTTCAAATGATCGACTTTCAATGAACATGACCTTTGCGAGACACGCTTACATCACTAGTTAGACTAGCTTGAAGTTATTACCCGTCCTGGTCATATTCAATGATCATCTCTCAAATTGGTACATTCTACTCAGACAAGTCCTTTGCGAGACACGCTTGCATCACTGGAAAACCAGCTTGAAATTATTACCCGTCCAGGACATGTCTTTTCGAGAACGTACATTTAGTTTCATCAATTCGAGGGTTCATGCTGAGTCTTTTTGAAGAACTTGTTTTAAGATTCAAACGACAAAACTTCTTTTAGATCACATTTTAATCACGTCCTCTCCCCCATATTATAATAAACACCTAATCTCCCCTCAAAAATAGCATGAAGTGGTATTTTTGAAAACAGTTGATTAAAATGAAACATTTTGTGGAGAGACGGACTGATTTTAGCATGAAAAATGGAACATTTTTTTCTTTTAATACTCCCCCTTAATCAGAGCAAATGGTTAAACTTTTGAGTTTAAAAGCATACAGAGGTCTTAGAGGGAGTTGTTGTGAGCACAAAATTTATAAAAAGACTTCGAAAAATCTTTTGAAACAATTTTGATTAAGTGCTCACGGGTTTTAGCTTTTCGCCATTAACATTGCGAGTTCTGATCGGAAATAATCAGAAGTCATTCAATGTAGCGTTTATTTGAAACCTTTTCCGGCATACCCGAGCTACATTTAAAAGATTTCACGTTTAAGAACGGGTTCCGTACTGAAATGCACGAAAGCCATAATGAAGAAATTTGAGAAACGACATGTTTTTAGAAAAACATAAAAAATAACTCTCGCTCAAGCATCTGTAAATACCCGTATCATTGTTGAATGACATTTCTAAGTACGTACAAAATATTGATTAGACGAGAGACATGTCGTGAGAAGAATATTTTTGGTTTTTAAGTTTTATATTTTTTTTTATGTCTTTTTGAAAATTTTCTATATTTACAGTATAGATTTTGAACAAGTATATATTTACAAAAATATTTACATGCGAAGCTTTTTGATATAAATCAATAAGATTCGAGAAGACTTTCTAACTCTTCGGGAGTTAGGCTTCGCATTCCAATTCGACGAACTAAGTTTTCAAACCGCTCTTTTGGGAGGGCTTTAGTAAATAGATCGGCGAGCTGGTAATCAGTCTTCACGAAAAACAATTCAACAGTACCCTCTTCAACGTGCTCTTTTATGAAGTGATAGCGGACTCTAATATGCTTGGTCTTCGAGTGTTGCACTGGGTTGCACGAGATGGCTATGGCACTTTTTGAATCGCAATACAAAGGTATGCGGTTGAAAGAGAAACCATAATCTGTGAGTTGTGTTCTCATCCAAAGGACTTGAGCACAACACGCAGATAGAGACACATACTCGGCTTCTGCTGTTGATAAAGCAGTGCAGTCTTGTTTTCTTGACGACCAGCCTACTAGCTTTTCTCCCAGAAATTGCGCTCCGCCTGATGTACTTTTCGCTGTTACTTGGCATCCAGCATGATCGGCATCTGAAAAGGCAATTAGTGTAAACTCCGAATCCTTCGGATACCAAAGTCCCATGTTAATGGTTCTTCGAAGGTATCGAAAGATCCGTTTAACCTCTTGGAGGTGAAGTTCGGTAGGCCTTGCCTGAAACCGTGCAAGTAAGCAAACAGCAAAATGAATATCTGGTCGGCTTGCAGTTAAGTACATGAGAGAACCAATCATGCTCCGATATTTCTTCGGATCCATGGGTTTCCCATATAGGTCAGCGCCAATTTTTGGTGAAGTGACCATTGGAGTACCAACAGAGTCACAATTTTCCATACCATGTTTTTTCAAAATCTCAATTGTGTATTTAGCTTGATTAAGAAAAATACCATGTGTGGATTGATGAATTTGTAAGCCTAAAAAGAATTTTAATTCACCCATCATGGACATTTCGAATTTGCTTTTCATGAGATTTTCAAAATGTTTTGAATGTGTCGGATTAGTGGACCCAAATATTATGTCGTCCACATAAATCTGAACAATCAAAATGTCATTTTTGTATTTTCTTGTAAACAAGGTTGGATCAATCGTTCCTTTGGTGAAATTATTTGACAACAAGAAAGATGATAACTCGTCATACCACGCCCGTGGGGCTTGTTTCAAACCATAGATTGCCTTCTTTAGCCTGTAGACGTATTCCGGATGATCTTTGTCAATGAAACCGTCTGGTTGACTCACATACACTTCTTCTTTCAGAGTTCCATTCAAGAACGCCGTCTTGATGTCCATCTGGTAAACCGTGATGTTCTTGTGAGCGGCATAAGCTAGGAAAATCCTGACAGCTTCAAGCCTTGCAACTGGTGCGAATGACTCTTCAAAATCTATTCCTTCTTCTTGTCTGTATCCCTTTGCCACGAGACGAGCCTTGTTGCGAATTACAGTCATTTCTTCATCCTTTTTGTTTTTCCATAACCACTTAAGATCAATGACTAGTTTGTCAATTGGTCTTGGAACTAAATCCCAGGTGTCATGGATTTGAAATTGAAGAAGTTCTTCCTGCATCGCTTCAATCCAGGCATTATCTGCCATTGCTTCCCGAATGTTCTTAGGTTCTATGAGACTGACTGAGCAGACATAGATGCACATGTCGCAATCGGTGTGAAGTTGTTTTCTCGTCTGAATTGGTCTTGAGGGTTCACCAATAACCTGTTCAATCGGATGGTCTTTTGTCCACTGTAATGTTGAAGGGTACCTTGGACTGAACGACTGCGTGTTAGACGGTTCATGTAATCTTGAAGATGATTCACCAGATTCCGTTCCAAACGGGTTTTTAAAGACTTCTTCGTCTAACACAGCATTATTTTGTTCTTGCTCATCAATTCTTGGTAGAACAATTTCAATGAATGGAGTTGCTGGAGTAAATGTAGATGATGTTGATGTCGAGGGAGTTGGTGCGTCAGCTTCGAATGTTGTCGATGCATCTTGATTTTGTGGAGGTGGTGGTGGTTGTTGATGTTGAGTGGGTGCAGCGGAATGTTGGTTAGATGCATTTTTTGAAGCGCCACCATAGTATTCATCGTACATGAACTCGAAGAAATTATCCAGTTCTTGAGTTGTGGGTTGTCCGACATGAATTGATTGAGCTCCTTGAGGTGCGAGTCCTGAACTGATATGTCCAGAAGTCATCGGGTTAAGCGCGGGTTCTAGAGCGAGTCTCTCTGAAGCCATCTGTGAAATTTCATCAAACTTCACATTCATCGTTTCCATTATCTTTTTCGTTCTCCTGTTATACACCCTGAATGCCCTCGAGTTTTCAGAATAACCAATGAAGATTCCAATATCACCCTTAGCCTTCAACTTTCCCAGATCTTCCCTGTCATTTGTTGGATAGCATAAAGCGCCAAATACATGAAGATAAGAAATATCCGGTTTTCGGTTGTTGATTAGTTCATATGGGGTTTTATTGAATCTTGGATGGATTAGGGATCGGTTTTGAGTAAAACAAGCAGTAGAAACAGCATCAGCCCATAGGAATAACGAAGCACTGGAATAGATCAGCATAGTGCGAGCAGCTTCTACAAGGGTTCGATTCCTTCTTTCAACTACGCCATTCTGCTGTGGAGTTCTAACGGCGGATGTCTGGTGAGTAATACCAGTTTCTTCAAAGAATGATCTTAACTCCTGATTGACAAATTCCGTGCCATTATCCGTTCTGACTATCCTAACTGGAGCTTGAAGTAGAACTTGAATCCGCTTCAGAAAGGTGATGATGGTGCTTGGTGCTTCGTCCTTTGATCTCAAAAACTTTACCCATGTATATCTTGAATAGTCGTCAACAATTACAAGAATATACTTCTTCCCATTTAAGCTTTGAACTCGCATTGGGCCACATAAGTCCACATAATACACAGCCAATCCAAAGTGGGCCTTTGGATGGGCTTTAAATGGACCTTGTGTGGGCTTTGTATTTGCACTACACTTATACACTTTGCACTTCTAACACTAATGCTACAAGCCCACTCTACTTAGTACATATTACTGGGATTGCCGAGGTGTGTATGTATTCTAGAGAGAGAAGTCTAGAACACACACACACCTCGTGTGTTACAAATGCATCCTCAACCCTCCTAGTATTGACATAGGAGGGTATTTATTACAAGCTACAAGTTCTAACTTAGCAATATGACTAAACTAGTCCTTGTACTTTACATGCTATTGCAATTCCCACAAATGACAAAACTTTAAAGCTAACAATCTCTCCCCAAAGTGAAGTCATACGGGAATTGCTTACAATGTTCCCTACAAGTAAAATTCAATACAAAAACATGAGAAAGATCTTCAAACTTCATTACTTCGTTCAGCTTGCATAATCTTCTCAGCCGCCATTTCTTTACTTGCAGACGAACTAAGTGAGCAAATCTAATTAGGGGTTTAATTCAGAGTGCCCTGAGTGCTCTCCCCTAATTACTGCTCTCCCCCAAACTGACAACCTCATATTTTGAATGCCCTGAGTGCCCTGCAGTTCGAGGGAATATGGTATCAACATCTTTATCTCACCAAATGCATCCCAGTTATTTTTACCATGAGAGATCAGCCCGTACATTTCTCTCCCCTGCTGGTTACGATTTATCGGAATCAGCAGACTGATGTGTACGTGAAATACAAACTGGAAGCCCTATGTAAGGAATCATATCAGCCCGTGAGAAGATGTCGATATACCCAATCTAACCTCCTGTATCAAAAACAACGGCTTCATGTAGTGACTACTGATGGAGAAAACCCACCATGACGAACTTGAGACTGAAGTAGAATAACCCAAACTTGTGACTTAAACTTGCACGATAGTGTGACTAAGAACCTATACTGAGCACTACAATGTAACTCCTTAAAGCATAGGTCGTTTCATATACCCATCCATCCTTCCTTAACTGTATATGAACCTCTCTTGAATTATCCACATCTTTGTGTGACACTGAGTACTACAACGTATCTCCTTTAAGTGATAGTTAACTAGGTCTTCGTCCGTCCACCCCTTGACCTATGAAAACTAGATAACCCAAGACTTAGTCACTGCTCCCATGAGTGCACAAACAAGGATCTCGAAGAATCATGCATCCAACCAACCCCGATATCTTCAAGATACTAAGTACACGTACCTGAGATATTCCACTTCAACTTCAAATAAGTAATAATGAATCATCATCCTTGTAGCCACAGCTGATAATTTGACCATTGTCATCTGATTGTGAATCTTGATCAGGACCTTTTCGGCTATACGTGGTGATGTTGAAGGTGTCGTCCGACAATTTCAATTGTGATTATGATGTGAAATATGCCATAAAATGACATTCTAATGATGCTGGAAAAATTTGAGTTTTAGAAATTTTTACGCCGAAAATTCCCCGAAAAATTCGAATTTTGGCCAAAAAATTTGAATTTTGGGCCAAAATTTTCACTCTTGTACCAGAATTTGAATCTCGCGTAAAAATGGACCGTAAAGTCTCCTGTGAAAAATAAATTTTACTCAAATTTTCCCGCCAAAAAACTCTTTTTTTTTTTTTTTTTTTTTTTTTTTTTTTTTTTTTTTTTTTTTTTTTTTTTTTTTTTTTGCAAATGCGATAAGGTTGTCCAATCGCGATAACAGTGAAGATGGTCAACTGCGATAAATCCCAAATGCGATAAATCTCAGATCCGATAAACCTCAACTGCGATAAACCTCAAATGCGATATACCTCAACTGCGATAACCATCTGAGTTGTCAACTGCGATAAGGTCAAATGCGATAGAGCAAAACAGCGATGCCAAATGCGATAAGGCCAAATGCGATACCTATCGCAATTCTCATACAAGAAATGCGATAATCACTACGAATTGCGATAACCTCGCTGCTTTTCTTCAATTGCGATAAAACGCAACTTTTGCCCACTTTTGTTGACTTTGTTGTGTCACTTGCCCAGACCTTATCTTGTAAAATATTTCTACTGACAACTTTCACCCACTGCTACCAACTTGGACCAATAATTCACACCAATAATGCACTATCTTCACTTAAAATAATCAATAACAAATCTTTTACAAACTTTGTTAGTGATTTTCGATCAATGAACCAAGAACAAACCAAAGTATGTTCTTCCTTTAAGTAAGATTTGAGTGAAGAACTAGTGAACTTTCACAGCCCAAGTCGATATATCACAAAACAAACACAACCTTTGATCTAATATTTGTGTACGATTGCAAGAAAAACAAAAAGGGTCACGTTTTTATTAACAAAAAACGCACCTTTTTGTTACTGTGAAACATAATCCGAACACAAACAAGATAATACACACCAAAAATCACATTTGTTACCTTAAAAACACCACGATTCGCCCCCGGTTAGCTCTTGATACCAATTGATACGACCAAGAAACACGTTTGGAGGTGGAGGAAACATGATAAACACGAACATAAGATTAAACTTTTAACATTCAGTTTATTGATTGCCGAGGTGTGTATGTATTCTAGAGAGAGAAGTCTAGAACACACACACACCTCGTGTGTTACAAATGAATCCTCAACCCTCCTAGTATTGACATAGGAGGGTATTTATTACAAGCTACAAGTTCTAACTTAGCAATATGACTAAACTAGTCCTTGTACTTTACATGCTATTGCAATTCCCACAAATGACAAAACTTTAAAGCTAACTCCATGTTTCTTTGTAAACCTCCGATTAAAGATCACAATGTAACTCCACGTCTCTTTGTATACTTCCGATTAATGAGACCTCGGTTGTAATTGATATAGGTTTTATGTGGCTTCAACTATGTTGTACCGTACTTTCTTTTGTGCACAAATCCTCTTCCACATTAAATTAAGCCATTCAATCTTTATATAGTATAGATAACATCGGCAATCATATTTATCATGGCTAATTATTTATAGAAAAGTATGATTTTTTGGGGACAAACATTGTTTCAGGTCCACCAACCCGTACAGATCATTCACCCGTTGACACATTTAGCAAAAAGTGTTTGATGGCTAAGAAAAACTCACCACTTCCGCAATATATACACGAGCAACATCTTCGTCAAGGCAACCTAGATTTCTCAGAAGCGAATACAAATCGCCACCGTTCAGGTATTCCATAACCAGGTAAAGATTTTCACGACAAGTGAAAGAATAGAAGAAACGAACCTGAAACAATATGATATTCATGTACGATGGATTAGAGCTTATCAGTAAGGTAGGGATATATGTGGCAAGCTAAAGTACTCACCACAAAAGGATTGCGCACTGATATTAATATATCACGCTCAGCCAATATACTCTCAACGGCATTTTTACGGATCATGTCAGCCTTCTTAAGGACCTGCAAGAAAATACAGATAAAATAGAGTTTCAGTAAAACTAAAATGCAAAGTAACCACAGTACTAGAGGTAGCAATTTCAACCGATCAATTCAGGGTACATTTATCCCAGAGGGTCAAACTGGTAACATTAAAACAAAATAGCTTCATGGAAACATTTACCAGGGTAAAACCCTTTTCCAAAAAAAATAGCTTCATGGAAACAGGTCAAACAAATCAAACTGGCCGAAAGTCACCGAAGAGCATTTTTAATGCATAGAACCGTGTATTTATTTGAATAAGAATATTTCAAGCAATAACTATTTACAAACAAAACTGGTAAAATATTTCTTTGTAACCAATGATAGTAATGACTCCTATATGATGAAAGAGCCTCCAAGCATACTAAAAACATACGACGCAAGAACTTATTATCGGACACAATCATGAGCAGCTCAAGAAAGCAAAAAACACAGTAAGTAATTATGCTTAGAGGCAAATAAACACGTTTTAGGCGTACCTTAATAGCAAAAAGATCCCCTGTTGTTCTATTTTTTGCTAAAAAGACCCGACCGAAAGCACCACGACTAATTGGTTTTATAATCTCGAAGTCATCTATAGATGTGCGATCTTTTGCTGAATGTATGGGACTGGTTCTGAGGCTACGCACAACATCATCCTCAAGTGGAGCATCTTCATCGATGACGGTACTTGTGATGTCAATTTTTTCATCATCAACCAACTCAAATAGCTGCATATACTTCTCCCTAAGAATAAAAAGATTATTAGGCATGTTTAATAAACAGATGAAAATTATTTTCCTGAGGGAAGAGCAAAACATTCTTTTATTTTCGCAAGATGATGTGCTTCTGTTTTCTGAAGTTGTAATTATCAGAAAATTATATGTTTACGTGGCAAATTATGATTAGAGTAAATTGCAAAATACATCCATGTGGTTTACACCTTTTGGCACTTTACATCCCTGTCAGAAACTATTGGCAATATACATCCCCCGTTAGGCAAACGTTTGCCACATTACATCCCTAAGTTGGAGGGGCGTTATCTTTCTACGTTAAGTGTTTGCATCGTTAGTCCCTCCGTTAGTTTTGTTTGCATCGTTAGTCCCTCCGTTAGTATTTTTTACAAAAATTAATTTTTTTTCGAAATTAATTTTTTTTCGAAATTAATTATTTTAAAAAAATTAATTTTTTTTTGAAATTAATTTTTTTAGAAAAATTAATTTTTTTTTTGAAATTATTTTTTTACAAAAAATATTTTTTTTTCGACATTAATTTTTTTACAAAAATTAACCTTTTTTTCGAAAAATTAATTTTTTTTTCGAAATTAATTTTTGTATAAAAATAATTTTTTTTTCGACATTAATTTTTTTACAAAAATTATTTATTTTTCGAAATTAATTTTTTTAAGAAAAATTACGTTTTTTTCGTAATTAATTTTTTTACAAAAATTAACTTTTTTTTCGAAATTAATTTTTCTAAGAAAAATTAACTTTTTTTTCGAAATTAATTTTTTTACAAAAATTACTTTTTTTTCGACATTAATTTTTTATCAAAAATTACTTTTTTTTCGAAATTAATTTTTTTACAAAAATTACATTTTTTTTCGAAATTAATTATAAAAAAAATAATTTCGAAAAAAAAATTAATTTTTCTAAAAAAAAATTAATTTCGAAAAAAAATTATTTTTTGAAAAAAAATAAATTTCGAAAAAAAGTAATTTTTGTAAAAAAATAATTTTGCTAAAAAAATTAATTTCGAAAAAAAGTAATTTTTCTAAAAAAATTAATTTCGAAAAAAAAAATAATTTTTGTAAAAAAATAATTTCAAAAAAAAAAAATTTTAAATAAAATTAATTTCGAAAAAAAAGTAATTTTTGTAAAAAAATTAATTTCGAAAAAAAAATTAATTTTTCTAAAAAAAAAATTAATTTCGAAAAAAAAATTAATTTTTGTAAAATAATTAATTTCGAAAAAAATTAATTTCAAAGAAAAAAAAATTAATTTTTATAAAATATACTAACTAACGATGCAAACACTTAACGGAGAAAGATAACGCCCATCCAACTTAGGGATGTAATGTGGCAAACGTTTGCCAAACGGGGGATGTATATTGCCACTAGTTTCTGACAGGGATGTAAAGTGCCAAAAGGTGTAAACCACAGGGATGTATTTTGCAGTTTACTCAAAAAATTAATTTTTGTAAAAAAATTAATGTCGAAAAAAAATTATTTTTGTAAAAAAATTAATTTCGAAAAAAAAATTAATTTTTCTAAAAAAAATTAATTTCAAAAAAATATTTAATTTTTGTAAAAAAATTAATGTCGAAAAAAAAGTAATTTTTGTAAAAAAATTAATTTCGAAAAAAAAAAGTTAATTTTTGTAAAAAAAATTAATTTCGAAAAAAAAATGTTATTTAAAAAAAAAATTAATTTCGAAAAAAAAATTAATTTCGAAAAAAAATGTTATTTAAAAAAAAAATAATTTCGAAAAAAAAATTATTTTTTCTAAAAAAAATTAATTTCGAAAAAAAAATTAATTTTTGTAAAATAATTAATTTCGAAAAAAAATTAATTTCGAAAAAAAAATTAATTTCTGTAAAAAATACTAACGAAGGGACTAACGATGCAAATAAAACTAACGGAGGGACTAACAATGCAAACACTTAACGGAGAAAGATAACGCCCATCGAACTTAGGGATGTAATGTGGCAAACGTTTGCCTAACGGGGGATGTATATTGCCAATAGTTTCTGACAGGGATGTAAATTGCCAAAACATGTAAATCACAGGGATGTATTTTGCAGTTTACTCTTATGATTATCTTAAGGGTTAGTAGATAAAACTACTAAAAAGAACATCTTTGAGAGAAGAAGTGAAAATCGTCGAGTGCAAAAGGAGTAATGGTCCAACAGATGAGATGAAAAAGAGAGATAAATAGGTAATTCTAGCTTGACCCAGAAGATCTGCTTTGTTCCAACTGTATCTAAAACTAATTAATCAAAAGCATAATCTATTTATCCAACACTCAAAAACAAATTAAACTCAAACACTGATTATTGAACCACCATAACGATTTTCAGAAGATCATCAGTTTATCAAAACATTAGAAAGCGGGACAAGATACATATCGCTCCTAATTATATTTTTATATGGAATAACAAAATTAAGATTGTCTTACCGAATGAGCTTCTCTATGGGTGCTAGAGATGGACAAGCGAACCGGTTCCTGATCCGGAACCGGATAATTATCCGAATTCGAATCCGGTCAACACCGGTTCCTACAAGATCCGGTCCGGTTCCTCCATGATCCGCCTGTTCCTGTCCGGTTCTACATTTCTGGCACAAAATCCGGTTCGGAACCGGATATTTCCTCACCGGTTCGAGATCCGGTTCTTGAGAACCGGATCCGAACCGGATCTAACGTTATTATCTCCTTTTCCAGCATATTGAAGACAGTAAGTACTGAGTAGCACATGGGTAGCAGCAGGTGGACGTTGGCTGCATTTTTGGCCCTTTTTTTGTCAAATTTATCATTATTTTAACATCAAACTGAATATCCAAGAGTCCAAGACCACATTTGGGCCTTAAAGCCTCAAACTGAATATCCATTTGTAAACAAAAAGTGCAAACTGTTTCATTTTCTAGCTCATTATCTGATTTGTAAAAAGAATTCCAGGCACACTCCAAACTTGAATATCCATTTGTAAAAAAAAAGTGCCACATTGACCGGATATTAGGATCCGGTTTGACCGGATATTTGGATCCGATCCGGTTCGGTTCCAATCCGGAACTGGTGCTACCGGTTCGAGTTTTTGGGGGTCGGATCCGGGAATATCCGATCCGGTTTGGATCCGGATCCGGTTCTTTGACTTTGACTCTTATCCGGATCCGGTTTGGATCCGGATCCGGATTTTTTCGGATCCGGGTTTTGGCCACCTCTTACCGAATGAGCATCTCTATGGGTGCTCCAAACGTCTCAACAGTGAGAGCATCAAATTTTCTGCGCTCAGTGACAACTTTCAAGTCTTCAAGACATTCTAACAAATATGATTGAGAACGGTCATCATCTAAAGGTGTATTTCCAGCACATCGAGCAATATCAGCAAGTTCGTTCATCTACATCGTTAAATAAACCTCAGCATGTTAATCACGAGTTAGTTTGGTTTATTTAACAAAAGAAAGTATGTATGATTCACGCTGTAATGTTTATTGCATATGATTGCTGAAAACTATTTCACACCATTAGGCTAACTCCAATGGGTAAATGCCAATACAGTTTGCAAATTGAAAATCAATATGCCAAGATTGAAGACGCGGTATGTTAGTCAAAATGCCAAAACAGTTTGCATACATGCATACTGATCCAAAAGTTGAAAAGTGGGCCTATATATTTGTTTTTTTTTGGAAAACTTTGACGGGTGAAAAAAAAAAAATGAATAAGTTTCAGTATGCTGGGTTGGAGGTAAAATAAGTTCAGTTTGTTGGTTCAGTATGCTGAAACAGTTTGCTGACGTGTTGCTGAGGTGGCCGGTATGTTGGGGCATTTTGCTTGGCCATTGGAGATGGCCCCACAAAAAAGGATAATGAGCCTTTGAGTGCAGCAAATACTTCTAAGCAAAACAAGGTTGCTGAATGCAAAAATCTTTGTGTGGTTCGTGTGGCTTGTATATGTTGGTTTTAAATAATTTGACACTCAAATAAATAATAAACCATAAACATCAAAGCACATAAAAACGCGAAAGCAAGGATCATAATTAACATGTAATAAGTAATACCGAAAAATAAATAGAGTTACCTCAAGATCCTAGCAAGAACAAGGATCAATCTTCTCTTTTCTTCTCTTGAATATATAAAAGGATTAACGTGGAACCCCTTACCTTTTTGTTCCACAATCCAAGATGAACAACTAAAGTAAGTTGTTACCATGGTCTTGTACACACATACTATAACCAACTAACGTTAGATAATAGTGTAAAGACACGTTTATTAAACCAAAATCATTTGTTTAATAAATAAATGAATTCAATCTACTATCACTTTAATAATAAAGTCGTACCACTTTTTCAAAAGCTGTGATAGATTAGATCGATGGAATACAAAAGAAAAGAAAGGTCAACAATCATTAATTGTTTAATAAATAAATGAATTCAATCTACTATCACTTTAATAAGAAAGGTCAACAAACATTAATTGGCTATTGACAATTGTACTGACGTCGATCATCTAGGGGGGGGGGGAGTGGTTGAAAGTTTACCAACTTTTGCCAAATTGCCACATCATCATCTACCAATCACAACCTTCCAACTCAAATTTTACCAAAGTTTACCAAACTTTACCAAAATGGTGGCGGCGGTCACCAAAGTTTGCCAAATCCAAATTTTTCACATCACATTTTTTTAATAAATATAATTCAACAAAAAATATATCAAATTAAAACATAACATTTTATTAAACAAAAAAAAAAAAATTACATAATACTTGAAAATAAACAAACCATTACATAATACTTAAAAAAAAACACTAATCGTCATTGAGGTATGGCAAGTCTTGAGCGGCCACGTACTCCGTGAGATCATACCGAAGACGATGATGGACGTTTTCGTCTAGTAACTCGCCTAGGACATCATCATCAAACACTGGTTGTACCGGCTCATCCATTATATGAACCGGTGAGATTGCTCGCCCGTCGCCTTTTATGATCATATTATGCAAAATAATGCAAGCGTGAACAATTTTCCCAATTTTTTCTTTGGTCATAGACCGGAGAGGTCGCTTGAGAATTTTCCATTTTCCTTTGAGAACACCAAAGGCTCGCTCGACATCCTTTCTTGCCCCCTCTTGTAACTTCTTGAACTTCTTTTCCTTTGGGTCGGTCGGATACGGGTAAGCTTTAACTAACGTTGACCACTTAGGATAAATTCCATCCGTAAGATAGTATCCACGTTTATAAAAGCGTTCACCAATATAAAATGAGCTATTCGCCGCCGTTCCATTTCGCTCGGTAAGATACAAATCAGACTGATTCAACACGTTGATGTCGTTGTTCGACCCCGGTGGACCAAAGAAAGCATGCCAAATCTATAAATCTTGTGAAGCGGTAACCTCAAGCATAATAGTCGGAACACCATGGTCACCTCTCGTGTATTGCCCTCTCAAATGTCTTGGACAATTTAACCATTCAACGTGCGTACAATCGATGCTACCAAGCATCCCGGGTATGTGATGTCGAGCCTCATGAGCCTGGAAAATGCATGCTATGTCGTGTGCCGTCGGCCTACGTAGATACTCTCGACCGTACAACTGAATGATGGCGTCACAAAAATGACCAAGAGTATCACGTGACGTTCTTGCCGCCATACACAAATACTCGTCATACTCATCAGGGGGATTGCCGGTTGCGAGTTGCTTAACGGCCGAAACACATTTTTGTATGGCCGTGAAACTTTTTTTCCCCCGCGCATCATAACCTTCTTGAAAATATGGGTATCTCTCTTAAATGTCGGATACTATTTTTAAGAACATGCTTTTATTCATTCGGAATTTTTTCCGAAAATAAACCTCGCCATACTTTGGTTCCTCAACGAACCAATCATTAAGAAGAGTTTCAAGACTAACGTCCCGATGACAATCTAAAGATTGACGGGCCTGAAAACTAGAGCCAGCCGTGTCTTGAAGATGTTCAACGGCGGATAACATAAATTGAAGAGAGGTACAATGAGTTTCGTCGGACGAAGTCGGGAAAACGTATTCGGATTCGGGTGAGGAATCGGAAGACATTTTTTGGTAAAAGGGTGTTTTGTGATTTTTAGTAAAAAATGGTGATATTTGAATGTATATATTGTTGGAGTGTTATATATATAGTTGGAATGAAAAAAAAAAAAGATTTTTTTTTTTTTTTTTGTTTTTTTGTTTTGTTTTGTTTTAATTAAAAGCCCCAAACGGCCACTTTTTAAAAAATGTGACCGTTAATTATTTTGAATTCACTCGGCAACTATAGCCGAAAATCCCACAATTCTCCACTTTGCCGAAACTTGCCGAATGCCGGCATTGGGTTTGCCGAGTTTTGCCAAGACTTGCCGAGAGTTTGCCAACTCCACTCCCTCCCCTCTAAAGTACCAATAAGTTTGTATATATATATATATATATATATATATATATATATATATATATATATATATATATATATATATATATATATATATATATATATATATATATATATATATATATATATATATATATATATAGTGAATGATTGTCTTGGAGAACAAGAAGCACATATGGGTCGACAAACCCATAACCGGCCAACCCACTAATGTGGGTTCTAGATCCTTCTTTGCCTCCCAATTTCACTAATGGTCCTTCCTTTATTCTCTGACGGTCGCTTAGTCAATTCAACTAATTACTTAATGTCTGTTAGTTAATATTTCGTGCCCTAAATAATTAAATACATAACATGGTTATATATTAATTATTTCCGTTAGTCATTCATACGTAAAGTGTGCAATCCCAAGGCCCCGTGTTCGATTCTAGTCATATACATTTTAATATTTTTCCATAACTCTAACAGCTCCCACTTGGAAATCTATTGAAATGTATAATTGACATTGGTTAGCGTCTAGCAACACGCCAATGCCCCTAGTACAACTCGGGTGTGTGGTCTCCTGGAAAAACCACTAGATGATTAGATCATCATACTTATCCTTTTGTTTCTAATACTACATTAATAAAGATATGGATTTAAGTCATTCTTTATTAATAATTCTGTTTCTCCTTGTTTATGATTGAGCAAGATTACCAAATCTTCTGAACATATTCAGGGGAGATCTTGGGCGTGGCCACGCAAACATCTTGCCAACCCTACGAGGGGCCCAGCAGTATTAAACTTCAAACAATTTGAAGGAACAAATTCTATCTTGACTACGAGCATAACTCATGCACTTCGCAACACTTCTGAAAACAATCCGTATAACTACCAGTTACGTATAGCGTTAAATTGAATCACAGAAATGCACTACATGCATGACAGTTATCTGGTATCTCAAGTCTGAGGATAACTATATACATAAGACTTACTTGATGACAAGATCCATAAAGTAAACTTATGTGGCGGGATTTAGTCCTATATTCAAACAATTTGAATATCATGTGAAATTGGTATGACAGCGCATCAATATACTTTTAAGTATATTATACCAATACTCTGATTTACCTTAATTTAATGATATTCCCATATCATTAACCGGCAACGGACAGTTTAGAATATATAAATATATTCAAGGATATAAACATGCAAATATAGGATATATTATTAAGAAAATGATAAACAAACATAACCATTATTTTATTTCATTAAAATAATAACTGTTCAATAACATCACATTATCCAAACACTAAAATAGATCAATGCATGATAATTCTAATTAATGAATTATGCCTCAAGTCATGTCAAACATACTTGTTGACAAGGCATAAATCAACTAATTTTGATCTATGGGAATTTTGAGAATACTTAGTTCAAGAATTCAATTAATGAAGTTCTTGTATGTGTGCTATCAATTATCTTGATAATTCCATATAATATTTCATAAAATACGTGACATCCTCAACCACGAATTTATGACAAGCAAACTATCAAACCTTTTATAGTTTAAAGTATCCTAATTCTTTAATGTAAAATGCAACTATGCTTACAGTTAAGCATAACTAGTACACATGGCCATTAACTAGGATGAAATCCCACCATGACTAGCATTGAGTGTCATCTCAATCTTATTAGCATCATTGTATGCAAATAACAATATGCCTTTTAAAATCCCGTAAACTTTAATATTCAATGTGTAATGTTTGATACCTTCAAATCTTTCCAGATTTGTTGGCTATATCAATTACGCAACAATTGCCATATGGTTCTTATTTAGAATTTAGGAGCTATTCCAGGATGAGGATGTTAATTCTAAATCCAACCATATCCATTACACTTAGTTATCTAATAACTTTCAATTAGATATTAATGTTGTCAAATCATCTTTTATCAAGCATGATACAACAAACAACATGATGTACATGAAAAATCCTTGCGTCAAACTTAGATTTATTCATGTCATATCTTTTCAAAGATATGTATCTATCTAGACTTTCTAATAGTATAATCATGTTTATTAGAATCAATTATTTTACCGCTTATGTTTATTACAATAAACATATATTTTAAGGTTGTGTGTTTATTTTCTAAATTTCCATAATGAAGTTTCATTCAAAACTAAGACTTAACATTTAATGTTAATGGAATGCTACTTCCTATATGTTATGCAACATATATGAAATGAGAAAATAAATTTAGCACTCCCACTAGCTTTCAGGAATATTAAGGAAATCTCTTATTTTAATTATAAATCAAAATATGGATTTAATAACTAAACATAAGTATATCCCAGATGCATGCATTAATCCATTCATAAATGATTTGCACTTTGTATACTTTCAAAGATTATTTGAATTCAAATACTCCTTTCAATTACTTATCGTCCTCGCACAAGTAATTACTCAAGAAAGAGTTTTAATCTTCCATTCTCAATTTCATATAAATGAAACTAAGAATGAATCATAATCTTTATACATTTAATGTTCTTTAGAAAGAATTCCAATCACAGTTAATTGCTTATCATGACTTTACTAGTGTATTATTAGAAGATCATGTATCTTGTAATTTTATCTTTTTCAAGATAAAACTCCCACTTGCCTTTAGCAATTTATAGACTATCTATAAATACTTAGCAAGTGGAGCAACACAATACATATTGACAGTTCCTTATATGAAATGTGTTAAAACCTATTCAAAAGCAGTTTAACAAATTCTGAACGTCAATTTTAAGACTTAATGTGATTCATCACATTCCATAATAAATGGTGTCTTAGCAATCTTCTAGGTTGGAGTCTTATTTGAGTATATACAATGCATACTCAATTTTCTAACCTTGATAACTTTGGAAGAATAGAAAATATAGTTATCTTTAATCAAACAATAGTTTGATTTTCCTAACTGAACGTACCATAACCATTATGTATTTCATTAGGATTATATTGTAAGACAATCTTACAATATGTAAGATAAATATATTTTGTTTGGTTTATCTATTTACCAACTAAATCAGCTTAATGGTATAATAGAATTTCCAAGCCAATGCATGCTATATAACATAAGTACTTTTTGACTAAGTCACTTCATGTTCATGTCTTAACAAGAAGACATAAACTTGTTATATTCTCAATTTACGTTATAAATCATTGATCAACTCAATGACTTCTTGTATATGTTTAAATAAAAACATAACAATTTAACGTCTTACTTTATTATAAGTCTTGTAACAATTTAAAAGACTTTATATTTATATCTTTACAGTAAAATATAAATATACATAACTAAAGTAATCATGAACACCACAATTTGGTTTCAATAGTATTTCAAGTTAATTTATTTACTTCATATATTTATGACATTCCAAGAATACATAAACATTCAAATTTGAAGTAGTATTATGTTACTTCATTTATTTATGTCATTTCAATAATACATAAATATTTAGTTTGAAGTAATCTCATTTTCATATTGACACTTGTTCTAATAAGAATCTAATTTAGAACTTGCAAATTAACATAGTTTTATTACATCAGTTGATCTGCTAGTAATGAAAGTATGTAATTTACCTTGTCATTAATATCTATGTCAAGGTCTCACTTACGCTAGATATTAATTTCAAGTGTTCTATTAATTAGATTGTGAATATCATAACATTATTCTCTTACCTTGCAGACAAGAGAATCTTTTAAATCATATTTCTTTGTGTTGTTGCTTGCACACAATTAAGATTACTCCTACTTGTGCATGAAACAACATCATGTATCAAATAAACAACACGTCAATCGTTTCTTTATGTGATCAATATGATTGTGTCATAGATATTAGTAGATATAGAATCACCTTGTCAAGTAAGGAAACGTACATGACTATCCTTAAACCCACAAGTGTCTACAATTGGAAAGTAATTATCTCAAGAGATTCTAGAGATAATCTGGGTTACTACCAAGATAACAAGCTTGTAGCTCCCACTGAATTACAGATCATTACATTAATATATGTTATTCAGTAATTACAACACTATGCTCCCACTGGATTTGACAACATTATAAGTGTTTCATAACCAGTAAAAGCAAATAGTGTGCTATTTACTTTCCTACACATTTGAGTAATCCCATAAGTAACAATTACTTAGGTACTAAAGAATGTATTCTACTTTGTAAATGATGGACTATCCATCAATTCAATTAACTTGGAAATAATTGGGCATGCAATTTATTCCTTAATTTGACTACCATCCCCACAATGGTATTTAGCATCAAAAGTGGTCAAAGCACAACAACTAGACAAAGTGTGCTAGTTTGCCTTTTACCAATTTTGCGGTAACTAGTCTAGCTTCTAATTTAATAACTCATAAATGTGCAATTTTCTTATCTATTAAAATTTTGCTATGAGTTATTTTTTAGAATTCAGACAATTCTAATTTTCCCATTATACCCTTCTCATACATGAAAACGGTATATGGTTTAAGTCTCACTCTTCTCAAAGAAAGTAGACTTGGTTTATTCTTTTAGTAAAGTTGACTCTAACCAAAAAACCCTACGGGTGTAGATCAATTTACCACTAAAAAAATGCCCCACGTTTACGGTTTTTAACGTTGCATTAATACATTAAATGAATTTACAAAATTCAACTTTAGTATTTTCGATAATAATTTTTCAAGAAAAGAAAACTACCCAGGAAATATAAAATAACCATTTAATTTTCTTGAAAATTAGGATCCAACTTTCCATAGTTCCACCACATCAGTTGATCTGCTAGCAGTGAAAGTACAAAAGATGGTAACTTGTCGTACAATAATCGCGAAACAATTTTTCGACTCCTAAATTTATGGGAATTACATTTGCCAAACAATTTTGCAATGTAAGCATGTTTCTTCCCATCTCATGCTTTAAGTCTCAAGGTCTCACTTATAACTTAATTAAGTCGTCTAATTTAGAAACTTGTAAATTCACATATTCTTATTACACTCAGTTGATCTACTGGCAATAAAAGTATGTAATTTACCTTGTCATTAATATCTGTGTCAAGGTCTCACTTACGCCAGATATTAATTCCAAGTGTCTCTTATAATTAGATAGCACGTGACTTAAATTTTTAGGGTATTTATTTTGATGTGACAATCAAAATATGTACAAAAAAGCATGCACTCATCTTTGTATCATAAGTTTTGCAAAACAATTTTATTACCAATTCATAAGCTTAAATCAACAAAATTTTAATCGATGGCGTTGAGAAACTTACAACATTGCCTTAAGATGCTTCGTACATATTAATGGTGTACTTGGTAAGTCTAATTTTGACGCACAGGCGAGCGGAGGGGCAAACGTCCGCCCGAAGGCCAATTAAAAACGCGCCCCTTTCGGATGACAATTTAATGTCAAGCCTCCTTATACCCACTTTATAGTTTGTCAAAACTAGGTCCGCCGCTTCGACCATTATGTACAGTCGCATCAATCAATTAACAATTTATGATTTAAAAGCTCAAAATTAATGTAGTAAATTATTAAATTGCAAGTCTCGCCTGGGAGCAAATTACCGTGCGAAGCGAACCACTATCGGCACATAAGACTTGGCAATTAAAAATTTACTACAATAGGGTTTCATAGTTATTAGGTCCATTTATTTTATTCCAAAAACTACCCTCTTTTTGCTTACAATTCATAAATAATTTAAACAAATAAGAACAAGTAATTTTTTAACAAAATAAATAACCACAAATAACACATATATGATCTTAACTATTAAAACATATAGCCACATGCAAACCCTTTTGATAAATCATATTAATAATCTATATGTGAATAATTATGTATATAATTAATAAAACTCCCATTGGTTTTCGAGCTCATTGTGCCCAATGGTCCACAGACGTCAAATAACTTGACCGCGTAAGTTTAAATTAATTAAATACCACATAGCACATAACTGATTCATTAATGTATTTAATTTGGGTCTTCCCTAATTTTAGATCTATCTAAAACATGTAGCAAATATAAACAAACCCTAATCCATGATTTCTTTGCATGAAAAAATCATTGATTAAACAGGAACGTAACCCTTTATTCAAATAAACACATAAACATGTCCTAATTAGGGTTACAAAACTAACTTTTTAATTAAAAGAGGGTCGAACCCCCTCCCTAATTGAATAGATCGAATATTTTTTAAGATCTAGCATTAAAACCCTAAAAAAAATCGACTAAAAACATGTAAATCCAAATCAAAATTTGATTTTTATTATGTGTTTCGATAATTACAATTACATGTTAAACGGCTCGTGATGCCACTGTTGGTTTTAAATAATTTGACATTCAAATAAATAATAAACCATAAACATCAAAGCACACAAAAACGCGGAAGCAAAGATCATAATTAACATGTAATAAGTAATACCGAAAAATAAATAGAGTTACCTCAAGATCCTAGCAAGAACAAGGATCAATCTTCTCTTTTCTTCTCTTGAATATATAAAAGGATTAACGTGGAACCCCTTACCTTTTTGTTCCACAATCCAAGATGAACAACTAAAGTAAGTTGTTACCATGGTCTTGTACACACGTACTATAACCAACTAACGTTAGATACTAGTGTAAAGACACGTTTATTAAACCAAAACCATTTGTTTAATAAATAAATGAATTCAATCTACTATCACTTTAATAATAAAGTCGTACCACTTTTTCAAAAGCTGTGATAGATTAGATCGATGGAATACAAAAGAAAAGAAAGGTCAACAAACATTAATTGGCTATAGACAATTGTACTGACGTCGATCATCTAAAGTACCAATAAGTTTGTATATATATATATATAGTGAATGATTGTCTTGGAGAACAAGAAGCACATATGGGTCGACAAACCCATAACCGGCCAACCAACTAATGTGGGTTCTAGATCATTTTTTGCCTCCCAATTTCACTAATGGTCATTCCTTTATTCTCTAACGGTTGCTTAGTCAATTCAACTAATTACTTAACGTCCGTTAGTTAATATTTCGTGTCCTAAATAATTAAATACATAACATGGTTATATATTAATTATTTTCGTTAGTCATTCATACGTAAAGTGTGCAATCCCAAGGTCCCGTGTTCGATTCTAGTCATATACATTTTAATATTTTTCCATAACTCTAACACTATATTGACAATCTATATTAAGAACCTTTAAGAGTAGATACTTATAAGCAAAATGAGGTTGAATGCAAAAAGTCTTTGCGTGGTTAATGTTGCTTGTGCATTGTCAATCTATAACAATAACCTTCTAGTGTAACTTATGAGCAAAACGAGGTTGTTGAATGCTTAATAGTGATAGGTGTAATCATTTTCATATAATTATTCACAAAATCATTAAGTTCAATAGCTTTCATTAATGTTTGTTTGATAGCTTAATATAAACCGTGGCCCCTTCTGATTGTGTATGAACGACCCTCGATACATTTCCAAAGACTATTACTAATCGTGTTAAAGTATAAAACAGCATAGTGACTTGTACATTTGTAGGTGTAATCATCACCAAAGAAAGTTTTCATGTTTTTCCTAGGTGTGTGGCTTGCTCAAGGTCATTATTTTCCCATTTGAGTTCTATTATCCTAATAAACGGGTAAACGGAGATGAATCAGGCTACCGGGAGAAGATGAGAGCCTTTTTGGCTATGATGTACGCGGCCTGGCCGGTATTCCCGTGGCCGTTTCCAGACTTTTCCCTAGTCATCCCAAGATGTTTACCCAACAAGGTTTGAAGTTTTGAACCCAGGGACTTCAGGAACACCGAACCACTAGGCCACCTAGGAGATGGTTTGTTCTATTATTCTAATCTAGCATTAAAAACATTCATATAAACTTCACACGCATTCTTATAGTTCTGCACTCTCACAAAGATATCATATTCTAAAGTAGTTCTAGTCATCTAGATTTCTACAAAACAATGAAGATACATTGTGTATACTAATTAATTTTAACTTAACTAAAAAGTTAAGTCAACACAAAATAGGAAACATTGACTATATACACACCCACAAAAACCTTTATTAAAGTACCTACCTGTGGAAGATCATCATGTTCCGAGTAAGAACCCTTTCCAGTCAACAATAAGTCTATCTGGCTTGTCCTAGGTGTTAACAATGGCGACCTAGGAGTGATGCTACCAGCAGACGATGTTGTCATTCCTTGATCAGACTTGGGCCCGAACCTCGTTTTGTAAGGTAAGGATGATGTCACGCCTTTCATGTCATCCTTGTCCTAGGTGTTAACAATGGCGACCTAGGAGTGATGCTACCAGCAGACGATGTTGTCATTCCTTGATCAGACTTGGGCCCGAACCTCGTTTTGTAAGGTAAGGATGATGTCACGCCTTTCATGTCATCCATATCACCATCTGGTAAACAGTCAAGCATTGTTGGACCTTAATGTTATAGAAGTAAATGTTAAGGGTAGTTTAGTGTATATTATGTATTATGTAAAAGCCTGTAAACTGTAATATGTATGGGCTGGGTCAAAAGTCAGGAAAATAACCGTTTAGTTTGTTAGGGTTATAACGTTTAGAAACGGTTGCGTCGTTTACTTTTATAGAATCGGTATAACCCTTTGTGAAAGTACCGATTCAGTATGTATAAATAGATTAGGAGTTTAATTTGTAAATCTAAACAAGTTGGAATTGTGATACAATTCAAATCAATCAAATACATATTCAGTTTCTGTCCCAAACTTTCATGTTCAATTCATCAAATCTTGTTAATCTTGTGTGTTTATAATTCGATCTTGGAAGTTAATGAACCTGTGCAACAGTGGTATTAGAGAATGGTTGCAAGATTACAAGTTTTGATTCAAGTTTTTGATCATGAAGATCAAAAGACTTAGAAGGGAAGAGACACCAAGGATTGTTGGCGCAACAATTCTGAAGAAAAGAAGTACGTTTGCTGTATGTTGTTGGTTGGAAATCAGAAAGAAAGAAGAAGGAAGATACCCGTTCACTCGTCAATTGGAGAAGTAAGAAGACGAACGGAACCGAAGAAGACAACTGGACCAGAACCTGTGTTCAAAGTGATTAGATTGTTGTTCCCACATAAAGCATCGACCGATTGTAGGAAACAGAAAATCCTTTTGATAATCATTCCAGCCGATTCCAAAAGAAAGATTGAAGGATTGATTTGTTTTGTTAGAAAGCAAGTAAGAAAACGTGTGCTAGAACGTATGCACGTTAGAATAGCGTAAGTAAGCACGTTTTTAAAAAAATAAGCGTAAGTAAGCACGCTTATAAGAAGGCAAGCGTAAGTAAGCACGCTTGAGAAAGAAAGTAGGCGTAAGTAAGCACGCTGAAAAGAAATTTAGCGTAAGCAAGCACGCTAGAAAGAAACAAAGCGTAAGTAAGCACGCTTGAAAGAAAGAACGAAAAGGTACGTAAGTAAGCACGTACCAGAAAGAAAGAAAGATCAGAAGTAAGGTTGATCACGTTTGGCGATCACAAGAAACCAAGTAAGAAAGCAACACAGCATGGAAAAGGGCGAAAGAAGTCGAGGAAGAGACATACATCAAGGAGAACGAGACAAGAAAGACATGAAATGTTATAGATGTAACAACTATGGACACCTTGGATATGAGTGCATCAAATGGAAGAAGAAAGTCAAAGAGCAAGAAGCACTTCTCATCTCAGAAGACGAAGAACCAACATTGCTGTGAAGTCAAGTAAAGAAGACTCGGTTTGCGTCTATAACATTAGGGGGGTAAATGTTGGACCTTAATGTTATAGAAGTAAATGTTAAGGGTAGTTTAGTGTATATTATGTATTATGTAAAAGCCTGTAAACCGTAATATGTATGGGCTGGGTCAAAAGTCAGGAAAATAACCGTTTAGTTTGTTAGGGTTATAACGTTTAGAAACGGTTGCGTCGTTTACTTTTATAGAATCGGTATAACCCTTTGTGAAAGTACCGATTCAGTATGTATAAATAGATTAGGAGTCTGTAAATCTAAACAAGTTGGAATTGTGATACATTTCAAATCAATCAAATACATATTCAGTTTCTGTCCCAAACTCTCATGTTCAATTCATCAAATCTTGTTAATCTTGTGTGTTTATAATTCGATCCTGGAAGTTAATGAACCTGTGCAACAAGCATGTCATCCGACCCTCTTCGAGACTAATCACTAAGTTTTGGGGACAAGAGATCAGATTCTTCAGTAACACTTGAATTTGATACTTTTGCCCCATCTGGGCTTCCAGCCGCTTGCTGTAAATCCTTCTGTGTATAGGATTCCATCAGCTTCTCAAGAGTTTCAGATATCCTGAGTAGCCTGTCATCCACACGAAGACCTTTCTGATCACATCGATCAGCAATAGCGCAATTTTTTTTTAATTTTTTAATTATTATTATTATTATTATTATTTTTTTTTGCAAAAGGTGAACTTATATTAACTTTTCCAACCAATACGTACAAACTTAACAATAGAATGCAAAGAATTGGACAGCCCCCAATTCCAATACAAAACAGAGCAAAAACATAGCAATACTACTATCATTTTAACAGATATCTGTCAAAACCATCCAAAGCTATCTGACAATACACACTTCATCAAACTTCAATGACATACCAAAACACAATTCATTCCTTCTTTTGTCATAACAGACAGTCACCAATTCACATTTTATGCACCTTAACCATCTAGCTACATTTCCATCTTACCTCCTCTCATCCTCACTCAACCAGCACACACAGCAAGCATAAGAGAGATGGGTTAATGGCTTCACTAGACACCTATAACCTCTCCACTTTAAGGGTTATACCAGTTGTGCTACATTTCCATTTACTACAATGGCTTCACACAACTGGGAACACACGCCCTGCAGTGAGTACCAACCATTACCTCCTTGGCAGTGTATAGATAGGACCAAGTAGGTTCATCTTTCACTCCTCACTATTCCTATCTTCATACACTGCCCACCAAAGCTACTTACCCTTCACACATTGGAAACCTACTCTATAAATCTCAATAAGCTATTAGTCTAGAAAGCTTGTCAATTGCATTTTCCAATTACCTAACAAAGGCCTATTACAAACTGCCATTGAGGCTTAATAGAGGAACAACTTATGAAATCCAAGATACAAGGCCATCAATTGTTTAGTAGCTTTTGTCATAGACTTCAAGATCTATAAAGGGATAACACCATAAATTAGAATATGTTTTCATTTAACACTATGTTCATTTTTAGTTATTTGAAAACCGTCTGGATTTTGCGTGTGTTCTCATTAGCAAACAAATTCTTTTTCTTTACATGAAATAGTCATTTGTTTTGGTGTTTCCTTTCATAATATCAACGTTTAATAATTTTTATTATATATATTTTTTAGAATAGCGTTTCACAGCCTTGACCCATAGTGGTATAAGACGACACGTGGCCTTCGATCTAGCCTTTGATCTACTCACACCGTTGATATACTTACCTCTCACCCACACTATATAACAACCTACCAAAACATTCCCCATTACCATTATTCATTCCTTCCACCTTGAAACAAAGAGAAAAAATGGCGACGATCGAGAAAATCACCACTGAGGTTACCTGCGAGGATTGCGGGGTTGTGATCCAAAACCACTACGATGGTCCGAAACATGATAAGATATGCATGGTAACGAGAGTCATATATATTTTTATTTATTCATTTATTCTATTTTTTGATTGTTTTTTGTTTCGGTTTTTAGAAGAAATAGGGGAGGAAGAAGAAATACAAGGAAAGGGTGTGTACCGCATCCAAATATATAAACACATGAAGATAGAATGACGCTAAAAAATCTCAAAATTTTGGGCATTTTAAGACCGGGCCTTTTAATAGCTAACAGGTCCATTTGACCCTTTTTTAGATAGGTCAAAATTATTAACACCAGTTTCTTTTATCTTTTTTATATTTAGACCTGTGTTTCTTATTTCCGCCAGTCTAAAAAGGTTAAAGTGGGTAAAATTTCGTTTTTAGACCCGTGTTTATGATAGAAGTTCTTTAAAAGGGGGGGGGGGGGGTCTTTATGTTTTCTTAGTAACAAAAGCTTCTAGGCGTAGGAAAGACAAACAAAATCTGAACTTTTAACTGTTGAGTCTTGATAACCACAATAACTTTCGCAACACGAATAAAGGTACATGTCTCGATGCTAAAAAACAACCAGCCTGAATTAAACCCACTCTCTATTTGCTGCTTCCAATTATTATGACTCAAATCACAACTAAAGGCAAATTATTTAGGAAAAAATGGTTATTCAGAGTTCGGCACATATTAGTGTCACCAAAGACATAGTCATATTGTTAGACCTTCAGTCACACTAAGTCCGAACCACTTAAATTAACATTACACAAAAAAACGAAACACAAGGATGTTATCAGATGATCAACAAATCAGTTTGAAATGATTTGGAGAAAGAAACTTTTCAAAATAGTATCAAACACGACTCTTCTTATTCAAATATTAATTCCTTGACTTGTTCTTATTTCAACCCCGTTCTACTTCCAGAAGGCCTATAACAATCTCTTTCTCTTCTTATCTTCCACGCTATAAACTTCCTCGATCTCTCTCTTTTCCTGCAATTGAATTCGGAATTTTATAACATAGTAGATACATAACGAATTCTAAATTCGGTAAAACTTGTAAAATAACAGATATTTAAGTCCCGAGTTGTTGATTTTTGGGTGCTATGCTTCTTCTCCTCTACTTCCTATTGGTACTAGTGGACTAGGATTGACCTGTAATATTAGAATAAAGAGACTTAATTCTACGTGTTCGGAAACTTTATTAAACTTCTAATAATCACCTCGTTCAACAACCTTGTCAAAGGATATATAATAAAATGATTGGGAACTAAGACCGATTTACAATGGGAAATTCGACGGCATACGCCTCATAATGTACCCTCTCTCAAATTTGACAGCTCCCTTTTTCAACGTGGTTCCGAAAATACCCCTGATTTTCATCATTTACACTTTCTTTCTTTCTGATCTCAACCTTGATATCTGGATTAACACCCGTTGCTCGTTGAAAAAGGGAGCATAGTTAAACAAAGAGAGCACTTATGAAGGGTTTATTTAAGAGGAGGGCACTTACGAGGCGCATCCTGTCAAAATTCCCTTAACTATATTCACATAAAATCTTAAAATATCAAAATAACAAGAACCCATTTTACAATCAGCTTCCATGAGTCATTGATCAGAAAAACAAATAATAAAACAATTTATAGGGATATAAAATAATCAGAGGTATGGTGTATTTTCAGGAATAGGGGAAAGTATATATGTTATATATATTGTATTAAGAAACAGATGGTGAAACAAGAACAAAATAAGCAGGGCACGCTCACCTTAACACTTCCAGCATTAGCAGTTGTTAGACTCGCTTTTTTATAAAGATGTCGTCACTCTCGTGAATTGGACTAGGTTTGTATTAAGTAGCTCACGCAGGGACTACTTATGTGTAATAGGCAAACTAGGGATGTAAAGGGTCCTATATATACCCCACATGTCTCTCCATGTGGGGTGTGGGAGTGTTGTACCATTCATTTGTTATTTTTCAATAAAGATAACATTTGGCAGATTTCTCTCCACCCTCTCACTACTCTCTCTCTCTAAGATGAACACATTCATCTTTCACAGCCAACCAAGGCCGCCCGAACCACGAAATACATGAATATTGGTCTTTACAGCAGTGCTCTTGTTATTCTTTGTGTGACTTGGTCCGCCATTATTATTAACATAAGGAGATACAAGGGTTTGCACAAACATAGGAGACCGAATATGTTCCTTACTCCTAGAGAGTTGTATATTCTAATCACAAAAGTAAGTTGGTGGCGGCATTATCCTAAACTTATTAGTATCCTTAAGCATATAGTGAATAGCATGATCCTTCATCTCACAATCCTTTGTCAACAGTTCCCAAGACGGTTTGACATTGTAGTTTTTCATAACCCAAGTGCCACATGAGGGGAAATCGAAATCCTCCTCGTCATCAAAACGGAGATGAATGCATAGACGGCCTTCCATAATCCCCAGTGAGTAATAATCATTCCAAACATATCTCATGTCATCAGGTTGGGGAATTTCTCTAAATTCCTCTTTAGCTAAATCGAAAGACACAAGTAATATATTTTCCCCCGTAGTATCATTAGGATTATTCCAAAACCAGTGAAGCGCACCATTGAATAAGATACCAGGCATTTTCAACCACAAATCATCATCAAACTCATAATTGACATGTCCAAATAGTTTCCAAATATTTGATTTCAAAGATAAAATATGAACAAGTGCCCTATCACTACCTCAGGAGATGGCCATAACAATTTTGTAATCATCTGTAGATGAATCATAACCAAAGCCCAAACATGGCTCATACCAGTCATCTTCCGGAAGTTCTGGTGGCTTTGCAAGTTCTACAAACTCTCTAGTCAAAGGATTGGTTATAATAATTCGAATTTCTTCGTAACTTGTATATATGCATACAAGGCCATTGCAAGAACCTCCCATATTCCACCTATCATAAAAACGCCACTCTTGCGGTATTTGGTACTCATGGCATCCATACTCTTTATATGATGTAATCATAGCGATCTTTCTTCTGTTGTCCACCTCTTTGTTGCACATAAATTTACAATGAGTTTTAACAAAAGAAGGACTTGATATCAAAGAATACCATGACTTACAAACCTTTTGCATCGGAGAAGATCCTTTACAAGCAATCTTGAGAGTATCTCATTGACAACATCAGGCATAACCATCTCTATCAATCGATTAACACTGTGCTGTAAAAGTTTGCCAAAAGTATATATACAAATGCATGCTCGTTAGTCAACCCTAGCCCATACACATTAGTTTGATATTGGCCCAACTACTTAGCCCACACTCACATTAGTTCGAAGGAAGGTTGGGTTTGTTACTTTGTTTCTTCCTTAAGCAATTCATAAAGCAAATCAGTATGTATTGTTTAACTACTGTTTCTTTTAAATATAATTTAAATCCCCCATATTGTGTCTATCAAATTAATTAGACCATCTATAGTTTTAAGAATTACATCCAATCAGTTTGTACAGTTGGACGGCAACAAAAGAAAAATAAGTTTAACATATAAGTAGATCCTGTAAGTATGTAATATACAGTAACAAATATATAAAAGTGCAAATGCGGAAACAAAAATCATCCACCCATAACACATGATGGTGGGTATGGTGCGTGGTAGACAATTGTGGTGATGATGGTAGTATGGTAGTAATGGAAGTGGTGGGAGCTTGGAGGCCGAAAATGGTAGAGAGAGAGAATGTGGTTGTTTGGATGTCGATAAGAATAGATGTCAATAGGGTGTTTGGATTAGTGTTTTGACCCACGCGGAAGTAAAATCGCACGTTGAGGACTAATGGGAACCCTAGCCCGGAAACAAGACCATATCCGCGACCGGCCTTAATTTTGGGGACTAACGATGTAATTAACCTTTCTGTTATATAACTTTGTATTTTTCACATTTAGACACTTTTGTATACGTTTGCTTGCATGCTTTTTGCACTAAATAAGAAATTCGATTCTATTCAAACTCAAAATAAAATATCAAGTCAAGCGCTATATTCTTTCTATAATTTTGTAATCAATAGTCATTATTTAACTAAGCCTGAGCTCAAGCTTCAATACACAGTTTGGCTCGAGTTGAGTTTCAAACTTGACACTTCTCGACTCAGCTCAACTTAATTACACTCTTACCCAAGAAACGTAAGAAAAGTTCCTAGATCATTAAGCTTGAACATGACATGTCAGAAACTAGCGACAATCGATCAAACCAAGTATGTGATGTCAAATCCTAAGCTCCTAGATCATTAAGCTTGAACATGACATGTAATGGCTCTTTCTTATGCAGTACTATATCCAGTTCCTCATCCATGTTAATTGTGTTGGGATTCATGTTACCAGGAAGGAACCAACCAAAGTTCCGAACCAAAGATGCAACTATTAGTAATATCGTCTTTGAAGCCATTGATTCCCCGGGACACATTCTTCTTCCCGATCCAAATGGTAAAAATTCAAAGTCCTTCCCTTTGTAACTCATATTTGATCCCATAAATCTTTCAGGTTTGAAGCTAAATGGATCGTCCCAAATACTAGGATCATGACTAATTGCCCAAACGTTAACCATAATTTGACTATCTTTTGGGATGGTGTATCCCATCACCTCACATGTTTGCATAGCTTTACGCGGTACAAGAAATGGTCCTGGAGGGTGCAATCTTAATGTTTCCTTGTAACAAGCTTCTAGGTAGGAAAGACAAACCAAATCTGAATCTTTAACTACGTTTATGTTTTCTTAGTAACAAAAGCTTCTAGGCGTAGGAAAGACAAACAAAATCTGAACTTTTAACTGTTGAGTCTTGATAACCACAATAACTTTCGCAACACGAATAAAGGTACATGTCTCGATGCTAAAAAACAACCAGCCTGAATTAAACCCACTCTCTATTTGCTGCTTCCAATTATTATGACTCAAATCACAACTAAAGGCAAATTATTTAGGAAAAAATGGTTATTCAGAGTTCGGCACATATTAGTGTCACCAAAGACATAGTCATATTGTTAGACCTTCAGTCACACTAAGTCCGAACCACTTAAATTAACATTACACAAAAAAACGAAACACAAGGATGTTATCAGATGATCAACAAATCAGTTTGAAATGATTTGGAGAAAGAAACTTTTCAAAATAGTATCAAACACGACTCTTCTTATTCAAATATTAATTCCTTGACTTGTTCTTATTTCAACCCCGTTCTACTTCCAGAAGGCCTATAACAATCTCTTTCTCTTCTTATCTTCCACGCTATAAACTTCCTCGATCTCTCTCTTTTCCTGCAATTGAATTCGGAATTTTATAACATAGTAGATACAAAAAGAATTCTAAATTCGGTAAAACTTGTAAAATAACAGATATTTAAGTCCCGAGTTGTTGATTTTTGGGTGCTATGCTTCTTCTCCTCTACTTCCTATTGGTACTAGTGGACTAGGATTGACCTGTAATATTAGAATAAAGAGACTTAATTCTACGTGTTCGGAAACTTTATTAAACTTCTAATAATCACCTCGTTCAACAACCTTGTCAAAGGATATATAATAAAATGATTGGGAACTAAGACCGATTTACAATGGGAAATTCGACGGCATACGCCTCATAATGTACCCTCTCTCAAATTTGACAGCTCCCTGTTTCAACGTGGTTCCGAAAATACCCCTGATTTTCATCATTTACACTTTCTTTCTTTCTGATCTCAACCTTGATATCTGGATTAACACCCGTTGCTCGTTGAAAAAGGGAGCATAGTTATACAAAGAGAGCACTTATGAAGGGTTTATTTAAGAGGAGGGCACTTACGAGGCGCATCCTGTCAAAATTCCCTTAACTATATTCACATAAAATCTTAAAATATCAAAATAACAAGAACCCATTTTACAATCAGCTTCCATGAGTCATTGATCAGAAAAACAAATAATAAAACAATTTATAGGGATATAAAATAATCAGAGGTATGGTGTATTTTCAGGAATAGGGGAAAGTATATATGTTATATATATTGTATTAAGAAACAGATGGTGAAACAAGAACAAAATAAGCAGGGCACGCTCACCTTAACACTTCCAGCATTAGCAGTGCTCTTGTTATTCTTTGTGTGACTTGTTCCGCCATTATTATTAACATAAGGAGATACAAGGGTTTGCACAAACATAGGAGACCGAATATGTTCCTTACTCCTAGAGAGTTGTATATTCTCATCACAAAAGTAAGTTGGTGGCGGCATTATCCTAAACTTATTAGTATCCTTAAGCATATAGTGAATAGCATGATCCTTCATCTCACAATCCTTTGTCAACAGTTCCCAAGACGGTTTGACATTGTAGTTTTTCATAACCCAAGTGCCACATGAGGGGAAATCGAAATCCTCCTCGTCATCAAAACGGAGATGAATGCATAGACGGCCTTCCATAATCCCCAGTGAGTAATAATCATTCCAAACATATCTCATGTCATCAGGTTGGGGAATTTCTCTAAATTCCTCTTTAGCTAAATCGAAAGACACAAGTAATATATTTTCCCCCGTAGTATCATTAGGATTATTCCAAAACCAGTGAAGCGCACCATTGAATAAGATACCAGGCATTTTCAACCACAAATCATCATCAAACTCATAATTGACATGTCCAAATAGTTTCCAAATATTTGATTTCAAAGATAAAATATGAACAAGTGCCCTATCACTACCTCAGGAGATGGCCATAACAATTTTGTAATCATCTGTAGATGAATCATAACCAAAGCCCAAACATGGCTCATACCAGTCATCTTCCGGAAGTTCTGGTGGCTTTGCAAGTTCTACAAACTCTCTAGTCAAAGGATTGGTTATAATAATTCGAATTTCTTCGTAACTTGTATATATGCATACAAGGCCATTGCAAGAACCTCCCATATTCCACCTATCATAAAAACGCCACTCTTGCAGTATTTGGTACTCATGGCATCCATACTCTTTATATGATGTAATCATAGCGATCTTTCTTCTGTTGTCCTCCTCTTTGTTGCACATAAATTTACAATGAGTTTTAACAAAAGAAGGACTTGATATCAAAGAATACCATGACTTACAAACGATTTTGAATCGGAGAAGATCCTTCACAAGCAATCTTGAGAGTATCTCCTCGACAACATCTAACACAACCATCTCTTATCAATCGATTAACACTGTGCTGTAAAAGTTTGCCAAAAGTATATATACAAATGCATGCTCGTTAGTCAACCCTAGCCCATACACATTAGTTTGATATTGGCCCAACTACTTAGCCCACACTCACATTAGTTACTTTGTTTCTTCCTTAAGCAATTCATAAAGCAAATCAGTAGAGGCGTTTTATTTTGCAAATGGAAAAAATGGTACATACCAACGGACCAATCAGGGCCGTTGGATCAAAAAAACAAAGTTTAATAATAAAAAACACGGAGGGACCAAACTTGCCAACCCGGCAAAGTTACCCCAACAAACCCCCTTTCTCTCTCTAAAAATCACCTCACTTTCCACCCGGTCATACTCACCTTTCTCTCTCTAAAAATCACACTCAGTTACAAAATCAACCCTAAACCGCCATTAAAACACCAAAATCAACCAATTTTTACCGTTAAAATCATCAAAAAATCACAAAAATGGAAGAATCATCAATTGCGCAAGCAGATCCCCCAAAAAAACAGGTTCAAAATGAACCTACTGAAACTGAAAATGAAGGTACGACTAATTATTTACTAGTTTTATTAGTATCTCTAGTGATTTTGTACTTATTTATGAATAATATCGATCATTATGAACATTTTGTGTATTTTTTGTTAATTTTTGATGTGATACTGTGATGCATGTGATGATTATCAACTTATTTGAGTTTTATAAGATGTTATTTATTTAGATTATACAGTTTTTGTTGATTTTATATATTTTTTGAGATATTTTTATAATAATGTGATGAATGTTGTGCTTTTCTTCAGTTTTTGTTAGTTTATCACTAGTGATAAAAAGCATTTGTAGTTATTTTATTCAGTTTTTGGTAGTAGAAGATCTGTGATGATGATAAAATAGATGTCATTCAATTTTTGGTATTATATCACTAGTGATAAAAAAATTGTAATGCATTACTTCAGTTTTTGGTAGGTTATCACTAGTGATAAAAAGCAGTTGTAGCTATTTAGTTCAGTTTTTGCTAGTAGAAGATCTGCGATGATAACGAAACATTTGTAGTGAGTCACTTCAATTTTAGGTAGCATATCACCAGAGATAAAACAGTTGTAGATGTCTTATTCAGATTTTGGTAGATTATCACCAGAGATAAAACAGTCGTAGATGTCTTATTAAGATTTTGGTAGATTATCCAGAGATAAAACAGTTGTAGATGTCTTATTCAGATTTTGGTAGATTATCACCAGTGATAAATCAGTTGTAGATGTCTTATTCAGTTTTTGGTAGGTTATCACCAGTGATAAAACAGTTGTAGATGTCTTATTCAGTTTTTGGTAGGTTATCACTAGTGATAAAACAGTTGTAGATGAGCACTTGTACTGATAACTAGTATATATGATGAGAGACTAATTTTGTGCTTTTTGAAAAAATGTAGATTCTGATACTTTTGCGGATCAGGGCTCGATAACAGCTTTAAGCGGTTAGTTTATGTTAATAAACTTTAAACAAAAAAATTGCATACATTCTCTTAATATATGTAAAATTGTGAATGCAGTTCTGAAAACACTGGCATTCTTGAATCCATCTCCAGAGATTCACACAAATAAAGGTATATTGTAACATCTAAGCATGTCTACTTTAGAAGAATTAAGTGTGATAAAAAACTGAATGTATGCGACGTATTAATTTGACATTTAGGTTCTGTGTTTGTATACTTGCAGTAATGAATACGTATACTTGCAGTAATGAATGTTATAAATTATACAGCGCATACACATTCAAGGTTTATTTATCACATATCATATTCATAAACTTATTTGGATTTGTTTTATGCAGGTTTGAGTGGTAGGTTATCACTAGTAACAGCACCTAATCCACCAATCTTAGTTACACCAATAAACCAAAGGTCACCTGCCGAAAAAACAACTGAAGGCACACCAACACCAACACCAACACCACCAACCGTTGAAGAAACAACTGACGTGTTAAGACACGATAGTCCAACAGATTCAGGGATTGTTCTGGCAACTTTGCAAAGAAAAAAGACTATTGGAAAGAAAAAACCAAAAGGAGGAAAGAAGGCAAAAGAAGACAATGAAGAAGAAGAGGCAGAGGCTACAAAAAAGAAGGTTGAAAAGGCAACGAAAGACATTGTCAAGAAAAAACCAACAACAAAGAGAAAAATAACAGAATCACCAAGTGCGACAACAAGAAGCGCTACCAAGAAATAAAGATTAGAAGAAGAAGAAAAGGAACAGCAAAACAAGAAAAAAAATGAAAAAAAAAGAAACAGGAAGAAATAGTTGAAAAAAAGAAGGTTGAGAAAAGGAAAGTGGAAACAGTGAACGTTAAAAGTAAAAGAGTTGAAAAAAGGAAGAAGGTTGCAGAGGATGATACGGAAGATGAAGAAGTTGTAGTAGAGAAAAGGAAGAAGGGTAAGAATAAGAGAAACAAAAAAGAGGAAAAGGAAGAGATGGAAGATGAAGATTTTGTTTTAGATAAAAAGAAGGATAAGAAAAAGGGTAAGAAAAAAATAGAGGAAAAGTTCAAGAGGTTAAGATCAAGACGACTGCAAAACCATTTTATGATGCTACACATGCATTGACCACAGAGAGAAAACAAAGGGTCAGAGAGATGGGATTTGGATCATTAATTGGGTTTCCAATCGAAAAAGTTCCTGGAAAACTCCCATACTTTGTCTTGAAAAACTTGGATGTGGAGACAATGGAGATCAAGTTACCAAATGGCGGGATAATCCAAATAACTCCAAAAAAAATCAGAGAAGCACTGGGAATACCGATGGGTAACAAATCATTCTATGCTAAGAGACCAAGGCTGACACAGGATACAATGTACTGCAGATTCATGGCACAGCTGCCAAAAAAGCAAAGGAACAGAACAACAACAATGTTATCTAATGTAATTCAAACAACGGAAGGAACAAACTTCCTTTTTGATTTGAATTACTTGATGCTTTTTGCAAACTGCCTTGTGAATTGCGATAATTCATCTAGATTGAAGTATCATGTCCTGGAAAACATACAGTCACCCGAAGACATACCAAACATCGATTGGTGCACATTCATTTGGAATGTCTTAAAAGAAAGCAAGAAAGGCTGGAATGATACCACGGTTGAGAATTGGTACTACGGACCGAATCTGACGTTCATGGTAAGTAACAGTTAAATTTAAAAATAAGCTTTCTATGAAATGTGATGTACAGTATCACCAGAGATACTTTCATAATTTTATTTTTTATAATTGAGTAAACAGCTTAAAAAAAACATATCACTGGTGATACTAGACATATATAATCAACAGGCTAAACTAAATAAGCATCTAGGATTAGTTGATAGGTATGCAAATAATTATCAACAGCTAAATATACCACTATCATCAAAAAGCTGATAGTGGTATATTGCTTATTAGTAACGCCGTTAGATTTAACAGCTTAAACATGATGATAATTGTGCAGTATCACCAGTGATATGTTTAGCTTTTGAACATGATGATAATTGTGCAGTATCACCAGTGATATGTTTAGCTTTTCATGAAAACTATAAAATAATTTCAGAACATGAAAGCCCATTAATGGAAGTTTTGTTTCATTGAAAACAGCTCATTTACTTGCATTACACAAAATTTGAGGAAATGAACGTCCAACGAAAATGGTCAGCAATAAAAAACTGGAACACAAGTCTATTACAGGCAAGGGAGGACATGGAAATATATAATGGACAGATTGGAAAGGTGAAGGTAATAGAAGAAGATGAAAACAGTAAAAAAAATGAAGATGAAAAGCTGAGACAGGTAAGATATCACTAGTGATAAATTACCTTATTGAATGATATCACTAGTGATAAATGCTTATGTTTATTTTTTTTATTTATTTTTTATTTTTTATTTTTTTTTGTTTTTGTTTTTTGTTTTTAAATACAAGATATATATGACACAATAGAAGAAAGCTTTAAAAGAGTTTTAAGAGAGAAAGAAGAGTTAGAAAATTCAATCAAAATAAGCATGGAGATGTACGAAGGAGATGAAACGATAGGGAGGTTTATACAAAGGTTCAACTCAGAATTTAATATAGGAATAACAACTGATAAATTCGGGAGATTGATAGAAGATAAGGCAGGGCCTAGTCGAAGAGAAGATGAAGAAAGAAGTGATGAAAGTGATGATGATGGAGAAGGTGTTAGGAATTAAATATTCATGAAGTTCTTAATCGGGAAATACTCCAAGTATGTTTCTGCTGATGATGTTGACTCTGCTGTTTAGTACATTGACTCTGCTGTTTAGTGCAATGACTCTGCTGTTAGGCTTAACAACTCTGCTGATGATTCTGCTCATAGCGATAGATTGTTCCTGCTGATAGAGAACACTCTGCTGATTAAGTGGATAAGATCGAAAAGATATTTATTGTATTTTGGTCAAACATATACGGTAGATAATATCTTACTCCATGTGCTTAGTTAACAAGTTGTATACATAGATACATGTTGTATCTTATGTACTGACACCAATATGCATAAGTTAAACAAGTAAGTCGGTCAAGACTTTTTAGCAATTTGTAAAGATCTTTTGCAACTATAAAAGAGATCTTAGACTAGTGATTATGTAGTGACATAAGTAAAATAATTGAATAACTGTTAAGACATAGAACAAACAAAAATCACAAGTTGTAACATAAGATTCAAGGTTTTGTAACCCTAGTGAAAAACTCAAGATCACTCGTATTATTTGGAATAATATTGAATCGTTTAGTGAAATACTTTCTTTGTTCATTGTTAAGTAACAAACATAATTCTTCCATTTCCATAACATACATAACCTTCTAAGTGTGGTTAAGTAAATTCCGCGTGCTTAATCATATTAAGTCAATATATCTCATACACAAAGATATAAGGTTTAACCACCTTAACCGTGTATAACCAAGGTCCCCACAGAAGGTGGAGAGGATGAAAGTGATGATAATAGAGAAAGTGAATAGGATGAAAATGATGATAATCAAAGAGGCGATGATGGTGGAGATGGTTCAACTGATGAAGATGAAGAATATTATGACGGAGAAGAAGACAGAGAATCTACTGAAAGTGAAAAAGAAGGAGAAAATTTGGATGAAAACATAAACGATGCTGCCAAAGAAGCTGCAGCGAAAGCAAAGCAGGAAACAGAAAAGGTTAGATATCTTGAATAGTTATTATTTGTATGCAGTATCACTAGTGATAAGATTCTTATATATACTTAATTTTTTCTTTTAATTAAAGAAAAAAGAAGAAACAAAAGAAGCAATCTAATAGTTTTTAATTTTTAAATAAAACAGGCCGCAGAAGCTGATGCAAAAAAACAGAAAGAAGCGAAAGAAGAAATGCTTCAAAAACAAAAAGAAGCCGCTGAGAAAGCAAGAAAAGATGAAATAAAAAAGGTAAAAAAAAAAAAAAACTAATATAACAAAAGAAAATATCTCAAGTGATACACTATAATAACTTGTTATTTTTTACCAACAGAAAGAAGCAGAAGAGAAGAGGAAAGAAGCTGCTGCGAAGGAAGAAGCAAACAAAAAGAAAGAAGCAGAAGAGAAGAGCAAAGCAGAAGCAGAAGAGAAGAAGAAAGCAGAAGAGAAGAGGAAAGCAGAAGAGAAGAGCAAAGCAGAAAAAGAGAAAGCTGAAAAACAGGCTGCAAAAGAAGCTGCTATGAAAGAAGAAGCAAAGAAAAAAGAAGAAGCAGAAGAGAAGAGGAAAGCAGAAGAGAAGAAAAAAGCAGAAAAAGAGAGAGCTCAAAAAGAGGAAGAAAAGAAAGCAGAACAGAAGAAGAAAGCAGCAGCAGCTGCAAAGGAGCTTAATGAAAAGAGAAAGGTGAGATACTTTTGAATATAAATAGTTATATTTAAGCAACATCAAAAATAATAAGCATATAATTCGTGAGTGGTATGTTTTTGTTTCCATTTACATTGTTGACATATAGTTTGGTTTAACTTATTTTCAAAATGGAAAACATTTATGATCAAACTTAAATTTTATTTTGAAAATGGAACAGGCTGAAAGAGAAGCTGCAAAACAAGCAAAAGTTCCAGAACAGGCTGAAAGCCCATCAGTTCAAGTAAAACCATTCGGAACTGGAAAGGACATTGATGAAGAAAGCATCGAAAAAGAAAAAAAAGAAGGAAAAAGGATTGTTAAATCATCAATGTACTTAAAGTCACCGTATAATAACAAAATGGCTAATGTGATGGAGCCATTGACAGAAGATGAAACACTGTTAGCATACAACATGTTTTCAACGCAAGGAGACATCCTGTAAGATTCTTATATTTTGCTGCTTATACTTTAAACTATGATATTATCACCAGTGATATTCTATACATAACAAATAAACTGACATTTATCACCTGTGATACTAAAATACAGAGACGAAGTGTTTGATGATGGAAAGGGAACAGTAGTACCAAGAATAACGATGCAGACACTTTCGACAGATATACAAATAGATAGCCAGGTAATTGACGCATTCGTTGCAGTGATGAATGCAGAAGAGAGAAGAAAAATAAACAAAGAAAAGAGACGATACTATTTACCATTGGCTGCAACGGTAAATATCTAGATTTTCTATGCGTTTAATAACAAAAAATTCATTTTGAATAATCTTTTATCTCTTGTGATAAAACAGCAACAAGAGATTCAGAAGAAGGAAAGAGACCTGAACGCACAGATAGAGATTTTTTCGGAAACAATCAACAAGGATAAAAAATGTTACAAATTGAGAGATGTACGCCTCGTATTCTTCCCAATCATTGCTCATGGTCATTACTATGTAATAGTTTTCAACCTTGAGAAAGGTGGTGCTCTAATACTGGACAACAGTATTTCTGATGGTGATTACGAAGGAAAATACAAAGAAATCTTTGTTTTTGTGGTAAGCAACGCCTGGACTGATCTCTATTTGATTTTTGTTTTATTTGGATTAATATCACTAGAGATAGATTTTGAATACTTTTTATTCTATTTGCAGAAAGAGATACTTGTTCATTACTTGTTTAGAACTCAACACCCAGCTTCGAAGAAAGTAGATAAAGAAGCGCCACCAAAGATACCAAAGATGAGATGGAAAACAAAAAAAAAACAAGATAGATTGTGGCCTCTATATGATGATGCATATGGAGATGTTTCAAGGAGAAATTGGACCAAAATGGAAGATAGACATCAAGGACGAAAACAACAGACAATATGCTGAACAGATCAAAAGGATGAGGATGAGGTATGCAGCCAAGATCCTCTTGAGTGAGGTGAACAAGAATATCAAGATGGTGTCAGATTTCGCAATAAAGTTTGGTGAAGAAAACAGTGATAAAGAAAAGATGAAGATTATGGTTGAAGCAGCTATGAAGAAAAGGGCAGCAGAAGAAAAGAATTAGTTGACTTCCATACTTTTCCAAAGACAATTTATTTTCAAAGACAATTTATGTTTATGTTTTGTGTATTTTAAATTTCTAAACAATGTTGGTTAAACTAGGATTAAGAATTCGATAAGCAAAAATCCATTGAAGCACTGCCGAGCCACGGAATGTGACGGACAACTGTCCAAGTTTGGGGTTATCTAAGAATGACGGGAGGCTCTATTAGATCCTGAACCACATTCCCTAGTGGTGGATATTGTGCTACATTTTTTTCTGGATTTTGCGGAATCTGAATGCATCTAGGATTAGCTGATAGCTATGCAAAAAAAAAAAAAAAAAAAAAAACGATGGTATCTTTGTATTATCTTTCATCTGGATTTTGGGAAATGAAGACAGATGCAGTTTATTATTTATGGTTTTAAATACAAATGCAATTATTTTTTGTTTTTACATGTTCTTTGCTTTTAGAATACCGGGAGATACTATCACCAGTGATACCAGTGAGGTATCACCAGTGATACCAGTAAGGTATCACCAGTGATACCTCATATGAATGTGATATCACCAGTGATACCAGTGATATCACCAGTGATACCTCATATGAATCTTTTCTATTTATGTCATATCTGATAAATGGTTGATGAAACAGCTTGCATATTTACAATATACAAAATTTGATGCAATGAATGTACAAATGAAAAGTTTATTCTTTATGGTTTTAAATGCCTTTGAATTATATAAACCAGTGTGTGATTTTGAATGTATCACTGGTGATACCAGTGAGGTATCACCAGTGATACCTCATATGAATGTGATATCACCAGTGATACCAGTGATATCACCAGTGATACCTCATATGAATCTTTTCTATTTATGTCATATCTGATAAATGATTGATGAAACAGCTTGCATATTTACAATATACAAAGTTTGATGCAATGAATGTACAAATGAGAAGTTTATTCTTTATGGTTTTAAATGCCTTTGAATTATATAAACCAGTGTGTGATTTTGAATGTATCACTGGTGATACATCATATTTTGTATAGCTGGTGATAACTAAAATATCTTTGGGCAAGTCTCTAAGCAAAAACTCTTTGGGCCAGTCACTAAGCCCAAATTATATTTAATTATTGGACTATTAAAGAAATAAAAACTTAGCCCATAAAAATCTTACTAACATTTGGCTATTAAAAAATAAAAAATAAACAATAATAAAAATAAAAACTAGACATAAATTAGAAAAAATAAAAATACAAAGACCAAAATTGTAAAACTAAAATTAATCAAATCACTAGAGATAAAAAAGAATAGACACAAATTAGAAAAAAAAAAATAAAAAATACAAGGACTAAAAAAGAGTTAAATTGAACAAAAAAAAACCCAAATTCGCAAATACCCCAATTTCTTATTCTACCGTTATGCCCTAGATCTGCAACATAAACTATCAGACAAAACATACACACACACACACACAAACATACACACACACACACACCATCAATACGTGTAAAAATCAAATTGTGAATCCATACGTATAAACATGAATGAATCGGAAGCTGAAAAAAAAGATAAGGGGAAGAAAATTGAACAAAATGTGGATAATGGTATGACAATCATTTCAATCAAATTTAACTATTTTCTGTTATTGTTTCCTTTGATTATTTTCTGTTTAAATTTGATTTTTAGGTCTTTAATATGTTAGTTAAACTTCTGTCAATCAAAATCCTACCTTATTATGGACTCTTTTAGCTTAAAAATCAAAATAGACTACTTTAAGGGGTGTTTGGTACCAGTGGCGAAGCTTGCCAAGTTTTAGTGGGGGGTCGGGATCTAATATACCGAAATTTCACAATTAAAATGGGGGGTCGAAACCTAATATACCGAAATTTTTCTACACGAAAACTATATACCCCCTATATCGCAAAAAAAATTTCGGGGGGTCGGGCGCCCCCCCCCCCCCTGTTTGGTAAATGTTAATTATAGTTGTTATAGTTGGTTTATTGGCTTATTGTTAATTATCTATCTATGTTATCAATCTTAGCTTTTTAATTTAGCTTTCGAGTAGCATTTGGTTAGCTTAAATTAGGGTCATTAGACTGTTTTTTGAATAAGCTTTGGTCTTAAAAATGCAGAAAATAAAACAGAAGAAACAAAAACAAAAAGACAAAAACAGTTGCCAAGATTAACATGTAAGAAAAGACGATTTGGAATGCAATTAGCAGAGCAACAAAAACAATTAGAGGAAAGAAAGAAAGAGAAAATGCTGATGAAGCAAGAAAAGTTAGAAGCGGCAAAATTAAAAGCAAAGGGTGAAAAGGAAGCAGCAGAGAAGAAAAAACCAGAAGAAAAAACTAAAGAACAGGTTAGTATCACTGGAGATACAAAGTTTGATGCAATTATTTTTTTGTTTTTACATGTTCTTTGCTTTTAGAATACCAGGATATACTATCACCAGTGATACCAGTGAGGTATCACCAGTGATACCAGTGAGGTTTCACCAGTGATATCTCATATGAATGTGATATCACCAGTGATACCAGTGATATCACCAGTGATACCTCATATGAATGTTTTCTATTTATGTCATATCTGATAAATGGTTGATGAAACAGCTTGCATATTTACAATATACAAAGTTTGATGCAATGAATGTACAAATGAGAAGTTTATTGTTTATGGTTTTAAATGCCTTTGAATTATATAAATCAGTGTGTGATTTTGAATGTATCACTGGAGATACTTTAAATGTAAATGTTGATAAACAAATTGCTAATGTCGTATAACATGTTTTACGTTATACCACAGGCTGAAAAAGAAGTTGCTGAAGAAACAAAAGAAGCTGATAAAGAAGATGGAGCAAAAAGAGAAGAAAAAGCAAAAGGGAAAAGAAAAATAGACGAAACTGAAGATGACGATGAAAACGAAGAGATGGACAGAAATGTTAAAAGGAAGCGAAAGGTTTATACAATGTTGAGGGCAAGGACAACAGTTAACCACCTTTTTGAAGCAACGCATGGCCTAAGCGTTGAAAGAAAGAAAGTAATAAGAGAAATGGGATTCGGAGACTTGATAGATTTTACAATCAATGAAGTACCAAAACGGCTAGCATTTTATGTAGTAGACAGCCACGACGTTGAAACAATGAACCTTAGGCTTCCAACGGGTAACTTACAACTTTCTCCACAAATAGTGAATGTAGTTCTTGGATTACCAAAAGGATCAAGAAGGTTGGAAAGAACTCAAGGACAAAGGGAAAAGAATGATCAATTTGAACAAGAATGGAAGGATCAATACAAAGATGAAATCAAGTTGACAACAAAAGCAATATCAAACCAGATAAAAAAGACAAGAAACATAGACTTTATGTTCAAAATGAACTTTCTAATGCTAGTTGCAAATACATTGGGAGAATGTGATAAGAACAATGTTGTAAAAACCACGGTATTGGAAAACGTACTTGAAGAAGATGACGTGGCAGAAATAGACTGGTGCAGATACGTGTATAAATGCGCAACATCATCAAAAAATGATTGGGCAAAAAGAAAGAAGGATAGGACAGAGGTGGTCTATTACGGCCCAGTAACATTCTTGATGGTAACTCCTAAATATTTTTTTGTTTTTTCTTTTAACACAACAAATTATGATTGAAAAAATATACATGCAATTTTTTTTTTGTTTTTACATGTGCTTTGCTTTTAGTATACCAAGAGATACTATCAATTACTTTCATTTGTTAAAAAAGAACATATGAGGTATCACCAGTGATACCTCATATGAATGTGATATCACCAGTGATACCAGTGATATCACCAGTGATACCTCATATGAATGTTTTCTATTTATGTCATATCTGATAAATGGTTGATGAAACAGCTTGCATATTTACAATATACAAAGTTTGGTTTTAGTATACCAAGAGATACTATCAATTGCTTTCATTTGTTAAAAAAGAACATATGAGGTATCACCAGTGATACCTCATATGAATGTGATATCACCAGTGATACCAGTGATATCACCAGTGATACCTCATATGAATGTTTTCTATTTATGTCATATCTGATAAATGGTTGATGAAACAGCTTGCATATTTACAATATACAAAGTTTGATGCAATGAATGTACCAAGAAGGATACCGGCTTTCAAAAGCTGGAACGCAAACTTGCTGAAAAGTAGGGAGACTATTGAAATGGATAGAATAAAATACTTTGGGATGGTGGAGATTTTAGGAGGTGTAACTGGTCTAAATGAACAAGAAGAAACAGCTCAAAAAGAGGTGAGTGTATGATATCTCTAGTGATATTAGATCATAATATGCAGAATATTATTTTATGACTTTAAAAGTATAACAAATGATCTAATAGACTTTCAATTGATTTACAGGAAATTTATCAGATCTTAGATGATAAAATAGAAAGCATTTTGAGTGAGAAAGAATTGATTGAAGCAACAATAATATATACTATATACAAGTTTGGAAATGAAGGAAGGATAAACCAAATTAGAGAGAGATTGAATCAGATTTTCATAAACCCAAAAGGTAATTTCAAAGGAAGAAGTCCATTCTGTTCATCATCAACAGAATCAAGTGGTATCAAATTTGCAACAAGTGATGATGAAGATGACAACAATGGAGATGAAAACGCAGAATGTGGAGAAGAAAACAGAGAACGTGGAGAAGAATATGGAGAATCTATGATAGTTGACGATGATGACGATGACAAACATGATGCCACAAATGATGAAAATGGAGAATCACAATTTGATGAAGGTGCGAAAGGCAATGGAAACGAGGGGAGCAGTAGGAAAAAGAATGAGGCTCAAGGGGAAAATGAGGGGAGTAGTAACTTAAGGGATGTACGTGAAGAAAACAATAAGGTAACAAGTCAAAAAAAGGAGGATGGCGAAAAATTTCAATATCAAATGAAATATTCTGATGATTATATTTTTGAAGAATTGGCGAAAAAAACTGATGAAGAACTTCAAAGAGAATTGAGAGAAGCGAAAGAGAAAGAAGCCAAATTGGCTTCAAATAAACTTGACGACTTAACTGATGAAGAAGTTTTCGCAGCTTTCCAAGATCATGAATGGCAGACATTTGGGACTCAGAAAAAAGTAGAAGAAAAACAAACAGATAAAGCAGCAGATGAATCTTCAAAAACAGAAAAAGAAAAAGAAGAAGAAGGTCCATCTAGTTGTAAAAGTAGGGAGCACATTTATGAGTTCACACCAGGATCTGTGCCTTCATTTAATCTAGGGTTTGATACCCCGGAAGAACAATCGATACCATTCAAGAAAACAGAATCAGATAAAGATGATGAAGAAAAGCAATATCGGTGCCTGCAATCACCCTATTTATACAAAAGGGTCAGCACGACAGAAGATATTACAAAGGATGAAATACTCTTGGCAAGAAGCATCTTTTGTATGCAAGGAGACGAAGCGTAAGATTAACTTTAAATCTTTATGAAATTTACTTGAATTTATCACAATTAATAAATAATTTGTAGTTTCTTACAGTTTTCACATGCTATTTTGTAAAAACAGAGAGCAAGTTTTCGACGACAAACGTGTAGGATTAATGAGAATGAATGTCCAATCACTAGCACTAGGGTTGAAAATTGAAAGTCCTGTGATCGACACCTTTGCTTCAATCCTAAATTACGAGGAATGGAAATCAGAGAAAGAAGTAAAGAGGCATTACTTTTATACATCAATGATGGTACGATAAAGTTTGATTCAATTACTTTCATTTGTTAAAAAATATGAATGTGATATCACCAGTGATACCAGTGATATCACCAGTGATACCTCATATGAATGTGTTTATGAATCAACTTAATTTAACTTCTTTTTAATTATCAAGTAGCTGCCGGGCATAATACAGGATAAGCCAGAATGCATGCTTACAAAGATAGATAAACAATACGATGAGTTTGCAAAGATGATTTCAATCCATATGGAGGACGATATAAGCAAGCTACAATTTGACGACGTTAACTTGGTATATCGAATGACTTTTATGTATTGAACAATGAAGTTTGTCTGTTTATTTTAAAACATATATCAATTTTATAATTTTGCGATAACAGGTGTTCTTTCCAATCCTAGCACATGACCATTACTACCTAATCGTTTTCAACATCTACAAAGGAGCATCTGTGATAATAGATAACAGTCATTCAGGTGGAACATACGAAGGAAAGTACAAAGACAAATACGATCTTGTGGTAAGAAAAACTATACTGAATGATTCATATAAAATTTGTTTCTGTCAAATATATCTAGAATATCACTAGTGATACTACTCTAAAATTGACACTGTGTATTTTAATTTTCAGAAAGGCGTTTTTGCAAAGCATTTGTCTACATATGAACATCCTATAGCAGATCAACTAATGAATACAAAAAAAAAAAAAACCAACAATCTTAAACATGAACTGGAAGACAAAGAAAGAGAAAATAGATTGCGGTTTGTACGCGATGATGCATATGGATCATTATAATGGAAAGAGTTCAACAACATGGGAAACAGGAATGCTAAAAGAAACAAGCAAAGATCATCGAATGCAAATAAACAAATTGAGATCCAAATATGCAGCAAAGATGATGCTTCATGAAGTAAATAAAAAACAAAAAATGATGTCAGATTACGCAATAAAGTTTGAAGCCGAAAACACAGATGAAGAACAAGTACAGAATCTGATCAACAAGGAGATAAAGAAAAAGATTGCAGAACAAAATGCAAGGGAGGCTGGACCAAGTGGTTATTGAAACAATTAGTTGACTTTATGTTTCTGATTTGTGTATTTTAGATTTCTAAACAATGTTGGTTAAACTAGGATTAAGAATTCGATAAACAACAATCCATTGAAGCACTGCCGAGCCACGGAATGTGACGGACAACAGTCCAAGTTTGGGGTTACCTAAGAATGACGGGAGCTCTATTAGGTCCCGAACCACATTCCCTGGTGGTGGAGATTGTGCTATATTTTGTTCTGGATTTTGCGTAATCTGAATGCATCTAGGATTAGTTGATAGATATGAAAAAAAACGATGGAATCTTTGAATTATCTTTGTTCTGGATTTTGGGAAATGAAGACAGATGAAGTTTTTATCTTTATGGTTTTACATTCATACAGGATATTTTTTTGTTTTTACATGTTCTTTGCTTTTAGAATACCAGGAGATACTATCACCAGTGATACCTCATATGAATGTGATATCACCAGTGATACCAGTGATATCACCAGTGATACCTCATATGAATGTTTTCTATTTATGTCATATCTGATAAATGGTTGATGAAACAGCTTGCATATTTACAATATACAAAGTTTGATGCAATGAATGTACAAATGAGAAGTTTATTCTTTATGGTTTTAAATGCCTTTGAATTATATAAACCAGTGTGTGATTTTGAATGTATCACAGGTGATAAAACTCAAATAAACACTTGAGAAGCTATAAACTAATAAATCCAGAAAAAAAATGATACTTCAATCATTCTAATCAACAAAAAATTCATAAAAAAAAATGATGAAAACTATTTAAACACTTTAATGCTTTATCACAAGTGATAAATGTCACAAATATTCCATAAAGTCACAAAAATAAAAGAATAAACCAATAACTAAAAATCATACTTCAATTGCTCCATCAACTCCGCTTCCGCCTGCTCCATCACCACCACTTCCGCCTGCTCCATCACCACCACTTCCGCCTGCTCCATCACCTCCATTTCCGCTTGCTCCACTCCTCAGTGGACAAGTTCGCCTGTTGTGATCAGTAAACCCACAAATACCACATCCCTTCTTCTTCTTATTATTTTCCTCAAGTGCTATCTCACGTCCACTCTTAATACGATCCTTCATATATCCCTTATTACTAGCTCTTGAAGGATTGTTAACATTCTTTTTTTTAGGCTTCTTAACACCCAAAAACCGATGAACCATTTGAGCAACTGTGCGAACAGGAACTTTGGGCAAATCAGACTCAACTTCTGACTTTAGCTTTCTGAGCTTGCCTACAAAAGAAGTCAGCTTTGGTTGATTCTCAATCATCATACTGACACACGACTCAACCAAACTAGACGCCTCAATAGCAAGCTTTTCTATCTCTTCATTCTCTTGACCATAACGAGCCTTTTGCCTCCTCAAATCAGGTGGAATCAAATCCCTTGTCCAACGCTTGAGTATATACTGATCTGGGACCTTAAGCACATTACAATTCTTGAATACACAGAAAATGTGACGACACAAAATCCCGCAGCGAACAAAAAGCTGACAACAGCAAGCAACTGAACAATCTAATTTGTTATAAACCACCTTCATAAAAAAAAAAAAAAAAAATAAATAAATAAACCATATAATACAATAGGTGATACTTCATATCACTGGTGATACTTCATATCACCAGTGTTACCTAATATCACCAGTGATACCTAATATCACCAGTGATACTTAAACCAAAAATACATGTAAAAACAAAAAAATAATTGTACCTTGTACCGTCCAGCGTCTTTCTGATACAAAATAAGCTCTTCTTCAACATTCTCTGAAGTACTTTCTTCTTCATCAACAACTTCTGGTATAGTACCAGGAACCAATTTTTTCTCAGAAATAACAGACACATCACATAACTCATCACAAGTTTTCGACTCAATCGAACATAACCAGGAACCAGCAATAATCTCCTTTTGTACAAGCACAAACAACTTGCGAGTGTAAACCCTTGCAGCATGTAATTCAATTTCCAATGGCGTCAACAAAACAGGGAATGAGTCAAACGAGTTATGATCTAATCTTTCTTGAATATATCTCTGTTTCTCCATAGCAGACTCATATAAAACCATAAACTTAACAAGTGTGGAAGTAGGATTCGTGAAATGCGAAAAGAAGGAATTCTCACTTTCCGACCTCGATGTAGTCCTCATCAATTCACAAAGTGGAGAATCAACAAAGAATGCAGGAATCCATGAAGATCTAATCATATACATCTTGTTCAACCACTTATGATTTAGAAGATTAAACTCTACCATCAACTCATTCCATCTGAACTCAAACTCCTCAGGACCAATATACATATTCCAAACAATCTTGCTAAATTTAGTCTTGAAATCAGTTTCATCATAGATTCTGGTAACAATCTGAAAAACAATAAAGTATCACAAGTGATACCAAACAGAAATCATTAGACAGAACAATGCAAAAAACAATAAAGTATCACAAGTGATACCAAACAGGAATCATTATACAGAACTGCACAAAAAACAATAAATAATCAAAAGTGATAAAACAAATAATTTTATAGACAAATATCACAGGAAATAGACAAATATCACAGGAGATAAACAACTTAAAAAAATATCACAGGAAATACCTTAGACGGAAGCTTTTTCATGATATGCCACATGCAAAGCCTGTGCTTGGAATCAGGAAGCACCTCAGCAATCGCCTTCCGCATTGCACCATCTTGATCAGTCACAATTATATTTGGAGAACGAACAAATGCTTTCTTGAATGCTTGCAATAACCATATGTACGATTCAGTAGTCTCATTCTTAAGAAGACCAGAGCCAACAGTAACACACTTCCGGTGATTGTCGATAGCAGTAAAAGGGACAAAAACCATCCGATATCTGAAAAAAAAAAGGTATCTCAGGTGATACTATATAAAAAATGTAGAAGTGCAATGGAAATATAACAGGTTTAAAGAAACAAAGCGTACTTATTAGTCCTGTAAGTCGCATCAAATGAAACAATATCACCAAACTCTCTGTAGTTACACTTAGCAACCTCATCAGCCCAAAACAATCCACGAAGCTCAGCATTTTCAACAAAATAATCAAATGAGAAGTTTGACGTATAATTCATACGATCTTCCATACGGTTAATAAGCATCTGAGCATCACTATCCCCAATGAAACAATTTATACCACGAGTAAAGTTACAAAACTCGGTCTGCGTACCATGAACAAAAGCTGTGGATCCTTTCAACCCAGAATACAAACTATGAGCTTTAGTCGCACCAAGATTATGATTAGCTGCTTTCATAATGAACAGCTGCTCATGGTATGGTAGCTTCCTTTCACTTTTTGACAAATGTTTGTACTCTACACGATCTAGTGCATGATTATGCTCAACATCAAAGGTAGTAAGCTGATACTAAGATGTTCCAGGAATCATATGGAAAACTGCACGAGCTTTGCAACCGGTTACCCTAAAATTCGAAGTCCTAACTTGCTTATCACCCTTCTTACGAGCTAAAGTATTCAAATAAATTCTCTTTGGGCAACCTTCCCTATTGCAAACTAGATACTTCTCTTTTACAAAACCATTCCTTAACCTTTTCTGACTAGACTTTCTAATACCAAAACCAGCCTCTGAAGCATATTTCTCATACATACTAATGCATTCCTCAACAGAATCATATACACTCAACAGCTTTGGTAAAACACTAGCAGAAACTCTAGGAACCCAAAAAACCGATCCACCAGGAGTATCAATAAAATCATGATGAGCAAAAGATTGTGGAGTTTTAGGAACACTAGAAGCTGTAAAAGAAGGTAACAAAACACACAGTCAAAAAGATAACACAAAAAACAGCTTATAAAAAACATATCACTGGGGATACTACACATATATCATCAACAGGCTAAACTAAATAAACAAACATATCACTGGTGATACTGCACATTTATCATCATGTTTATGAAAAGCTAAACATATCACTGGTGATACTGCCCATTTATCATCATGTTTATGAAAAGCTAAACATATCACTGGTGATACTGCACAATTATCATCATGTTTATGAAAAGCTAAACATATTTATCATCATGTTTATGAAAAGCTAAAAATATCACTGGTGATACTGCACAATTATCATCATGTTTATAAAAAAGCTAAACATATCACTGGTGATACTGCACAATTATCATCATGTTTATGAAAAGCTAAACATATTTATCATCATGTTTATGAAAAGCTAAAAATATCACTGGTGATACTGCACAATTATCATCATGTTTATAAAAAAGCTAAAAATATCACTGGTGATACTGCACAATTATCATCATGTTTATAAAAAAGCTAAACATATCACTGGTGATACTGCAAATTATCATCATGCTTAAGCTGTTAAAACTAAAAGCGAAACTAATAAGCAATATAACACTATAATCAACAGCTTATCATCAACAAAAAAGCACAATTATAATCATGTTTAAGCTCTTAAAACTAACGGCATAACTAATAAGCAATATAACACTATAATCAACAACTTATCATTAACAAAAAAGCACAATTATAATCATGTTTAAGCTCTTATAACTAACGGCGTAAATATTAAGCAATATAACACTATAATCGAGAGGATAAACTAAATAAGCAAACATATCACTGGTGATATGCTTGATAAGCTTAAAAATCAAAATAAAACTCACATGATGCATTATCATCCTGAACACGCTTAGAAGAAGAACAATCACTGTAACTGCTACCAGAATTATCACAAACCGCAAAAGCTAAACGATCGGCAGCTACATCCACAAAACTGCTACCAGATCCATTACCAGAATTATCACAAACAGATAGAGCTAAACAATTGAATGAATTAATAGAAGATTCTGAAACGGAAACAGCAGGTTGATTAAGATCAAAAATCGCCATGAGCAATCAATTCACGCAGAGTCGCGGTGGTGTTGTGATGGATCAGCGCAGAGTCGCGGTGGTGTTGTGGTGTTGTGGAAACTGATTATGACGGTGTACGACGGTGTAGCGGCGGTTTTCCGGTGAAAACTGATTATGGAGGGAAAGCGTAACTGATTGGAGGGAAGTTGGTTGAGAGAAAAAATACACAAACTGTGTGTGAAAAAAAAAGCGAATGGGAAAAAATAAATAAAATTGAACTTTATAAAGGTGGGGTAAATTAGGTTTAATTGATTAAATCGTAGATTAATTTAGGCCATTAGATCAAAAAGGATGGAGGGTGGAGATTTGTTCAATAGTATGTACAAAAAAAAGGGTATGCATTTGAATTTTCCTCCAAATCAGTATGTATTGTTTAACTACTGTTTCTTTTAAATATAATTTAAATCCACCATATTGTGTCTATCAAATTAATTAGACCATCTATAGTTTTAAGAATTACATCCAATCAGTTTGTACAGTTGGACGGCAACAAAAGAAAAATAAGTTTAACATATAAGTAGATCCTGTAAGTATGTAATATACAGTAACAAATATATAAAAGTGCAAATGCGGAAACAAAAATCATCCACCCATAACACATGATGGTGGGTATGGTGCGTGGTAGACAATTGTGGTGATGATGGTAGTATGGTAGTAATGGAAGTGGTGGGAGCTTGGAGGCCGAAAATGGTAGAGAGAGAGAATGTGGTTGTTTGGATGTCGATAAGAATAGATGTCAATAGGGTGTTTGGATTAGTGTTTTGACCCACGCGGAAGTAAAATCGCACGTTGAGGACTAATGGGAACCCTAGCCCGGAAACAAGACCATATCCGCGACCGGCCTTAATTTTGGGGACTAACGATGTAATTAACCTTTCTGTTATATAACTTTGTATTTTTCACATTTAGACACTTTTGTATACGTTTGCTTGCATGCTTTTTGCACTAAATAAGAAATTCGATTCTATTCAAACTCAAAATAAAATATCAAGTCAAGCGCTATATTCTTTCTATAATTTTGTAATCAATAGTCATTATTTAACTAAGCCTGAGCTCAAGCTTCAATACACAGTTTGGCTCGAGTTGAGTTTCAAACTTGACACTTCTCGACTCAGCTCAACTTAATTACACTCTTACCCAAGAAACGTAAGAAAAGTTCCTAGATCATTAAGCTTGAACATGACATGTCATAAACTAGCGACAATCGATCAAACCAAGTATGTGATGTCAAATCCTAAGCTCGTAGATCATTAAGCTTGAACATGACATGTAATGGCTCTTTCTTATGCAGTACTATATCCAGTTCCTCATCCATGTTAATTGTGTTGGGATTCATGTTACCAGGAAGGAACCAACCAAAGTTCCGAACCAAAGATGCAACTATTAGTAATATCGTCTTTGAAGCCATTGATTCCCCGGGACACATTCTTCTTCCCGATCCAAATGGTAAAAATTCAAAGTCCTTCCCTTTGTAACTCATATTTGATCCCATAAATCTTTCAGGTTTGAAGCTAAATGGATCGTCCCAAATACTAGGATCATGACTAATTGCCCAAACGTTAACCATAATTTGACTGTCTTTTGGGATGGTGTATCCCATCACCTCACATGTTTGCATAGCTTTACGCGGTACAAGAAATGGTCCTGGAGGGTGCAATCTTAATGTTTCCTTGTAACAAGCTTCTAGGTAGGAAAGACAAACCAAATCTGAATCTTTAACTACTTTTCCGTGTATGTATTGCGTGATTTCATCCTTAGCCTTTTGCATCGCGTCTTGGTTTATGAGAAGCTCGGCCACAAGCCATTCAATGGTCAAAGTTGTCGTTTCGGTGCCCGCTGCAAATATCTCCTGAGAAGGAAAAGGAGAAGTATAGATAAGTCAGAAAGTGTACACGGTGGAATCAGTTAATATCCTACGAGATAAAATATAAAAAGTAAGCAAAATTAGCGTACCTGCATCAAAGGATTAATCTGTTGATTTGTAAATCCTTTGTCAATCAAAACATCAGTAAAATCTTTTGGGCCTGAGAAAATATATTCTGCACTTTGTTTCTTCTCGAGACTATCCTTCCATATAGAACCTAAATCTTGTTCAACGATGTGCATGATCTCCTTATACCAACCTTGTAAATCCCATTGACCCAATATCGGAAACATGTCTACTAATTGTGGCTTTGCAGCCAACTTAGTAAGTTTCCTAACGGATTCCATAATGCTTGCACCTATACCATTTCCTTCAAAGTCCACAAGATCAATCGATAACGTTGTGTTGCCTATAATGTTTATTGCGGTCGCAAACACAACATCCTTTATAACTATATCTTCACCCTCCTTTGATGCTAAGTACTCTACCATCTCCATAACCTTAGTCTCCCTCATCTTTGCACGCGATTCCAAAGCTTTACTCGAGAAAAGCTCCGATCCATATATGTTTCGTAGAACCCTCCAACCATCGTCGCACTCTGATGTAAATACAAGGTTCATGTTATGAATTGTTGGCTTTTTGTTTCTAAGTAATATTGATACATCCCGACCTGAAAGAGCATGATCATGGGTCTTGAGGATTTCACAAGCTGCGACGGATGATGATCCTACGATTACGGTTCTATGTCCGAGACGAAGTGACATGAGTGGTCCATGGATTAGGGCCATCTTGGCTAGATGAACATGAGCATTTTTTCTTATTTGGAATAGGTTGCCTATGAACGGCCATGGTGTTGGACCTGGTGGAAGATGTCGCTCTTTTGGAAAAAAGTGATTAAGAATCATACGAAATAAGAAGAAAACAAGTAGTCCAATAATCAAGAGAAGTGACATTATTAGAGAGGCAAACTTAGCCTCACCAAAGTAAGGGAAATAAGAGGGCATATCGGTGGATATCTGTGTTAAACCCTATGTTTACAGTTTCGCCTTTAACTTTATTGATAACCAATATTTATAGATTACAATAAACTCTAATGTACCCTAAGCCCACCGATCGGGCTTAGGCCATTCATCAATTATATCGACTAATACTCTCCCGCAGTCCGAGCGGCAAAATCGCGAAAGCTCGAACCGGAGATACATAAAACAATAAAGCTATAACTATTTTTGTTGACGAAGATATCCACAGCAAGCGAAAGCAAAGCAAACAAAGAAAGCGGTACTTGTCGAAGAACTTGTATATTCACCAATGATGTGCATTAGGACACAAAAAGGTTTCACATTGATTCTTGAAGAAGTAACCTCTTGCGGCTTATTGAAAGAGTAACACCATTGATCGAGCTTTAGTTGACTTTAGGAAAGAAAAAAGGTTTCGGAATCATATTTATCAAATAAAAAAAAAAAAAAATAAAAAAAAAATACTAATGTCATTCCACTCACGCACCATCATTAACCCATTTCCACTTTTTCACCTTTACCAAATTAAATCCACTGCTTACATACCAACCAACACCCACTAAACATCCACTTTACCAAATACTATTGACACCACTTTCTCTCTTTAAAAAAAATGGCTAACAACAACCTTGTTATCCTTAAATCAATCTTATCATACACTACAACAATCAATAAAGAATCAAAGAGAGAAGTGAGGCTTTAGATCTCGAGAGAGAATCTAGAGAGAGAAACATGATTAACACACACTTAACTCAAAGCAATCCCTAAAGCACCAATCCCTTACAAATGGGGAGGAGGTGCTATTTATAGTTTTTCTACTACGGAGGCTTATGGGCTTTTTATGGATCAACTCTTAACCTATTAGATTAGGATAAAAAGCCCATTGACTATTCTGATTTAATACACAACGACACATTACAAAAATATAATAACGACAAATGACCATCACTTTTTATAAAAACTAACAATCTCTCCCTAAGGGATGGTCATTCAAATGATGCTCCCAGTGATTAGGTCTTTTGTCGTCGTTGTCTTGAACTTTGTGTGTCGTTGTAGAATAGTCTTAGATCTTTGTTCCTTCATGCTATGTGATCTTCAAAGTATCGTCTTTCGGTTCTTCTTGCCTTTGACCAACATCTTCTATACGTTTGCATTGTCGTCTCTTCTATCATACTCATACTTCTTGATGCTTTGAACTTCATACTTATGTCGTCCTCACTTGATACTTGAACTTGTTCTTGACATCTTGATTAGCTTCTTGACTTAGTCATATCACTTTGTCTTTAACTTGATCTTTTTTTTTTTTTTTTTTTTTCTTGAACTTTTTCACTTGAGCTTGTTTAGGATGATCTTCATAAGTATGAGTATGAGGAGATTTGGATGTTGAGCTATATGATGATGGTAAATGTACTTTCCTCGGTACCGGCATAAAACAGTTAGCAACAAATTGTCCAGCACTTACAGGTTCAGATTTCGAGATAATTAACAGCATAGTGTGAAAGCTTTCTCTAATCTTTACCAGGGCCGTTGTGAGCCGATGAGGTATACCGGGGTATCACTTCACGACTGTAGACCGTTTGAAGCACGTAACCATCATGATATAAGGCCAGATCCGTAGATCTCATTAAGACTCTTGTACACCCTGTGTCCTTTTTGGCGAACACAGGTGTATTATATTGGAAGTGTATCCTAAGAGATTTTAGATGAATCTCATGGCTCTAGACTTGATAATGTGCGTTTTGGTTTTAGTATTCGGAGGCATGGAGCAGAGTGCCACCTTTTCAATATCAACACATCTCGGAATGAGAGGCCAATAGATTATGCAGTGTTCTTAGTGAGAAATGAAAAAAAATATCTTTTGAGAGATATCTGAGTGGCTAGGAGGGGTTTATGCAGCGCGTCAATGGGTCCATGACGTCTTGTCTTCAATATCAGTATCAACTGTGTGATAACCGATAGCAGATGTATTGACCCGGTTTCTGCCCTAAGTTTTCATGGAGGGTTATTTCTTTTCACCCTTTCATTAAACTTTTTTTTTCCATTCTTCAACCCCTTCTTTCTCCTTTCTCATTTACTCCTTTTTTTTTCAATCTTACCTAAGGACGTCTAATTCTATTCTATTGGAATTGTCCTTGGGTAGATCCCTCAGGCTCTGGCGGATCATAGGAGATAAACCTAATCATAATCACCTTATTACTCCATGATTATCCTAGATTTATTTATCACTTCACATAAAACCTTTTTTTGTGAAAATCTCTCAAACTGTTTATGAATAAAACACATTTTGGTTAACACTTCGAGAGTTTTTTCATTTTCTAAAATACTCCCCCTTCACATGTTGTAACACCCCAACCCGACAAGGGTAGAAGTGTCACGTAAATGGTGACATATCAAAGCAAGCATAAACATACGACTTACATAATACAATAGAATTTCAAAGGTTACAAATGAAATACTAAAACTACAAGGTTACAATGAGAACAAAATAAAATACTAAGTCCAAAATGCATATCTCTTCTAGTCATCACTAAGTCCAGGGTAGCAATCTAAGCCCAAAGCACTCCACTCTTAACCCAGCTTCCAACTAAAACCTGCCGCGGGAAAAGAAACGCGGCTGAGCTTAAAAAGCCCAGTGAACAGATATAATATAAACGGTAATGAACAAACGAATATATAAGACAAAAGAATAAGAAGTAATAAGGTACAAGAGTAAGGTAAAGGACAGTCATCTACCACGAGCCCAAAACAAATCATATATCATAGTCCTGTCTTCGTCATAATCATATAGAGGGGATGCCTCTCAAATAAGCCGATAATATGAGGGGTGTCCTCATGTACCAGTTGGAGTGATCAGCTCCCGAACTTTGTGAAAGGAGTGGATTGCACCCATCCCCAGTCACCACATCATATCAAAACGAACTGTCCACAAACACGGACACGAACCTAGGATGCATCCATTCGCCCCCCGAACAAAATCATATAGGCCATAATAAATCATATAATGTGCATGCATATCATAATCAAAATGGGGACGGTGTAACCAAATCACTAGGGCTACACGCTAGTCATGCCAGTGGTGCATCACAGACACGGCCATGTTACCTTCATGGCTAGGAAACGAACTTGGCTCGGGTATCAAACTGGGGTCAAAGGTCAAAGGTTCATATCAAAGCAAAGGTTCATATAATCATAGTCCAAATATCAAGGTTCAAATCACAGGGTTCATATCAAAAGGTTCATATGCCAAAGGTTCATATCAAAGTGTAGGGAACATAGCAATGGCTTAGGAAACCCTAATACGAATCAAAAATAGGAGAACGAAGGCTCCTCATTCAAAGAGCAGAATATCTGTACCTTATACCAACGCAAAGCACAAATCACAATGAATAAAGTGGAAATGGACTCAGTTCCTCTCCTTCTTCACACCTAGAGGGGTAGACAAGTGTTACAACACTTTCCATTTTAGGTAACTTTCCATTTTAGGCAGGTTTCCATATTTAGTAAGTTTCCACTTTTAGAAAGTTTCCTTATTTAGAAAGTTCCCATACTTAGTAATATTTCCAAAATCTCATTTAGGTTAAGTTATAATCAAATTATCCAAAGTTACATTTTCACCTTTGAAGATTTCATACTTTACACTTTTAGCCCCTTAGTTTTCCAAATTACACAATGTACCCTTAGTTTATTACGTTGTACGATTAGGACCTCTAAAATACAAGATTACAAAACAAGTCCCTCAAATTAATGCTTTTACATATTTGGTTCCTTTATTTATGTTTCTATCTTTTATTTATTAATAATTATACATTAGGTCCTTTAATTATCACAATGACACAAAACCCCTTTAAATATGATTTATTACACGACTTACCCTCAAGTTTCATGATTTACCATTTATAACCCTTAGTTTTGGAAAATTAACAATTTACAACCTTTTTACATATCTTGACAGCCTTTAAGTATTATCTAGACCCGTTTTAAATAATTTATAAACCATATCAAACCTTCGAAATAAAATCTATAAAAATTCACAGATGTTCCTCAGGGTTTTGAGTATTTTAGATAATTTTTTCCAGATTTTATATTAAGTGATCAAGGTACGAATTAAAAATCCTTTTCCCCAACCTGTTCCAGAACCGGATCACTTAAAAACACCCGACCATTATCCATCTACTAACCCAGTCTAGAAAATTTATAAAATTCTACAAAAATTCCAGTAATTAGCTAACATGTGTTATATTACCCAGTTTAAAGGAAATGTTCTAAATCGTTATGGTTTTAAAATGAAAAATGAAAAACCCGACCTGTTTTTCCAGACTTCATGAATCCGACCAGACACATAAATTTCCAAAAATCAAAAAGTAACCTTCCAGGCCTCCAAAAATTACAAACTAAATTTTCCCAGGTAGCCACTTCATTGAACTTAGTTTTAGACTCAAAAACCATCCCAATACCCGTTCACATCATTGAGTTATAGCCGGTTAAAATCGAGTAAAATTCCAGGCCAGTAGCAGATTGTCACAGATTCATATATAACTTAGGTTTTGGTCATCCCGTTCATTAGTTCTTTATACCAAACGACTTTGGGTGAGTCCAAAACACATTATGGTCAATTCATATTAGTTTATTACACATTCAAACCGAATTAATCCTCACCAAAACAGTTTGATCGATCCATGTTTTAAGTTTTAGGTTTTTCTTTAGTTTTATGATTTTATGTGACAAAGTTTTGATCTATGATTCGAATAGAACATTAATATGTGAATAAATGATAGAACAAGCGATACTATACCCTCGTAGACCACGAAGAACACGAACACAAGGATCAAAACACCACACGAATATCTTTCCTTCCTCCTTCTTCCCTTGTCGATCGAATGGGGACAAGACAAGGAACAATTAGGGTTTCTTGCTAATAAAACAATTCATAGGGACTTGAGGCTTGAAGAACATGTTACCTTATGATGATTGACACAAGAATGGAACAAAATTAGCCTTCCTTTGGTCTCTCCTATGGCTCGACAGCAGCCCTCAAAAATGACAGCAGAACTTTTTGTTTTAGGGTTTTCTCTTGTGTGTTTGTGATGTTCGGTTAGTATGTGGTGATCAAAAAGGGATTAGGCTATTTTGTAGAAGCTTTGGCCGACATTTAGAGAGGGGAGGGAGGGCTTGGATCGGCCCCTAGGCCCAACCCACAACATCTATGTTAAATTCCATCAATTCCCTTATTTCTTGAATATTTCTTACACGCAACGATTTTTAGTACAAAATTAAATATATACTTATTGAGTTTTCGGTTCAAGTAACTAAGTAATGTGTTATAAATATTATTGGTAGCTCGTATAATTATTTTATGGGGCCTCATAATCATTTCATGTCATATTTGTTTCGTTTTCATAGGTTTTGTGCTTTATTTGTAAGTTATATATGTTTTAATTAAATTTCAAAGTTATGAGGGCATTTTGGTCTTTTAATACGTTTTAGATTTTCGGGTTTTATAAAATACTCCCCCTTCACATGTGCTCATGCATTTTAAGATAAGATTGCACATGTTGGGTAGAGTTCGCACATTTGAAATGATTGATTTTTAGTTGATATGACCTTTGCGAGACACGTTTACATCACTAGTTAGACTAGCTTGAAATTATTACCCGTCCCGGTCTTATCAAAATATAATCTCTCGAATTGGTACATTCTACTCAGACAAGTTTTTTTTGCGAGACACATTTACATCACTGGATGAACCAGCTTGAAATTATTACCCGTCCCGGACAAGTCTTTTCGATAACTGACTTTTAATTTTCTTCAATTCGAGGGTTAATACTGAGTCGAGCTCTTTTGGAGATTCAATCCACGATCTTTAAATATTTTGATCACATTTTAATCACGTCTTCTCCCCCTCAAAAATAGCATTTCGTGATATTTTTGATATCAATGGATTAAAATAAGGCTTTTTGGAGAGATAGACTGATTTTGTTTTAGCATGATTTGGAACATTTTGTTTTTCATTTTTATACTCCCCCTTAAATAAAGCATGTTTTAACGAGTTTGGAGGGAGTTGTCTTGAGCACAGAATTTTGAGAAAGACTTAAAAAAATCTTTTTAAGAAATCTTGATCATGTGCTCAAGGATTTTTTACTTCGCCATTAGCATTATGAGTCCTGATCTCAAATAATCAGAAGTCATCAATGTAGCTCGGGTTTCGTACTGAAGTATACGAAAGCCATTGATAAGAAATTTTGAGAAACGAAATGTTTTAGAAAGATTTTAAATGAACTCTCGCTCAACCATCTGTACATGTCCGTATCATTGTTGAATGACATTTCTAGATACGTACAGAATATCGATTATACGAGAGACATATCGTGAGAAGAATATTTTTGGTTTTTTGATTTTATATTGTTTTTGTATTTTTGAAAAGTTTCTATTTTTATCTTTTGTTTTTGATGGTTTTTCAAATTTTGTATTTTGTTTTTCAAAAAATATTTACAGAGAAGCTATTTTTAAAATATTTTCAAGAAGATTCGAGAAGACTTTCTAGCTCCTCAGGAGTTAGGCTTCGCATGCCAATTCGTCGAACTAAGTCATCAAACCTTTCTTTTGGAAGGGCTTTAATAAATAGATCGGCGAGTTGGTAATCTGTCTTCACGAAAAATAATTCAACAGTACCCTCTTCTACGTGTTCCTTGATGAAGTGATAGCGGACTCTAATATGCTTGGTCTTCGAGTGTTGTACTGGATTGCACGAGATGGCTATGACACTTTTCGAATCATAATACAAAGGTATGCGGTCAAAAGTAAAGCCATAATCTGTGAGTTGTGTCCTCATCCATAGAACTTGGGCACAACACGCAGATAGAGACACATACTCGGCTACTGCGGTTGATAGTGCGGTACAATCTTGTTTCCTTGATGACCAGCCTACTAGCTTTTCACCCAAAAATTGTGCTCCACCGGATGTACTTTTTGCTGTAACTTGGCAACCTGCATGGTCCGCATATGAAAATGCCATTAGTTTAAACACGGAATTCTTCGAATACCAAAGCCCCATGTTAATGGTTCTTCGTGGGTACCAAAAGATTCGTTTGACCTCTTGGAGGTGAAGTTCGGTAGGCCTTGCCTGAAACCGTGCTAATAAGCAAACAATAAAATGAATATTGGGTCGACTAGCAGTAATATACATGAGAGAACCAATCATGCTCTGATGTTTCTTCGGATCCATGGGTTTTCCAAATAAATTAGCTCCTATTTTTTGTAAAGTGACCATTGGAGTACCAACAGATTCACAGTTTTCCATTTCATGTTTTTTCAAAATCTCAATAGTATATTTAGCTTGATTTATAAAAATATCACGAGGGGATCGGTGTATTTTTAAACCAAGATAGAATTTTAGTTCCCCCATCATAGACATTTCAAATTTGCTTTTCATGAGATTTTAAAAATATTTTGAATGTTTCGGATTAGTGGACCCAAAGATAATGTCGTCCACGTAAATCTGAACAATCAAAATATCAATTTAGTATTTTCTGGGAAACAAGGTTGAGTCAACTATTCCTTTGGTGAAATTATTTTGGATCAGGAAAGATGAGAGTTCGTCATACCACGCCCTTGGAGCCTATTTTAAACCATAAATGGCTTTCTTTAGCTTGTAGACATATTCTGGATGATCTTTGTCAATGAATCCGTCTAGCTGACTCACATAGACTTCTTCTTTTAGAGTTCCATTCAAGAAAGCCGTCTTGATGTCCATCTGATAGACTGTGATGTTCTTGTGAACTGCATAGGCTAAGAAAATCTTGACTGCCTCAAGTCTTGCTACTGGCGCGAGTGACTCTTCGAAATCTATCTCTTCTTCCTGTCTAAATCCTTTAGCCACTAGACAAGCTTTGTTGCAAATGATAGTCATTTCTACATCCTTCTTGTTCTTCCATAACCACTTTAGATCAATGATAAGTTTGTCAATTGGTCTGGGAACTAATTCCCATGTTTCATGTAACTTGTATTGGAGAAGTTCTTCTTGCATCGCTTCAATCCATGGATTATCTGCCATCGCCTCCCGAATATTCTTAGGTTCTTTTAAGCTGACTGAGCAAACGTAGATGCACATATCGGGGTAGGTGGCGAGTTGTCTTCTCGTCTGAACTGGCCTTGAAGGTTCACCAATAACGTGTTCTATTGGATGGTCTTTAGTCCACTGTAGTGTAGAAGGGTACCTTGGGTTTAACAAATGTGTGTTAGCTGGTTCATGTAACCTTGAAGATGATTCAGCAGAATCTGTTGCAAATGGGTTTTCGAACACTTCTTCTTCTAACACAGCATCGTTTTGTTGTGGTTCTTCTTGAATTGGTGTATTGTGATTTTGCTTATCAACTCTTGGTAGAACAATTTCAATTACTGGAGTTGCTGAAGTAGATGTTGATGACATGGAGGGAGTTGGTGCGTCAGCTTCGATTGTTGTTGATGCATCTTGTGGTGGTGGTGGTGGTTGATGTTGTTGAGCGGGTGCAGCGGAATGTTGTTGCGATGTAACACCTCGATCTTCACTATGAATGAACACCGAGAGCTTTCCTCTTTATCACACAACACACTAGAACACAATGATGACTCACATATACATATTAAGAACAAGAAAGAGTAGTATGGATCATAGGCTAATTTCAGTCAAAGGTTTATTAGCTTTAGTGAAAAGGAAATAAACAATGACAAGGTTTCACACACACACTCTCTTTCTACAAATGAGTGGCTTGCGGGCATTTGACTGCGGAAAATAATGTGGCTCCCACGGTTATTACTAAATTGATCACTTAGGAATAACTTTTAGACATAAGTAATCATTAAGGGTTTACTCGCCGATAAGAATAGGACCAACGAGAAAGGGTTAACTACATACACTTCATATAAAGCTATCAATAAAACAAGTGACAATCTACTTAATCATAAGGACAGCCCTCTTATTGTCTCGAGTATTTATCTGTGTACGTGTGTGCTACTTGCTGATTCGTGCCTATTGGTTTATTTTACTATTTAATTGCAAACAAATCGTGCCAGTCTCTCAGGCTGAAACCCCCATGCGTTAGGATATTAAAATACTGATTAGAATAACGAGATAATACGTTCCACTCTTAGTGATCGACACTCTACTTACCATTATATTCATACTGACCGGGTACACTGCTCATTAAGTGTGTGTGTTATTGATAAGTCGGCTAAATATAAATTTAAAACTTGAGTAGGCATTAAAACTGCTAAACCGCAACGACACACGCAGCACATCAGTGTGTGTGCGTGGTTTTGTTGTGTTCACAGCCAACCAAAGGCTTGGTGGGCTTTTACATATTGGACAACATGTGGGCTTAGTCTAAGTATTACACTTGTGCACTTGGACAATAACAAAACTAATACAACTAGCCCACTTCTTTAACTACATATTACATGACACACTTAAGTCTTACAAACTAATGACCATCACTTTTGCAATTAAGCCTTTGGTTGGCTGTGAACACAACAAAACCACGCACACACACACTCTGCTATGTGTGTCTCATTTGTAGAAAGAGAGTGTGTGTGTGAAACCTTGTCATTGTTTATTTCCTTTTCACTAAAGCTAATAAACCTTTGACTGAAATTAGCCTATGATCCATACTACTCTTTCTTGTTCTTAATATGTATATGTGAGTCATCATTGTGTTCTAGTGTGTTGTGTGATAAAGAGGAAAGCTCTCGGTGTTCATTCATAGTGAAGATCGAGGTGTTACAAGTGGTTTCAAGAGCCAAGCTTTAAGGTAGGAGCTTCTTCATTTTTATGCTTGATCCTATAGTTTAAAACACCCATTGTTATTGTTTCTTTAACTAGAAAAATAACACTTTGTGTTTTTACTCCATTCGATCCACATAAAAATCAAGAAACTTGTGTTTGTTTTGTGGTTATACGATTTGTTTCTTGTGAAATTTATCAGTTTTCACTCGAGTACAAGTTGTGAAAGTTTGGATTTGGGTTTGTTTTTACCATCTTGGATCGTATTGAATCATAACAAATTTTGTAAAAGATTTGTTAGTGATTATTTTAGTATTAGATTGTGAATTATTGAGTTGGTAATAGTCAGAGAAAGTTAGTAAAAAGTGGCCAAAAGTTTACTGACAAGTATGGGGAGTTGCATGGGTAGTAGCTAAAAGTCAAAAAGTGGGTGAGATTTAGTCAAAAGTTGCGTTTTATCGCAATTGAAGAAAAGCAACGAGGTTATCGCAATTCATAGAGATTATCGCATTTCTTGTATAAGAATTGCGATAGGTATCGCATTTGACACTGATCAGACCTTATCGCATTTGGTCCTATTGCTGTTGACTATCGCAGTTGACTATCGCCAAAAGGACTTATCGCAATTCAAACTGCGATAACTATCGCATTTGACACTGATCAGACTTATCGCATTTGGCCTCAGACAAAGTTGTCGCAGTTTTGTCCGACAAGTTCTACCAACTGCGATATCGGACAAAACACCAATTGCGATATCGGACAAAACTAACTTTTCAGTATTGTCATCTTCAGTCCCTGTACTTTCTAGCAGCCTTTGGGAACTTCCAGAATTGGCAGTTTTGGCCCTCGTACTTCTGTGAAACTTCAAAAGGTCATAACTTTTGAACCGTAACTCCGTTTTCAGCGAAACACCTGTCAAAACGACCGTGAGAACGAGGAAAATAATGTGGCTCCCACGGTTATTACTAAATTGATCACTTAGGAATAACTTTTAGACATAAGTAATCATTAAGGGTTTACTCGCCGATAAGATTAGGACCAACGAGAAAGGGTTAACTACATACACTTCATATAAAGCTATCAATAAAACAAGTGACAATCTACTTAATCATAAGGACAGCCCTCTTATTGTCTCGAGTATTTATCTGTGTACGTGTGTGCTACTTGCTGATTCGTGCCTATTGGTTTATTTTACTATTTAATTGCAAACAAATCGTGCCAGTCTCTCAGGCTGAAACCCCCATGCGTTAGGATATTAAAATACTGATTAGAATAACGAGATAATACGTTCCACTCTTAGTGATCGACACTCTACTTACCATTATATTCATACTGACCGGGTACACTGCTCATTAAGTGTGTGTGTTATTGATAAGTCGGCTAAATATAAATTTAAAACTTGAGTAGGCATTAAAACTGCTAAACCGCAACGACACACGCAGCACATCAGTGTGTGTGCGTGGTTTTGTTGTGTTCACAGCCAACCAAAGGCTTGGTGGGCTTTTACATATTGGACAACATGTGGGCTTAGTCTAAGTATTACACTTGTGCACTTGGACAATAACAAAACTAATACAACTAGCCCACTTCTTTAACTACATATTACATGACACACTTAAGTCTTACAAACTAATGACCATCACTTTTGCAATTAAGCCTTTGGTTGGCTGTGAACACAACAAAACCACGCACACACACACTCTGCTATGTGTGTCTCATTTGTAGAAAGAGAGTGTGTGTGTGAAACCTTGTCATTGTTTATTTCCTTTTCACTAAAGCTAATAAACCTTTGACTGAAATTAGCCTATGATCCATACTACTCTTTCTTGTTCTTAATATGTATATGTGAGTCATCATTGTGTTCTAGTGTGTTGTGTGATAAAGAGGAAAGCTCTCGGTGTTCATTCATAGTGAAGATCGAGGTGTTACAAGTGGTTTCAAGAGCCAAGCTTTAAGGTAGGAGCTTCTTCATTTTTATGCTTGATCCTATAGTTTAAAACACCCATTGTTATTGTTTCTTTAACTAGAAAAATAACACTTTGTGTTTTTACTCCATTCGATCCACATAAAAATCAAGAAACTTGTGTTTGTTTTGTGGTTATACGATTTGTTTCTTGTGAAATTTATCAGTTTTCACTCGAGTACAAGTTGTGAAAGTTTGGATTTGGGTTTGTTTTTTACCATCTTGGATCGTATTGAATCATAACAAATTTTGTAAAAGATTTGTTAGTGATTATTTTAGTATTAGATTGTGAATTATTGAGTTGGTAATAGTCAGAGAAAGTTAGTAAAAAGTGGCCAAAAGTTTACTGACAAGTATGGGGAGTTGCATGGGTAGTAGCTAAAAGTCAAAAAGTGGGTGAGATTTAGTCAAAAGTTGCGTTTTATCGCAATTGAAGAAAAGCAACGAGGTTATCGCAATTCATAGAGATTATCGCATTTCTTGTATAAGAATTGCGATAGGTATCGCATTTGACACTGATCAGACCTTATCGCATTTGGTCCTATTGCTGTTGACTATCGCAGTTGACTATCGCCAAAAGGACTTATCGCAATTCAAACTGCGATAACTATCGCATTTGACACTGATCAGACTTATCGCATTTGGCCTCAGACAAAGTTGTCGCAGTTTTGTCCGACAAGTTCTACCAACTGCGATATCGGACAAAACACCAATTGCGATATCGGACAAAACTAACTTTTCAGTATTGTCATCTTCAGTCCCTGTACTTTCTAGCAGCCTTTGGGAACTTCCAGAATTGGCAGTTTTGGCCCTCGTACTTCTGTGAAACTTCAAAAGGTCATAACTTTTGAACCGTAACTCCGTTTTCAGCGAAACACCTGTCAAAACGACCGTGAGAACGAGGAAAATAATGTGGCTCCCACGGTTATTACTAAATTGATCACTTAGGAATAACTTTTAGACATAAGTAATCATTAAGGGTTTACTCGCCGATAAGATTAGGACCAACGAGAAAGGGTTAACTACATACACTTCATATAAAGCTATCAATAAAACAAGTGACAATCTACTTAATCATAAGGACAGCCCTCTTATTGTCTCGAGTATTTATCTGTGTACGTGTGTGCTACTTGCTGATTCGTGCCTATTGGTTTATTTTACTATTTAATTGCAAACAAATCGTGCCAGTCTCTCAGGCTGAAACCCCCATGCGTTAGGATATTAAAATACTGATTAGAATAACGAGATAATACGTTCCACTCTTAGTGATCGACACTCTACTTACCATTATATTCATACTGACCGGGTACACTGCTCATTAAGTGTGTGTGTTATTGATAAGTCGGCTAAATATAAATTTAAAACTTGAGTAGGCATTAAAACTGCTAAACCGCAACGACACACGCAGCACATCAGTGTGTGTGCGTGGTTTTGTTGTGTTCACAGCCAACCAAAGGCTTGGTGGGCTTTTACATATTGGACAACATGTGGGCTTAGTCTAAGTATTACACTTGTGCACTTGGACAATAACAAAACTAATACAACTAGCCCACTTCTTTAACTACATATTACATGACACACTTAAGTCTTACAAACTAATGACCATCACTTTTGCAATTAAGCCTTTGGTTGGCTGTGAACACAACAAAACCACGCACACACACACTCTGCTATGTGTGTCTCATTTGTAGAAAGAGAGTGTGTGTGTGAAACCTTGTCATTGTTTATTTCCTTTTCACTAAAGCTAATAAACCTTTGACTGAAATTTAGCCTATGATCCATACTACTCTTTCTTGTTCTTAATATGTATATGTGAGTCATCATTGTGTTCTAGTGTGTTGTGTGATAAAGAGGAAAGCTCTCGGTGTTCATTCATAGTGAAGATCGAGGTGTTACAAGTGGTTTCAAGAGCCAAGCTTTAAGGTAGGAGCTTCTTCATTTTTATGCTTGATCCTATAGTTTAAAACACCCATTGTTATTGTTTCTTTAACTAGAAAAATAACACTTTGTGTTTTTACTCCATTCGATCCACATAAAAATCAAGAAACTTGTGTTTGTTTTGTGGTTATACGATTTGTTTCTTGTGAAATTTATCAGTTTTCACTCGAGTACAAGTTGTGAAAGTTTGGATTTGGGTTTGTTTTTACCATCTTGGATCGTATTGAATCATAACAAATTTTGTAAAAGATTTGTTAGTGATTATTTTAGTATTAGATTGTGAATTATTGAGTTGGTAATAGTCAGAGAAAGTTAGTAAAAAGTGGCCAAAAGTTTACTGACAAGTATGGGGAGTTGCATGGGTAGTAGCTAAAAGTCAAAAAGTGGGTGAGATTTAGTCAAAAGTTGCGTTTTATCGCAATTGAAGAAAAGCAACGAGGTTATCGCAATTCATAGAGATTATCGCATTTCTTGTATAAGAATTGCGATAGGTATCGCATTTGACACTGATCAGACCTTATCGCATTTGGTCCTATTGCTGTTGACTATCGCAGTTGACTATCGCCAAAAGGACTTATCGCAATTCAAACTGCGATAACTATCGCATTTGACACTGATCAGACTTATCGCATTTGGCCTCAGACAAAGTTGTCGCAGTTTTGTCCGACAAGTTCTACCAACTGCGATATCGGACAAAACACCAATTGCGATATCGGACAAAACTAACTTTTCAGTATTGTCATCTTCAGTCCCTGTACTTTCTAGCAGCCTTTGGGAACTTCCAGAATTGGCAGTTTTGGCCCTCGTACTTCTGTGAAACTTCAAAAGGTCATAACTTTTGAACCGTAACTCCGTTTTCAGCGAAACACCTGTCAAAACGACCGTGAGAACGAGGAAAATAATGTGGCTCCCACGGTTATTACTAAATTGATCACTTAGGAATAACTTTTAGACATAAGTAATCATTAAGGGTTTACTCGCCGATAAGATTAGGACCAACGAGAAAGGGTTAACTACATACACTTCATATAAAGCTATCAATAAAACAAGTGACAATCTACTTAATCATAAGGACAGCCTCTTATTGTCTCGAGTATTTATCTGTGTACGTGTGTGCTACTTGCTGATTCGTGCCTATTGGTTTATTTTACTATTTAATTGCAAACAAATCGTGCCAGTCTCTCAGGCTGAAACCCCCATGCGTTAGGATATTAAAATATGATTAGAATAACGAGATAATACGTTCCACTCTTAGTGATCGACACTCTACTTACCATTATATTCATACTGACGGGTACATGCTCATTAAGTGTGTGTGTTATTGATAAGTCGGCTAAATATAAATTAAAACTTGAGTAGGCATTAAAATGCTAAACCGCAACGACACACGCAGCACATCAGTGTGTGTGCGTGGTTTTGTTGTGTCACAGCCAACCAAAGGCTTGGTGGGCTTTTACATATTGGACAACATGTGGGCTTAGTCTAAGTATTACACTGTGCACTTGGACAATAACAAAACTAATACAACTAGCCCACTTCTTTAACTACATATTACATGACACACTTAAGTCTTACAAACTAATGACCATCACTTTTGCAATTAAGCCTTTGGTTGGCTGTGAACAACAAAACCACGCACACACACACTCTGCTATGTGTGTCTCATTTGTAGAAAGAGAGTGTGTGTGTGAAACCTTGTCATTGTTTATTTCCTTTTCACTAAAGCTAATAAACCTTTGACTGAAATTAGCTTATGATCCATACTACTCTTTCTTGTTCTTAATATGTATATGTGAGTCATCATTGTGTTTAGTGTGTTGTGTGATAAAGAGGAAGCTTCGGTGTTCATTCATAGTGAAGATCGAGGTGTTACAAGGGGTTTCAAGAGCCAGCTTTAAGGTAGGAGCTTCTTCATTTTTATGCTTGATCCTTAGTTTAAACACCCATTGTTATTGTTTCTTTAACTAGAAAATAACACTTTGTGTTTTTACTCATTCGATCCAATAAAATCAAGAAACTTGTGTTTGTTTGTGGTTATACGATTTGTTTTTGTGAATTTATCAGTTTTCACTCGAGTACAAGTTGTGAAGTTTGGATTTGGGTTTGTTTTTACCATCTTGGATCGTATTGAATCATAACAAATTTTGTAAAGATTTGTTAGTGATTATTTTAGTATTAGATTGTGAATTATTGAGTGGTAATAGTCAGAGAAGTTAGTAAAAAGTGGCCAAAAGTTTACTGACAAGTATGGGGAGTTGCATGGGTAGTAGCTAAAGTCAAAAGTGGGTGAGATTTAGTCAAAAGTGCGTTTTATCGCAATTGAAGAAAAGCACGGGTTATCGCAATTCATAGAGATTATCGCATTTCTTGTATAAGATTGCGATAGGTATCGCATTTGACACTGATCGACCTTATCGCATTTGGTCCTATTGCTGTTGACTATCGCAGTTGACTATCGCCAAAGGACTTATCGCAATTCAAACTGCGATAACTATCGCATTTGACACTGATCGACTTATCGCATTTGGCCTCAGACAAAGTTGTCGCAGTTTTGTCGACAAGTTCTACCAACTGCGATATGGACAAAACACAATTGCGATATCGGACAAAACTAACTTTTCAGTATTGTCATTTCAGTCCCTGTACTTTCTAGCAGCCTTTGGGAACTTCCAGAATTGGCAGTTTTGGCCTCGTACTTCTGTGAAACTTCAAAGGTCATAACTTTTGAACCGTAACTCCGTTTTCAGCGAAACACCTGTCAAAACGACCGTGGAAACGAGGAAAATAATGTGGCTCCCACGGTTATTACTAAATTGATCACTTAGGAATAACTTTTAGACATAAGTAATCATTAAGGGTTTACTCGCCGATAAGATTAGGACCAACGAGAAAGGGTTAACTACATACACTTCATATAAAGCTATCAATAAAACAAGTGACAATCTACTTAATCATAAGGACAGCCCTCTTATTGTCTCGAGTATTTATCTGTGTACGTGTGTGCTACTTGCTGATTCGTGCCTATTGGTTTATTTTACTATTTAATTGCAAACAAATCGTGCCAGTCTCTCAGGCTGAAACCCCATGCGTTAGGATATTAAAATACTGATTAGAATAACGAGATATACGTTCCACTCTTAGTGATCGACACTCTACTTACCATTTATTCATATGACCGGGTACATGCTCATAAGTGTGTGTGTTATTGATAAGTCGGCTAAATATAAATTTAAAACTTGAGTAGGCATTAAAACTGCTAACCGCAACGACACAGCAGCACATCAGTGTGTGTGCGTGGTTTTGTTGTGTTCACAGCCAACCAAAGGCTTGGTGGGCTTTTACATATTGGACAACATGTGGGCTTAGTCTAAGTATTACACTTTGCACTTGGACAATAACAAAACTATACAACTAGCCCACTTCTTTAACTACATATTACATGACACACTTAAGTCTTACAAACTATGACCATCACTTTTGCAATTAAGCCTTTGGTTGGCTGTGAACACAACAAAACCACGCACACACACACTCTTATCAGTGTGTCTCATTTGTAGAAAGAGAGTGTGTGTGTGTAACCTTGTCATTGTTTATTTCCTTTTCACTAAGCTAATAAACCTTTGACTGAAATTAGCCTATGATCCATACTACTCTTTCTTGTTCTTAATATGTATATGTGAGTCATCATTGTGTTCTAGTGTGTTGTGTGAAAAGAGGAAAGCTCTCGGTGTTCATTCATAGTGAAGATCGAGTGTTACAAGTGGTTTCAAGAGCCAAGCTTTAGGTAGGAGCTTCTTCATTTTTATGCTTGATCCTATAGTTTAAAACCCATTGTTATTGTTTCTTTAACTAGAAAATAACACTTTGTGTTTTTACTCCATTCGATCCACATAAAAATCAAGAAACTTGTGTTTGTTTTGTGGTTATACGATTTGTTTCTTGTGAAATTTATCAGTTTTCACTCGAGTACAAGTTGTGAAAGTTTGGATTTGGGTTTGTTTTTACCATCTTGGATCGTATTGAATCATAACAAATTTTGTAAAAGATTTGTTAGTGATTATTTTAGTATTAGATTGTGAATTATTGAGTTGGTAATAGTCAGAGAAAGTTAGTAAAAAGTGGCCAAAAGTTTACTGACAAGTATGGGGAGTTGCATGGGTAGTAGCTAAAAGTCAAAAAGTGGGTGAGATTTAGTCAAAAGTTGCGTTTTATCGCAATTGAAGAAAAGCAACGAGGTTATCGCAATTCATAGAGATTATCGCATTTCTTGTATAAGAATTGCGATAGGTATCGCATTTGACACTGATCAGACCTTATCGCATTTGGTCCTATTGCTGTTGACTATCGCAGTTGACTATCGCCAAAAGGACTTATCGCAATTCAAACTGCGATAACTATCGCATTTGACACTGATCAGACTTATCGCATTTGGCCTCAGACAAAGTTGTCGCAGTTTTGTCCGACAAGTTCTACCAACTGCGATATCGGACAAAACACCAATTGCGATATCGGACAAAACTAACTTTTCAGTATTGTCATCTTCAGTCCCTGTACTTTCTAGCAGCCTTTGGGAACTTCCAGAATTGGCAGTTTTGGCCCTCGTACTTCTGTGAAACTTCAAAAGGTCATAACTTTTGAACCGTAACTCCGTTTTCAGCGAAACACCTGTCAAAACGACCGTGAGAACGAGGAAAATAATGTGGCTCCCACGGTTATTACTAAATTGATCACTTAGGAATAACTTTTAGACATAAGTAATCATTAAGGGTTTACTCGCCGATAAGATTAGGACCAACGAGAAAGGGTTAACTACATACACTTCATATAAAGCTATCAATAAAACAAGTGACAATCTACTTAATCATAAGGACAGCCCTCTTATTGTCTCGAGTATTTATCTGTGTACGTGTGTGCTACTTGCTGATTCGTGCCTATTGGTTTATTTTACTATTTAATTGCAAACAAATCGTGCCAGTCTCTCAGGCTGAAACCCCCATGCGTTAGGATATTAAAATACTGATTAGAATAACGAGATAATACGTTCCACTCTTAGTGATCGACACTCTACTTACCATTATATTCATACTGACCGGGTACACTGCTCATTAAGTGTGTGTGTTATTGATAAGTCGGCTAAATATAAATTTAAAACTTGAGTAGGCATTAAAACTGCTAAACCGCAACGACACACGCAGCACATCAGTGTGTGTGCGTGGTTTTGTTGTGTTCACAGCCAACCAAAGGCTTGGTGGGCTTTTACATATTGGACAACATGTGGGCTTAGTCTAAGTATTACACTTGTGCACTTGGACAATAACAAAACTAATACAACTAGCCCACTTCTTTAACTACATATTACATGACACACTTAAGTCTTACAAACTAATGACCATCACTTTTGCAATTAAGCCTTTGGTTGGCTGTGAACACAACAAAACCACGCACACACACACCTCTGCTATGTGTGTCTCATTTGTAGAAAGAGAGTGTGTGTGTGAAACCTTGTCATTGTTTATTTCCTTTTCACTAAAGCTAATAAACCTTTGACTGAAATTAGCCTATGATCCATACTACTCTTTCTTGTTCTTAATATGTATATGTGAGTCATCATTGTGTTCTAGTGTGTTGTGTGATAAAGAGGAAAGCTCTCGGTGTTCATTCATAGTGAAGATCGAGGTGTTACAAGTGGTTTCAAGAGCCAAGCTTTAAGGTAGGAGCTTCTTCATTTTTATGCTTGATCCTATAGTTTAAAACACCCATTGTTATTGTTTCTTTAACTAGAAAAATAACACTTTGTGTTTTTACTCCATTCGATCCACATAAAAATCAAGAAACTTGTGTTTGTTTTGTGGTTATACGATTTGTTTCTTGTGAAATTTATCAGTTTTCACTCGAGTACAAGTTGTGAAAGTTTGGATTTGGGTTTGTTTTTACCATCTTGGATCGTATTGAATCATAACAAATTTTGTAAAAGATTTGTTAGTGATTATTTTAGTATTAGATTGTGAATTATTGAGTTGGTAATAGTCAGAGAAAGTTAGTAAAAAGTGGCCAAAAGTTTACTGACAAGTATGGGGAGTTGCATGGGTAGTAGCTAAAAGTCAAAAAGTGGGTGAGATTTAGTCAAAAGTTGCGTTTTATCGCAATTGAAGAAAAGCAACGAGGTTATCGCAATTCATAGAGATTATCGCATTTCTTGTATAAGAATTGCGATAGGTATCGCATTTGACACTGATCAGACCTTATCGCATTTGGTCCTATTGCTGTTGACTATCGCAGTTGACTATCGCCAAAAGGACTTATCGCAATTCAAACTGCGATAACTATCGCATTTGACACTGATCAGACTTATCGCATTTGGCCTCAGACAAAGTTGTCGCAGTTTTGTCCGACAAGTTCTACCAACTGCGATATCGGACAAAACACCAATTGCGATATCGGACAAAACTAACTTTTCAGTATTGTCATCTTCAGTCCCTGTACTTTCTAGCAGCCTTTGGGAACTTCCAGAATTGGCAGTTTTGGCCCTCGTACTTCTGTGAAACTTCAAAAGGTCATAACTTTTGAACCGTAACTCCGTTTTCAGCGAAACACCTGTCAAAACGACCGTGAGAACGAGGAAAATAATGTGGCTCCCACGGTTATTACTAAATTGATCACTTAGGAATAACTTTTAGACATAAGTAATCATTAAGGGTTTACTCGCCGATAAGATTAGGACCAACGAGAAAGGGTTAACTACATACACTTCATATAAAGCTATCAATAAAACAAGTGACAATCTACTTAATCATAAGGACAGCCCTCTTATTGTCTCGAGTATTTATCTGTGTACGTGTGTGCTACTTGCTGATTCGTGCCTATTGGTTTATTTTACTATTTAATTGCAAACAAATCGTGCCAGTCTCTCAGGCTGAAACCCCCATGCGTTAGGATATTAAAATACTGATTAGAATAACGAGATAATACGTTCCACTCTTAGTGATCGACACTCTACTTACCATTATATTCATACTGACCGGGTACACTGCTCATTAAGTGTGTGTGTTATTGATAAGTCGGCTAAATATAAATTTAAAACTTGAGTAGGCATTAAAACTGCTAAACCGCAACGACACACGCAGCACATCAGTGTGTGTGCGTGGTTTTGTTGTGTTCACAGCCAACCAAAGGCTTGGTGGGCTTTTACATATTGGACAACATGTGGGCTTAGTCTAAGTATTACACTTGTGCACTTGGACAATAACAAAACTAATACAACTAGCCCACTTCTTTAACTACATATTACATGACACACTTAAGTCTTACAAACTAATGACCATCACTTTTGCAATTAAGCCTTTGGTTGGCTGTGAACACAACAAAACCACGCACACACACACTCTGCTATGTGTGTCTCATTTGTAGAAAGAGAGTGTGTGTGTGAAACCTTGTCATTGTTTATTTCCTTTTCACTAAAGCTAATAAACCTTTGACTGAAATTAGCCTATGATCCATACTACTCTTTCTTGTTCTTAATATGTATATGTGAGTCATCATTGTGTTCTAGTGTGTTGTGTGATAAAGAGGAAAGCTCTCGGTGTTCATTCATAGTGAAGATCGAGGTGTTACAAGTGGTTTCAAGAGCCAAGCTTTAAGGTAGGAGCTTCTTCATTTTTATGCTTGATCCTATAGTTTAAAACACCCATTGTTATTGTTTCTTTAACTAGAAAAATAACACTTTGTGTTTTTACTCCATTCGATCCACATAAAAATCAAGAAACTTGTGTTTGTTTTGTGGTTATACGATTTGTTTCTTGTGAAATTTATCAGTTTTCACTCGAGTACAAGTTGTGAAAGTTTGGATTTGGGTTTGTTTTTACCATCTTGGATCGTATTGAATCATAACAAATTTTGTAAAAGATTTGTTAGTGATTATTTTAGTATTAGATTGTGAATTATTGAGTTGGTAATAGTCAGAGAAAGTTAGTAAAAAGTGGCCAAAAGTTTACTGACAAGTATGGGGAGTTGCATGGGTAGTAGCTAAAAGTCAAAAAGTGGGTGAGATTTAGTCAAAAGTTGCGTTTTATCGCAATTGAAGAAAAGCAACGAGGTTATCGCAATTCATAGAGATTATCGCATTTCTTGTATAAGAATTGCGATAGGTATCGCATTTGACACTGATCAGACCTTATCGCATTTGGTCCTATTGCTGTTGACTATCGCAGTTGACTATCGCCAAAAGGACTTATCGCAATTCAAACTGCGATAACTATCGCATTTGACACTGATCAGACTTATCGCATTTGGCCTCAGACAAAGTTGTCGCAGTTTTGTCCGACAAGTTCTACCAACTGCGATATCGGACAAAACACCAATTGCGATATCGGACAAAACTAACTTTTCAGTATTGTCATCTTCAGTCCCTGTACTTTCTAGCAGCCTTTGGGAACTTCCAGAATTGGCAGTTTTGGCCCTCGTACTTCTGTGAAACTTCAAAAGGTCATAACTTTTGAACCGTAACTCCGTTTTCAGCGAAACACCTGTCAAAACGACCGTGAGAACGAGGAAAATAATGTGGCTCCCACGGTTATTACTAAATTGATCACTTAGGAATAACTTTTAGACATAAGTAATCATTAAGGGTTTACTCGCCGATAAGATTAGGACCAACGAGAAAGGGTTAACTACATACACTTCATATAAAGCTATCAATAAAACAAGTGACAATCTACTTAATCATAAGGACAGCCCTCTTATTGTCTCGAGTATTTATCTGTGTACGTGTGTGCTACTTGCTGATTCGTGCCTATTGGTTTATTTTACTATTTAATTGCAAACAAATCGTGCCAGTCTCTCAGGCTGAAACCCCCATGCGTTAGGATATTAAAATACTGATTAGAATAACGAGATAATACGTTCCACTCTTAGTGATCGACACTCTACTTACCATTATATTCATACTGACCGGGTACACTGCTCGTTAAGTGTGTGTGTTATTGATAAGTCGGCTAAATATAAATTTAAAACTTGAGTAGGCATTAAAACTGCTAAACCGCAACGACACACGCAGCACATCAGTGTGTGTGCGTGGTTTTGTTGTGTTCACAGCCAACCAAAGGCTTGGTGGGCTTTTACATATTGGACAACATGTGGGCTTAGTCTAAGTATTACACTTGTGCACTTGGACAATAACAAAACTAATACAACTAGCCCACTTCTTTAACTACATATTACATGACACACTTAAGTCTTACAAACTAATGACCATCACTTTTGCAATTAAGCCTTTGGTTGGCTGTGAACACAACAAAACCACGCACACACACACTCTGCTATGTGTGTCTCATTTGTAGAAAGAGAGTGTGTGTGTGAAACCTTGTCATTGTTTATTTCCTTTTCACTAAAGCTAATAAACCTTTGACTGAAATTAGCCTATGATCCATACTACTCTTTCTTGTTCTTAATATGTATATGTGAGTCATCATTGTGTTCTAGTGTGTTGTGTGATAAAGAGGAAAGCTCTCGGTGTTCATTCATAGTGAAGATCGAGGTGTTACAAGTGGTTTCAAGAGCCAAGCTTTAAGGTAGGAGCTTCTTCATTTTTATGCTTGATCCTATAGTTTTAAAACACCCATTGTTATTGTTTCTTTAACTAGAAAAATAACACTTTGTGTTTTTACTCCATTCGATCCACATAAAAATCAAGAAACTTGTGTTTGTTTTGTGGTTATACGATTTGTTTCTTGTGAAATTTATCAGTTTTCACTCGAGTACAAGTTGTGAAAGTTTGGATTTGGGTTTGTTTTTACCATCTTGGATCGTATTGAATCATAACAAATTTTGTAAAAGATTTGTTAGTGATTATTTTAGTATTAGATTGTGAATTATTGAGTTGGTAATAGTCAGAGAAAGTTAGTAAAAAGTGGCCAAAAGTTTACTGACAAGTATGGGGAGTTGCATGGGTAGTAGCTAAAAGTCAAAAAGTGGGTGAGATTTAGTCAAAAGTTGCGTTTTATCGCAATTGAAGAAAAGCAACGAGGTTATCGCAATTCATAGAGATTATCGCATTTCTTGTATAAGAATTGCGATAGGTATCGCATTTGACACTGATCAGACCTTATCGCATTTGGTCCTATTGCTGTTGACTATCGCAGTTGACTATCGCCAAAAGGACTTATCGCAATTCAAACTGCGATAACTATCGCATTTGACACTGATCAGACTTATCGCATTTGGCCTCAGACAAAGTTGTCGCAGTTTTGTCCGACAAGTTCTACCAACTGCGATATCGGACAAAACACCAATTGCGATATCGGACAAAACTAACTTTTCAGTATTGTCATCTTCAGTCCCTGTACTTTCTAGCAGCCTTTGGGAACTTCCAGAATTGGCAGTTTTGGCCCTCGTACTTCTGTGAAACTTCAAAAGGTCATAACTTTTGAACCGTAACTCCGTTTTCAGCGAAACACCTGTCAAAACGACCGTGAGAACGAGGAAAATAATGTGGCTCCCACGGTTATTACTAAATTGATCACTTAGGAATAACTTTTAGACATAAGTAATCATTAAGGGTTTTACTCGCCGATAAGATTAGGACCAACGAGAAAGGGTTAACTACATACACTTCATATAAAGCTATCAATAAAACAAGTGACAATCTACTTAATCATAAGGACAGCCCTCTTATTGTCTCGAGTATTTATCTGTGTACGTGTGTGCTACTTGCTGATTCGTGCCTATTGGTTTATTTTACTATTTAATTGCAAACAAATCGTGCCAGTCTCTCAGGCTGAAACCCCATGCGTTAGGATATTAAATACTGATTAGAATAACGAGATAATACGTTCCACTCTTAGTGATCGACACTCTACTTACCATTATATTCATACTGACCGGGTACACTGCTCATTAAGTGTGTGTGTTATTGATAAGTCGGCTAAATATAAATTTAAAACTTGAGTAGGCATTAAAACTGCTAAACCGCAACGACACACGCAGCACATCAGTGTGTGTGCGTGGTTTTGTTGTGTTCACAGCCAACCAAAGGCTTGGTGGGCTTTTACATATTGGACAACATGTGGGCTTAGTCTAAGTATTACACTTGTGCACTTGGACAATAACAAAACTAATACAACTAGCCCACTTCTTTAACTACATATTACATGACACACTTAAGTCTTACAAACTAATGACCATCACTTTTGCAATTAAGCCTTTGGTTGGCTGTGAACACAACAAAACCACGCACACACACACTCTGCTATGTGTGTCTCATTTGTAGAAAGAGAGTGTGTGTGTGAAACTTGTCTTTGGGGGGGGGGGGGGTTTTTTTTTTTTTTTTTTTTTTTTTTTTTTTTTTTTTGTGTTGTGTGATAAAGAGGAAAGCTCTCGGTGTTCATTCATAGTGAAGATCGAGGTGTTACAAGTGGTTTCAAGAGCCAAGCTTTAAGGTAGGAGCTTCTTCATTTTTATGCTTGATCCTATAGTTTAAAACACCCATTGTTATTGTTTCTTTAACTAGAAAAATAACACTTTGTGTTTTTACTCCATTCGATCCACATAAAAATCAAGAAACTTGTGTTTGTTTTGTGGTTATACGATTTGTTTCTTGTGAAATTTATCAGTTTTCACTCGAGTACAAGTTGTGAAAGTTTGGATTTGGGTTTGTTTTTACCATCTTGGATCGTATTGAATCATAACAAATTTTGTAAAAGATTTGTTAGTGATTATTTTAGTATTAGATTGTGAATTATTGAGTTGGTAATAGTCAGAGAAAGTTAGTAAAAAGTGGCCAAAAGTTTACTGACAAGTATGGGGAGTTGCATGGGTAGTAGCTAAAAGTCAAAAAGTGGGTGAGATTTAGTCAAAAGTTGCGTTTTATCGCAATTGAAGAAAAGCAACGAGGTTATCGCAATTCATAGAGATTATCGCATTTCTTGTATAAGAATTGCGATAGGTATCGCATTTGACACTGATCAGACCTTATCGCATTTGGTCCTATTGCTGTTGACTATCGCAGTTGACTATCGCCAAAAGGACTTATCGCAATTCAAACTGCGATAACTATCGCATTTGACACTGATCAGACTTATCGCATTTGGCCTCAGACAAAGTTGTCGCAGTTTTGTCCGACAAGTTCTACCAACTGCGATATCGGACAAAACACCAATTGCGATATCGGACAAAACTAACTTTTCAGTATTGTCATCTTCAGTCCCTGTACTTTCTAGCAGCCTTTGGGAACTTCCAGAATTGGCAGTTTTGGCCCTCGTACTTCTGTGAAACTTCAAAAGGTCATAACTTTTGAACCGTAACTCCGTTTTCAGCGAAACACCTGTCAAAACGACCGTTGAGAACGAGGAAAATAATGTGGCTCCCACGGTTATTACTAAATTGATCACTTAGGAATAACTTTTAGACATAAGTAATCATTAAGGGTTTACTCGCCGATAAGATTAGGACCAACGAGAAAGGGTTAACTACATACACTTCATATAAAGCTATCAATAAAACAAGTGACAATCTACTTAATCATAAGGACAGCCCTCTTATTGTCTCGAGTATTTATCTGTGTACGTGTGTGCTACTTGCTGATTCGTGCCTATTGGTTTATTTTACTATTTAATTGCAAACAAATCGTGCCAGTCTCTCAGGCTGAAACCCCCATGCGTTAGGATATTAAAATACTGATTAGAATAACGAGATAATACGTTCCACTCTTAGTGATCGACACTCTACTTACCATTATATTCATACTGACCGGGTACACTGCTCATTAAGTGTGTGTGTTATTGATAAGTCGGCTAAATATAAATTTAAAACTTGAGTAGGCATTAAAACTGCTAAACCGCAACGACACACGCAGCACATCAGTGTGTGTGCGTGGTTTTGTTGTGTTCACAGCCAACCAAAGGCTTGGTGGGCTTTTACATATTGGACAACATGTGGGCTTAGTCTAAGTATTACACTTGTGCACTTGGACAATAACAAAACTAATACAACTAGCCCACTTCTTTAACTACATATTACATGACACACTTAAGTCTTACAAACTAATGACCATCACTTTTGCAATTAAGCCTTTGGTTGGCTGTGAACACAACAAAACCACGCACACACACACTCTGCTATGTGTGTCTCATTTGTAGAAAGAGAGGTGTGTGTGTGAAACCTTGTCATTGTTTATTTCCTTTTCACTAAAGCTAATAAACCTTTGACTGAAATTAGCCTATGATCCATACTACTCTTTCTTGTTCTTAATATGTATATGTGAGTCATCATTGTGTTCTAGTGTGTTGTGTGATAAAGAGGAAAGCTCTCGGTGTTCATTCATAGTGAAGATCGAGGTGTTACAAGTGGTTTCAAGAGCCAAGCTTTAAGGTAGGAGCTTCTTCATTTTTATGCTTGATCCTATAGTTTAAAACACCCATTGTTATTGTTTCTTTAACTAGAAAAATAACACTTTGTGTTTTTACTCCATTCGATCCACATAAAAATCAAGAAACTTGTGTTTGTTTTGTGGTTATACGATTTGTTTCTTGTGAAATTTATCAGTTTTCACTCGAGTACAAGTTGTGAAAGTTTGGATTTGGGTTTGTTTTTACCATCTTGGATCGTATTGAATCATAACAAATTTTGTAAAAGATTTGTTAGTGATTATTTTAGTATTAGATTGTGAATTATTGAGTTGGTAATAGTCAGAGAAAGTTAGTAAAAAGTGGCCAAAAGTTTACTGACAAGTATGGGGAGTTGCATGGGTAGTAGCTAAAAGTCAAAAAGTGGGTGAGATTTAGTCAAAAGTTGCGTTTTATCGCAATTGAAGAAAAGCAACGAGGTTATCGCAATTCATAGAGATTATCGCATTTCTTGTATAAGAATTGCGATAGGTATCGCATTTGACACTGATCAGACCTTATCGCATTTGGTCCTATTGCTGTTGACTATCGCAGTTGACTATCGCCAAAAGGACTTATCGCAATTCAAACTGCGATAACTATCGCATTTGACACTGATCAGACTTATCGCATTTGGCCTCAGACAAAGTTGTCGCAGTTTTGTCCGACAAGTTCTACCAACTGCGATATCGGACAAAACACCAATTGCGATATCGGACAAAACTAACTTTTCAGTATTGTCATCTTCAGTCCCTGTACTTTCTAGCAGCCTTTGGGAACTTCCAGAATTGGCAGTTTTGGCCCTCGTACTTCTGTGAAACTTCAAAAGGTCATAACTTTTGAACCGTAACTCCGTTTTCAGCGAAACACCTGTCAAAACGACCGTGAGAACGAGGAAAATAATGTGGCTCCCACGGTTATTACTAAATTGATCACTTAGGAATAACTTTTAGACATAAGTAATCATTAAGGGTTTACTCGCCGATAAGATTAGGACCAACGAGAAAGGGTTAACTACATACACTTCATATAAAGCTATCAATAAAACAAGTGACAATCTACTTAATCATAAGGACAAGCCCTCTTATTGTCTCGAGTATTTATCTGTGTACGTGTGTGCTACTTGCTGATTCGTGCCTATTGGTTTATTTTACTATTTAATTGCAAACAAATCGTGCCAGTCTCTCAGGCTGAAACCCCCATGCGTTAGGATATTAAAATACTGATTAGAATAACGAGATAATACGTTCCACTCTTAGTGATCGACACTCTACTTACCATTATATTCATACTGACCGGGTACACTGCTCATTAAGTGTGTGTGTTATTGATAAGTCGGCTAAATATAAATTTAAAACTTGAGTAGGCATTAAAACTGCTAAACCGCAACGACACACGCAGCACATCAGTGTGTGTGCGTGGTTTTGTTGTGTTCACAGCCAACCAAAGGCTTGGTGGGCTTTTACATATTGGACAACATGTGGGCTTAGTCTAAGTATTACACTTGTGCACTTGGACAATAACAAAACTAATACAACTAGCCCACTTCTTTAACTACATATTACATGACACACTTAAGTCTTACAAACTAATGACCATCACTTTTGCAATTAAGCCTTTGGTTGGCTGTGAACACAACAAAACCACGCACACACACACTCTGCTATGTGTGTCTCATTTGTAGAAAGAGAGTGTGTGTGTGAAACCTTGTCATTGTTTATTTCCTTTTCACTAAAGCTAATAAACCTTTGACTGAAATTAGCCTATGATCCATACTACTCTTTCTTGTTCTTAATATGTATATGTGAGTCATCATTGTGTTCTAGTGTGTTGTGTGATAAAGAGGAAAGCTCTCGGTGTTCATTCATAGTGAAGATCGAGGTGTTACAAGTGGTTTCAAGAGCCAAGCTTTAAGGTAGGAGCTTCTTCATTTTTATGCTTGATCCTATAGTTTAAAACACCCATTGTTATTGTTTCTTTAACTAGAAAAATAACACTTTGTGTTTTTACTCCATTCGATCCACATAAAAATCAAGAAACTTGTGTTTGTTTTGTGGTTATACGATTTGTTTCTTGTGAAATTTATCAGTTTTCACTCGAGTACAAGTTGTGAAAGTTTGGATTTGGGTTTGTTTTTTACCATCTTGGATCGTATTGAATCATAACAAATTTTGTAAAAGATTTGTTAGTGATTATTTTAGTATTAGATTGTGAATTATTGAGTTGGTAATAGTCAGAGAAAGTTAGTAAAAAGTGGCCAAAAGTTTACTGACAAGTATGGGGAGTTGCATGGGTAGTAGCTAAAAGTCAAAAAGTGGGTGGGGAATTTAGTCAAAAGTTACGTTTTATCGCAATTGAAGAAAAGCAACGAGGTTATCGCAATTCATAGAGATTATCGCATTTCTTGTATAAGAATTGCGATAGGTATCGCATTTGACACTGATCAGACCTTATCGCATTTGGTCCTATTGCTGTTGACTATCGCAGTTGACTATCGCCAAAAGGACTTATCGCAATTCAAACTGCGATAACTATCGCATTTGACACTGATCAGACTTATCGCATTTGGCCTCAGACAAAGTTGTCGCAGTTTTGTCCGACAAGTTCTACCAACTGCGATATCGGACAAAACACCAATTGCGATATCGGACAAAACTAACTTTTCAGTATTGTCATCTTCAGTCCCTGTACTTTCTAGCAGCCTTTGGGAACTTCCAGAATTGGCAGTTTTGGCCCTCGTACTTCTGTGAAACTTCAAAAGGTCATAACTTTTGAACCGTAACTCCGTTTTCAGCGAAACACCTGTCAAAACGACCGTGAGAACGAGGAAAATAATGTGGCTCCCACGGTTATTACTAAATTGATCACTTAGGAATAACTTTTAGACATAAGTAATCATTAAGGGTTTACTCGCCGATAAGATTAGGACCAACGAGAAAGGGTTAACTACATACACTTCATATAAAGCTATCAATAAAACAAGTGACAATCTACTTAATCATAAGGACAGCCCTCTTATTGTCTCGAGTATTTATCTGTGTACGTGTGTGCTACTTGCTGATTCGTGCCTATTGGTTTATTTTACTATTTAATTGCAAACAAATCGTGCCAGTCTCTCAGGCTGAAACCCCCATGCGTTAGGATATTAAAATACTGATTAGAATAACGAGATAATACGTTCCACTCTTAGTGATCGACACTCTACTTACCATTATATTCATACTGACCGGGTACACTGCTCATTAAGTGTGTGTGTTATTGATAAGTCGGCTAAATATAAATTTAAAACTTGAGTAGGCATTAAAACTGCTAAACCGCAACGACACACGCAGCACATCAGTGTGTGTGCGTGGTTTTGTTGTGTTCACAGCCAACCAAAGGCTTGGTGGGCTTTTACATATTGGACAACATGTGGGCTTAGTCTAAGTATTACACTTGTGCACTTGGACAATAACAAAACTAATACAACTAGCCCACTTCTTTAACTACATATTACATGACACACTTAAGTCTTACAAACTAATGACCATCACTTTTGCAATTAAGCCTTTGGTTGGCTGTGAACACAACAAAACCACGCACACACACACTCTGCTATGTGTGTCTCATTTGTAGAAAGAGAGTGTGTGTGTGAAACCTTGTCATTGTTTATTTCCTTTTCACTAAAGCTAATAAACCTTTGACTGAAATTAGCCTATGATCCATACTACTCTTTCTTGTTCTTAATATGTATATGTGAGTCATCATTGTGTTCTAGTGTGTTGTGTGATAAAGAGGAAAGCTCTCGGTGTTCATTCATAGTGAAGATCGAGGTGTTACAAGTGGTTTCAAGAGCCAAGCTTTAAGGTAGGAGCTTCTTCATTTTTATGCTTGATCCTATAGTTTAAAACACCCATTGTTATTGTTTCTTTAACTAGAAAAATAACACTTTGTGTTTTTACTCCATTCGATCCACATAAAAATCAAGAAACTTGTGTTTGTTTTGTGGTTATACGATTTGTTTCTTGTGAAATTTATCAGTTTTCACTCGAGTACAAGTTGTGAAAGTTTGGATTTGGGTTTGTTTTTACCATCTTGGATCGTATTGAATCATAACAAATTTTGTAAAAGATTTGTTAGTGATTATTTTAGTATTAGATTGTGAATTATTGAGTTGGTAATAGTCAGAGAAAGTTAGTAAAAAGTGGCCAAAAGTTTACTGACAAGTATGGGGAGTTGCATGGGTAGTAGCTAAAAGTCAAAAAGTGGGTGAGATTTAGTCAAAAGTTGCGTTTTATCGCAATTGAAGAAAAGCAACGAGGTTATCGCAATTCATAGAGATTATCGCATTTCTTGTATAAGAATTGCGATAGGTATCGCATTTGACACTGATCAGACCTTATCGCATTTGGTCCTATTGCTGTTGACTATCGCAGTTGACTATCGCCAAAAGGACTTATCGCAATTCAAACTGCGATAACTATCGCATTTGACACTGATCAGACTTATCGCATTTGGCCTCAGACAAAGTTGTCGCAGTTTTGTCCGACAAGTTCTACCAACTGCGATATCGGACAAAACACCAATTGCGATATCGGACAAAACTAACTTTTCAGTATTGTCATCTTCAGTCCCTGTACTTTCTAGCAGCCTTTGGGAACTTCCAGAATTGGCAGTTTTGGCCCTCGTACTTCTGTGAAACTTCAAAAGGTCATAACTTTTGAACCGTAACTCCGTTTTCAGCGAAACACCTGTCAAAACGACCGTGAGAACGAGGAAAATAATGTGGCTCCCACGGTTATTACTAAATTGATCACTTAGGAATAACTTTTAGACATAAGTAATCATTAAGGGTTTACTCGCCGATAAGATTAGGACCAACGAGAAAGGGTTAACTACATACACTTCATATAAAGCTATCAATAAAACAAGTGACAATCTACTTAATCATAAGGACAGCCCTCTTATTGTCTCGAGTATTTATCTGTGTACGTGTGTGCTACTTGCTGATTCGTGCCTATTGGTTTATTTTACTATTTAATTGCAAACAAATCGTGCCAGTCTCTCAGGCTGAAACCCCCATGCGTTAGGATATTAAAATACTGATTAGAATAACGAGATAATACGTTCCACTCTTAGTGATCGACACTCTACTTACCATTTATTCATACTGACCGGGTACACTGCTCATTAAGTGTGTGTGTTATTGATAAGTCGGCTAAATATAAATTTAAAACTTGAGTAGGCATTAAAACTGCTAAACCGCAACGACACACGCAGCACATCAGTGTGTGTGCGTGGTTTTGTTGTGTTCACAGCCAACCAAAGGCTTGGTGGGCTTTTACATATTGGACAACATGTGGGCTTAGTCTAAGTATTACACTTGTGCACTTGGACAATAACAAAACTAATACAACTAGCCCACTTCTTTAACTACATATTACATGACACACTTAAGTCTTACAAACTAATGACCATCACTTTTGCAATTAAGCCTTTGGTTGGCTGTGAACACAACAAAACCACGCACACACACACTCTGCTATGTGTGTCTCATTTGTAGAAAGAGAGTGTGTGTGTGAAACCTTGTCATTGTTTATTTCCTTTTCACTAAAGCTAATAAACCTTTGACTGAAATTAGCCTATGATCCATACTACTCTTTCTTGTTCTTAATATGTATATGTGAGTCATCATTGTGTTCTAGTGTGTTGTGTGATAAAGAGGAAAGCTCTCGGTGTTCATTCATAGTGAAGATCGAGGTGTTACAAGTGGTTTCAAGAGCCAAGCTTTAAGGTAGGAGCTTCTTCATTTTTATGCTTGATCCTATAGTTTAAAACACCCATTGTTATTGTTTCTTTAACTAGAAAAATAACACTTTGTGTTTTTACTCCATTCGATCCACATAAAAATCAAGAAACTTGTGTTTGTTTTGTGGTTATACGATTTGTTTCTTGTGAAATTTATCAGTTTTCACTCGAGTACAAGTTGTGAAAGTTTGGATTTGGGTTTGTTTTTACCATCTTGGATCGTATTGAATCATAACAAATTTTGTAAAAGATTTGTTAGTGATTATTTTAGTATTAGATTGTGAATTATTGAGTTGGTAATAGTCAGAGAAAGTTAGTAAAAAGTGGCCAAAAGTTTACTGACAAGTATGGGGAGTTGCATGGGTAGTAGCTAAAAGTCAAAAAGTGGGTGAGATTTAGTCAAAAGTTGCGTTTTATCGCAATTGAAGAAAAGCAACGAGGTTATCGCAATTCATAGAGATTATCGCATTTCTTGTATAAGAATTGCGATAGGTATCGCATTTGACACTGATCAGACCTTATCGCATTTGGTCCTATTGCTGTTGACTATCGCAGTTGACTATCGCCAAAAGGACTTATCGCAATTCAAACTGCGATAACTATCGCATTTGACACTGATCAGACTTATCGCATTTGGCCTCAGACAAAGTTGTCGCAGTTTTGTCCGACAAGTTCTACCAACTGCGATATCGGACAAAACACCAATTGCGATATCGGACAAAACTAACTTTTCAGTATTGTCATCTTCAGTCCCTGTACTTTCTAGCAGCCTTTGGGAACTTCCAGAATTGGCAGTTTTGGCCCTCGTACTTCTGTGAAACTTCAAAAGGTCATAACTTTTGAACCGTAACTCCGTTTTCAGCGAAACACCTGTCAAAACGACCGTGAGAACGAGGAAAATAATGTGGCTCCCACGGTTATTACTAAATTGATCACTTAGGAATAACTTTTAGACATAAGTAATCATTAAGGGTTTACTCGCCGATAAGATTAGGACCAACGAGAAAGGGTTAACTACATACACTTCATATAAAGCTATCAATAAAACAAGTGACAATCTACTTAATCATAAGGAAAGCCCTCTTATTGTCTCGAGTATTTATCTGTGTACGTGTGTGCTACTTGCTGATTCGTGCCTATTGGTTTATTTTACTATTTAATTGCAAACAAATCGTGCCAGTCTCTCAGGCTGAAACCCCCATGCGTTAGGATATTAAAATACTGATTAGAATAACGAGATAATACGTTCCACTCTTAGTGATCGACACTCTACTTACCATTATATTCATACTGACCGGGTACACTGCTCATTAAGTGTGTGTGTTATTGATAAGTCGGCTAAATATAAATTTAAAACTTGAGTAGGCATTAAAACTGCTAAACCGCAACGACACACGCAGCACATCAGTGTGTGTGCGTGGTTTTGTTGTGTTCACAGCCAACCAAAGGCTTGGTGGGCTTTTACATATTGGACAACATGTGGGCTTAGTCTAAGTATTACACTTGTGCACTTGGACAATAACAAAACTAATACAACTAGCCCACTTCTTTAACTACATATTACATGACACACTTAAGTCTTACAAACTAATGACCATCACTTTTGCAATTAAGCCTTTGGTTGGCTGTGAACACAACAAAACCACGCACACACACACTCTGCTATGTGTGTCTCATTTGTAGAAAGAGAGTGTGTGTGTGAAACCTTGTCATTGTTTATTTCCTTTTCACTAAAGCTAATAAACCTTTGACTGAAATTAGCCTATGATCCATACTACTCTTTCTTGTTCTTAATATGTATATGTGAGTCATCATTGTGTTCTAGTGTGTTGTGTGATAAAGAGGAAAGCTCTCGGTGTTCATTCATAGTGAAGATCGAGGTGTTACAAGTGGTTTCAAGAGCCAAGCTTTAAGGTAGGAGCTTCTTCATTTTTATGCTTGATCCTATAGTTTAAAACACCCATTGTTATTGTTTCTTTAACTAGAAAAATAACACTTTGTGTTTTTACTCCATTCGATCCACATAAAAATCAAGAAACTTGTGTTTGTTTTGTGGTTATACGATTTGTTTCTTGTGAAATTTATCAGTTTTCACTCGAGTACAAGTTGTGAAAGTTTGGATTTGGGTTTGTTTTTACCATCTTGGATCGTATTGAATCATAACAAATTTTGTAAAAGATTTGTTAGTGATTATTTTAGTATTAGATTGTGAATTATTGAGTTGGTAATAGTCAGAGAAAGTTAGTAAAAAGTGGCCAAAAGTTTACTGACAAGTATGGGGAGTTGCATGGGTAGTAGCTAAAAGTCAAAAAGTGGGTGAGATTTAGTCAAAAGTTGCGTTTTATCGCAATTGAAGAAAAGCAACGAGGTTATCGCAATTCATAGAGATTATCGCATTTCTTGTATAAGAATTGCGATAGGTATCGCATTTGACACTGATCAGACCTTATCGCATTTGGTCCTATTGCTGTTGACTATCGCAGTTGACTATCGCCAAAAGGACTTATCGCAATTCAAACTGCGATAACTATCGCATTTGACACTGATCAGACTTATCGCATTTGGCCTCAGACAAAGTTGTCGCAGTTTTGTCCGACAAGTTCTACCAACTGCGATATCGGACAAAACACCAATTGCGATATCGGACAAAACTAACTTTTCAGTATTGTCATCTTCAGTCCCTGTACTTTCTAGCAGCCTTTGGGAACTTCCAGAATTGGCAGTTTTGGCCCTCGTACTTCTGTGAAACTTCAAAAGGTCATAACTTTTGAACCGTAACTCCGTTTTCAGCGAAACACCTGTCAAAACGACCGTGAGAACGAGGAAAATAATGTGGCTCCCACGGTTATTACTAAATTGATCACTTAGGAATAACTTTTAGACATAAGTAATCATTAAGGGTTTACTCGCCGATAAGATTAGGACCAACGAGAAAGGGTTAACTACATACACTTCATATAAAGCTATCAATAAAACAAGTGACAATCTACTTAATCATAAGGAAAGCCCTCTTATTGTCTCGAGTATTTATCTGTGTACGTGTGTGCTACTTGCTGATTCGTGCCTATTGGTTTATTTTACTATTTAATTGCAAACAAATCGTGCCAGTCTCTCAGGCTGAAACCCCCATGCGTTAGGATATTAAAATACTGATTAGAATAACGAGATAATACGTTCCACTCTTAGTGATCGACACTCTACTTACCATTATATTCATACTGACCGGGTACACTGCTCATTAAGTGTGTGTGTTATTGATAAGTCGGCTAAATATAAATTTAAAACTTGAGTAGGCATTAAAACTGCTAAACCGCAACGACACACGCAGCACATCAGTGTGTGTGCGTGGTTTTGTTGTGTTCACAGCCAACCAAAGGCTTGGTGGGCTTTTACATATTGGACAACATGTGGGCTTAGTCTAAGTATTACACTTGTGCACTTGGACAATAACAAAACTAATACAACTAGCCCACTTCTTTAACTACATATTACATGACACACTTAAGTCTTACAAACTAATGACCATCACTTTTGCAATTAAGCCTTTGGTTGGCTGTGAACACAACAAAACCACGCACACACACACTCTGCTATGTGTGTCTCATTTGTAGAAAGAGAGTGTGTGTGTGAAACCTTGTCATTGTTTATTTCCTTTTCACTAAAGCTAATAAACCTTTGACTGAAATTAGCCTATGATCCATACTACTCTTTCTTGTTCTTAATATGTATATGTGAGTCATCATTGTGTTCTAGTGTGTTGTGTGATAAAGAGGAAAGCTCTCGGTGTTCATTCATAGTGAAGATCGAGGTGTTACAAGTGGTTTCAAGAGCCAAGCTTTAAGGTAGGAGCTTCTTCATTTTTATGCTTGATCCTATAGTTTAAAACACCCATTGTTATTGTTTCTTTAACTAGAAAAATAACACTTTGTGTTTTTACTCCATTCGATCCACATAAAAATCAAGAAACTTGTGTTTGTTTTGTGGTTATACGATTTGTTTCTTGTGAAATTTATCAGTTTTCACTCGAGTACAAGTTGTGAAAGTTTGGATTTGGGTTTGTTTTTACCATCTTGGATCGTATTGAATCATAACAAATTTTGTAAAAGATTTGTTAGTGATTATTTTAGTATTAGATTGTGAATTATTGAGTTGGTAATAGTCAGAGAAAGTTAGTAAAAAGTGGCCAAAAGTTTACTGACAAGTATGGGGAGTTGCATGGGTAGTAGCTAAAAGTCAAAAAGTGGGTGAGATTTAGTCAAAAGTTGCGTTTTATCGCAATTGAAGAAAAGCAACGAGGTTATCGCAATTCATAGAGATTATCGCATTTCTTGTATAAGAATTGCGATAGGTATCGCATTTGACACTGATCAGACCTTATCGCATTTGGTCCTATTGCTGTTGACTATCGCAGTTGACTATCGCCAAAAGGACTTATCGCAATTCAAACTGCGATAACTATCGCATTTGACACTGATCAGACTTATCGCATTTGGCCTCAGACAAAGTTGTCGCAGTTTTGTCCGACAAGTTCTACCAACTGCGATATCGGACAAAACACCAATTGCGATATCGGACAAAACTAACTTTTCAGTATTGTCATCTTCAGTCCCTGTACTTTCTAGCAGCCTTTGGGAACTTCCAGAATTGGCAGTTTTGGCCCTCGTACTTCTGTGAAACTTCAAAAGGTCATAACTTTTGAACCGTAACTCCGTTTTCAGCGAAACACCTGTCAAAACGACCGTGAGAACGAGGAAAATAATGTGGCTCCCACGGTTATTACTAAATTGATCACTTAGGAATAACTTTTAGACATAAGTAATCATTAAGGGTTTACTCGCCGATAAGATTAGGACCAACGAGAAAGGGTTAACTACATACACTTCATATAAAGCTATCAATAAAACAAGTGACAATCTACTTAATCATAAGGAAAGCCCTCTTATTGTCTCGAGTATTTATCTGTGTACGTGTGTGCTACTTGCTGATTCGTGCCTATTGGTTTATTTTACTATTTAATTGCAAACAAATCGTGCCAGTCTCTCAGGCTGAAACCCCCATGCGTTAGGATATTAAAATACTGATTAGAATAACGAGATAATACGTTCCACTCTTAGTGATCGACACTCTACTTACCATTATATTCATACTGACCGGGTACACTGCTCATTAAGTGTGTGTGTTATTGATAAGTCGGCTAAATATAAATTTAAAACTTGAGTAGGCATTAAAACTGCTAAACCGCAACGACACACGCAGCACATCAGTGTGTGTGCGTGGTTTTGTTGTGTTCACAGCCAACCAAAGGCTTGGTGGGCTTTTACATATTGGACAACATGTGGGCTTAGTCTAAGTATTACACTTGTGCACTTGGACAATAACAAAACTAATACAACTAGCCCACTTCTTTAACTACATATTACATGACACACTTAAGTCTTACAAACTAATGACCATCACTTTTGCAATTAAGCCTTTGGTTGGCTGTGAACACAACAAAACCACGCACACACACACTCTGCTATGTGTGTCTCATTTGTAGAAAGAGAGTGTGTGTGTGAAACCTTGTCATTGTTTATTTCCTTTTCACTAAAGCTAATAAACCTTTGACTGAAATTAGCCTATGATCCATACTACTCTTTCTTGTTCTTAATATGTATATGTGAGTCATCATTGTGTTCTAGTGTGTTGTGTGATAAAGAGGAAAGCTCTCGGTGTTCATTCATAGTGAAGATCGAGGTGTTACAAGTGGTTTCAAGAGCCAAGCTTTAAGGTAGGAGCTTCTTCATTTTTATGCTTGATCCTATAGTTTAAAACACCCATTGTTATTGTTTCTTTAACTAGAAAAATAACACTTTGTGTTTTTACTCCATTCGATCCACATAAAAATCAAGAAACTTGTGTTTGTTTTGTGGTTATACGATTTGTTTCTTGTGAAATTTATCAGTTTTCACTCGAGTACAAGTTGTGAAAGTTTGGATTTGGGTTTGTTTTTACCATCTTGGATCGTATTGAATCATAACAAATTTTGTAAAAGATTTGTTAGTGATTATTTTAGTATTAGATTGTGAATTATTGAGTTGGTAATAGTCAGAGAAAGTTAGTAAAAAGTGGCCAAAAGTTTACTGACAAGTATGGGGAGTTGCATGGGTAGTAGCTAAAAGTCAAAAAGTGGGTGAGATTTAGTCAAAAGTTGCGTTTTATCGCAATTGAAGAAAAGCAACGAGGTTATCGCAATTCATAGAGATTATCGCATTTCTTGTATAAGAATTGCGATAGGTATCGCATTTGACACTGATCAGACCTTATCGCATTTGGTCCTATTGCTGTTGACTATCGCAGTTGACTATCGCCAAAAGGACTTATCGCAATTCAAACTGCGATAACTATCGCATTTGACACTGATCAGACTTATCGCATTTGGCCTCAGACAAAGTTGTCGCAGTTTTGTCCGACAAGTTCTACCAACTGCGATATCGGACAAAACACCAATTGCGATATCGGACAAAACTAACTTTTCAGTATTGTCATCTTCAGTCCCTGTACTTTCTAGCAGCCTTTGGGAACTTCCAGAATTGGCAGTTTTGGCCCTCGTACTTCTGTGAAACTTCAAAAGGTCATAACTTTTGAACCGTAACTCCGTTTTCAGCGAAACACCTGTCAAAACGACCGTGAGAACGAGGAGAATGACTCGTTGAATTAATTTATTCATTCAACCCAAGTTTCGAGGCCTAAAACACTCCAGAAGGAAGTTATTGAGTTTCTAAGTTTTCAGACCAAAATTCCACCGTAACAAAGCTTCACAACAACAACAACCAAGTTCAACCTTCAACAACAACGTCTCCTACTTTGTTGCAAAGATCCTAAATCCACTTTATCATACATAATATTTTAAAGATGACTACACAACAGGACATACATGCCGCAGGTTCAGAAAACCGTCCTCCAATGTTAGAAAAAGGTGGTTACCTTCCATGGACGAGTCGTATGCTTCGATATATGAGATCCAAACCTAATGGACAAGGTATACTCTTGGTTAACTCCGTAAAAGAAGGTCCATTCAAGCCTGGTAAGATTGAAGAAACAGCTGGAAACCCTACTGCAGAACCTCCCGTTGATCCAACGTACAGAACCAAAGAGGAATCGGATTACACTGAAGCAGATTGGAAGCAAATTGAAGCTGATCACCTAGCAATGCATCTAATCCAACTCGGTTTACCACAAGAAATATTCTGTGCTGTAGATAGCTGTCAAACTGCCAAAGAAATGTGGGATCGAGTTAGACGTCTTTGTCATGGTACAGAAATTGGCATTCAAGACATGGAAAACAAGCTTCTAACTGAATGGGAGAAGTTCACAGCAACACCAGCTGAACAGATTGAATCTTACTACACACGGTTTTGTACTCTCATGAATGAGTTGATCAGAAAAAAAATTTCGCCTAAACAAATTGTTCAAAACATCAAGTTCATCAACAACCTTCCAGAAGAATGGGGACGATATGTTACTATTATCAACCAAACACAAGACCTTCACAAGGTGAACTATGATCAGCTTTATGATTTTCTCAAACAAAACCAAGCAGAGGCAAATGAAGTTAGAAAAGAGAAGCAAGCAAAACAACAAGATCCTCTTGCACTCATAGTCCAATCACCTACACCCACAACAGTCAGTGCACAACCATCATCATCATCATCCACTCAGCAATTCATGCAACAACAGTATATTCCACAATCACCATTCTACCCACAACAACAACAGGTAATCCCACAACAACAATACTCACAACACCCAGATCAACATGATCAGGATGAGTCAACTGATGCCTTGTCTCAAGCTTTTGCTTACCTATCAAAAGCATTCCAAGGACGTTACTCCACACCCACCAACAACAATCAACGAATCTCATCGAATACTCGCAACAAGCAGATTGCACAGCCGAGTTTCAACATGGGTCAGCAAGGACAGATGGTTGGGGGATATGGGAATCAGCAGGGATATGCTCCAAGATTTCAGATGGGTAATCAGAATGCAGGGCAGTATGTTGGTAATCAGATGGGTCAGTTTGCAGGGAATCAGATGGGTAATGCTGTTGGTAATCAAAGGGTACAAAATGCTGGGAATCAGTTTGGGAATGTTGCTCAGGGAGCTAGGAATCGGAATCAGGGGAATATGATGAAGTGCTTCAACTGTCAGGGTATTGGACACATGGCTAGGAACTGTCCAGACAAGCCGAATAAGAGGGATCCAGCTTACTTGCAGAAAGCATTAATGTTGGCAAACAAGGAAACGGCTGGGCTTCAGTTGAGTGCAGAAGAGAATGACTTCATGGCTATTATGAATGCTTCAGAAGATCAAGAGGACATCGATGCAAACTGCATTTTTATGGCAAATCTCCAGGAGGCAAAGTACGACACAGACTCAGAAGCACCTCCTGATTTTGACACTAATGCAGTTTCTGAGGTACAACCATATGCTACATGTCACAATAATGAAATGTTTGATATGTCACCTCAAAATGAACAGCATCCTGAGACTCCTAATCTCATTTATGATACATACATGGACGAACCAAGTTGTAGTAATACTAATTTGGTAACTCCAGATATGGATCCTAATGAAGAATTCGAGTCACAGCATACTGATAATGATGAGGAAACACGTGCTATGTTTGAATCATTATTGCAAAATTGTAGTGTAGAAATAGAAAAGGTCAAAAAGGTCAATCGCGATGTTAAGGCCGCGACTGAAAAATTGACCACTGAGCTTGAGAGGTATAAGGTGAATGCAAGAGCTTATGATTTTCATAACAAAAAACAGTCGGAACTTGAGGTTAGCTTAAAAGATTATGAGTTAAGAGAAAAACGTTTACAAATCAAATTTAACACTCTAGATGTTAATTTGAACAATCAAATCAAATCTCTAAACAAGGAAATTTCTGAACTAACCAACCAACTTTCAAAACAAAAATCAACTTATTCCAATCTTGAAAAAGAAAAGAAGGAGTTGAATGAAAGGTTTTTAAAACGTGAAAAGGATCTTCTTAAAGAGATCAATGAAAAAAAGGAAACCATTGGAAAGTTGGAAGATTTACTTGTAAAAACGGGTCATTCTGCACAAACGATTAATTTGTTAATAAATGATAAAAACCTGATTTTACATACGCTAAAGAAAACGGCTATCGGTTGTGAAAACCCTTATTATCTCAAGAAAGCTCAGAGTGTACAGAATGTGTTATATGATGGTAGTGTGCTAAATGATAAACATGATCCGATTGAAATTTATGATTCGGATGAAACGATTGAGCGTACTGAAAAGAGACGAGTCAAACTGAGACAAATGAACAGGGAAATTAAACCAATTGATTATAACAAGCTTAATAAAGATTCTGGTGTTCATCTTGTTAAAAAGGAGTCACAATTGTTTTTTCAAAGACCAGTGGTCTTCACAAAACAAAAAGCTGTTTCAAAACATCTGCCTAACATCGAACAAATGGCATCTAAAAACACTTATGATTCAAGTGCAGCTAGACTATATTTGGTCGATCTTAAACAGAGAATTGAGAAACTTCAACGTATTATGGCTTCCAAAATTAACAACAACAAGTTTGAATGGTTTCCGGGTGTTCAGGATGCATTGAAAAAGATTTTTGAAGAGGAAATTAATCCACATGTTGCTGCAATCTATGCGGTTGTTCAAAATGTGGAAAATAATCTTTTGAAAGAGTCAGCAGAATTTGTTAAGGACCACAAATCCTTAGTGAAGGAAGCAAATGAATACTTGGAACACATAAAAGTTTTGGAACATCAAAATGACTCTCTCTCTTTCGAAGCTCTATCGACCGATATCATGTCTATTATTTTCCAAACATATTCTGTTGAGGATGATGAAACACTTCGAGCTGAGACTTCTCAAATTGTTGAAAAATATGAAATGGCGCTTTTGAAACTTGAAAAACAAAATTGCACATATTTTAAACAACTTGATACAAAAAAGGAAGAATGCAAGTATGACAAATTGTCGTATGAGCGTTCTTACAAAAATATGCAAGATCAAATCAATCTTTTGAAGTCTCAGCTTGCAAGTCAAAAAAGGCAGGGTGAGGAAACTACGGGTATTGCACCATTAACCCCTTTGCCTAATGAGAAACAAAAAGAGAAAGCTGTTGTCAAGAACACTAATGTAATAGCACCTGGCCTTTATAGGATTAGTCCCACTACTGCGTCTACCTCTAAACCTAAAACATCTAGGGCATTAAACAAAAGTAAGAACGATAATCCAAATGAATCTAGGAATGCTACAACATCTCAGGACAACATCATAAATTCTAATGAGTGTGCCTTACCTTCTACAGGATTAGAAAGCACCACTAGGAGCAAGCGAAAGTCTAGGAGCACTATCAAGAAATCTAGAGTATCGCCTGTCTCTGAAAGTGAATGCAAGGAAGTAGAAGAACACCCTAGGAATTTAAAGCTTTCAAATAAGGAACAAATATCATCTGGATGTAATGTAAAGACCAGTGTTTTGAATGCATGTAATGAATCTGTTTGTTTAATGCAAGAAAAATCTTTGTCTGAAAATGCTTGTGATGATATTGTTTCTGATAATGTGAATGATAAGCCTGAACAGAAAGATGTTCCTACTCGAATTAGTGCTAAGACTAGATACCTTAACAGTCTCATCGCTGTATCTAGGACCATATCTAGTACTCTATTGCCTAGGGACTATCTTAAGCTGTGTGCATGGAAACCAACTGGTAGAAAGTTTACATGACCGGGAAAACAATTCAAACCTATTTCGATAACCTGCCATGAACAGAAAACAATTCAAACCTAAACCCGTACCTAGTTCGGTTGATAGGTTGCATTTGTTGCATATGGACTTATGTGGCCCGATGAGAGTTCAAAGCATAAATGGGAAGAAGTATATTCTTGTAATTGTTGACGACTATTCAAGATATACATGGGTAAAGTTTTTAAGATCAAAAGATGAAGCAACAAGCACCATCATCACCTTTCTGAAGCGGATTCAAGTTCTACTTCAAGCTCCAGTTAGGATAGTAAGAACGGATAATGGCTCGGAATTTGTGAATCAGGAGTTAAGAACATTCTTTGAAGAAACTGGTATTACACACCAGACATCAGCTGTTAGAACTCCACAGCAGAATGGGGTAGTTGAAAGAAGGAATCGAACCCTTGTAGAAGCTGCTCGCACTATGCTGATCTATTCCAGTGCACCGTTATTCCTATGGGCTGATGCTGTTTCTACTGCTTGTTTTACTCAAAACCGATCCCTAATCCATCCAAGATTCAATAAAACCCCATACGAACTTGTCAACAACCGAAAACCAGATATTTCTTATCTTCATGTATTTGGCGCTTTATGCTATCCAACAAATGACAGGGAAGACCTGGGAAAGTTGAAGGCTAAGGGTGATATTGGAATCTTTATTGGGTATTCTGAAAACTCGAGGGCATTCAGGGTGTACAACAGGAGAACGAAAAAGATAATGGAGACGATGAATGTGAAGTTTGATGAAATTTCACAAATGGCTTCTGAGAGACTCGCTCTAGAACCCGCGCTTAACCGAATGACTTCCGGACATATCAGTTCGGGACTCGCACCTCAAGGAGCTCAATCAATTCATGACGAACAACCCACAACTCAAGAACTGGATAATTTCTTCGAGTTCATGTACGATGAATACTATGGTGGCGCTTCGAAAAATGCATCTAACCAACATTCCGCTGCATCCACTCAACAACAACCACCACCACCTCCACCAAATCCAGATGCATCCACAACATTCGAAGCTGGCGCACCAACTCCCTCGACATCAACATCATCTACATCTACTCCAGCAATTCCATTCATTGAAATTGTTCTACCAAGAATTGATGAGCAAGAACAGAATAATGCTGTGTTAGACGAAGAAGTCTTTGAAAACCCGTTTGGAACGGAATCTGGTGAATCATCTTCCAGATTACATGAACCGTCTAACATACATTCAAACAGTCCAAGGTACCCTTCAACATTACAGTGGACAAAAGACCATCCGATTGAACAGGTTATTGGTGAACCCCCAAGACCAATTCAGACGAGAAAGCAACTTCACACCGATTGCGACATGTGCATCTATGTCTGCTCAGTCAGTCTCATAGAACCTAAGAACATTCGGGAAGCAATGGCAGATAATGCCTGGATTGAAGCGATGCAGGAAGAACTTCTTCAATTTCAAATCCATGACACCTGGGATTTAGTTCCAAGACCAATTGACAAACTAGTCATTGATCTTAAGTGGTTATGGAAAAATAAGAAGGATGAAGAAATGACTGTGATTCGCAACAAGGCTCGTCTGGTGGCAAAGGGATTCAGACAAGAAGAAGGAATAGATTTTGAAGAGTCATTCGCACCGGTTGCAAGGCTTGAAGCAGTCAGGATTTTCTTAGCTTATGCCGCTCACAAGAACATCACGGTTTATCAGATGGACATCAAGACAGCTTTCTTGAATGGAACTCTGAAAGAAGAAGTTTATGTGAGTCAACCAGACGGTTTCGTTGACAAAGATCATCCGAAATACGTCTACAGGCTAAAGAAGGCAATCTATGGTTTGAAACAAGCCCCACGGGCGTGGTATGACGAGTTATCATCTTTCTTGTTGTCAAATAATTTCACCAAAGGAACAATTGATCCAACCTTGTTTACAAGAAAATACAAAAATGATATTTTGATTGTTCAGATTTATGTGGACGACATCATATTTGGGTCCACTAATCCGACACATTCAAAACATTTTGAACATCTCATGAAAAGCAAATTCGAAATGTCCATGATGGGTGAATTAAAATTCTTTTTAGGCTTACAAATTCATCAATCCCCACGTGGTATTTTTCTTAATCATGCTAAATACACAATTGAGATTTTGAAAAAACATGGAATGGACAATTGTGACTCTGTTGGTACTCCTATGGTCACTTCACCAAAAATTGGCGCTGACCTATATGGGAAACCCATGGATCCGAAGAAATATCGGAGCATGATTGGTTCTCTCATGTACCTAACTGCAAGCCGACCAGATATTCATTTTGCTGTTTGCTTACTTGCACGGTTTCAGGCAAGGCCTACCGAACTTCACCTCCAAGAGGTTAAACGGATCTTTAGATACCTACGAAGAACCATTAACATGGGACTTTGGTATCTAAAGGATTCGGAGTTTTCACTAATTGCCTTTTCAGATGCCGATCATGCTGGATGCCAAGTGACAGCGAAAAGTACATCAGGCGGAGCGCAATTTCTGGGAGAAAAGCTAGTAGGCTGGTCGTCAAGAAAACAAGATTGCACTGCTTTATCAACAGCAGAGGCCGAGTATGTGTCTCTATCTGCGTGTTGTGCTCAAGTCCTTTGGATGAGAACACAACTCACGGATTATGGTTTCTCTTTCAACCGCATACCTTTGTATTGCGATTCAAAAAGTGCCATAGCCATCTCGTGCAACCCAGTGCAACACTCGAAGACCAAGCATATTAGAGTCCGCTATCACTTCATAAAAGAGCACGTTGAAGAGGGTACTGTTGAATTGTTTTTCGTTAAGACTGAATACCAGCTCGCCGATCTATTTACTAAGGCCCTCCCAAAAGAGCGGTTTGAAAACTTAGTTCGTCGAATTGGAATGCGAAGCCTAACTCCCGAAGAGTTAGAAAGTCTTCTCGAATATTATTGATTTACTTCATAAAGCTTCGCATGTAAATATATATGTGTAAATATGTTTGTAAATAGTTATGTATATATTTATGGTAAATATATATATATACTTTTTCAAAATCAAAATATAAAAAATAGAAAATTTGAAAAAGCCATAAAAAATATATAAACATCAAAAACCAAAAATATTCTTCTCACGACATGTCTCTCGTCTAATCAATATTCTGTACATACTTAGAAATGTCATTCAACAATGATACGGGTATTTACAGATGCTTGAGCGGGAGTTATTTTTTATGTTTTTCTAAAACATGTCGTTTCTGAAAATTCTTCATTACGGCTTTCGTGCATTTCAGTACGAAACCCGCACTACATTGTATGACTTCTGATTATTTCCGATCAGGACTCGCAATGTTAATGGCGAAAAGCAAAAACCTTGAGCACTTAATCAAAATGTTTTCAGGAAGATTTTTTTTTTTTTTTTCAAAGTCTTTAAATGAATTTTGTGCTCAAGATGACTCCCTCTAACACCCTTAACTGCTTTTAAACTCAATTGTTTAAATAAAATGCTTTGGTTAAGGGGGAGTATAAAAAGAAAAAATGTTCCATTTTTCATGCTAAAATCAGTCCGTCTCTCCATAAAAAGTTTCATTTTAATCAACTGTTTTCAAAAATACCACTTCATGCTATTTTTGAGGGGGAGATTAGGTGTTTATTATAATATGGGGGAGAGGACGTGATTAAAATGTGATCTAAAAGAAGTTTTGTCGTTTGAATCTCAAAACGAGTTCTTCAAAAAGACTCAGCATGAACCCTCGAATTGACGAAACTAAATGTCCGTTCTCGAAAAGACATGTCCTGGACGGGTAATAATTTCAAGCTGGTTTACCAGTGATGTAAGCATGTCTCGCAAAGGACTTGTCTGAGTAGAATGTACCAATTCGAGAGATGATCTTTGAATATGACCAGGACGGGTAATAATTTCAAGCTAGTCTAACTAGTGATGCAAGCGTGTCTCGCAAAGGTCATGTTCATTGAAAATCGATCATTTCAAATGTGCGAACTCTACCCAACATGTGCAATTTATTTCAAAAATGCATGAGCACATGTGAAGGGGGAGTGTTTCAAAAATGTAAAACTCTCGATGTGTTAATAAAATGTGTTTTTCTCATAAACACGTTGAGAGATTTTCACAAGGTTTAATGGCATGTGACAAATAATCTAGGATAATCATGGAGTAATAAGGTGATTATGGTTAGGTTATGTCCAATGATCCGCCAGAACCGGAGGGATCTACCCAAGGACAATTCCAATAGCTTAGCATTAGAAGTCCTTAGGTATGATTGAAAAAAGGAGTATAATGAGAAAGGAGAAAGAAGGGGTTGAAGAATGAAAAAGAAAAGTTTTTGTAAGGGTGAAAAGAAATAGCCCTCCATGAAAACTTAGGTCAGAAACCGGGTCAATACATCTGCTATCGGTACTCACCAAGGTGATACTGGTATTGAAGACAAGACGTCATGGACCCAGTGACGCAATGCACCACCCCTCCTATCCACTCAGATATCTCTCAAAAGATATTTGTTTCATTTCTCACGGAGAACACTACATAATCTATCGACCTCTCACTCCGAGATGTGTTGATATTGAAAAGGTGGCACTCTGCTCCATGCCTCCGACGACTAAAACCAAAACGCACATTATTGAGTCTAGAGACATGAGATTCATCAAAAGATCTCTTAGGAACACTTCCTATGCAATACACATGTGTTCATCAAAAGGATACAAGTTGTATGAGTCTTAATGAGATCTAAGGATCTTGCCTCACGACATGATGGCCGCTGGATGTTTTATTGCTAACTGTCTTATGCAGGTACCGACGGAAGTCCATCCACCATCATCATCTACTAATGACGAAGCATCTGGAATGAAGGAGTAGATCAAGGCAAGAACGACCAAGAGACGATTCTTTGAAGATCACAGCGCATGAAGGAACATTGAATGAAGACTATTTTGCATTGACACACAAAGTTCAAGTCATTGAAGACAAAAGAACAATCACGGGATCATCATTTGAATGACCATCCCTTAGGGGAGATTGTTAGCAATTACTTTTCTTAATTGCAAAAGTGATGGTCATTAGTTTGTAAGACTTAAGTGTGTCATGTAATATGTAGTTAAAGAAGTGGGCTAGTTGTATTAGTTTTGTTATTGTCCAAGTGCACAAGTGTAATACTTAGACTAAGCCCACATGTTGTCCAATATGTAAAAGCCCACCAAGCCTTTGGTTGGCTGTGAACACAACAAAACCACGCACACACACACTCTGCTATGTGTGTCTCATTTGTAGAAAGAGAGTGTGTGTGTGAAACCTTGTCATTGTTTATTTCCTTTTCACTAAAGCTAATAAACCTTTGACTGAAATTAGCCTATGATCCATACTACTCTTTCTTGTTCTTAATATGTATATGTGAGTCATCATTGTGTTCTAGTGTGTTGTGTGATAAAGAGGAAAGCTCTCGGTGTTCATTCATAATGAAGATCGAGGTGTTGCAGCGGAATGTTGTTGCGATGCATTTGTCGAAGTTCCACCATAGTATTCATCAAACATAAACTCGAAGAAAATTTCCTGTTCTTGATTTGTCGGTGTGTCATTGTTAGTTGACTGAGCTCCTTGAGGTATGAGTCCTTAACTAATATGTCCGGAAGTCTGTACGTTTGGTGCGGGTCCTAATCTGGTATGATTAGAAGCCATCGGGTTAAGAGCGGGTTCTAGAGCGAGTCTCTCAGAAGCCATCTGTGAAATCTCATCAAACTTCACATTAATCGTCTCCATGATCCTTTTAGTTCTTCTGTTATACACCCTGAAAGCCCTCGAGTTTTTTGAGTATCCAATGAAGATTCCAATATCACCCTTAGCTTTCAGCTTCCCCATATCTTCTCTGTCGTTTGTTGGATAGCACAAAGCGCCAAATACATGAAGGTAAGAGATGTCGGGTTTTCTGTTGTTCACTAGCTCATATGGGGTTTTATTGAATCTTGGATGGATTAGGGATCGGTTCTGAGTGAAACAAGCAGTGGCAACAGCATCAACCCATAAGAATAACGGTGCACTAGAATAAATCAGCATCGTGCAAGCAGCTTCCACAAGAGTTCGATTTCTTCTTTCAAATACCCCGTTCTGCTGTGGAGTTCTAACAGCTGATGTCTGATGTGTGATTCCAGCATCTTCAAAATAAGTTCTTAACTCCTGATTAGTGAATTTTGTGCCATTTTCAGTTCTTACAATCCTTACTGGAGCTTTAAGTAGAACTTGAATGCGCTTCCGAAAGGTAATGATGATGCCTGGTGCTTCGTCTTTTGACCTCAGAAACTTGACCAAAATATATCTCGAATAGTCATCGACGATAACAAAGGATGTACTTCTTCCCATTAATGCTTTCAACTCTCATTGGGCCACATAAGTCCATGTGCAATAGATGTAACTTATCTACCGGACTGGGTACAATTTTAGGTTTATACGTTGCCCTTTTGCTTTTTCCTTGTTCACAGGATGGACATAGGTGTTATTTGGTGTATTTGAACTTTGGGAGACCGTTGACGATGTTTTCTTTGGCTAGCTTGTTGATGGTGTCAAAGTTGAGATGGGATAATTGTTGGGAATTCTGGAAATAAGATATTTCTTGTTGCTGCCGATAGTGAAAGTTGGTTCCTGCCGATAGTGTTGGTTCCTGCCGAAGCTCATTACTGCTGATAGTTATGTTTTGTTTCTGCTGATAGTAGTTGTTACTGTGGGTAGTGTTAGTTGTTATCCCTTATGTTTAGTATGTTTGTTAGATTTATTTTTAGAAGAGATTGATGTTTATCTCTTTACAAGGTTTGTTAGCCTGGCTGTATTAGGGTTTATGGTCTATATAAGAAATATACAGCCATATGTTTTGCAACACTTGAAGAAAAACATTATCAGTTATCAATAAAAGATCCATAGAGGATCAAAGCATTATTAGTTATTCTTCTTCTTCTTCTTATTAGTTCTTATTCAGAGATTCTCTTGTAGTGTACTTGTGATTACATAGGCATCCTACCGATCCACTAAGGCTCAAAGATCTAGCAGGTGTGTTAGGTTCAACAAGTGGTATCAGAGCCTCGTGAGGATCTCTGTAAAAGAAGAGCAAGAATTATTGTTGGAGGCAGATCTGATTGGTGGTTTTATATTAATTCGGTCAGTAGCATCAAAGAATTAATTCAGTTTTGAGGTCAAAATCTTCGTTTGTCGCCTTCGGTTTGTTCAAAACAAATTAATTGGTCGGTGCTTTAGTGTTTGTAGGGCTAACTGTTCTCCGTACACAACTAATGATTAGTTAATTTATTTTAATTGATCGTATACAATTGGTTCTTCATACTTAATTGTGCTGCTGCTTTTGGTGACTTTATTGTCGGTTGTGATTTTCTTTTTGGATAATATCACGTTGGTTGGCTGCTCTAAATTAATAGGTCGGAGGTTATCTTGTTTGTCGTGTTCTGCAAGAGTGATTCGATTGGTCATTTGTTTTGGTCAACGTTGGAACACCTCATTGCTGCTGTTGATTATTTAATTCGATCTAATCTTTGATCTGATTGGTGGAGCTCAATTAAGTTTATTTGATTTAATTTTGTGTATTGTTCAAAGATTATTGATCAAGGGGGTTTTTGTCATCTGCTGTTGCATTTACTTTGCTGCTCGTTACTGTTACTGTCGAATATAAAGAATTCAATATTAATTGGGAGTTGACCTTTTTGTCGACTTCTGCCATTAAATTGGTCAATTGGTGATATTGATTTTTAGTTAATGTTTTATGTGGCGACAAGATCTGGTTTCTTCTATAGCATTGATTGGTAATTGGCTGCCGTTATTGTTGACTTTCTTGTCGCTTGTGAATCTATTGAATTGGTCGGTGATTGCTGATTGGGTGTTTGACGTTTTTGTCATCTTCGGGTATTGAATTAATTGGTGGTGCGATTTAATTTTTCAAGTGGAAGAACCAATTATTATTCTATTCGGTTCAGTGGTCAACAAAATTTCATTATTTTTGATTTAGCGTAAGTCAAATCTGCTGCTATTGTTGACTTTCTTTTGGCGCTTGTGATTTTTGGAATTGTGAAATCTGCGATTATCATTCGTGGGTCATACTAGGCAAGTGTTTGTTAATTGTGGTTGGACGAGAGTTGTTAAAAGGTTTATCATTTAACAATTGTTTGTGAAGCGGCTGTTGTTGACTTGAATTGAATATTATTGGTGATTTGGGTTTCATAAGTCAGTGGGCATTAATTCGGGTCTGTGAGCAGTTTTGCTGTTAGTATCTAAGAAGCCTGTTCTAACCATTATCTTTAACCCTCATAAAATGACTTCATTCGGATCTGGTGATTCTTTAGAGACATTTGCCATGAAGGTTAAAGGATTGCTACCTTGTCATTCCATGTTAGACAGGTCACAAAATGAGAAAAGAGATGCCACTCAAGTGAGGAAAAAGGTTGCTGGACATAAGATAAAAGGTGAGGCAAATGTGACTAATGCTGGAGCTGCACGGATTTATGGGATGATTGCTGGAAATGGAGCTGAGACACATGTGGCTGGAGAATTTGGAATGATGGGCTATCCAACTCAGGTACTAAAATGTCCTTTTGATTGTGAAATTAAATATAATAAATTGCAAAAGGATAGTGAAAATAAATATACTGAGTTAAAAAGGGAATTTGATGAAATGGAGCCTGAATATAATAAATTATTTGTAGATATTCAAGCTTATAAAAAGGCTCTTAAAACTGTGGAAAAACAAAAGGCTTGGCATGAAGCTAATCAGCTTGCATATGAGCAAAAGATAAGGGTTTTGGAAAGAGATTTAGAGAACTCCAATAACTGTCTTAAATATTCTGAATCTCAAGTTGCTAAGATCAAATTAGAAAATCAGGATTTAAAGGCTAAACTGGATAGTGAAGTGGCTAGGATAAATTCTTGGCAACAATCAGACACATATCTTGTTAATTATACTAATAATCCTAAGTGGCGTAAGAAAGGGTTGGGATATGATGATGGGGGATATAATCCTAGAATATTTGACCCTACCCTTAAGGAAGTTGATTACCAAATCCCTGTAAAGTATGTCAAAGAAGGAGAAATGCATGTTGTTCCTCCACCTATAAGAGGAGTGTTTAAGCCTGTTCCTATGCACACAGCCCTTGAATTAGACATGGATGAATCACACATGACTTATGGCAAAAAGTCAAATGACTTGCCTAAACCTGATGACTTTGTCTCTTGTTCTTCCAGTGACAAGTCCTCAGAACCAGAGACCAAAGACTTTGTCTCTTGCTCTTTCAGTGACAAGTCTTCTAAGACCAAGACCAATGACTTTGCCTCTTGTGATTCAAATGACAAGCCAACCACACCCAAGTCTGATGACTTCTCACCAAAAGTAGCTAGTATGGAATCCAATTCAAAGAAAGCTACTTTTGATGACATCCTTTTTAGTCCTGTTAAAAACAATTTTTCTTCTGATTCTGTTTGTGAGAAGTCTTTGTGTGATAAGCAAGGTCATGATAAGAAAAGTAAGGTTAAGAACAAAAAGGTTAAAAGGAAATCTTGTTTTGTTTGTAGAAGTTATTCTCATTTAATTAAGGATTGTGATTTTTATGAGAATAAATTGAGTATGTGTGCTGTGCAATCTAGATCTTTATGGAAAAATGTAGAAAGTATACCCCAATTTATCCCTAGAGCAAATGCATTTCCTGCTGGTAATGCAAAACGACCAACACCTGTTCCTGCTGGTAGGCCTTTTAGACCCGCACATGTTACTTCTAGTAAGCCAGTTCCAGCTGGTCAAATTAAGTCTGCTGTTTGGAAAAAGAATGCTACTGGACCTTACTACAGACCTACAAATACTTTCTTTCAAAATGATTATAGGTTTGTTTTTTATCACCCAATGTTTGTGGGGGGGGGGGCAAAGATGGGATCATAATGTTCAGTATACAGGAGGTTGGCCTTGGAGACATAATGGTTGGTATTGAGGGGAGGCATAAGCCTAAGGGGAGGCTTATTGTTGTATATTTTGTGATAACTAACATATTTTTTAGTTTGTTTTGTTTTCACTAACTAAAATAGTGCAGCTGTTGAATTTGTTGTTTCCTTATTGAGTGAGTGGTTTCTGCTGTTGCATATATTGGTCTATTACTGATCTTTGTGGGAACTGATTGGGTTATATAATTTCAACCTCAATCTGATTGGCTGCCATTCTCGAGCAATATTGATAGTTGTTATCAATCACATATATGGACATTAATGGCTAGTCATGTGACCTCATACTAGTTGTAACACCCCAACCCGGCAAGGGTAAAGATGTCACGTTAATGGTTTCATATCAGATCAAACAAAGCATACCTCAATAGTAATACAATAAAATGTCAAAGGTTACAAATGAAATACTAACATTATAAGGTTAAGAATGAAACAAAACTAAATACTAGGTCTGCAAATGCAATCCTTCTAATGACTTCTACTTCAGAATAACTATCAAGGTCTTCTAAGTCCAAAAGTCTCTTCACTCATACCCAAACCCGTCGTCCTGCTTATAACCTGCCGCACACGAAAAGAAAACGTGCGGCTAAGCTTAAAAAGCCCAGTGAACAGATATAACGGAAACAAAGCAGTAGTAACGGAAATATAAAGTAAAAGAAATAATACCAGGAGTAACAAGAGTCAGGAAAAGGAATACAAGAGTGTTATGCAGACATACCAGGAATTTAGAATGGTTACAATGGTAGGTGCAAATGAAACCAGAACCCACTAAAATCCCAAGTTAAATCAAGTCAGGTCAAATATCAGGTCAAGTGTCAGGTCATAAGGTTACAAGGTTTCAGGGAAACAGAAATCCACTACGAGCCCAAAACTCAAAGTCAATCTCAAAGTCAAACCATATCAAGTCACATATCAGGGTGTATGGAGGGGTGACCTCAGCATACCAAGTACAGGGTGAGGGGATACCTCCAGGGGTGGAGTAGCTAGCTCCCAGGGGTGTGAAAGGCGTGTATCGCACACACTCGCCAGTCACCAAGTAATACAAGTAACATGAACAAATCAAGACAGGTCTAGGATGCATCCATGCGCCCCCGCAGGCCACAGGGTTCTTCCTCTACGTAATAAATCAAGTCAAATCGGGGACGGCGTAACCAAATCACTAGGGCTACACACTAGTCATGCCGGCGGTGCATCACCGACATGGACATGAAACCCTCATGCCTAGTAGATGGCTCGTAGTCTCAAACTGTGGGTGAGGGTCAAGTATCAAGTCTCGGGTGTCAGGTGTCAAGTCTCAGGTATCAAATGTCAGGTATCATATCAGGGTTCATATCAGGGTTCAAGACAGGAGATAAATGCAGGGGTTCATTATCAGGAGGTCAATATCAGGAAGGTCAAATACTAGAAGGTTCATAATAGTTTATTATAAGAAAATCCTTTTTACATGGTTTTAATAATATGGTCCTTAGAACAGTTTCATAATAAAAGTCCTTTAAAGAAATGTTTCAAAACCTCTTCATATATATCTAAAAAGTAGTTGTAAAATCCTATGAACCTTCAAGTACTCAAAGTCTTAATTATTCAGGTTATCAGGGTTCAATAAGTCATGTCAAGAGTCATAGCAGGGTTCAAGTCGAAGGTTCAAGTCAAATGGTTCATATCAAGTGTATCAAGGTTCAAGTTCAGGTTCATGACAAGGTTTAAGACAAAGGTTAAAGCAAAGGTCAAACTATGGTTCACAATACAAGGGGAAACATAACAATGAAACAGGAAATCAGAAATGAGACGAAGGCTCTTTACAAGAAGAGCAGAATATCTGTACCTTATTCAAATAGCAAGCACAAACACAAAAGTAGCTGACAGGGATCAAGATCACTCCTTCCTTGAACCTAAAGGAGTAGAAGACCGAAATACGAAAGGGGTTTCAGTTATCTTCCCAATTATAAGTAACTTTCATTTTTAGTAACTTTCTATTTTTAGCAGGTTTCCATAATTAGTAAGTTACTACATTTAGCAAGATTCAAGTGATATAATTCAAGTCGATTCTTTAATTAGCTTATTATGGAAGTAATATTCATTTTAACAAGTTACACAAGTTCAGGGTTAATTATGACAAGTTTTCATAGTTCAGGGTTATAAGTGTAAATTTGCCAAAGTTTAAGGTCCACATTAAAATTATCATCATTTTACCATTCAAACACTTATACTTTCCAGAATTACACATTTAGCTTTCAAGTTTCCAATATTTACGAATTACATCCCTTTACTTTATTAATTTACAAATTAATCTTGTACTTACATAATTTACAATCTAACCTTTACAATATTCATATTACACATCAAGTCCCTTTATTTCTTCAAATTACAGAAATTAACCTTCAATTTAATTATGTTACAAACAGCCCTCAAAGTTTCGGTAAATTACATATTTAGTCCTTGTACTTTATTACATTACAAATCGATTTAAATAATTAACCATAATTACATATTAAGCCCTTAATTTCTCAATTTTACACAATGAACACTTATTTTAGCATGTTACATGAATGCTCCTTCAAGTTTCCATAATTTACACAATAGGTCCCTCTAGTTATCAAAGTTACATATTTAGTCCTTTAAATTACAATTTCAACCTTTAATTATTAACAATTACATATTAAGCCATTAAATTATCAAAATTACACATAACCCCCTGAATATAATTTATTACTCAAAACAGCACCAAGTTTCCAGAAATTACATATTTAGTCCCTCATTTTTATTTATTTTCAATTCGACATTAATATTACAAATTAAATCCATATCTTGCCAAAATTACAAATAAGACCCTCATGTTATAATTTTTACACATTCTCCCAAGTCCATACAATATTACAAAAATATCCCACAAGTTTTAATAATTACAAAACACCCCCTTAACTTATTATTTTCAAATCGGTATGCATAAAACCTTAACAAAATCAAACCCTAGCAATCCAAATCATTAGGCCATCATTGTATCATCATTATATCAATTTTATTTCCAGATTTCATCCACTAAAAACCCTAGGTCGATTGGTTCAATAATTTTTCCACAATTTCTCTTTTTATTTCTTAAATCCGGTTTTATCTTAAATTTGACATACATGTTTTTAGGCCTCAACAATTCGAACTACCATTTTTCTCATGTTATATGATCATCATAGAAGTCATGAAAAATAATAACCTGGCCCAGAAAATTCGCATACAAGATTTTTAGATTTAATTCGATTTTAGGGTTTATAAACCCATTAATTTCCATTCGGCCAAAATACAATGCATGGTTCGATTTAAGTATTTTTCCCATGTTATATGTGATTAGAATAGAGCTAGAAAAATACCAGAAATATTTTAGATCAAGGGATTCACACGCTTTGAATTTCTTTGGTTCGGTTCAAGCTTTTCAACCCAATTAAATCACCACAGCCAAACGATCGACCCTAGAACCTTGTAGCTATTTTTCCCACCTTCTTGGCACTATGAAGAACTCCAGAAAATTATCTCTTTGCTTCAGAAAATTCGGATGTGATGTGGGTGATTTTTAGTGTGGCGGCTAAATGTTTTTATTAGGGTTTAGTGGAATAAAATAATTTGTGGAGTGATAATATGTGTTAGACCGAGTTAAGGGGGAGGGAAATAGGCCTAAAGAACCGGCCGTCATTATGGCCCAATCAATTTACCAAATTAAATTTATTTTCCTTAATTACTTTTATGTTAAAAAGGTTTTTAATTAATAATAATTATGTATTTAAATTTTCGGTATACACAAGGGTATTTTGGTCATCTCACAGCTTGTATAAATATTAATCGAAGTTGTCAAAATTATTTTGTATCATATCTTGTTCGTTTCCAAAAGTTTGGGATCGATTCGGAAATTTAATTAAGCTTTAATTAAATTTTAAAGTTTTCAGGGGCATTTTGGTAATTTTTGCATCTTTTAGATTTTCGGGTTTTACAACTCTTCCCCTCTAACAGAAAAATTTCGTCCTCGAAATTTGCAGGAAGCAGGGAGAAAGAGAACGGAATACTCATACGGAATGCGAACAAGAATTTCAAATTGAACTGATTGTATCTACAGCAGAGAGCTCTTCAAGGAGTTTAAGATTCATAACTGAGGTCAACAGAATGCAACACGAGAGTCCAAACTAATCCGGATATTTAACGAACGAAGGTGGAGTATACGCATAGGTAGAATGAACCTAAGGTCTCACTAATCACAGATAATCCATCGGGAATCAAGCTCTAAACTTCTTAGGTACTTCCCAAGATATCCTATGGCCACAATGAGGGCACGTTATATGGTGTAAGTATTATCACGTTAATAATACCAGCACCACATAAATATGCCTTCATGATGATCATACTTTATCTCAAGTCGTAAGCAAAACAATCTATCTTAATCCACCTAGTACTTCTACAGTCTCGGAGGTCCACAAAATCAAGTGTCAAAATCAAGAGGGAAAGCCAAACTACTCGCCATGGAGATTCTCAAAGTGCCCAGGAGGCATCGAAATGATTAACAAAAGATCAGAGGTCAGAGTCAGAATCTGAAAGTAAGGATCAAATAATGTCAGGCAATTACTATGAAATTTTCAATGGCTTCAAGATTTATTTAGGTTTCCAAAACTTAGGTGGTGCAAGGAATAAGCTTTCAATCTCCAAGAAGGATTCAACAGGCTTAAACCAAAAGTAAGGCACGAATCAGAGTATTGCGGAAGCAAAGATACTTAAACAAATGCCTTATAGTCTACCCATTCCTCATCGGTCAGAATTTAAGCTCCTATAGGGAAATCCTAGAGCAATTCTTACAGGTCATTTTATGAGCGCCTACAGTGGAAACTTAGTGGTCCAAACTTACATAGGTCAAGGGTAAATGTATTACAAAATCGCAGCCTGTCGCTCTGATACCATAATTGTAACACCCCAACCCGGCAAGGGTAAAGATGTCACGTTAATGGTTTCATATCAGATCAAACAAAGCATACCTCAATAGTAATACAATAAAATGTCAAAGGTTACAAATGAAATACTAACATTATAAGGTTAAGAATGAAACAAAACTAAATACTAGGTCTGCAAATGCAATCCTTCTAATGACTTCTACTTCCGAATAACTATCAAGGTCTTCTAAGTCCAAAAGTCTCTTCACTCATACCCAAACCCGTCGTCCTGCTTATAACCTGCCGCACACGAAAAGAAAACGTGCGGCTGAGCTTAAAAAGCCCAGTGAACAGATATAACGGAAACAAGGCAGTAGTAACGGAAATATAAAGTAAAAGAAATAATACCAGGAGTAACAAGAGTCAGGAAAAGGAATACAAGAGTGTTATGCAGACATACTAGGAATTTAGAATGGTTACAATGGTAGGTGCAAATGAAACCAGAACCCACCAAAATCCCAAGTTAAATCAAGTCAGGTCAAATGTCAGGTCAAGTGTCAGGTCATAAGGTTACAAGATTTCAGGAAAACAGTAATCCACTACGAGCCCAAAACTCAAAATCAATCTCAAAGTCAAACCATATCAAGTCACATATCAGGGTGTATGGAGGGGTGACCTCAGCATACCAAGTACAGGGTGAGGGGATACCTCCAGGGGTGGAGTAGCTAGCTCCCAGGGGTGTGAAAGGCGTGTATCGCACACACTCGCCAGTCACCAAGTAATACAAGTAACATGAACAAATCAAGACAGGTCTAGGATGCATCCATGCGCCCCCGCAGGCCACAGGGTTCTTCCTCTACGTAATAAATCAAGTCAAATCGGGGACGGCGTAACCAAATCACTAGGGCTACACACTAGTCATGCCGGCGGTGCATCACCGACATGGACATGAAACCCTCATGCCTAGTAGATGGCTCGTAGTCTCAAACTGTGGGTGAGGGTCAAGTATCAAGTCTCGGGTGTCAGGTGTCAAGTCTCAGGTATCAAATGTCAGGTATCATATCAGGGTTCATATCAGGGTTCAAGACAGGAGATAAATGCAGGGGTTCATTATCAGGAGGTCAATATCAGGAAGGTCAAATACTAGAAGGTTCATAATAGTTTATTATAAGAAATCCTTTTTACATGGTTTTAATAATATGGTCCTTAGAACAGTTTCATAATAAAAGTCCTTTAAAGAAATGTTTCAAAACCTCTTCATATATATCTAAAAAGTAGTTGTAAAATCCTATGAACCTTCAAGTACTCAAAGTCTTAATTATTCAGGTTATCAGGGTTCAATAAGTCATGTCAAGAGTCATAGCAGGGTTCAAGTCGAAGGTTCAAGTCAAATGGTTCATATCAAGTGTATCAAGGTTCAAGTTCAGGTTCATGACAAGGTTTAAGACAAAGGTTAAAGCAAAGGTCAAACTATGGTTCACAATACAAGGGGAAACATAACAATGAAACAGGAAATCAGAAATGAGACGAAGGCTCTTTACAAGAAGAGCAGAATATCTGTACCTTATTCAAATAGCAAGCACAAACACAAAAGTAGCTGACAGGGATCAAGATCACTCCTTCCTTGAACCTAAAGGAGTAGAAGACAGAAATACGAAAGGGGTTTCAGTTATCTTCCCATTATAAGTAACTTTCATTTTTAGTAACTTTCTATTTTTAGCAGGTTTCCATAATTAGTAAGTTACCACATTTAGCAAGATTCAAGTGATATAATTCAAGTCAAGTCTTTAATTAGCTTATTATGGAAGTAATATTCATTTTAACAAGTTACACAAGTTCAGGGTTAATTATGACAAGTTTTCATAGTTCAGGGTTATAAGTGTAAATTTGCCAAAGTTTAAGGTCCACATTAAAATTATCATCATTTTACCATTCAAACACTTATACTTTCCAGAATTACACATTTAGCCTTCAAGTTTCCAATATTTACGAATTACATCCCTTTACTTTATTAATTTACAAATTAATCTTGTACTTACATAATTTACAATCTAACCTTTACAATATTCATATTACACATCAAGTCCCTTTATTTCTTCAAATTACAGAAATTAACCTTCAATTTAATTATGTTACAAACAGCCCTCAAAGTTTCGGTAAATTACATATTTAGTCCTTGTACTTTATTACATTACAAATCGATTTAAATAATTAACCATAATTACATATTAAGCCCTTAATTTCTCAATTTTACACAATGAACACTTATTTTAGCATGTTACATGAATGCTCCTTCAAGTTTCCATAATTTACACAATAGGTCCCTCTAGTTATCAAAGTTACATATTTAGTCCTTTAAATTACAATTTCAACCTTTAATTATTAACAATTACATATTAAGCCATTAAATTATCAAAATTACACATAACCCCCTGAATATAATTTATTACTCAAAACAGCACCAAGTTTCCAGAAATTACATATTTAGTCCCTCATTTTTATTTATTTTCAATTCGACATTAATATTACAAATTAAATCCATATCTTGCCAAAATTACAAATAAGACCCTCATGTTATAATTTTTACACATTCTCCCAAGTCCATACAATATTACAAAAATATCCCACAAGTTTTAATAATTACAAAACACCCCCTTAACTTATTATTTTCAAATCGGTATGCATAAAACCTTAACAAAATCAAACCCTAGCAATCCAAATCATTAGGCCATCATTGTATCATCATTATATCAATTTTATTTCCAGATTTCGTCCACTAAAAACCCTAGGTCGATTGGTTCAATAATTTTTCCACAATTTCTCTTTTTATTTCTTAAATCCGGTTTTATCTTAAATTTGACATACATGTTTTTAGGCCTCAACAATTCGAACTACCATTTTTCTCATGTTATATGATCATCATAGAAGTCACGAAAAATAATAACCTGGCCCAGAAAATTCGCATACAAGATTTTTAGATTTAATTCGATTTTAGGGTTTATAAACCCATTAATTTCCATTCGGCCAAAATACAATGCATGGTTCGATTTAAGTATTTTTCCCATGTTATATGTGATTAAAATAGAGCTAGAAAAATACCAGAAATATTTTAGATCAAGGGATTCACACGCTTTGAATTTCTTTGGTTCGTTTCAAGCTTTTCGACCCAATTAAATCAACACAGCCAAACGATCGACCCTAGAACCTTGTAGCTATTTTTCCCACCTTCTTGGCACTATGAAGAACTCCAGAAAATTATCTCTTTGCTTCAGAAAATTCGGATGTGATGTGGGTGATTTTTAGTGTGGCGGCTAAATGTTTTTATTAGGGTTTAGTGGAAGAAAATAATTTGTGGAGTGATAATATGTGTTAGACCGAGTTAAGGGGGAGGGAAATAGGCCTAAAGAACCGGCCTTCATTATGGCCCAATCAATTTACCAAATTAAATTTATTTTCCTTAATTACTTTTATGTTATAAAGGTTTTTAATTAATAATTATTATGTATTTAAATTTTTGGTATACACAAGGGTATTTTGGTCATCTCACAACTTGTATAAATATTAATCGAAGTCGTCAAAATTATTTTGTGTCATATCTTGTTTGTTTCCAGAAGTTTGGGATCGATTCGGAAATTTAATTAAGCTTTAATTAAATTTTAAAGTTTTCAGGGGCATTTTGGTAATTTTTGCATTTTTTAGATTTTCGGGTTTTACATCATACTAGTTGGCTTTTATTTTATTCGTGTGGTCAGACGTCGGTGATCAATGAAGTGAAGCAAATTGGTTTTGGTCAACTGGGATTATTTGATTGTGGGGTCAAGGGTATATTGATTGGTGCTCACGTGGGGTGAAGAGTAAGTATCTGCTTCGTGGATTATTTATTCAGTTCATAATGATTCAATGAATGGGTTTGTCGCATGATTGATCAATTTGATTTGTCGCTCATGGCTGATCTGTTTGTTGCTTTTGGATGGTATGTTACTGATATCGTGGGCACGCATCATTCATATTCAGTTGAGGCTTGATATTCTCTAATTGACCAATTGGTAGTCAACGTAATACAATAATTCTTATTGCTATCACATGGGCTTCTTGGAGTATGATTGGTCAAAGTTTGATGTTGGCGTATTCTTAGGAGATGTTTATTGATTGTCATGTCAACTGAATGGGGATAGTGGGGTCAATAGCTGATATCACATGGATCAATTATCAATACGATTGTGGATTGTGATTGGTCATGGTGTTGATAGTGACATATTAATGATGTTGGTCGCCAGTATTTCAAGGTCTGATGGTGTATTAATTGACCCCGATTTGGTTAATACGTGTAGCATTTCATGGTACTGATATTGCTTTGTGATATGGGATCACATTTATTGTGGCGTGAGCTAATTGATTGAGGGGCTACTTGATTTTTATTCAACTACTCGGTCAAACTTATATTCCTCTCTAATGTCACGAGGGGCTTGAGGAGTTGAACATTGATCAAATTAAAGTGGTCAAATGGTTTGTTGGGAAAGGGTTTTGATGCAATTAATTGGTTTGGTGGCTATTGCATGAGATTGCTTGCTGTCATGATTACAAGAGAATTAATCATCACCTCGTACGCTTAATTGATAAATTATTTGGTTTATGGGTTGATTGGTTGACTGAATTCATTAAGTTAACATAGGGTCAATTATTTTAAGGTTATTAATTTGGTATGTGTGGGATCATTGGTTTGTTGCTTATGTACGCAGCTCACTTCATTGTTTAATGGAATATCATTGGTTTGACGCTTTTGTGGTTTAATATCATGTTCGTACTATCTTTATGGTGATACAATTGGGGTTTGTTGTGTACTGCTTCAAGTGGACGACAAAAGTTACTGCAAAAGTGGTGATCTGATTTGTCGCTTGTGGAATTGGTTGCTGTGGTCACTAAGTCTGCTGCATTAATTTCATTGTTGCTGCTACTTAATTAATTTTGGTCTTGGTTGGATACTACTGGTCTCACTTTCTGATCCTGCTGCTACGTCTATTGCATTCCTGCTGATCTAATATTTAAGTGTGGGACGTTGGTTTATTTAATTGCAAGTGGAGAACTAAGTGAATTAAATTTAACCTCGTACTGTGTTTAATTAATGGGTCAATACGTGGGGGCTGACATCACGTGGAGACTAATTTGCTATTTGATATTGGATGATTATGATGTGGATGGTGTCATGACTTGGCGTTTATGTATGTGAGGTACCATTAATTCATTGTCTTATCTGCATATTCTCATACTGTTTGACATATGTGGTTCACGAGGGAATGAATTGTTTGTGGGGTTCGATTATTTAATTTTTATCTTCGTACTAATTCAAGTCAGTTGTGTGGAGCTGCGTTCTATGTTTGTCGATTAGTACATGGGTATGATTGATTTTCGGGCTGATTCATGAAACCTCGTTCTGTTATATTAATTGGTCGGTCAATTAATTTGTTTGTCGCTTACGTATTTGTTTATCATTTATTATACGATGAGGCGATGGTTCATTAATTGGTTGTGTGGGACTAATTGATATGGGCAAGGAGGTTGGATTATTAATTCGTTTATGGGGTCTGACGTGATTATTAATACTGATTGGTGAAAGCATTCTGTGAGCACGTGCAATGGTGAAGATGCTATTATTGATTCAAGGGTCTGATGATAATTCAATCCGTGGATCATTTAATTGGTTTTTGGTTTCTGCTGCTCTCACATGGTTCCTGCTGCTAAGCTTGAACTGTTTCTGCCGATAGTGTACCAGTTCCTGCTGAACACCATTCCTGCTGGTAACTCTATTTCTGCTGGTTGCTTCGGATTCAGCTGCTCGTATTAAAAAAAAAAAATTGTTCTTATTTTGTTTTTCTTATTTTATTTTTCTTTATGATTATTTCTTTTATTCTCTTTAGTTAAAAAAAAAAAAAAAAAATAATAAAAAAATTTCTTGTATATTTTGTGTGCTAATAAGTTGGTTTGAGCAACATCTTGCAGGTACAGTGTTGGTGTTTACACCTTCACAATAAATGGTACTCAACTTACCATGTCTTGCAGACAAGAAAGAGTTGATTCACCATGAGGGTACGACTCTGGTGTGATTATCAAATCCGTTGATAGCTGTAATAGCTTGCTCAAAGCTATAGGGTACTTCAACTCACCCATGATTCAGTTCTGAGAGTTGAAAATGGTTCTCAATTCACCATGGATGTAACCCTTTATGGGATCCAAAGAATTGGCTAGTCCACAAAAGTATGGTTTGTGGTAAAGACATTTGGTATCCATATTTGGTATTCAATTCACCAAGGTTCAGTTGAAACCAAAGAATTGGCTAGTCCTGAGCAAACGGCTACAGGTAAAGACAACTCAAATCCGTTTACAGTTGCTGGTTTACTCAAAATCAGATGGTTATCAATGTACCATGGTCTTACACATCTAAGCATTGGCTACTCCAGTAGTGATGGCTATTGGTAAAGAGACATCAAATCCATTCATTTTCAATGATTCACCTCTCACAGGAGTTAACACACCTGGATGTGATGAGAATAGTATGAAACTTACGTGATTTGATGTACATATTGTCATAGTAGCAGTCAAGATCAAGGATGACATGATGACCAGCTTAGATCTTCTTTTGAGGATGATTTCCTATTGCTGCTGAACTATCGAAGTTGCTGCTGGAAGTTTTAAGTGTTGCTGCTGGTTACTTACTGATGCTGCTGCTGGTTTAATCCTCTCCCTATGGACTTCAAAGTACTTTCAGAGTTGAGTAACTGCTTAGGGAATCTTTTCGGAGATAAGCTATTTCCTCAAGATTAGGGGAGGATTGTTGGGAATTCTGGAAATAAGATATTTCTTGTTGCTGCCGATAGTGAAAGTTGGTTCCTGCCGATAGTGTTGGTTCCTGCCGAAGCTCATTGCTGCTGATAGTTATGTTTTGTTTCTGCTGATAGTAGTTGTTACTGCGGGTAGTGTTAGTTGTTATGCCTTATGTTTAGTATGTTTGTTAGATTTAGTTTTAGAAGAGATTGATGTTTATCTCTTTACACGGTTTGTTAGCCAGGCTGTATTAGGGTTTATGGTCTATATAAGAAATATACAGCCATATGTTTTGCAACACTTGAAGAAAAACATTATCAGTTATCAATAAAAGATCCATAGAGGATCAAAGCATTATTAGTTATTCTTCTTCTTCTTCTTCTTATTATTAGTTCTTATTTAGAGATTCTCTTGTAGTGTGCTTGTGATTACATAGGCATCCTACCGATCCACTAAGGCTCAAAGATCTAGCAGGTGTGTTAGGTTCAACAATAATCGTCTATGCCACAACCAGGACTTAGTTTCGCTTGTTCTTGTCATGAGACAAATTGGTGATGAAGAGGCCATTCGGTTTATGTCGATAGCATATAGATTGGTGCCACGATTCCACGTTAAGAGATCATCTTCAACCAAATTTCTAACGAAGCAAGTGTTTCTCCTAAATGCAACCTCTAAATCTGTATCACAAAACTGCCCGACTGAAAACAAGTTGTGTCCCAACCCTTCGACGTATTAAACCCGAGTGATTAAGTAGTTCCCAAACTGAAGATCTCCATAACCCAAAATAGCTGCTACATGATAATTTCTAAAACGTACAGTGCCCATGAATTTCCAGAAAAAATTGATCAGCAGCTTAAGATTCCCGGTCATGTGCTTGGAGCAACCCGAGTCGACGATCCAAAGACATATTTCGATAACCTGCGAAGAACAGAGGAGTTTGTATTTGGAAACCGTTTGACATTTTGTTCCATGGGGTTAGGAGTAACAAACGAATCACACTCATAGAAAGTTTCTACTGGTTCACTATGGACAGTTGTCAATTTGCCATTCTCGAGTGTTGTTAGCATTTAAATTAGTATGTAAAGTGATGGTCATTTGTAATATTTAGCATTGTGTGTCGTGTAGCTAGTAAATATTAGAAGGCTTTGTGTTGGACTTTGTTATAGATAAGTTCAAGAAATATGTATAAGCCCAAGTCCAACACAAAGCCCATCAAGCCCAAGATAAGCCATCTTAGGGCGTCCCTCACACTATAAATACACACTCTCACCCTCATTTTGTGTGTACCTCATAGTCTTGTAAAGGTGAGAGTGTGTTGGTGTGTGTGTTATTATTTTGTTCTCTCAAGGTTTAATATATAATCATTCGGTTTAAATATTATACGCCACATCTCTTATATATCTTCCTCATCTTTACATATTTCCTATTGAGTGTCACGGTATTAGATAGTCTTAGTTGTAGTAATAGAGTTCGATTTACATAGAGTATTACAAGTGGTATCATCCGCCAAACAAAGATTTTGGTCTAGTTGTGTAGCGTTTTTTGATCAAATATAAGTTAAAAGTAGCGTTTTTGGTAACAAAGTCGTGTACTTTTTGTTCTTGTTTTTGATTTTTACGAGAGTTTTGGAAAAAAGGTTGTAACTTTTTAAGGTTTACGTGAGTTTTGAAGAAAAAGTTGTGAGCTTTACAAGTTTTACGTGGAACTTAAAGTTGTTTGATCGAGAAAAAGTGCTACAATCTTACGATTCGATTCTTCATTGCGTTGGATTTTTTTTATCAAATTTCTTGTATAAGAAAGTTGATAAAAGTAAGCTCATCGACTTGAAAAATCTATTTTCTTGTATAAGAATTTAGATATAAGAGGGTTTTATAGGAATTATTGTGTTTAACAATTTCTATAAAAGTGGGTTTAATCGAAATTGTGATAAACCCATTTCATCGCAATTGTCCCAGTTTCCATCGCAATTGTTCGAGTTTTATTGCAATTGTCCGAGCAAAGTTCCATCGCAATTGTCACAAGATTTATCACAATTGTCCCAGTGGTTATCGCAATTGTATAAAGAACTTTCAGAAATTGGCAATACTGGTCCTTCATCGCAATTGTGGCAGTTTATAGTACTTTCGCGAATTGTCAACTTCAGTCCCTTATCGCAATTGTTACAACTTGAAGATTTTTTGCAAATTAACAGAAGCAGTCCCTTATCGTAATTGTGACAGTCTTGATGTACTTTCATAAATTGGCAAAAATAGTCCTCTATCGCAATTCTTTTTAAACGATTACAAATTAAATAATTTTTTTAAATTTGATTTAAACTTTTAATTTCTACAACTTCAAGGATCGTGGACTCGGTATTTTCTCACTTGTATAAGTGTGCAAAATACTTCGACAAGGGAATATCTACTAGTTTGTATAAATTAGTTAGATTTTTATATAAATTACAAATTTATATAAATTAGATAAATTCTATATAAATTGATATTTTGCCATAATTTGTATAAATTTTGGTCTAAATTGAAATTTCTATAGAAATTGTCACTTTATCTAAATTGTAATTTACATAACTTTGTCAAATTTGTGAACCTTTAATTTTGTCTACATTATAGTTTAAGTCCAATTTAGTAACTTTATTTAATTTGCTTCGTTTATCTAAATTGTAATAGTTTATCTAAATTGCAAGTAACTTCAAACGATCATCAATAAAGGACCAAGACTTCACAACAACAACTAAGTTTAACCTTCAACAACCACAACACCTATTTCTTTGCAGCGATCCTGAATCAACTGAATCAACTTGATCATACAACAACATCAATGGCAACTCAACAAGATATCCATGCAGCTGGTGCTGAAAACCGTCTTCCAATGTTAGAAAAAGGTGGTTATCTTCCATGGACAAGCCGTATGATCCGATACATCAAAACTAAACCGTCTGGTCAAGGTAGACTCTTGCTTAACTCCATCCAGAAAGGACCATTCAAGCCTCGTCAGATTTAAGAACCGGGTAATCCAAATGCAACACCTCTCGTTCCACCATCCTTTCATGATCAAAAGGAAGAGGAATACACAGCAGATGATTGGAAGCAAATAGAAGCTGATGAGTTATCCATGCACTTAATTCAACTTGGTTTACCACGAGAGATCTTTGCTGCTGTTGACAGTTGTGAAACTGCTTATGATATGTGAGAACGAGTTCGAAGGCCCTGTCATGGCACAAAAATTGGTCAACAAGACATGGAAAACAAGCTGCTGACTGAATGGGAGAAGTTCACATCAACCCCAGCTGAACCAATTGAATCTTACTACACAAGGTTTCGTACTCTCATGAACGAGCTCATCAGGAACAAATTGACACCTAGGCAAATTGTTCAAAACATCAAGTTCATCAACAACCTACCAGAAGAATGGGGACGATATGTCACTATTGTCAACCAAACAAAGAACCTTCATGAGGTGAACTATGATCAGCTCTATGACTTTTTGAAGCAAAACCAGAAAGAGGCAGATGAAGTTAGGAAAGAGAAGCTAGCCAAACAACATGATCCTCTAGCATTGATTGCTCAAGCACCAACACCTACAATAGTGAATACACAACCATCATTATCCACTTCCACTCAGAACTTCCCGCAACAACAATATGTTCCACAACAACCATTCTACCCACAACAACAACAAGTCATTCCACAACAACAATACCCACAATACCCAGAACCTGAATATGATGGCAATGATGACAGTGTTGCTTTGTCTCAAGCATTTACCCTTCTATCAAGAGTATTCCAAGGACGCTATTCCACACCAACTAACAACAACCAAAGGATTTCATCAAATACTCGCAACAGGCAGAGTGCACAGCCGAGTTTTAACATAGGTCATCAAGGACAAATGGTTGGAGTGTATGGGAATCAGCAAGGATATGCTATAGGGTTTCAGATGGGTAATCAAGGGCAGTATGCAGGCAATCAGATGAGTCAGTATCCAGGGAATCAGATGGGTCAAGTTGTTAAAAACCAGAGGGGTCAGAATGTTGGGAATCAGAATGTTGGTAATCAGTTCGGGAATGTTGGGAATATGAATCAAGGGAATGTGTTAAAGTGTTTTAACTGTCAAGGAATTGGTCACATGGCAAGGAACTGTCCCACCAAGCCAAAGAAGAAAGATATTGAGTATCTTCAGAAAGCAGTGCTCTTAGCTCAGAAGGAAAAGGCAGGGTTTCAGTTGAATGCCGAGGAGAATGATTTCATGGCTTTAATGGATGATATGGAAGACCTAGAGGATATCGATTCCAACTGCATCTTCATGGCCAACCTTCAGGAAGCAAAGTATGACACGGATTCTGATACACCACCTGCTTATGATGTCAATGGAATCTCTGAGTTACCACCATATGCTACATGTCACAATAATGAAATGTTTGATATGTCACCTCAAGATAAACAGCTTCCTGCGACTCCTACTCTCACTTACGATACATATATGGACACACCAAGTAGTAGCAATACTAATTTGGCAAATCCAGATATGGATCCTAATGAAGGATTCGAGTCACAGCATACTGTGAATGACAAGGAAACATGTGCGTTATTTGAATCATTATTGAATAACTGTAGTATTGAAATTGAAAAGGTCAAAAAGATCAATCGCGATGTTAAGGCCGCGAATGCTAAATTGACCGCTGAGCTTGAGAGATATAAGGTGAATGAACAAGCTCTTAAAATTAATAAAAACGACAGTCAGAACTTGAAATTGGTTATAGAGATTCTGTTTTAAGGGAAAAACATTTTCAAATCAAATACGACACTCTCGATGTTAAGTTGAACATGCAAATAAAATCCTTAAACTTGGAAATTTCTGACTTAACCAACCAACTTTCTAAACAAAAATCAATTTGTTCTGATCTTGAAAAAGAAAAGAAAGAATTGAATGCAAGGTTTTCAAAATGAGAAAATGATCTTCTTGATGAAAGCATTGACTAGCAAGAAAGCATTAAAAAGTTGGAAGAGTTGCTTGAAAAAACGGGTCAATCCACACAAACAATTAATTTGCTAATCAATGATCCAAACCCGATTTTACATACAATGAAGAAAATGGCTATCGGTTATGAAAACCCTTATAATCTCAAGAAAGCTCAGAAAGAACAGAATGTATTATATAATGGTAGTATGCTAAATGATAAACATGATCCTCCCGAGGTTCGTGATTCTTATGAAACGATTGAGCTTGCTGAAGAGAGTAGAATTAAAATAAGACAAATGGACCCATAAATCAGACCAATTGATTATAATAAGCTTAACACAATTTCTGACATTCATCTTGTTAAAAAAGAGTCACCATTGTTTTTCAAAAAACTAGTGGCTGTCGCAAAACGAAAAGTTGTTTCAAAACATCATTCTAACATTGAACAAATGTCCTCTAAGAACACTTGTAACACAAGTGACGCTAAACGATTTTTGGATGATCATAAAAAGAGAGTTGAAACGCTTCAAATGATTGTGGCATCCAAAACAAAAAGTAACCACAATGACTGGTTTTCAAGTTTTCATACTGAACAGAAAAAGATGTTTGAAACGGAAATTAATCCTCAAATTATTGCAATTTATGCGGTAGTTCTTAATGTTGAAAATAATATTTTGAAAGATTCAGCCAAATTTGTCAAGGACCACAAATCCCTGGTAAAGGAAGCTAATGAAAACCTTGAACACATCAAAGTTTTGGAAAAACACAATGACACTCTCTTCGAAGTAGCTCTATCGACTGATATTATGTCCATTATTTATCAAACATATTCTGTGGAAGATGATGAAAGATTGAGAGCTGAGATTTCCAAAATTGTTTTAAAATATGAAAATGCGCTTGCTAAGCTTGAAAAGGAAAATGTTACATATTTTAAACAACTTGATCGGAAAAAAGAAGAATGCAAGTATGAAAAATTATCGTATGAGCGTTCTTACAAAAACATGAAAGAACAAATTGATCTTTTGAAGTCTCAGCTTGAAAGTCAAAAAAGGAAGGGTGAGGAAACTAAGGCAAATCCAGTGGTTAAACCAAAAATGTCAATTTGTCAATGTGTTCCAGTCACTCCAACACCCTTGCCTAAACAAAGTGCAAAAGGAAAAGAGAAAGCAGTTGTCGAAACATCAAATGTGATAGCACCTCGACTTTATAGGATTAATACCACTACTACATCTACCTCTACATCTAAAACATATAGGGCGATAGATAAAAGTGTGAAAGATAATCCAAATGAGACTAGGAATGCTAAAACTGAATCAAAGGACAACAAGATAAATCCTAATGCGTGTGCCTTACCTTCTATAGGAGTAGAAAGTACCTCTAGGAGCAGTGGACTAAAGCCTAGGAGCAATACAAGGAACAATAGAGTCTCGCCTGCATCTAAGAGTGAAATAAAGAATAAAATGGAAGATGTAGAAGAACACCCTAGGATTTTATCGCTTTTGAATAAGAAACATATGTCATCTGGATGTAATGTTAAGGACAATATTTCAAGTGCATGTAATGAATCTGTTTGTTTAATGAACAAGAAATCTTTGTCTGAAAATGTTTGTGATGATAGTGTTTCTGATGATGTGAATGTAAATGATAAGCCAGAACAGAAAGATGTCCCATCAGAAACTAGTGCTAGGTCTAGATATATTAAAAGTCTTATTAAACTAGCTAGGTCAACCACTAGTAGCATATTGCCTAAGGATCATCTTAAGTTTTGCACATGGAAACCAACGGGTAGAAAGTTTACACTTAAGAATGGCAAATTAGAAATTGTTCCAAATAAAAAAATAGAAACCTTCTCTAAGTGTGATTCATCTGTTACTTCTAACCCCATGGAACCAAATGTTAAACGGTTTCCGTATACAAAATCATCTGTTCTTCGCAGGTCATTGAAATTTGTCTTTGGATCGTCGACTCGGGTTGCTCCAAGCACATGACCGGGAATCTGAAGCTGCTGATCAACTTTGTATGGAAGTTCATGGGAACTGTTCGGTTTGGAAATGATCATGTAGCAGCTATTATAGGCTATGGAGATCTCCAGTTTAGGAATTTCTTATTCACTCGGGTTTACTATGTCGAAGGATTGGGATACAATCTATTTTCAGTCGGACAGTTTTGTGATGCAGATTTAGAGGTTGCATTTAGAAGGAACACTTGCTTCGTTAGGAATTTGATTAGAGATGATCTCTTAACCGGAAATCATGGAACCAATCTCTATGCTATCGATATCAACCAAATGGCCTCTTCATTACCAATTTGTCTCATGACAAGAGTTGACGAAACTAAGTCCTGGTTGTGGTACAGATATTTATCCTATCTCAACTTCGACACTTTAACCAAGCTTGCCAAAGACAACATCGTCACCGGTCTCCCAAAATTCAAATACACCAAAGAACACTTATGTCTATCCTGTGAGCAAGGCGAAAGCAAACGGGCAACATATAAACCTAAAATCGTACCCAGTTCGGTCGATAAGTTACATTTGTTGCACATGGATTTATGTGGCCCAATGAGAGTTGAGAGTATCAATAGGAAGAAATATATTCTTGTGATCATTGATGACTATTCAAGATACACATGGGTAAGGTTTTTGAGGTCAAAAGACGAAGCACCAGGCATCATCATCACCTTTCTGAAGCGTATTCAAGTTCTACTTCAAGCTCCAGTAAGGATTGTAAGATCAGACAATGGCACGGAATTCACTAATCAGGAGTTAAGAACATATTTTGAAGAAACTGGAATCACTCACCAGACATCAGCTGTTAGATCTCCACAGCATAATGGGGTAGTTGAAAGAAGAAATAGAACTCTTGTAGAATCTGCTCGCACAATGCTGATTTATTCCAGTGCACCATTATTCTTATGGGCTGATGTTGTTGCTACTGCTTGTTTTACTCAGAACCAATCCCATATCCACCCAAGATTCAATAAAACCCCATACGAATTTGTGAACAACAGAAAACCCGACATCTCTTACCTTCATGTATTTGGCGCTTTGTGCTATCCTACGAATGACAGAGAAGATCTGGGAAAGCTGAAACCTAAGGGTTATATTGGAATCTTCATTGGTTATTCAGATAACTCGAGGGCATTCAGGGTGTATAAGAGGAGAACGAAGAGGATTATGGAGACGATGAATGTGAAATTTGACGAGATTTCACAAATGGCTTATGAGAGACTCGCTCTAGAACCCGCGCTTAACACGATGGCTTCTAATCATACCTGATTAGGACTCGCACCAAACAGTCAAACTTCTGGACATATAAGTTCTGGACTCATACCACAAGGAGCTCAGTCAACTACTACTGACAATCCAACAAATCAAGAACTGGACACTTTCTTCGAGTTCATGTATGATGAGTACTATGGTGGAGCTTCGACAAATGCATCTCAACTTCGTTCCGCTGCACCCGCTCAACAACATCAACCACCACCGCAAGATGCATCAACAACAATCGAAGCTGACGCACCAACTCCCTCAACATCATCAACATCTACTCCAGCAACTCCAGTGATTGAGATTGTGTTACCAAGATTTGATGAGCAAAACCAAACTACACCAATTCAAGATGAACAACAACAGAACGATGCTGTGTTAGAAGAAGAACCATTTGAAAACCCATTTGCAACGGAATTTGCTGAATCTTCTTCTAGGTTACAAGAACCAGCTAACACGCATTCGTCAAATCCAAGGTACCCTTCTACGTTACAGTGGAAAAAAGACCATCCAATGGAACAAGTTATTGGTGAACCCTCACGGCCAATTCAGACGAGAAAACAGCTCGCCACTGATTTTAATATGTGCAACTATGTCTGCTCAGTCAGTCTAAAAGTGCCAAAGAACATTCGGGAGGTGATGGCAGATAATGCATGAATTGAAGCGATGCAGGAAGAACTTCTCCAATATCAATTACATGACATTTGGGAATTAGTGCCGAGACCAATCGACAAACTCGTCATTGACCTTAAGTGGTTATGGAAGAACAAAAAGGATGAAGAGATGACTTTAATTCGCAACAAAGCTCGTCTCGTGGCCAAAGGATTTAGACAGGAAGAAGGAATAGATTCTGATGAGTCATTCGCGCTAGTAGCAAGGCTTGAGGCGGTCAGGATTTTCTTATCCTATACAGCTCACAAAAACATCACGGTCTATCAGATGGATATCAAGACAGCATTCTTGAATGGAACTCTAAAAGAAGAGGTGTACGTGAATCAGCCAGATGGATTCGTTGACAAAGATCATCCCGACTACGGCTACAAACTAAAGAAAGCTATCTATGGTTTTAAACAAGCCCCACGGGCATGGTATGATGAGTTATCATCTTTCCTAATTCAAAACAATTTCACCAAAGGAACAATTGACCCAACCTTGTTTACTAAAAAATTCTGTTGGGTTTTATATATTTCATAGATTTGATGATCAAAAACAAGAAGAATAAAACATAAGGATTACTGAAATGATAAGCAAAATACACCAATTATATTCTACCGCTAGGCAGAAAAGATTCTACTGCTAGTGTATTTTATTTTGCTTCTAGTGCAAAGATACTACTGCTAGACCAAAAGAAGCTGCTGCTAGTGTATCAGACACTGCTGATGGAATCAGTCATACTACTGCTGAATGGATAAGAATGGAAAAGATATTTTTCTATATAATAGTCAATTATATATGGTAGATAATATCTTAGATATGTGTTCAGTCAAAAAAGTTGTAAACTAGATACTATCTTAATGACTGACACACACAAGCAAGTAGTAGACAAGACTTATCAACTTTGTAATGATCTCCTTTGTTCTATAAAAAAGAGATCATACCCTTAGATAAAAAGTGTGATTAGTGGTTAGATGTTAATCACCAGGGTGTTTCATACTTACAAATTACAACAACACCAAGTGTGTTAAAATGTAGAGCACCAAAAGAGTGTGTGAGTGGGAACATCAGACATGGGGTCTGATGTTGTTTAGGTTTGTTTAGCCTCAAGGATCTTTGATCCTTGATTAGAGTGTAATTGTGCTATACTTTATCACATAGCATTGGGGCTAGTTTTAATAACAAACAGAAAGTTTGGCAAAACCTTGTTGTGATAGTATTGATTCTTTCATTTGAATATTCCGCCAATATTATTATTGTGCTTATCATAGTTTACCCTAGGTCAAGGTCTAGCAACCTAGAGTCCAAAACGGTCCTAAGAGCTTAGTGATAAGGCGTATCACAAGTTCTGTCAAATTCAAAAATGATATATTAATTGTTCAGATTTACGTAGACGACATAATCTTTGGGTCCACTAATCCGACACTTTCAAAACATTTTACAAATATCATGAAGAGCAAATTTGAAATGTCCATGATGGGGGAATTAAAATTCTTTCTTGGTTTACAAATTCATCAAACCGCATGTGGTATTTTTATAAATCAAGCTAAATATACTATTGAGATTTTAAAGAAACATGGAATAGAAAATTGTGACTCTGTTGGTACACCAATGGTCACTTCACCCAAAATAGGCGCAGACTTATATGGGAAACCCATGGATCTGAAGAAATATCGGAGCATGATTGGTTCTCTCGTATACTTAACTGCTAGTCGACCCGATATACGTTTTGCTATCTGTTTATTAGCACGGTTTCAGGCAAGGCCTACCGAACTTCACCTCCAAGAGGTTTGGTACCTACAAAGAACCATTAACAAGGGACTTTGGTATCTGAAGGATTCAGAGTTTAAACTAACAGCCTTTTCAGATGCCGACCATGCTGGTTGTCAAGTAACTACAAAAAGTACATCCGGGGGAGCACAATTTCTGGGAGAAAAGCTAGTAGGCTGATCATCAAGGAAACAAGACTGTACGGAATTATCAACCGCTGAAGCCGAGTATGTGTCTCTATCTACGTGTTGTGCCCAAGTTCTATGGATGCGGACACAACTCACAGATTATGGCTTCTCTTTCGATCGCATTCCTATCAATTTTGATTCGAAAAGTGCCATAGCCATCACGTGCAATCCCGTGCAACACTCGAAGACCAAGCATATTAGAGTCCGCTACCACTTCATAAAGGAATACGTTGAAAATGGTACTGTTGAATTATTTTTCGTTTAGACTGAATACCAACTCGCCGATCTATTTACTAAAGCCCTTCCAAAAGAGAGGTTTGACAACTTAGTTCGACGAATTGGCATGCGAAGCCTAACTCCCAAAGAGTTAGAAAGTCTTCTTGAAACTTCTTGAATTTTATCTCAAAAAGCTTCGCTGTAAATATTTTTGAAAAAAGCAAAATACAAAATTTGAAAAACAAACAAAAAGAAAATACAAAATTTAAAAAACCCACAAAAACAAAATACAAAAATAGAAAAATTTCAAAAATACAAAAACAATAGAAAATCAAAAAGGCAAAAATATTCTTCTCACGACATGTCTCTCGTATAATCGATATTCTGTACGTATCTAGAAATGTCATTCAACAATGATATAGACATGTACAGATGCTTGAGCGGAGTTCATTTAAAATTTTTCTAAAACATGTCGTTTCTCAAAATTTCTTCACTATGGCTTTCATATAAATCAGTACGAAACCCGCACCCAAATGACGGCTTTCGTATACTTCAGTACGAAACCCGCGCTACAATGATGACTTCTGATTATATCTGATCAGGACTCGCAATGTTAATGGCAAATTAAAAAATTATTGAGCACATGATCAAGATTTTTCAAAAAGATTTTTCAAAATCTTTCTCCAAATTCTGTGCTCAAGATTCTTCAAAAATGAAAACTCCCTCTATACTCTTAAATGATTTTAATCTTAAATGTTTAAAAATATGCTTTATTTAAGGGGGAGTATAAAAAGTAAAACAAAATGTTCCAAATCATGCTAAAATGATCCGTCTTTCTCTCCCAAAAGCTTTATTTTAATCAGTTGATATCAAAAATATCACTACATGCTATTTTTGAGGGGGAGAAGACGTGATTAAAATTTGATCAAAAGTTTAAAGGTCGTGGATTGAATCTCAAAAGAGCTCTACAAAAAGACTCAGCATGAACCTTCGAATTGACGAAAAATAAATGTCCATAATCGAAAAGAGTTGTCTGGGACGGGTAATAATTTCAAGCTGGTTATCCAGTGATGTAAACGTGTCTCGCAAAGGACTTGTTTGAGTAGAATGTACCAATTCGAGAGATTCGCTTTTAATATGACCGGAACGGGTAATAATTTCAAGCTAGTCTAACTAGTGATGTAAACGTGTCTCGTGAAGGTCATATTAACTGCAATTCGATCAATTCAAATGTGCGAAATCTACCCAACATGTGCAAATTTATATCGAAAATGCATGAGCACATGTGAAGGGGGAGTATTTTAGAAAATGCAAAACTCTTGAAGTGTTAACTAAATGTGTTTTACTCATAAACACTTAGAGAAATTTTCACAAAAGGTTTTATGGCATGTGATCGATAATCTAGGATAATCATGGAGTAATAAGGTGATTATGGTTAGGTTATGTCCTATGATCCGCAAGAGCCGGAGGGATCTACCCAAGGACAACTCCAATAGATTAGAATTAGAAGTCCTTAGGTAAGATTGAAAAAAGGAGTAAAAGAGAAATGGATAGAAGGGGTTGAAGAATTAAAAAGAAAATTTGATGAAAGGGTGAAAAGAAATAGCCCTCCATGAAAACTTAGGGCAAAAACTGGGTCAATACATCTGCTATCGGTATTCACTAAGGTGATACTGATATTGAAGACAAGACGTCATAAACCCAGTGACGCGCTGCACCACCCCTCCTAGCCACTCAGATATCTCTTAAAAGATATTTATTTCATTTCTCACGGAGAACACTACATAATCTATCGACCTCTCACTCCGAGATGTGTTGATATTGAAAAGGTGGCACTCTGCTCCATGCCTCCGACTACTAAAACGCACAATTGAGTTTAGAGACAATGAGATTCATTAAAATATCTCTTAGGAACACTTCCATAAGAATACCCTTGTGTTCACCAAAAAGGACACAAGGTGTATAAGAGTCTTAATGAGATCCTCGGATCTTGCCATTTATATCATGATGGTTACTATGCTTCAAAATGGTCTACAGTCGTGGGGTGATCTTCAGCGACTCACTGAATCGTGGGTGCACTTCGGTGTGTCCGTGTAAGCCTTCTCGGGGGTATCCGGTTCAGAACGGCCTGGGTTAAGATTAGAGAAAGTCTTCACAATATGCTGTTGACAATCTTAAAGTCTAAACCTGTAAGCGCTGGATGATTTATCACTAACAGTTTTATGCAGCTACCTACAAACATCTATCAACCATCATCATATTCATCAAACATCTTCACATCAGCATACTCATACTTATGAAGATCATCCTCAACAAAGCTCAAATGTAAAAGTTCAAGACAAAAGGATCAAGTTAAAGACAATGTGTAACGACAAAGTCAAAAAGCTAATCAAGATGTCAAGAACAAGTTCATTAATCAAATGAGGAAAGAATATGTGGAGATTGTTAGCATAAGTATAAAGTTCAAGATGTATGAGTATGTTGGAGGACACGACGCATCACCACACGAAGATGTTGATCAAGGCAAGAACGACCGAAAGACGATTATTTTAAAGATCACAAGGCATGAAAGAATGATGAATGAAGACTATTCTATATCGACACACAAAGTTCGAGACATTGAAGACAAAAGACCTATCACCGGGAGCATCATTGAAATGACCATCCCTTAGGGGGAGATTGTTAGCATTTTAATTAGTATGTAAAGTGATGGTCATTTGTAATATTTAGCATTGTGTGTCGTATAGCTGGTAAATATTAAAAGGCTTTGTGTTGGACTTTGTAATAGATAAGTTCAAGAAATATGTATAAGCCCAAGTCCAACACAAAGCCCATCGAGCCCAAGATAAGCCATCTTAGGGTGTCCCTCACACTATAAATACACACTCTCACCCTCATTTTGTGTGTGCCTCAAAGTCTTGTAAAGGTGAGAGTGAGTAGGTGTGTGTCCTGTAAGTTTAGTGTTTGTTTTATTTCTCTTTCAAGTTTAATAAATCATTCGACTAGTAATATCATCATACGATCCATCACTTTACTCTTCTCATCTTTTCTTTATTGTTGAATGTCACATTTTGTTTAGTTATAGTTGTAGTGATACTATTCAATTTATAGAGTATTACAAGTGTAAACTTTCCACCCGTTGGTTTCCATGCACACATCTTAAGATAGTTCCTAGGCAATAGGCTACTAGTGGTTCACCTAGATGCTACAATTAATCTTTTTATGTACCTAGATTTAGCACTAGTTCCCTTTGGAACTTCCTTCTATTCAAGCATAGCATTTACATTCACATTCTTAGAAATATAATCATCACAATCATCATAAGATAAAGTTTTCTTGCACATTAAACAAACAGAGTCATTACATGCACTAGAATCAGTACTTCTAACATTACATCCAGATGACATATGTTTCTTATTAGAAAGCGATAAAGTCCTAGGGTGTTCTTTTACTGCTTCATTTTTATTCTTGCATCTATTCTTAGAGACAGGCGAGACTCTATTGTTCATTGTATTGCTCCTAGGCTGTAGTCTGCTGCTCTTAGAGGTGCGTTCTATTCCTATAGAAGGTAAGGCACACACATTAAGATTTATCTTGTTGTCCTTTGAAGTTGTCTTAGCAGTCCTAGACACTTTTGGATTATTTTTTATACTTTTGTCTATCGCCCTATATGTTTGAGATGTAGAGGTAGATGCAATAGTGGGACTAATCTATAAAGGCCAGGTGCTATTACATTTGAGTTTTCGACAACCGCTTTTCCTTTTTCTTTTTCATTGAACTTGGGCAAGGGTGTTGGAGTGACTGGTTTTGTCAAATCATTTTTCACATCAACTTTTGGAACACATTGAGAAATTGACATTTTTGGTTTTACAACTGGTTTGTCCGAAGTTGATGGTTTTGCAAACTTAGTTTCCTCACCCTTCCCTTTTTGACTATCCAACTGAGACTTCAAATGATCATTTTGCTCTTTCATATTCCTGTAGGCACACTTATACGACAATTTGTCATACTTGCATTCCTCGGTTTTGCGATCAAGTTGTTTAAAATATGATACATTTTCCTTTTCAATTTTAGCAAGAGCATTTTCATATTTTAAAACAATTGCAAAAGTCTCAGCTCTCAGTCTTTCATCGTCTTCCACATAATATGTTTGATAAATGATTGACATAATATCAGTCGAAAAAGCTGCTACGAAGAGAGAATCATTATGGTTTTCCAAAACTTTGATGCGTTCAATGTTTTCATTAGCTTCCTTCACCAGGGATTTGTGGTCCTTGACATAGTCGGCTGTTTCTTTTAAAAGATCATTTTTAACATTAAGTACGCACGCATGAATTGCAGTTAGTGGAGTAGTAATTTCTGTTTCAAACACCTTTTTCCTTTCAATATGAAAACTTGAATGCCACTTGTTGATACTAATATTTGTTTTGGATGACACAATCATTTGAAGTGTTTCAACTCTCATTTTAAGATCATCCAAATATCTTCTAGCTTCACTTATGTTAAAAGGGTTGCTAGATGACATTTGTTCTATGTTTGAAAGATTTTTAGAAACAATTGGTTTTTGAAAAATCATTCGTGTTTGTTTTTGAACAAGATGTACTCCAGAAAGTGTGTTAAGCTTATTATAATCAATTGGTTTTATTTCTGGGTTTATTTATCTCATATTGATTCTACTCTCTTCGGCAAGCTCAATCGTTTCATTAGAATCCCTAACCTCGGTAGGATCATGTTTAGCAAATATCACATTACCATTATACAACACATTCTGTTCTTTCTAAGCTTTCTTGAGATGATAAGGGTTTTCACAACCGATAGCCATTTTCTTCATTGTATGTAAAAGCGGGTTTGGATCTTTAATTAGCATGTGAATTGTTTTAGCAGAGTGACCCAATTTTAAAAGCAAATCTTCCAACTTTTTGATTGTTTCTTGTTTCTCAATGACTTCATCAAGAAGATCATTTTCACGTTTTGAAAAACTTGCTTTCAGCTCTTTCTTTTCTTTTTCAAGATCAGAACAAGTTGATTTTTGTTTAGAAAGTTGGTTGGTTAAGTCTGAAATTTTCGTGTTTAATGATTTTATTTTCATGTTCAAATTAACATCGAGTGTGTCAAATTTGGTTTGCAATTGTTTTTCTCTTTAAACAGAATTTCAATAACCAGTTTCTAATTCTGACTGTTGTGTTTTATGAAATACAAAAGCTTTTTCATTTTCCTTATATCTCTTAAGCTCAGCGGTCAATTTTTCATTGACCTTTTTGACCTTCTCAATATAAATACTACAATTGTTCAATAATGATTCAAATAACGCACGTATTTCCTCATCATTCTCAGTATGTTGTGACTCGAAGCCTCCATTAGAATCCATATCTAGAGTTGCCAAATTAATATTGCTACAACTTGGCGTGTCCATATATGTATCATAAGTGGGTGCTGGAGTCGCAGGATGTTGTTCCTCATGAGATGACATATCAAATATTTCATTATTGTGACATGTAGTGAATGGTGGTACCTCAGAGACTGCATTGACAACATAAGCAGGAGGTGCTTCAGAATCCGTGTCGTACTTAGCTTCCTGAAGATTTAGCATGAAAATGCAGTTTGCATCGATGTCCTCAAGGTCTTCCATATCATCCATAAGTGCCATGAAATCATTCTCTTCTGTATTCAACTGAAACCCTTCCTTTTCCTTTTGTGCCAAAAGTACTGCTTTTTTTAGATACTCTAGATCTTTTTTTTTTGTCTTGGTGGGACAGTTTCTTGCCATGCAACCGACTCCCTAACAGTTGAAACCCTTTACCAAATTACCCTGATTCATATTTCCATAATTCCCAGCAACTGGTGTTGCGACATTCCCAATCTGATTACCAATATTCTGACCCCTCTGATTTCCAACAACTTGACCTATCTGATTTCCTGCATACTAACCCATCTACTTTCCTACTATTACCCTGCATTCTGATTAACCATCTGATATCTAGGAGCATATCCCTGCTGATTCCCATAACCTTGAACCATTTTTCCTTGTTGACCCATGTTGAAACCCGGCTGTGCAATCTTCCTGTTGTGAGTGTTCGATGAGATTCTTTGGTTGTTGTTAGTAGGTGTAGAATAACATCCTTGGAATGCCTTTGATAAGTAAGAAAATGCTTGATTCAAAGCAGCAGTGGACTCATCATTGTCAGTGAAATATGGTTCTTGGTATTGTGGGTATTGTTGTTGTGGAATAACTTGTTGTTGTGGTATGACAGCAGTTTGTGGAACGTATTGTTGTTGCATGTAGTTCTGAGTGAAAGATGATGATGATGGTTATGTATTCACTGTTACAGGTGTTGGTGTTTGTGTAATTAATGCAAGAAGATCATGTTGCTTTGCTAACTTGAGAGGATTCGATACACTATAAGGGTGTTAGTCCTTTGATAACTTGTGTATGTGATACTTTGAGTTAATATGATTAAGTATGCGGAATTTACTTAACCACACTTAAAAGTTTATGGTTATTTGGAAATGGAACAATGATGGTTGTTGAATTTGATAAAGAACAAAGAAAGTATATCACCAAACGATTCAATATTATTAACAAAATAATACGAGTGATCTTCACTTATCACTAGGGTTACAAAACCTTGAATCTTAATGTTTCTATATCTTGTGATATTGTACTAGATAGATGTTCTAAGTATATTAATTAAGCACACATAATATCTAGTCTAAGATCTTCCTTTTATAGTCCAAAGAAGATCTTAACAATATAGACAAGTCTTGTTGAACTACTAGCTAGCTTATGTTGAGTGTGTCAGTACATAAGATACAACATGTATCTGTGTTTACAACTTGTTGAAATGATCATTTAGTCTAAGATATTAACTACCGTATATACTTGACTTTTGTACACAAATATCTTTCCAATACTTATCCAACCAGCAGTAGTATACGTGACACTTATCCACTCAACAGTAGCATGAGTCACACCAGCAGTAGTATCCATCAACAGTACTTTTTGCTTATACTAGCAGTACTAATTTAGTTAGTACTGTTAGTTATAACTTAAACAGTCTTCAGATATATACTAGTAGTCGGAACTGTTAGTGTAATCATCTCAGCAGTACTAACCTTCAGAAAATTTAATTCCCAACAATCCTCCCCTAAACATGTGGATTCCTTATCAACATGTTTCTTCTGAATTAAATCATGATTGTGAGGATCTTTCAAACACTAAGTAGTCAGACCCTTGATCTGAGCTTTCCTCTGTTCTTGAAGATTGAATATCTTTCTCAGTAACTCATCTGCCATTTTGTGAACCTTTTTCAGCAATAACATCAACTTTCTTCGTCTTGAACACAATCAATACCTTGAACAAAAGATGGTGCAATTTCCTTGGATGGAGGAATTATAACAGGCAATGGTGCTGTGTATCTTGGATGCTGGTTTCAACAAGTGAAATCATCTTTCAGCATGCTTTGCAAGTGATGAACAAACGTAGTGAACTGAAATTGAAACTGAAAGCTCCTAGATAGAACTTTCTCCTTTTGAATGCTTCATCCCTTCTGAATATATATAATACTCCAGAATCTTCATTTGAACTTTCTTCATTTGAAGAATTTCCCATCATCCATTTGTTGAATAATGTTAGCTTCTTAAAAAGCTGACATCATCATCTTGTATGCTCTTATCTTTTCCAAGAACTACAATCTTTTCTTCCTTTATTGGTTAATCTTCCTCCCCTGAGTTTATTTCCTCTCCTGAGCTTGGAAGATCTCTCACCATGTATCAAAATATTTTCTTCCTTGGGTAGCAAAGAACATTTCCTCCCCTGTGAGGGTCTTTCCTCCCCTGTTTGGAAGATCTCTCACCATCATCTGAGCATTCATCTGATCTACCAATTAGAACAACATTTCCTCCCTTGAGAACATGTTTTCAGACAATGTTGTACATGTAGGCCATCAATTCCTTAAGAGTTTAATTTGCTGCCCTCATCACTTCTAGGTGTGTTAACTCCTACGAGTGGTGAATCATGGGGCATTTGACTCATTGTCCATCATTTGATGGTTTTTTTGAATCTCTTTGAAAAATCCCTTTTAAGAAACTTTTGCCTTAACAGTATGAACCTGTTTTTATGATAGGAAAATCATATTGCTTACAACCATTTTGAAGGGATTATGTGTAGTAACAGACACTTAATCAAGATTTCGGTTTGAAGTAACCTCTGGTTGTGTGAGAACCAATATTTTCAGTTTTAAATAACTACCTGTGTGCAGATAAACTCATTCCAAGAGTTTTTCTGACAGGGTTTCCAGATCATAGCAATTGTTGCCTGTAACATAAGTGTTAGATTCACTTTTGCTAGCTGTTCTTTCTATCAGATGTCCTTAGACTTGCTCATTATACTACTTAAAGTATAAAATGATAGAAAGTGAGTTGAATCAGTTACTATCTGATCAACTAAGCCATCAAGTCAATGTGAAACATCATAATTAGGTTTCAAGAAAGAAATTTTAAAGAATTAATTAACTTAGGTGTGAACCTTTGTTCAAAATTCCCAAATTCAGTCCATCTTGAACCTATAATGTCAGCAACTAGTATTAGCATTCTGCTGCTTCCATTTCACTTGAAACTTCTTCTTTTGTCAATGTTCATACCTGAAAATGTTAGTCCAAAACCAAGGAACAAAATGCAAAGCATTTGTCTTATAGCAGTATCAATATATGACTAACAGTATGAACAGATCAACTAAAATTTGTACTAGCAGTACAAAATTTTCATTAACAGTACTAATTTACAAAGCCATCAGTACAAACTTAAATTTATATACAAAAACACAAAGTTTTAAATCATTGGGGATTAAGCATTCCAATACTTGCTACCAAGTACTAAAACCTTCCAACATCAAAAGTGATGCGTGGTTTTGCAACTTTACAACAGGTTTTACCTCTCGAGGGATCTCAAGAGGCTTACAACCCCACCAGGCAGTGTACCTGACCGATGTAGTATAGTGTAGTGGTAAGTACAGGGGATTGATCGTTCTCCACAGGGAATAGTGTCGTTAGGATTGAAAAACTACTCTAATAGGTCTAAGGGTGAGAGAAGATTCTTTTTGTATTTTTATAAATTTATGAAAGCAAGTAAAATCTCGGGTTTGAAGGAGTGGGCGGAATTAGTTGCTAGTCAACTAACCCAAATAACTACAATTGCAAATAAAATAAAATAACTGAAAATAAAAAGGTTGTGAAACTTATATGGAGAGAAATGTGTTTACTTAGATTTCCTTACTCCCTAACTATCTTTCACCGGTTGATTAGTGTGTATTAATTGCGTGGATGACGGGTGTATTCCTTAATACCAATCGTGGGGTGGCGTACGTACTTCCCCAACTCTACAAGCTCCTACTTCACTCCTATGTCGAGCCGGCTAGGAAGCTCCTAACATGGGATCACTAGAATTCGCTCATGCATTAAATACAACCATAAAAACCTTAGTACGCATTGGTTCATGTTTCTTAAGACGTTCAAGCAAGTTACCGTATAGGAAGTTAGCCAGTTTTCTTAAGCCTAACATCGATAAACAATCATCCAATACAATTAATAACACACTAACAACTAATAATCAATAGTTAGGTTTCATTAGATCTAAGCAAACACAAGACAAATCTAGCCTAGCATGTTAATTAAAAGACAAGAACAAGATATAATCAAACAACACATAGACATATTGATTGATCAAGTGATTACTTATCTTCAATTAAACATGGGAGATCCAAGGGTATGAAAACCCTTAAAAATGGCAGAAATTCGTCTTAGGGTTTCTCCTCACAAAGTTGCACACTAATGACAAAAAATTGCAAAACTATATATAGAACTTAGTATCTGACGGCGTCACGTTATAGGACTTGACGCCGTCACCTCGCCGTGTCTAGGGTTCCCGGATGGTCTTCCTGACGCCGTCCCTTTGTAGCCCTCCAAAATCCGCTCTGGCCTATCAAGGGCTGACGCCGTCAGAATAGGTCTTGACGCCGTCCCTCTTTAGCTTAAACCGTGACGACCTTGATCACTTCAAAGGGTGACGCCGTCAGACTTCCTTTGTAAAACTCCCTGGCTTATCATGTGTATTTTTCATATCCACCTCTTTTGCCAAGCCGTGACGCCGTCAAGAGCAATACTTGACGCCGTCAAGAGTACTTTTCCAGCAGCTTTGGAGACTTTGTCGTTTTCTTCACTTTTATGCTCCAAAAATGTCCAAAATGCTTCCTTTTCCAGATTTCTTCTCCAAAGTACCTAAAATGACAAAAGGAACGATTTAGGGCAATATTTGATCAAATAAATACGATTTAGGGCTTAAATGACCCCCTAAAAGCGGTACACTTTTCGCTTCATCAAATACCCTTACACTTGAGATTTGCTTGTCCTCAAGCAAATGCGCTTTTATTCTAATCAAAATACAAGTTAGGGGTCATTTAACGCTAATATAAAAGTAATTACAACAAATAGTCGTTCCACTTTAATCATAATAAGCACGGAGATTACAAACTAGCACCTCACAAGTAGTGTTTAGATACTCACATCTCTCAGGTGTCATAAAAGTATATCTCATAAATGAAAACGGATAATTAATATCTCTCACTACCTGTCATAGCAAATAGATTACCATAGGCTTGGGAAAGGATCGAAAACCTCCTCCACTAGGCGTAAGCACCTAAGATAAACTATCAAAGAGGGCTTTTAAATGGGTTATAATGTGAGGTGTAGGGATATGATAAACACGGTTTTGTTGGATAAGGGATATTTTACTGGTGGCGAGTTAAAGATCTTGATTAATTACATGCACAATATGGCGTTGCTAAGCCAAGACTAGACTCAACTTAAGCTAAAAACAAAATAACAAAAACATAAAATAAACATAAAATGAAACGGGATGGTAGTCCGTATGTTTTTTCTACTTTTCTTTTTCTCATTTTTTTTTTTTTTTTGTATTTTTCTTGATTTTTTTTTTTTTTTTTTTTTTTTTTTTTTTTTTTTTTTTTTTTTTTTTTTTTCATACACTCTTGCCCTACCATCCAAAATAATACATCATAGGGGCGTTGCATTCCCCTTACACTTGAACTTTTATATAACTTTACAAATAACTATTCTAATGACTCGAATTAAGATAATCGAAACACTTGGAGTACTTTTAAAATATTTAGCACATATGGGGGTAATAATGTTGTTCTTCCCCATTACTCCATTACACTAGTACTTTACCCATGAGTCCCAATCGTCCCAAAACAATATGTACAAGGATATGACTCGACTTAGCAACCATGTAATCAATTAGATAATTAACTTAGGGTTTAAACAAATGTTGTCACAATAATGCACTAAAAATGAGTGCATACAAGGTAGGCTAAGGCGATTTGGGTGTACATTTAAGTGGGGTGTAAACAAATTCTTCCTTTAAGTAAAATGCTTAAAGTTAGAAACGAAAAGATAGGCTCAGAGGGGTGTACTAGGGGTATCGTGTACTAAAAATGAGTACAACGCAAAGGGTGTAGGAGAATTACTTGACCAATGTAGCCAACGTAATTATAACAAAAACACAGGTGTAAAACAATGGGTTAATCCTAATGCCTCTTATCATGTAGTAAATCTAACTACACGAATGTAGTCTCACTTGTGGCCTCGGAATGGTCCTAACGCAAGTTCTAGAATCTAAGTGCTACCGGTACACACATCATAGCATAAATGCTTTTCCTACCAATTCTAGGGGCGAACCTCACATATTTGGGGGTGGAAAATTTTTTAGTGGTACGGTTTTGTGCTAGTCATATAACTCCTATCCATGAGACGCTCATTAAGACCAAAGTTTCACTCCTATATGTCGTAAAAAATTTTAAATTTGGCACTAAAATTGCCCTAACAGGTATTTATCTCAGTTTTATTACACATCTACCATCAAACAAACAAAAATTAAGCGCAATTGTATTCTCTAAAGTATCGTATTTTTACCCCCCTTACACTTAAGATGAACATTGTCCCCAATGTTCAAATAACAAGATGTAAAAGTAAATAAGGTAAAAGAATGAAATCAAATACTCCCCTGATTCGTTTGGTGGATAAAGAGGTAACATGGTTAGATCTTCTTCCAAGAGAAAGTAGAAGCTCCAAGACTAATGCATCGCCAAAAGCTTGATTCCACATACATCTCCTTGTCCAAAATAACCTGTTAAACCTGAGAAAACAAACACGAAAACCTGCATAACATCGGCGGGATAAATTCTATATAAGGATATAATGCTTGTGGAATGATAATTTTGCAGATTCCTGGAGTTTATAAGTTAGAGATTTAATAAAAACTTTTTATGAAAACAAAACTTTCAAAAATTTCAGAAAATTAAAACCTGACGCCGTCAGGTTGTAATGCCTGACGCCGTCAGAAATGATCTGACAGAATTCTCATGTTAAGTTTCCGGAAAATTTCTGGAAAAACCTATACCTTACTTCCTGGAATTCCTGCAAAATATCTGTAATACCTGAAATTCTATAACATGTAAAATGACCAAATTACCCCTGGGAATTTAAAAACCTAAATAAAACATATGTAAAGCACAAATAAATTCCAAACTTCTAGCAATGAACAAGTTATGATCCCAAATATTTTGACAACTCCAATTAACATTTATACAAGCCATGAAATGACCAAAATGCCCTTGGGCGCCTAATAAAATTTAAATTCAAATATTATGATTTAAATAAGGTAATTAAATGAATTAAATGGGAAATTAAAAGAGATAATCAATGCATTAATTCCCTTGACCAAAAATTCCGAAATTATGGCCCAATTACCCTCCCCTTTGACCGGTTATCTCTTAAAAAAATCATTCCACACATTTTATGTTAACAAACCCTAATTGCCGATTAAGAAGAAAACACACACATAATTCACCTAGCCTCCAATCGACACTCTAAAATTCCCAAGCTATTTTTCTGTGTTAAATCATCATCCAAGGAGTCCTAGAAAAATAATACTTCGAAGTGTGGTGGCCGGATTCAAAGGTTTTCAAAAATTCTTGTTTAATTCAACCCGAAAGGTAATAATTCCATTTTTGATTTATTCGATCTTGGAAAATTCGTCCTTATTTTTATGGTGTTCCTCACATCATATGTGACCTGTGAAAATTGGTTTCATGATTTTTAGATCGTTTTTGAAGTCGTGGTGATTTATGGTGCATTTTGGCTATTCGCGTACATATTAAATCGTGCGTCTCGTTCTACACGTTCGAATCTTGATTTGGTATTTTTCTCAGACCCTATATATGTTATGAACACCAAATAAAATGTAAAAGTCGATCCATGCATGATCTAACAATTATTTGTGAATTAAATCTTAAAAACGTGTATAAACCCTAAATAATTCAATTCGAATTTTTGAGGCTTCATATTTATTTTATTTGGACTCCATATGATCATACTAATCTGGGAAAAATTATATTTCGAATTTTTAAGGCCTAAAATAATTATTCTTGATTTATTTAGTTTTACCGATTTTAAAGAAATTAAAAAGAATAAAAGAAAAATTTTGGGAAAATTATCAAACCGATCGAGCTAGGGTTTTGAGGTAATGAAACCTGGAAATTAACATGGTATAATGATGATAGAATGATGGTATAATGATTTGGATTAATAGGGTTCGATTTAGACAAGATTTTATGTGTAACGATTTGGAAATAATAAGTTAAGGGTGTGTTTTGTAATTTCTAAAACTTGTGGGTCAGTTTTAAAACTTAATTTAGATCATGTACTTGCTGTATAAAATATAAAAGGAAGGGGTCTAATGTCATTTTTGTATTTTAGAGGGTTAAAATGTTTTTAGGGTTTTATTATGGTTCGAATTGTAAAATAATTAATCTAGAGGGACTAAACTTGTAATTTTGGGAAACTTATGGGTCATTCGTGTATTTAATCATATTTAAAGTGCCATGTGCCATTTTGATAATTTAAGGGGCTATTATGAAATTGTTATAAATTAAAGTTTAATTTATATAAAGTAAGGACTAAATATGTAAACTTTGTAACTTGAGAGACTTGAATTGTAAAACTTATATTCTAAGGGTTTTGAATCGTACAACATTTAAATTAAGGGTACAATATGTAAAATTTGTAAAACTAAGGGGCTTAACATGTTAACATGAATATTTAAGGTTTAATATGTAACTTTATTAAGTTAAGGGACTAAACATGTAAAATCATGAAACCTCAAGGGTGTAAAGTGTAAATTTTGGATATACTAATATTAACATGACCTAATGGCTAAATATGGTAACTTGCTATATATGGAAACTTTCTAAAAATGGAAACCTGCTAAATATAAAAAGTACTTAATATGGAAATGGGATCTTTAGTAATCATGTCTTTACTCCTCTAGGTGTGAAGAGGGAGTAGTCCTGTGCTCTTTATCATCCTATTTCAGTGTGATCCTTGTCAAGCAATAAGGTACAGATATTCTGCTTCTTTATTAAGAGGCCTTCGTTCTCTGATTATGACTCATGTTAGGGTTTTCCCTATACTATTGCCATGTCCCCTTTATTCATGAACTCCAATTTTTGAACCATCATGATATTGAACCTTTTATGATTATGAACCTTTCAATTATGAACCCTTGACCATGAACCTTTGCTTATGAACCTTTGCTTATGGACCATGCTTATGAACCATGATTATGAACTTATGAAACATGATATTGACCTATGCAAGTAAACTAAAACATGATCCATGATACTTGACCTTTACCCTCAGTTTGATACTACGAGCCACTCACTAGGCATGAGGGTTTCATGTCCATGTCAGTCGATGCACCGATGGCATGACTCTAGGGCAGGAGAGTGATGACCTGTCCCGTCCCTGCATGTTATGTTTACGTAGAGGCAGATTATGGCCACCGGGGGCGTATGGATGCATCCTAGATTTGTTCATGTACATGTCATGTTATGTTATGTTATTCATGGTGACTGATGGTGTGTGCGATACACGTCTTTCACACTCTGGGAGCTAGCTACTCCAACCCATGATTGAGGACACCCCTCATATTTACAAGATACCCATGATGAGGACACCCCTCATATTTACAAGATACTAAGAGGTCTCCCCTCTACATGTTTATGATTATGATTATGCTTATGATTTCATGTTATGGGCTCGTAGTGGATTACTGACCTTCCCTTACCATGCACCTTTGTCCTTTCCCTTATGATACCATGTATTCTTACCATGTATTCTTACCATGTATTCTTACCATGTATTCTTACCTTGTATTCTCACCATGTATTCATGCTTCCATTCTCATTTACTCATGTATTATTCATTATACTACTGCTTTGTTTCCGTTATATCTGTTCACTGGGCTTTTTAAGCTCAGCCGCACGTTTTCTTTTCGTGTGCGGCAGGTTATAAGCAGGACGACGGGTTTGGGTATGAGTGAAGAGACTTTTGGACTTAGAAGACTTTGAGTAGAAGCCATTAGAAGAGATGTACTTATGGATTTAATAGGTAGCTTTATTGCAAGATTTCATTTGTAACCTTTGAGAACCATTGTATTACTATTGATTGTATGCTATGTTTATCTGATATGAAACCATTATCGTGACATCTTTACCCTTGCCGGGTTGGGGTGTTACAATTTATGGTATCAGAGAACAGGCTGACGACTTGTAATACATTTACCCTGTCCTGTGCGTTTAGGACCACTAAGTTTCCACTGTAGGCGCTCATAAGATAACCTGTAAGAAGTTGCTTAAGGATTTCTGGATATGAACCTAAGTTTTGACCAGTGAGGAATGGGTAGACTATAAGGTATTCAAGTATCATCGTTTCCGCATCACTCTGATTCATGCCTTGCTATGACATTGCTTTGGTTAACCTCTGAGACTGTAGAAGTACTAGGTGGACTAAGACAGGTGATTGCTTACGACTTGAGATAAAGTATGATCATCATGAAGGCATAATTATGTGGTGCTGGTATTATTAACGTGATAATACTTACACCATATAACGTGCCCTCATTGTGGCCATAGGATATCTTGGGAAGTACCTAAGAAGTTTAGAACTTGATTTCCGATGGATTATCGGTGATTAGTAAGACCTCAGGTTCATTCTACCTATGCGTGTACTCTACCTTCGTTCGTTAAATATCGGGATGAGTTGGACTCCCGTTTTCATCCTGTTGACCTAAGTTGTAAATCTTGAAGCCATGTAGAACTCCCTACTGTTGATACGGTTGTATTAATTTGAAATCTTGTTCGCATCCCGTATGGGTATTCCGTTCTCATTTCTCTCCGCTTCCTGCAAATTTCGAGGACGAAATTTTTTTGTTAGTGGGGAAGAAGTTGTAATACCTGAAATTCTATAACATGTAAAATGACCAAATTACCCCTGGGAATTTAAAAACCTAAATAAAACATATGTAAAGCACAAATAAATTCCAAACTTCTAGCAATGAACAAGTTATGATCCCAAATATTTTGACAACTCCAATTAACATTTATACAAGCCATGAAATTACCAAAATGCCCTTGGGCGCCTAATAAAATTTAAATTCAAATATTATGATTTAAATAAGGTAATTAAATGAATTAAATGGGAAATTAAAAGAGATAATCAATGCATTAATTCCCTTGACCAAAAATTCCGAAATTATGGCCCAATTACCCTCCCCTTTGACCGGTTATCTCTTAAAAAAAAATCATTCCACACATTTTATGTTAACAAACCCTAATTGCCGATTAAGAAGAAAACACACACATAATTCACCTAGCCTCCAATCGACACTCTAAAATTCCCAAGCTATTTTTCTGTGTTAAATCATCATCCAAGGAGTCCTAGAAAAATAATACTTCGAAGTGTGGTGGCCGGATTCAAAGGTTTTCAAAAATTCTTGTTTAATTCAACCCGAAAGGTAATAATTCCATTTTTGATTCATTCGATCTTGGAAAATTCGTTCCTTATTTTTATGGTGTTCCTCACATCATATGTGACCTGTGAAAATTGGTTTCATGATTTTTAGATCGTTTTTGAAGTCGTGGTGATTTATGGTGCATTTTGGCTATTCGCGTACATATTAAATCGTGCGTCTCGTTCTACACGTTCGAATCTTGATTTGGTATTTTTCTCAGACCCTATATATGTTATGAACACCAAATAAAATGTAAAAGTCGATCCATGCATGATCTAACAATTATTTGTGAATTAAATCTTAAAAACGTGTATAAACCCTAAATAATTCAATTCGAATTTTTGAGGCTTCATATTTATTTTATTTGGACTCCATATGATCATACTAATCTGGGAAAAATTATATTTCGAATTTTTAAGGCCTAAAATAATTATTCTTGATTTATTTAGTTTTACCGATTTTAAAGAAATTAAAAAGAATAAAAGAAAAATTTTGGGAAAATTATCAAACCGATCGAGCTAGGGTTTTGAGGTAATGAAACCTGGAAATTAACATGGTATAATGATGATAGAATGATGGTATAATGATTTGGATTAATAGGGTTCGATTTAGACAAGATTTTATGTGTAACGATTTGGAAATAATAAGTTAAGGGTGTGTTTTGTAATTTCTAAAACTTGTGGGTCAGTTTTAAAACTTAATTTAGATCATGTACTTGCTGTATAAAATATAAAAGGAAGGGGTCTAATGTCATTTTTGTATTTTAGAGGGTTAAAATGTTTTTAGGGTTTTATTATGGTTCGAATTGTAAAATAATTAATCTAGAGGGACTAAACTTGTAATTTTGGGAAACTTATGGGTCATTCGTGTATTTAATCATATTTAAAGTGCCATGTGCCATTTTGATAATTTAAGGGGCTATTATGAAATTGTTATAAATTAAAGTTTAATTTATATAAAGTAAGGACTAAATATGTAAACTTTGTAACTTGAGAGACTTGAATTGTAAAACTTATATTCTAAGGGTTTTGAATCGTACAACATTTAAATTAAGGGTACAATATGTAAAATTTGTAAAACTAAGGGGCTTAACATGTTAACATGAATATTTAAGGTTTAATATGTAACTTTATTAAGTTAAGGGACTAAACATGTAAAATCATGAAACCTCAAGGGTGTAAAGTGTAAATTTTGGATATACTAATATTAACATGACCTAATGGCTAAATATGGTAACTTGCTATATATGGAAACTTTCTAAAAATGGAAACCTGCTAAATATAAAAAGTACTTAATATGGAAATGGGATCTTTAGTAATCATGTCTTTACTCCTCTAGGTGTGAAGAGGGAGTAGTCCTGTGCTCTTTATCATCCTATTTCAGTGTGATCCTTGTCAAGCAATAAGGTACAGATATTCTGCTTCTTTATTAAGAGGCCTTCGTTCTCTGATTATGACTCATGTTAGGGTTTTCCCTATACTATTGCCATGTCCCCTTTATTCATGAACTCCGATTTTTGAACCATCATGATATTGAACCTTTTATGATTATGAACCTTTCAATTATGAACCCTTGACCATGAACCTTTGCTTATGAACCTTTGCTTATGGACCATGCTTATGAACCATGATTATGAACTTATGAAACATGATATTGACCTATGCAAGTAAACTAAAACATGATCCATGATACTTGACCTTTACCCTCAGTTTGATACTACGAGCCACTCACTAGGCATGAGGGTTTCATGTCCATGTCAGTCGATGCACCGATGGCATGACTCTAGGGCAGGAGAGTGATGACCTGTCCCGTCCCTGCATGTTATGTTTACGTAGAGGCAGATTATGGCCACCTGGGGCGTATGGATGCATCCTAGATTTGTTCATGTACATGTCATGTTATGTTATGTTATTCATGGTGACTGATGGTGTGTGCGATACACGTCTTTCACACTCTGGGAGCTAGCTACTCCAACCCATGATTGAGGACACCCCTCATATTTACAAGATACCCATGATGAGGACACCCCTCATATTTACAAGATACTAAGAGGTCTCCCCTCTACATGTTTATGATTATGATTATGCTTATGATTTCATGTTATGGGCTCGTAGTGGATTACTGACCTTCCCTTACCATGCACCTTTGTCCTTTCCCTTATGATACCATGTATTCTTACCATGTATTCTTACCATGTATTCTTACCATGTATTCTTACCCTGTATTCTTACCATGTATTCATGCTTCCATTCTCATTTACTCATGTATTATTCATTATACTACTGCTTTGTTTCCGTTATATCTGTTCACTGGGCTTTTTAAGCTCAGCCGCACGTTTTCTTTTCGTGTGCGGCAGGTTATAAGCAGGACGACGGGTTTGGGTATGAGTGAAGAGACTTTTGGACTTAGAAGACTTTGAGTAGAAGCCATTAGAAGAGATGTACTTATGGATTTAATAGGTAGCTTTATTGCAAGATTTCATTTGTAACCTTTGAGAACCATTGTATTACTATTGATTGTATGCTATGTTTATCTGATATGAAACCATTATCGTGACATCTTTACCCTTGCCGGGTTGGGGTGTTACAATATCATTATGACTCGATACAAGCATTTGACTCAAACAATTACTAATATGTATGTTAATTTAATATTGTTATGATTCATGTTCATTTGTTCTAATAAACCAATTTGGATTTCCCTTACACTTATCTTTTGCAAAATACCTTTATATGTAGTTAAGACGAAGTTAAAAACAAGATAAAGCATTTTCACAATTTAGTTTTGAACATGAATCAATAATAATAAAAATTAAACATACATACGGAAGCAAATAAAATCAAACAAACAAATAAATAAACACACAAAGCAAATAAAGCTTGGGTTGCCTCCCAAGAAGCGCTTGTTTTTGTTCGAGTCACGAGCCTGACTCTACCCTTATTTAACGGATAAAGGAGAGGTTTTTCCTACACTTAGGATTAAGTGCGGGTGATAGTAGCGATACACACCATCTTGGTGGAAGTATGCCGCATGAGGAAAGAGTGGTGGATGAATTATATACTCAAAGGGGTGTGCTCCTTTCATCATAACCTTACCTAGTTCACTTTGGTCAATGGGTGAATTAAAGTTTTCTCCTAGAAAGGGATCATCTTCTATCAACTTCGAGAGACTCCTAGTTGGGAATCCACCTTGACCTAATAAACCCGGTTTAAACCCATAATGTTTCTTGTGATCAATCATAAATGGGTGATGTAAGTATGTAAGGTCATGGTTCACTCCTATGTTAGCTTCCTCTCTACAAGGCCTAGAGTCTACTACCTTAATCTTAACATTACCCGGACTACATGGTTTGATGGGTGGATCGGGACCTAATTCAATTCCTAAGTTCACATCTAAGGATGGAAGATTGGGTAAGGGTCTCGGTTGAGGCTACAAGTATTCAAACCGGTTTCTTCTAGTTTTGTTTCTTCCAAAGGTTCTACTTCAATTGGGGTTCCTATAGTCCCTTCTACTTCTTCCGGGTAAGTCACGGGCGGTGTGTATGCCTCGAATGATGGTAGGACTTGTGGGGTACTTTGTAGGTTTGTGTTATTTACCTCATCCTTCCTTGTCTCTATATCAATTATATCCACATCATGTGTTTTAGTAGAATCTAACCCAAACATGTTCCTAAGTATCTCAAATCCTTCTCTAGCCATTTCAAGTTCTAAGTCCGATTCATAAGAATCTTCCCCGATAACATGATTACTATGTTCAATTTGCCTAAAGGATTCATCATGTGTTCCTTGAGATTCAAAGTCATTGATCATAAAACCTAGGTCTTTTTGCTCAATATGCTCATGTTCGGCTAAATCCTCCTCAATTGTTTCCTCAAGTTGTGATGTATACGAACCCATTAATTCATTAAACTTATGGTTCACGGTTAGGAGGCTTTCCTCAAATTTTTTCCAAAGGGTCTTATTAAAAGGAGTTGATCCTAACAATGATTGTTTAATAGAAGCCACACATGCACATAATTCATCAAACCTATCAAACTTTATACCCATCTCCTCTTGTATATATCTAAGATCACTTACAAATTCATTGGAACAACAGGAAGCAAATCTATCCGTGTAAAGTAATTGTTCCTCTATTATTAATGATCTAAATGGAATTTCATCCGCCATGGTGACAAATGAAAATGGTTTTACAAACAAAGGGCACAAAGAAAAAGATAGGCTAAAGAAATCTAATAAAAAGAAAATAAATATCTCACTCGATAGGAATCAAGTGAGTAGACCTAATAAAATAAAAATTCAACCTAAACAATAACTATTCCCCGGCAGCGGCGCCAAAAACTTGATGCGTGGTTTTGCGACCTTACAATAGGTTTTACCTCTCGAGGGATCTCAAGAGGCTTACAACCCCACCAGGCAGTGTACCTGACCGATGTAGTATAGTGTAGTGGTAAGTACGGGGGATTGATCGTTCTCCACAGGGAATAGTGTCGTTAGGATTGAAAAACTACTCTAATAGGTCTAAGGGTGAGAGAAGATTCTTTTTGTATTTTTATAATTTTATGAAAGCAAGTAAAATCTCGGGTTTGAAGGAGTGGGCGGAATTAGTTGCTAGTCAACTAACCCAAATAACTACAATTGCAAATAAAATAAAATAACTGAAAATAAAAAGGTTGTGAAACTTATATGGAGAGAAATGTGTTTACTTAGATTTCCTTACTCCCTAACTATCTTTCACCGGTTGATTAGTGTGTATTAATTGCGTGGATGACGGGTGTATACCTTAATACCAATCGTGGGGTGGCGTACGTACTTCCCCAACTCTACAAGCTCCTACTTCACTCCTATGTCGAGCCGGCTAGGAAGCTCCTAACATGGGATCACTAGAATTCGCTCATGCATTAAATACAACCATAAAAACCTTAGTACGCATTGGTTCATGTTTCTTAAGACGTTCAAGCAAGTTACCGTATAGGAAGTTAGCCAGTTTTCTTAAGCCTAACATCGATAAACAATCATCCAATACAATTAATAACACACTAACAACTAATAATCAATAGTTAGGTTTCATTAGATCTAAGCAAACACAAGACAAATCTAGCCTAGCATGTTAATTAAAAGACAAGAACAAGATATAATCAAACAACACATAGACATATTGATTGATCAAGTGATTACTTATCTTCAATTAAACATGGGAGATCCAAGGGTATGAAAACCCTTAAAAATGGCAGAAATTCGTCTTAGGGTTTCTCCTCACAAAGTTGCACACTAATGACAAAAAATTGCAAAACTATATATAGAACTTAGTATCTGACGGCGTCACGTTATAGGACTTGACGCCGTCACCTCGCCGTGTCTAGGGTTCCCGGATGGTCTTCCTGACGCCGTCCCTTTGTAGCCCTCCAAAATCCGCTCTGGCCTATCAAGGGCTGACGCCGTCAGAATAGGTCTTGACGCCGTCCCTCTTTAGCTTAAACCGTGACGACCTTGATCACTTCAAAGGGTGACGCCGTCAGACTTCCTTTGTAAAACTCCCTGGCTTATCATGTGTATTTTTCATATCCACCTCTTTTGCCAAGCCGTGACGCCGTCAAGAGCAATACTTGACGCCGTCAAGAGTACTTTTCCAGCAGCTTTGGAGACTTTGTCGTTTTCTTCACTTTTATGCTCCAAAAACGTCCAAAATGCTTTCTTTTCCAGATTTCTTCTCCAAAGTACCTAAAATGACAAAAGGAACGATTTAGGGTAATATTTGATCAAATAAATACGATTTAGTGCTTAAATGACCCCCTAAAATCGGTACACTTTTCGCTTCATCAAAAAGCTTTAGTGAGAAGATCTGAAAAGTTGTGATTTGTATCAATTTTAAGAACTTGAATCAACTTTTTCTCGTTGCAATCTCTAATAAAGTGATGTCTAATTTCAATGTGTTTTGTTTTAGAATGTTGCACTGGATTTTTAATTATGCAAATTGTACTACTATTATTAATATGAATGACAATGTTTAAGAAGTTGTACCCGTAGTCAAGAAGTTGGTTTTGAAGCCATAGAACTTGACCACAGCAACTTGCAGCAGCTATATATTAAGCTTCAGTTGTTGAAGTAACCACAATTATTTGCTTCTTACACTGCCATAAGATAAGTCTACACCCAAGGAATTGACATCCTCCAGTTGTTGACTTTCTGTCCAAGCTAGCACCAGCATAATCACTATCTGAAAATGCTACCAAGTCAAAAGGTGACTCCCTAGAATACCATAGTCCCAACCTAGGTTGACCTTTGAGATATCTAAAAATCCTCTTGACTGCTGTTAAATGAGAAACCTTTGGAGATACTTGAAATCTTGCATAAGCATAAACAGAGAACATAATATCAGGTCTTGATGATGTAAGATACATCAAAGAACCTATCATAGATCTGTATGTGTATACATCTACATTGTCTCCATCTAAATCATTCAGAAGTGGCATCTCAGAGTCCATTGGTGTGCTTGCTACTTTTGAATCAGCAAAATTAAACTTCCTAAGTATCTCAGCAACATATTTATTGTAACAACCGTGATTTTGGCAGGTTAGTTTGACTAATAGTCTCAATCTATTTAACTTGTGGTTGACATGTGTTATGTGTTTATGTGTGATATAGGTGGTACACGTGTGCGGATTATGGGTAATATGTATGTATGTTGGGAATTAAATATTCTGAAGGTACTGCTCGTACATCAAAGTACTGCTCGTACATCAAAGTACTGCTGATCAGTGACTCATAGGATAAGATCGAAAAGATATTTATTGTATTTTGGTCAAACATATACGGTAGATAATATCTTACTCCATGTGCTTAGTTAACAAGTTGTATACATAGATACATGTTGTATCTTATGTACTGACACCAATATGCATAAGTTAAACAAGTAAGTCGGTCAAGACTTTTAGCAAATTTGTAAAGATCTCTTGCAACTATAAAAGAGATCTTAGACTTGGATTTTAAAAGAAAGACACACATGCATAACATAGACTCATAACTGTTAAGACATAGAACAAACAAAAATCACAAGTTGTAACATAAGATTCAAGGTTTTGTAACCCTAGTGAAAAACTCAAGATCACTCGTATTATTTGGAATAATATTGAATCGTTTAGTGAAATACTTTCTTTGTTCATTGTTAAGTAACAAACATAATTCTTCCATTTCCATAACATACATAACCTTCTAAGTGTGGTTAAGTAAATTCCGCGTGCTTAATCATATTAAGTCAATATATCTCATACACAAAGACACAAGGTTTAACCACCTTAACCGTGTATACACAAGATCCTCACAGTTGGTATCAGAGCTAGAGGTTGATATATTTGAATTAGAAGAAACAGAAATGGATCCACATGATGTTCAAACAAATGTTGCTGCAAAGTTGCCCATAATCAAACCCAATGAGTTTGAGTTATGGAGGATGAGAATTGAGCAATATTTCATGGTCCAAGATTATACTCTTTGGGATATAATTATATATGGTGATTCCTTTTCACCAAGCTACTCAGAGGTTGTCCTAGAAGGTAAAACAAGTAGAAAAAGAAATACTGGACCAGTGTCAAATGAAGAAAAGATACTGAAGAGAAATGATCAGAAAGCAAGAAATTTGCTGCTTATGACCATTCCTAGTGAGCAGATGCTATCATTCAACAAGTATCTTGATGCAAAAACTCTTTTTGAAGAGATTTGTGCATATTTTGGTGGTAATGAAACTACCAAAAAGACACAGAAGACATTACTAAAGCAACAATTTGAAAACTTTACTGCTTTTAGTAATGAGTCTCTTGATAAGCTATTCTCAATATTACATAAGCTTGTCAGTCAGTTAGCTGTGTTGGGTGTTGAGACAGAGAAGGAAGATCTCAACATGAAGTTTTTAAGAAGTCTACCTGATGAGTTCCATACTCATGTTATTGTCTGGATGAACAAGCCAGACATTGAAACAATGAAACTCAATGATTTGTACAACAACTTCAAAATTGTTGAAGAAAGTCTTAGAAAGTCTGGAACTTATGGTACTAGTTCTGGAAACGTGGCACTTTTGTCAGTTCCTAGTATTAGTAAGAATGAAGAGGTAGATGAAGGTGAAAGTGCTCCTTCCACAAGTTCTCACAAGGATGTTGCTGGTCTTAGAGATTCAACATTCTATGCTTTTATTACCAGTCAATCTAATGGCTCTCCTCTCAACCATGAAGACCTTGAGCAGGTAGATGGTGATGATTTGGAAGCTATGGATATTAAATGGCAGGTTGCTTTGCTTAGCATGAGGGCTAAGAAGTATTGGCAAAGAACTGGGAAGCAGATTACCATAAATGGTAATGATACTGCTGGGTTTGATAAGAAGAAAGTGGAGTGTTTCAACTGTCATAGGTTAGGACACTTTGCTAAGGAGTGTAGAAGCCCAAGAAAGCAGGAGAATAGAAACACATGGTATAAGCAAGATAGGAAAAAGGAAGTTACTGTTGAAGAGCCAAAGGCTATGTTGGCTATTGATGGTATTGGTTATGATTGGAGCTCTATGGCTATTGAAGAGGATGCACCACCTAATGCTGCTCTTTTGGCCAATGAATTTGCTCTAATGGCTCATTCTGATTCAGAGGTAAACAATATTACATCTTGTACTGAATCATGTCCTAATCTTAAAGCTTATGAAGACCTTAATAAAAGATTTGAAGCTCATAAACAAGAGCTGCTTGATTCTTTGTTTAATTTGGCTAATCACAAAAGAGGTCTAGGTGTTTTAGAAAAACAAGTTTTACATTTTAAAAATAATGAAATTCATTTTGCTGATGACATCAATATACTAAAAAATGACATTAAGATCAGAGATGAGTGTATTGTTGAGTTGAATGAATCATTAGCTAAACATAAGAATGAAAGAGAAAATGTAAAGGTTTCTGTGGATGTATTAGCACACTCCTCAGAAGGATTCAATAGACTTTGGGAAGCCCAAGTTATTGATAAAGTTAATTCTGGTGTTGGATTTAAGTCTGTACCCCCACCATACAGAGGTGTTCATTCACCTCCAGGTATTGATTTAGCACACACAGGGTTACCTGAGTTTCAAGAACCAATCATGGAATATGGTTCTAAGGTCACTAAATCTCCAAAGATAGAGAAGGTAAGTAAAAGTTTAGATAAAACTTTATCTTATCAGGACAAGGTGTCCTTTGTTAAGAAAGGAGATGCTATAGTTGTTGAAGATTGCACAACTGATAGTGATAGTGAAGAAGAACAGGTTATGTCTAAACCTGTATTGGTTAAGAAAGTAGGAACAAGTCTTCCTAAGATAGTCAATCACAACACTAACAGGCCTAAGTCAAATGTTAAGACAGTTAGGAAACCAGTTAGATATTGTGAACAATATAGAACTACAAACAAGCCCAGAGGTAACCAAAGGAATTGGAACAACCTCAAGTCTAACCAATTAGGTGATGACTTTGTATTTTACAATAAAGCTTGTTATACATGTGGTAGTTTTGACCATCTTGCAGCTTTCTGCAACCAAAGGGTAACTGGGTATGAAAACAATAGGGTGAACTACAAAAGGCAAACTTCTCAAACTCTTTTTCACTCTAATACTCATAGAATTAAACCCAGAACAGTCTCAAACAAGTCTGGACCCAAAGGTCCTGTTAGACAAAAAGGTCCTGTTAACAAGGTACTGCCAGAACAAATTAAAGGTACTGGTAAATATAAAGGTACTGTTAGACCTTTGATGACTGTTAACCCAAAATCAACAGCTAAGGATGCAAAAACAACTTTCAAACATGCATCTAAAACTGTTCTAAGGCCCATTCAATCAAAAGCAGTTGTCCACAAACAAATTTGGAGACCAAAGGGTGTGACTTCAAAGTTAGCAGACTCTGCTGAACATGTTACTCACTCTGCTGCTAAGGGTAATAGGGCAAATGCTGTTAAGGCCTCAGCATGTTGGATTCAAAAATCCAATGTTGCATCAACAGTCCTTAAAAGATTAAACTATATTGATGCAAGAGGCAGATTCAAGTCAGTAATGGCTTGGATCCCCAAAGAAAACTAACTTTCTTATTTGTGTGCAGGGACATTCTATTGATCATCAAGATCAAGGATACTCAGATAGTGGATGTTCCAATCACATGACAGGCAACATGTCTTATCTTTCAGACTTTCAAGAATTCAATGGAGGATATGTTACCTTTGGAGGTGGTTTTCGTGGCAAAATTTCTGGTAAAGGTACTATTAAAACCGGAAATTTAGATTTTGAAAATGTGTACTATGTACAAGAGTTAAAGTATAATCTTTTTAGTGTTTCACAAATGTGTGACAAAAAGAATAATGTTCTTTTTACTGACACTGAATGTCTTGTTCTATCTAAGGATTTTAAGATGCCTGATGAAAATCAAGTACTTCTTAGAATTCCTAGAAAGGCCAACATGTATAGTGTTGATATGAAGAACATCATTCCTAAAAAGGATTTAACTTGTCTTGTATCAAAGGCCACATTGGATGAATCAATTGTTATGGCATAGAAGGCTTGGTCATATTAACTTCAAAACCATAAATAAAATTGTTAAGAATGGTTTGGTAAGAGGTTTACCTCACAAAAGATTTGAAAATGATCAAACATGCATTGCTTGTCTAAAAGGCAAACAACACAAAGCCACTTGTAAGCCCAAAATTTTTAACTCTATCAATCAGTCATTGTTTATGCTGCATATGGACTTATTTGGACCAGTTTCAGTAAGAAGTATACAACATAAAAAATATTGTCTTGTTATAACTGATGACTATAGCAGATTTACATGGGTTTTCTTTTTAGCCACTAAGGATGAGACATCAAGCATTCTTAAGGAATTCATTACACTGATAGAAAACCAAGTAAGCAAGAAAGTCAAAGTCATTAGGAGTGATAATGGGACAGAGTTTAGAAATAGAGTTATGGATGATTTCTGCAAAGAAAAAGGTATTAGGAGAGAATATAGTGTTGCTAGAACACCACAACAGAATGGAGTGGTTGAAAGAAAGAATAGAACACTAATTGAAGCTGCTAGAACAATGTTAGCTGATTCTAAGCTACCTATAATCTTTTGGGCAGAGGCAATTAACACTGCTTGCTATGTTCAAAATAGAGTTTTAGTTGTACAGCCTCACAATAAGACATCATATGAACTCTTTAATGGTAGAACTCCTGCAATAGGATTTCTTAGACCTTTTGGATGTCATGTGACAATTCTCAATACCTTAGACCATTTAGGAAAATTTGATGGTAAAGCAGATGAAGGTTTCTTAGTTGGATATTCTCTTGTTAGCAAAGCTTTTAGAGTTTACAACTTAAGAACTGAGAAAGTTCAAGAAGAACTACATGTGGAGTTTCAGGAAAACAAATCCAATGTAGTAGGTCAAGGACCCAAATGGATATTTGATCTTGATTATCTAACAAACTCTATGAATTATTTACCTATTGTTGCAGAAACTAATAATTTTTCAGGTTCACAAGCAACAAATGAGGTGGAGTTAGATAAAGATCAATCTGATGTCATTATGCCATTGTGGTCAAGTACCAGTGTGGATTTAGCTTCAAACAATGATGAATCTTCTTCTGGTAAAGCAAAAGAGGATGTTGAGGCTCAAAGAAAAGATGTTGGAACAGAGGAACAACTCAATATGTTGAATATTGAAAGTACTGCTGAGACAGAGCAAGGTACTGTTAGTACTTCTCAAGGTACTGTTAGTTCAGTTGAAGGTACTGCTGGTCCTTCACACTCAAAAGATGCAGAGTTCCAAGAAGATGAAGTGGATTTGACTAATCTTTCATCATCGTATCATGTTCCCACTACACCACACACAAGAATTCACAAAGTTCATTCCCTAGATAATGTGATAGGAGATATACAATCTGGTGTGAAGACAAGAAGACAATTGGTCTCTTCAGACCAACAAGGGATTCTTGATGCCCTTTATGCTTCAAAACAACATGAACTTTCAAACTCATGTTTATTTGTATGTTTTCTCTCTCAAAAGGAACCAAAGAATATTCTTACAGCCCTAGATGATTCAAGCTGGGTAGAGGCTATGCAAGAAGAGCTTCTTCAGTTCAAGATTCAAAAGGTTTGGGTGCTAGCTGATTTACCTACAGGTGAGAAGCTAATTGGCACTAGATGGGTTTTTAAGAACAAAAGGGATGACAGAGGAATTGTGATCAAGAATAAGGCTAGACTAGTAGCACAAGGGTACACACAAGAAGAAGGAATAGATTATGATGAAGTTTATGCTCCAGTAGCAAGGATTGAGGCAATTAGGCTGTTTCTAGCTTATGCTTCATTTTTAGGCTTCACAGTCTACCAAATGGATGTCAAAAGCGCATTTTTATATGGTGAAATTGAAAGAGAGGTGTATGTTTCACAACCTCCTGGCTTCATTGATCCATTACATCCAAACAAAGTGTACAGAGTAGTGAAAGCTCTCTATGGCCTTCATCAGGCACCAAGAGCTTGGTATGCAACACTTGCTTCCTATTTATTAGAAAATGGATTTCAAAGAGGAAAGATTGATCAGACACTTTTCATCAAACAGCACAAGAAGGATCTTCTGTTAGTGCAGGTGTATGTGGATGACATTATCTTTGGATCTACAAGGAAGGAAATGTGTTTAGAATTTGAGAAGCTTATGAAAGATAAGTTTCAAATGAGTTCTATGGGAGAACTTACATTCTTTTTGGGTTTGCAAGTTAAGCAATCATCTGAAGGCATATTTATTAGTCAAGACAAATATGTTGCAGAGATACTTAGAAAATTTCAATTTGCTGATTCAAAAATAGCAAGCACACCAATGGACTCAGAGAAGCACCTTCTGAAAGATGAAGATGGAGAAAATGTAGATGTACACAATTACAGATCTATGATAGGCTCTTTGATGTATCTTACATCATCTAGACCTGATATCATGTTTTCTGTTTGTGTCTGTGCAAGATTTCAAGTTACTCCAAAGGTTTCTCATTTAACTGCAGTCAAGAGAATTTTTAGATATCTTAAAGGTCAACCAAGGTTGGGTATATGGTATTCTAGAGAATCTCCTTTTGATTTGGTAGCATATTCGGATAGTGATTATGCTGGTGCTAGCTTAGACAGAAAGTCAACAACTGGAGGATGTCAATTCCTTGGGTGTAGACTTGTCTCATGGCAGTGTAAGAAGCAAACAAGTGTGGCAAATTCAACAACTGAAGCTGAATATATAGCTGCTGCAAGTTGCTCTAGTCAAGTTCTATGGCTTCAAAACCAACTCCTTGATTATGGGTACAATTTCTTAAACACTGTTATTTATATTGATAATAGTAGTACAATTTGTATTATTAAAAATCCGGTACAACACTCTAAAACAAAATACATTGAAATTAGGCATCACTTTATAAGAGATTGCAATGAGAAAAGATTAATTCAAGTTCTTAAAATTGCTTCAGAGCATAATTTTGCAGATCTGTTAACTAAAGCTTTTGATGTTTCAAGGTTTCAGTACTTAATAGCAAGTATTGGAATGCTTAATCTTTAAATTTTCAATATGATGTGTTTTTGTACATAAATTTTTAAAAGTACTGCTGGATTTATAAGGTACTGCTATATCAAAATTTGAATTGTGTTATTCATACAGTTGGTTTTATGATTAATCTAATGCAAGACAAGTACTTTGTACATTGTTCTTTTGGTTTTAGACTAACTATTTCAGGTATGAATATGTAAACACAAAGGATATTTCAAGTGAAATGGGAACAGCAGAATGCCTATCAAATTGCTGACCATAGTAGATTTATGATGGACTGAGTTTAGGAATTAAACCTCCTTAAAACTTCTTTCTTGAAATCTAGTTATGATATTTCACATTGAATTGATGACTTAGTTGATCAGATAGTAACTGATACAACTCAATTTCTATCATTTTATACTTTCAAGTATAATGAGTTAGTCTAAGGACATCTGATAGAAATAACAGCTAGTAAAAGTGAATCTAACACTTGTGTTGGAGGTAACAATTGCTATGAGCTGGAAACCCTGTCAAGAAAATCTTTTGAATAGATTTATCTTTTCACAGGCAGTTAGTGATAACTGAAATACATTGGTTCTCACACAACCAGAGGTTATTTTTAAACCGAAATTTTGATTAGGTGTCTGTTACACACTTGATTTCTTCAAAATGGTTGGAAGTAGTATGATTTTTCAATTCTCAAAATCATGAACATACTACTAAGTTAAATGATTTCTTAAAAGGATTTTCAAGGATTCAGAAAAACCATTCATTTATGGATTATGAATCAAAATGTCCACTGATTCACCTCTCATAGGAGTTAACACACCTAGAAGTGATGAGGACAGCAACTTAAACTCTTAAGGAATTGATGGCTTCATGTACAATATTGTCTGAAAATAAGTTCAAACTGATAGATCAGGTGATATGAAGAGAAGTTCTTTAGTACATAGTGAGATCTTCCAAACAAGGGGAGGAAACAAAAGTTATTTGCTTCAGGGGAGGTTATAATCTCAGAGAAGGAAATAATTTCCCAGAAAAGGAAGAATAAACCAATATATGGAAGGAGAAGACAAGAGCATACAAGATAATGATGTAGAGGTTGAAAATGATTAGAACAGATCAAATATCTAGAAGGGATGAAGCATTCCTAAAGGAGAAAGTTCTATCTAGATCAAACGAAGGAAAGATTCAATTTCAGTTCATTATGTTTGTTTATCACTTGCAAAGGCATGCTGATAGATGATTTCACTTGTTGAAATCATTGCCTCTTACAATTCCTCCATCCAAGGAAATTGCACCATCTTTTGGTACAATGTTTTGATATTGCTGAAGTCAAAGAAGAACAAAGCAGATGAGTTCAGAATAGAAGAATAGTTCAGATTCATGAAGTGTTTGAAAGATCTTCACAAGTCCTCATTTAATTCAGAAAACATGTTTGAATTGATTCACATGTTTAGGGGAGGATTGTTGGGAATTAAATATTCTGAAGGTACTGCTCGTACATCAAAGTACTGCTAGTACATCAAAGTACTGCTGATCAGTGACTCATAGGATAAGATCGAAAAGATATTTATTGTATTTTGGTCAAACATATACGGTAGATAATATCTTACTCCATGTGCTTAGTTAACAAGTTGTATACATAGATACATGTTGTATCTTATGTACTGACACCAATATGCATAAGTTAAACAAGTAAGTCGGTCAAGACTTTTAGCAAATTTGTAAAGATCTCTTGCAACTATAAAAGAGATCTTAGACTTGGATTTTAAAAGAAAGACACACATGCATAACATAGACTCATAACTGTTAAGACATAGAACAAACAAAAATCACAAGTTGTAACATAAGATTCAAGGTTTTGTAACCCTAGTGAAAAACTCAAGATCACTCGTATTATTTGGAATAATATTGAATCGTTTAGTGAAATACTTTCTTTGTTCATTGTTAAGTAACAAACATAATTCTTCCATTTCCATAACATACATAACCTTCTAAGTGTGGTTAAGTAAATTCCGCGTGCTTAATCATATTAAGTCAATATATCTCATACACAAAGACACAAGGTTTAACCACCTTAACCTTGTATACACAAGATCCTCACATGTATGTATGTTAGCACTAAATCCCTTGATGTGATATTTTCTTGATGAGTTGAGTAGTGTGAATTTTGGGGAAAGTTCATTTTGATCGCCTTTGTGGTGTAGAAATGACTTGTGTAGTTTTGGTGTTTTGTGGTTTTGCGTAACGAGACTCCGTTCAACTATTTGAGCGTTAGTAAGTTACGTGGAGGTTATTTTTATTGGGTATATTTATGGAAAGTGTGAAAAATCTATTTTTGGAAACTTTATTTTGAAAATGATATTTTTCCGGGTTGTCGTAAAAACGAATGTTTATCGCGTAAAGGTGTTAAAATTGATATAGGGTTTTTATAAAATATTAAAGATACAAGGTTTTGAGTGTAATAATTAAAAATAATGAAAAAAAATAAAAATTATATATAGGTATATATAAAAAACGAATTTTGGGTTTTTAGGGGATTTAGGAAACCAAATTTGACTAGAAATCCACTTACCTAATTAACCCTTATCTAGAATTTTCTATAGGAGCCTATAAATACAAAACCAAAACCCTCATTCCCCTCTTGATCAAAAATTCGGCCAACCATAAGGAGAAGAGGAGAAAAAAATATTTTTTTAGGGTTTCATTCTTCAAGAGTTAAGGTAAAATTATAATACTTATGTTTAAATAATTTTTATGATTCATGTAATACAATTATGATGGATTAGGGTTTATGTTTAGATCTGTAAATTTGTGATATTAAACATGTTGGAGTCATTAATTAGTGATGTTATGATAATTGGTGAAGTGGTTAGGGTTTAAAACATGTTAGTTAATGAACTATGAATCTGGCAGAATTAATAGGCTGTAAAGAATCGATTGTGGTTAATAGATGAAGATGAGTTATATCGCGAATTTTATGTCTAAATTATAGTACAGTGAAAGAGCTTTCCAAAAAGTCCGACCACAAGTGTTTTCGATGTCGGGAAGTCAGTCAAACGAATTTTATGAATTAAGGTGTCAAAACTGTTAAACCGGGACAGAATTAGGGTAAAAGTATTGAGGTCAAAGGTGGCTTTGAAAGTGGAATTTGGATAAGGCCTTCTGTGGGAATCAAGTTCTATATTATATTTGACTTCCACGCGAAAATTAGACGATAATAAGTTGTGCGAGTATGTTTAAGAGGTCAAAACTTTTTGATGTCCGATCAGATCCGAATCTGGATAGATGACATGTTTGATTTTTCATTGAGTACTTGTGTGTGTTTTTAGTGCATGGCCTTCTGGGAAAAGCTTATATGCTTATGAAGGATCATGGTGAATTTTTGGTGTGAGTTGTGAAGCTTTATTCGCTGTGATTTTATATGGGTGAAAGTACCCTACAAATCTGTGTTTTCTGAAAGTTTTAATAAAGGGATTTAGTGAGTGTAAAGTATTGAGTGATGATTAGTATGGAGTCTAGGTAATCCATAGTGGGTTATATGAACCTTAGACATCCATCATATGTGTGTTACATGGACTATGGCTTTTATCTTAGTCGCGTGTAACGTGATTGTTATTTTTGTGATATAGATTTGTGTGTTGATAACTTGGAAGCTGCGGAATTGAGGTGAGTTCATAGTCCCATATTTTTACTTTGTTTTAAACTTGGGATGGAGATGATGCTTGTTTAAATTATTTTGAGTTACTGTGATTATGTGGTTATAAAATGCATGGACGTGTAATTGTTATTATACTTATACTACATGTTATTATGGTGTTTATTTGTGGTGATTATACGAGTGGGAAGATGCCCTAGTGGCTCTACTCGTTATTATTATATCCGGCCGGAAGGGGAGTTATATTGGATCGGTGGGCGCGTTCCGTCCCAATTATTGTGAACTTGGATCGGTGGGCACGTTCCGTCCCAATTGTGATGGTATTTGGATCGGTGGGCACGTTCCGTCCCAAAGTTTGGATCGGTGGGCACGTTCCGTCCCGTAAGCTATGATTGCATGCTAGTGTATAATAACAATATATCTTTGCTGTCCTGCTATGCTATGTTTTATAATCACAGTGGACTGATAATAAAGGTGTTTTGTGTGTCTTAAACCTATGAATCTCACCAACATTATGTTGACGTTTTAAGCATCATTTTCAGGTGAGCATTCTATGGCTAAGATAGAAGGGCGCGATTGGAAGAGACTTAGTTTTGCATTTGAGGATGGCTATCTATGAGTTTTTAAATTTGATTTAGTTGGATTTTGTTACGATACTTGGTTTTTCCTTTCATTTCAACTTTATGTTTTAAATGGAGATACTTTAGAGGTTGTTTTGGATTATTTGCTTTGGGGTATCGTTACGACACTTTGTGTTTGTACTTTGCTCTATTTATTGGCATGTAGTATTTTCTCTATCTAGACGCCAAGTGTTGTGATGATATCCATGATGTTGCACTCGCGTTTCCACCATCGGCGAGGTGTGACAGATTGGTATCAGAGCCTTGGTTATAGAGAAGTAGGTGGTTGAACCTAGACTATAACTTAGGAGTCCCTCATATAGTTGCATTTTGGGCCTATGTGTGAATATAGTATTTTACATTTTTATTATTCTTGAGTTTATGATTAGTTTCGTCGAGTTTCGGACGCCGATTGAACCCCCATACTTAGTATTGTATACGTCGATTATAGTATGTCACCTTCCTCACATAAAAGTTTCGTTGGGCTATTATTTTGCTACTGGTTGTAAGGGAAGTGGTAGGATGAAGCGGACTAACCGCAGAATCCGAGTTCCCGCTAGCATAAATCTATGTTCGGTCAAGGATGGGATGTATATGGAAAACATTGATGGAGAAGAAGTGGAGAGGTTTGCAACCACAGTGACAGTTGGAGATGGAGCTGATACCAAGTACTCTAGGAAGTGTCCTCACTGCTAATATGAAGGAAAGGTGGTTCTGTCTAAACCTCGTGAGTTGTATGTACTTGTGGATCATGCAGAGTTGGAAGAGAGAAACAGGAATGGGTGGTTGAGCAAAAATGAAGGGGAGTTAGGATGGAATGACGTGGTATCGGATCTGGAGTCTGCAGCAGGTAGTAAGTTTAACCGATCTGAGTGGGGATGCAAGTGCGAGAGTGGAGTTTGAGCCATTGTGCGACGTCTTTTGTTTTGTGTCATGTTCTGGAATTCTTATATTGTCTTTTGCCGGCGGGAGCCATGTTGGAGCACGATTACTCCTGAATATTGGATCAGTTTTATCTATGTGATTTTGACTATAGAGTTAAGTGGTCATTGGAATTGTTCCATGATCGTTGGAATTGTTCCATGTGAGATGATTGTTTGCATGAAGTGTGGTCATAGGAGGAAGTACACTTGTGAAAGGGAGCATAGATAATTATGGTGGCCAACATAATTATACATGCTTCACAACACAAGTGGACTTGCAAGTATTATAGCATGGATTGTGTTGTATATTAGGTGCTATGTGGTATATATGCGTTATCATTGAGATGTGTGGTTTTGGAAGCAAGTATGCGTGTGGAATAGGCCTTATAACTATGGTCGAGAACATAATTATAAGGGTATCACACACGTGGACTTGTGACCATGATTACATTGATTGATGTTTGTTGTTATATGTTGTGGTAGATGTTATGTGATATCATGTTGATGATGGTTGTATGGTTAGAGATGTATTCTCTTAACCATTTGGGAAAATCGTTGTATGTGGGAGTGTGTGGGTGGTAAGATTCCATTCTACCTATCATATGATGATACATCGTTTATCTGTTGGTACTAATGGTGAGATATTTAAGTTGGTTTGTTTGCTAGACTATTGAATGATGAGTCCGGTGAACTTAGACCGAATATTGTGATTGAAATAGCTAGTGGTAAGGAGGTAGAGGTTGACAAGGTTATTCGTGGGTGTACTATAGTATTTGAGGACATTTCATTCATGATTGATTTAATACTTTTTGGGCATGGGAGTTTTGATGTGGTGATAGGGATGAGCTGGTTTTCTAAGCATAGGGCCGAGGTCATATGCCACGAAAAGGTAGTGCGTATACCTTTAGAGAATGGTGGTATCCTTCGGATACAAGGAGAATGCTTAAGGAAGGATTTGATAAACCTTAAGACTGCGAAGGCTAAAGAACTTAAGTTAGAAGAGATTCCTGTGGTATGTGAGTTTCCTAGCGTTTTTCCTGAGGACTTGTCCGGATTGCCTCCAATCCGTCAAGTTGAGTTCCGTATTGAGTTGATTCCTGGAGCGGCACCTGTGGTGAAACCCCATATCGTTTAGCACCCTCTGAGATATAGGAGTGTCTGCGCAGTTGCAAGAACTTTCGGATAAGGGGTTTATCCGACCTAGTCACTTTTCGTGGGGAGCACCTGTGTTATTTGTTAAGAAGAAGGATGGTTCGTTCTGGATGTGTATTGACTATCGAGAGTTGAACAAGTTAACTGTTAAGAATCGGTATCCTCTTCCTAGGATTGATGATCTTTTTGACCAACTACAAGGAGCTCGGTTTTTCTCGAAAATTGATCTACGTTCGGGGTATCACCAGCTTAGAGTGCATGAGGAGGATGTTCCGAAGACCGCCTTTAGAACTCGTTATGGACACTTTGAGTTCACAGTTATGCCATTCGGGCTGACAAATGCACCTGCTGTATTCATGGATTTTATGAATCGCGTTTGCAAGCCTTACTTGGATAAGTTCGTGATTGTGTTCATAGACGACATTTTAATTTATTCCAAGACGAAGGAGGAGCATGGAGAACATCTGAGATTAATTCTTGGATTATTGGAGAAGGAGAAGTTGTACGCCAAGTTCTCAAAATGTGAGTTTTGGCTTTAGGAAGTACATTTTCTTGGACATGTGGTAAATAGTGAAGGAATTCATGTAAATCCTAGTAAGATTGAAGCGGTCAAGAACTGGAAGGCTCCTGCGACGCCGTCTGAGATACGCTCATTCTTGGGATTGGCAGGATATTATCGAAGATTTATAGCGAATTTTTCAAAGATTGCTAAACCCCTTACTTTGTTGACTCAAAAGAACAAGAAGTATGTTTGGGGAGAAGAGCAGGAGGTGGCTTTTCGGTCACTTAAGGATAGTTTGTGTAATGCGCCTATTCTGACGTTACCTGATGGGCCAGATGATTTTGTTGTGTATTGTGATGCATCGAATCAAGGATTTGGGTGTGTGCTAATGCAAAGAGGTAAGGTGATAGCGTACGCATCTCGACAGCTAAAGATTCATGAGAAGAATTATACGACTCATGATTTGGAGCTTGGTGCGGTGGTATTTGCTCTCAAGAATTAGAGACACTATTTGTATGGCACAAGGAGTGTTGTATATACGGATCATAAAAGTCTTCAGCATATCTTCAATCAGAAGGAGCTGAATATGCGGCAAAGGAGGTGGATTGAACTATTTAGTGATTATGATTGTGAGATTCGCTACCATCCTGGAAAGGCTAATGTGGTAGCCGATGCCTTGAGTAGGAAGGAGCGGATTAAGCCTAAGCGTGTGCGAGCGATGTGTATGACTCTACAGTCGGGAATTAAGGGTAAGATATTGGCAGCGCAAGAAGAAGCTCAAAAAGATGAGAATGCGATTGCTAAAATGTTGGGTGGATTAGGTCAACAAATGGAGAAAAGGGAAGATGGTGGACTGTATTTCTTAGATAGAATATGGGTTCCATCGGTAGGAGGTGTAAGGAAGTTGATCATGGATGAGGCTCATAAATCGAGATATTCGATTCATCCAGGGTCGGATAAGATGTATTATGATCTTAGAGATGCTTACTGGTGGCCGGGAATGAAGAGGGAAATAGCTGAATATGTTAGCCAATGCTTGACTTGTTTGAAAGTTAAGGCTGAGCATCAGAAACCCTCAGGATTATTACAACAGCCGCCGATTCCGGAATGGAAATGGGAGAGAATAACAATGGATTTTATTATGAAGTTGCCTAGGACGAGTAATGGACATGACACGATATGGGTCATAGTGGACAGGCTGACGAAGTCTGCACATTTTCTGGCCATTCGTGAGGATTATAAGATGGAGAAGCTGGCAAGGATTTATATTAATGAGATTGTGGCGAGACATGGTGTGCCTGTGTCAATTATCTCTGATCGCGATAGTAGGTTTACCTCGCGATTCTGGCAATCGTTGCAAAAGGCGTTGGATACGCGTTTGGATATGAGCACTGCTTATCATCCACAGACTGATGGGCAAAGTGAGCGAATGATTCAGACTTTGGAGGATTTACTTAGAGCATGTGCTATTGATTTTGGAGGAAGCTGGGATACTCATTTGCCTTTGGCTGAGTTTTCCTATAACAACAGCTATCATTCCAGTGTTAGATGTGCACCATTTGAGATGTTATATGGGAGGAAGTGTAGATCACTTATTTTATGGGCAAAGGTTGGAACAAGCCAACTAATTGGTCCTGAAATAGTGCAAGAGACAACAGATAAGGTGTTTCAGATTAAGGAAAGACTTAAGGCAGCAAGAGATCGCCAAAAGAGTTATGCGGATAATCGCCGTAAACATTTGGAGTTTAGTGTTGGTGATTTTGTGATGCTGAAAGTGTCTCCTTGGAAAGGTTTTGTGCGTTTCGGTAAGAAAGGCAAATTAGCACCAAGGTATGTAGGACCATTTGAAATTACAAAGAGGATTGGACTTGTGGCATATCGGTTGAGATTACCTGAGGAGTTAAGTAGTGTGCATGATACGTTTCACGTATCTAATCTGAAGAAATATTTGGCGGATGCTAGTTTGCATGTGCCATTAGATGAGATTAAGGTAGATAAGACTCTTCACTTTGTTGAGGAACCTGTCGAGATTATGGATTGAGAGGTAAAAAGTATGAAACGTGGTAAGATAGCGTTGGTGAAGGTACGTTGGAATTCCAAACGTGGTCCTGAGTTTACTTGGGAACGTGAGGATCAGATGAGGTCCAAGTATCCGAAACTGTTTGCTAAGAAGGATGTTGAGACGAGCTGTTAAATCTCGGGACGCGATTTCCCTAAGTGGGGGATGATGTAACAACCGTGATTTTGGCAGGTTAGTTTGACTAATAGTCTCAATCTATTTAACTTGTGTTTGACATGTGTTATGTGTTTATGTGTGATATAGGTGGTACACGTGTGCGGATTATGGGTAATATGTATGTATGTTAGCACTAAATCCCTTGATGTGATATTTTCTTGATGAGTTGAGTAGTGTGAATTTTGGGGAAAGTTCATTTTGATCGCCTTTGTGGTGTAGAAATGACTTGTGTAGTTTTGGTGTTTTGTGGTTTTGCGTAACGAGACTCCGTTCAACTATTTGAGCGTTAGTAAGTTACGTGGAGGTTATTTTTATTGGGTATATTTATGGAAAGTGTGAAAAATCTATTTTTGAAAACTTTATTTTGAAAATGATATTTTTCCGGGTTGTCGTAAAAACGAATGTTTATCGCGTAAGGTGTTAAAATTGATATAGGGTTTTTATAAAATATCAAAGATACAAGGTTTTGAGTGTAATAATTAAAAATAATGAAAAAAAATAAAAATTATATATAGGTATATATAAAAAACGAATTTTGGGTTTTTAGGGGATTTAGGAAACCAAATTTGACTAGAAATCCACTTACCTAATTAACCCTTATCTAGAATTTTCTATAGGAGCCTATAAATACAAAACCAAAACCCTCATTCCCCTCTTGATCAAAAATTCGGCCAACCATAAGGAGAAGAGGAGAAAAAATATTTTTTTTAAGGTTTCATTCTTCAAGAGTTAAGGTAAAATTATAATACTTATGTTTAAATAATTTTTATGATTCATGTAATACAATTATGATGGATTAGGGTTTATGTTTAGATCTGTAAATTTGTGATATTAAACATGTTGGAGTCATTAATTAGTGATGTTATGATAATTGGTGAAGTGGTTAGGGTTTAAAACATGTTAGTTAATGAACTATGAATCTGGCAGAATTAATAGGCTGTAAAGAATCGATTGTGGTTAATAGATGAAGATGAGTTATATCGCGAATTTTATGTCTAAATTATAGTACAGTGAAAGAGCTTTCCAAAAAGTCCTACCACAAGTGTTTTCGATGTCGGGAAGTCAGTCAAACGAATTTTATGAGTTAAGGTGTCAAAACTGTTAAACCGGGACAGAATTAGGGTAAAAGTATTGAGGTCAAAGGTGGCTTTGAAAGTGGAATTTGGATAAGACCTTCTGTGGGAATCAATTTCTATATTATATTTGACTTCCACGCGAAAATTAGACGATAATAAGTTGTGCGAGTATGTTTAAGAGGTCAAAACTTTTTGATGTCCGATCAGATCCGAATCTGGATAGATGACATGTTTGATTTTTCATTGAGTACTTGTGTGTGTTTTTAGTGCATGGCCTTCTGGGATAAGCTTTTATGCTTATGAAGGATCATGGTGAATTTTTGGTGTGAGTTGTGAAGCTTTATTCGCTGTGATTTTATGTGGGTGAAAGTACCCTACAAATCTGTGTTTTCTGAAAGTTTTAATAAAGGGATTTAGTGAGTGTAAAGTATTGAGTGATGATTAGTATGGAGTCTAGGTAATCCATAGTGGGTTATATGAACCTTAGAAATCCATCATATGTGTGTTACATGGACTATGGCTTTTAGCTTAGTCGCGTGTAACGTGATTGTTATTTTTGTGATATAGATTTGTGTGTTGATAACTTGGAAGCTGCGGAATTGAGGTGAGTTCATAGTCCCATATTTTTACTTTGTTTTAAACTTGGGATGGAGATGATGCTTGTTTAAATTATTTTGAGTTACTGTGATTATGTGGTTATAAAATGCATGGACGTGTAATTGTTATTATACTTATACTACATGTTATTATGGTGTTTATTTGTGGTGATTATACGAGTGGGAAGATGCCCTAGTGGCTCTACTCGTTATTATTATATCCGGCCGGAAGGGGAGTTATATTGGATCGGTGGGCGCGTTCCGTCCCAATTATTGTGAACTTGGATTGGTGGGCACGTTCCGTCCCAATTGTGGTGGTATTTGGATCGGTGGGCACGTTCCGTCCCAAAGTTTGGATCGGTGGGCACGTTCCGTCCCGTAAGCTATGATTGCATGCTAGTGTATAATAACTATATATCTTTGCTGTCCTGCTATGCTATGTTTTATAATCACAGTGGACTGATAATAAAGGTGTTTTGTGTGTCTTAAACCTATGAATCTCACCAACATTATGTTGACGTTTTAAGCATCATTTTCAGGTGAGCATTCTATGGCTAAGATAGAAGGGCGCGATTAGAAGAGACCTAGTTTTGCATTTGAGGATGGCTATCTATGAGTTTTTAAATTTGATTTAGTTGGATTTTGTTACGATACTTGGTTTTTCCTTTCATCTCAACTTTATGTTTTAAATGGAGATACTTTAGAGGTTGTTTTGGATTATTTGTTTTGGGGTATCGTTACGACACTTTGTGTTTGTACTTTGCTCTATTTATTGGCATGTTGTATTTTCTCTATCTAGACGCCAAGTGTTGTGATGATATCCATGATGTTGCACTCGTGTTTCCGCCATCGGCGAGGTGTGACATTTATCTTGACTAATAAATATGCCTTCACATGATTGCCTAACTTGCAGACCCAAAAAGAATGTAAGTTCCCCCATGGAACTCATCTGAAACTTATGATGCATAAGCTTCTCAAACTCCAAACACATCTCCTTCCTTGTAGATCCAAAGATGATATCATCCACATAAACCTTAACTAGCAAAAGATCTTTCTTGTGCTGTTTGATAAATAGTGTCTGATCAATCTTGCCTCTTTGAAATCCATTTTCAATTAAATAGGAAGCTAGTGTTTCATACCAAGCTCTTGGTGCCTGATGAAGGCCATATAGAGCTTTAACAACTCTGTACACTCTGTCTGGATGTTCTGGGTCAATGAAACCAGGAGGTTGTGGGACATACACCTCCTCTTCAATATTTCCATTTAGAAATGCACTCTTGACATCCATTTGATAAACTGTGAAGCCCATAAATGAAGCATAAGCCAAAAATAACCTAATGGCTTCAATCCTTGCTACTGGAGCAAAAACCTCTTCATAGTCTATCCGTTCTTCCTGTGTGTACCCTTGGGTTACTAATCTAGCCTTATTCCTAATCACTATGCCCCTTTCATCCCTTTTATATCTAAAAACCCATCTAGTACCAATTACTTTTACCTCCTTAGGTAAATAAACTAGCACCCATACCTTCTGAATCTTAAACTGAAGAAACTCCTCTTGCATAGCCTCTACCCAGCTTGAATCATCTAGGGCTTTAAGAATGTTCTTTGGTTCAACCTGTGAGAGAAAACCTACAAACAAGCAAGAGTTTGAAAACTCATACTGTTTTGAAGCATAAAGGGCATCAAGAAGCCCTTTTTGGTCTGAAGACATCAGTTGTTGCCTTGTCTTCACCCTTGATTGTACATCTCCTATCACATTGTCCAGGGAGTGGACTTTGTGAATCCTTGTGTGTGGAGTAGAAGGAACTGGATAATGAGGTGGAAGATTATTGAAATCCACTTCATGTTCTGAGAATTCTGCTTCATTTGATTCAGATGGGCCAGCAGTAGAAACTATTGGCCTAGCAGTAGAAACTTGAAGCTCAGCAGTAGGAACTTTTAGCCTAGCAGTGTCTTGCTCTGTCTCAGCAGTATGAACTGCTTTAGTACTGCCCACTTGATTTTCTTGTTCCTCAGATCTATGTTCCTTGTTTTCATTTTCAACACCTTCTTTAACTTTACCAGAAGAAGATTCATCATTTGTTGAAGTTGAAGCCACACTGGTCCATATAGGCATCCATATATAATCTTGATCTTTCTCTTTGTTTAACCCAGCCTCATTTGTTGTTTCATCAGCTTTTGAACCTGAAATTTCGTTAGTTTCAACAACAACAGGCACATAATTCATAGAATTGGTTAGTGTCTCGAGATCAAATAGCCATTTGGGACCTTGACCTACTACATTGGATTTATTCTCCAAAAATTTCACATGCAGGTTTTCCTCTACTCTTCTAGTTCTTGAGTTTTATACTCTAAAAGCTTTGCTATTAAGAGAATATCCAACTAAGAATCCTTCATCTGCTTTACCATCAAACTTTCCAAGATGGTCTAAGTTATTTAGAATTGTCACATGACATCCAAAAGGTCTGAGAAATCCTATTGCAGGAGTTCTACCTCTAAATTGTTCATATGATATCTTATTTTGAGATTTGACAACCAAAACCCTGTTTTGAACATAACAACCAGTGTTAAATGCTTCTGCCCAAAAAGTGATAGGCAACTTAGAGTCGGCTAACATGGTTCTAGCAGCTTCTATAAGTGTTCTATTCATCCTTTCAACAACTCCATTTTGCTGAGGAGTTCTAGCAACACTAAATTATCTCCTAATACCTTTTTCTTTGCAGAAATCATCCATAATTCTATTCTTAAACTCTGTCCCATTATCACATCTAATGACTTTTACTTTCTTGTCTACTTGGTTTTCTATCTGTGTAATAAATGTCTTAAGGATGCTAGAAGTCTCATCCTTAGAACCTAAAAAGAAAACCCATGTAAATCTGCTATAGTCATCAATAATAACTAGACAATATCATTTATGCATCATACTACTAACTGAAGTAGGTCCAAATAAATCCATATGAAGCATAAACAATGATTGATTAATAGATTTAAAAATTTTGGGCTTACAAGTGGCTTTGTGTTGTTTGCCTTAAAAACAAGCAATGCATGTTTGGTCATTTTCAAATCGTTTTTGAGGTAAACCTCTTACCAAACCATTCTTAACAATCTGATTTATGGTTTTGAAGTTAATGTGACCAAGCCTTCTATGCCATTTCATTGATTCATCTAATGTTGGCCTTTGCAACAAGACAAGTAAGCGCCTCTTTAGGAACAATGTTCTTCATATCAACACTGTACATATTAGCTTTTCTTGAAATTTTAAGAAGTATTTGACTTTCATCAAGCATCTTAAAATCAGAAGAAAGTACAAGAAATTCAGTGTCAGTAAAAAGAACTTTGTTCTTTTTGTCACACATTTGTGAGACACTAAAAAGATTATACTTAAGCTCTTGCACATAGAACACATCTTCAAAATCTAAATTTCCAGTTTTAATTGTACCTTTACCAGAAATTTTGCCACCAACACCTCCTCCAAAGCTAAAATAGCCACCATCAATTGATTGAAAATTTGAAAGGTAAGACTTGTTGCCTGTCATGTGCCTTGAACATCCACTATCTGAGTATCCTTGATCCTCTTGTTTATCAGTTGAATGTTCCTGCACAGTAATAAGGAGTATTAGTTTCCTTTGGGAACCCAAGCCATTACTGACTTGGATCTTCCTCGTGCATTAATGTAATGCAATCTCTTGAGAATGGTTGATGCACCAATGGGTTTAGTTGGTTTCCAAACCCAACATGCTGAGGCCTTAACAGCATTTACTATGTTTTCCCTAGTAGCAGTATGAACTGTTTGCTTGGCTGTAGGAACGGCTAGCTTTGCAGTTGTACCCTTTGGTTTCCAAACTTATTTTTGGACCACTGCTTTTGTTTGAATGGGCCTTTGAACAGTTTTTGATGCATTTTTGTGAAATGATTTTGCATTTTTAACTGTTGGTCTTGGGTTAACAGTCATGAATGGTCTAGCAGTACAAACTGCTTGCCTAGCAGTAGGAACTGCTTTTGAAACTACTTTGGGTTTTGTTCTATTAAAATTAGAACTAGAGTGAAAGTGAGTTTGAGGAGTTTGCCTTTTGAAATTCACTCTGTTGCTTACATACCCAGATACCCATTTGTTACAGAAAGCTGCAAGATGATCAAAACTACCACATGTGTAACAAGCTTTGTTATAAAAGGCAAAGTCATCACCTAGTTGGTGAGACTTGAGGTCATTCCAATTCCTTTGGTTACCTCTGGGCTTGTTAGTGGATCTATATTGTTCACAATATTTTACTGGTTGCCTAACATGTTTAATGTTTGTTCTAGACCTAACAGTATCAATTTTGACCACTTTAGGAACACTTGTTCCTGCTTTCTTAACAACTTCAGGTTTAGACATAACCTGTTCTTCTTCATCACTATCAGTTGTACAGTCCTCAACAGCTATAGCATCTGATTTCCTAACAGAGGACACCTTGTCCTCAGGAAGTGAAGTATTAATTATACTTTCACTTACTTTCTCTACCTTAGGACTCTCAGTAGACTTAGAACCATATTCCATTGTTGCTTCTTGAAACTCAGCAAATCCTGTGTGTGCTAGGTCAATTCCTGGAGGTGAAGGAACATCTCTGTATGGTAGAGGAACAGATTTGTAACCTATGCCAGATTTAGCTTTATTAACAATTTGAGCTTCCCAAAGTCTATTGATTCTATCTGAGGCATTATCTAGTGTGTCTACTGTCATCTTTATATTTTCACATTTCTTTTTGTGCTCTGCTAGAGATTCATTCAGCACAAGAATACATTCATCTTTGAATTCTATGTTTCTTTTTAGTGCAGCCATGTCATCACTAAACCTAGATTCATTTCCTTGAAAATGTAAGATCTGTTTTTTAAGAACAGCTAGACCTCTTTTATGATTAGCTAAATTAGCAAGTGTGTTATAAAACTCTTCTAGCTGATCATCAGATTCCTTTTTAAGTTTTTCATAAGCTTTAAGAGCAGAGCATGATTCAGTACATTTGATTATAGAATTTACCTCTGAATCAGAAATAGCCATCAGTGCAGTCTCAGTGGCCACCATTGCAGCTTCTTTTGGTGCTTCCTCCTCATCAGCCATGAAGCTCCAATCATAGCTAATACCATCAATGGCTAGCATAGCCTTTGGCTCTTCCACTGTGACTTCCTTCTTCTTCTCTTGCTTATACCATGTGTTCCTATTATCCTGCTTTCTTGGGTTTCTACATTCTCTAGCAAAATGTCCCAGCCTATGACAATTGAAACATTCTACTTTCTTCTTGTCAAACCCAGCAGTTTCATTACCATTTATGGTAATCTGCTCTCCAGTTCTTTGCCAAAATTTTTTAGCCCTCATGCTAAGCAAAGCAACCTGCCATTTGATATCCATCTCTTCTAATTCATCATCATCTACTTGCTCAAGGTCTTCATGATTTAGAGTAGAACCACTAGTTTGACTAGACAAGAATACATAGAATGTTGGATCTCCAAGTCCAGTAGCATTCTTTGGTGAACTAGTAGTAGGACCACCATAGCTTGCAGTAGAAACACCTCTGTCTTTATCTACCTCTTCTGACTTACTAAAATTAGGAGATGACACAAGTGCCACATTCCTAGAACTAGTATTATAGATTCCAGACTTGTTCAGACTTTGTTCAATAATTTTGAAGTTGTTGTACAAATCATTGAGTTTCATAGTTTCAATGTCTGGCTTATTCATCCAGACAACCACATGAGTATGGAATTCATCAGATAGGCTTCTTAAGAACTTCATGTTGAGATCTTCCTTTGCTATCTCAACCCCCAACATAACTAACTGACTGACAAGCTTGTGTAATCTAGAGAACAGCTTATCAAGTGATTCATTGCTATTTGAACTAAAATTTTCAAATTGTTGTTTTAGCAATGTCTTCTGTGTTTTCTTGGTAGTTTTATTACCACCAAACCATGCACAAATCTCTTCAAAAAGAGTTTTTGCATCAGGATACTTGCTAAAAGATAGCATCTGTTTACCAAGAATGGTCATAAGCAACAAATTTCTTGCTTTTTGATCATTTATCTTCTGTATCCTATCTTCATTGGTAATTGGTCCAGTATTTCTTTTCCTAATTATTTTGCCTTCAAGAATAACATCTGAATAACCTAGTGTAAAAGAATCACCATACAGAATGATATCCCAAAGAGCATAATCTTGAACCATGAAGTATTGATCAATCCTTAACCTCTACAACTCAAACTCATTCTGTTTGATCATGGGCAACTTTGCAGCAATATTTGTAGCCTGAGTATTCTCCACATCCATTTCTTCCTCTTATTCTAAATCAAATATATCAGCCTTGCTCTGATACCAATTGAGAGGATTCGATACACTATAAGGGTGTTAGTCCTTTGATAACTTGTGTATGTGATACTTTGAGTTAATATGATTAAGTACGCGGAATTTACTTAACCACACTTAGAAGGTTATGGTTATATGGAAATGGAACAATGATGGTTGTTGAATTTGATAAAGAACAAAGAAAGTATATGATCACCAAACAATTCAATATTATTAAGAAAATAATACGAGTAATCTTCACTTATCACTAGGGTTACAAAACCTTGAATCTTAATGTTTCTATATCTTGTGATATTGTACTAGATAGATGTTCTAAGTATATTAATTAAGCACACATAATATCTAGTCTAAGATCTTCCTTTTATAGTCCAAAGAAGATCTTAACAATATAGACAAGTCTTGTCGAACTACTAGCTTGCTTATGTTGAGTGTGTCAGTACATAAGATACAACATGTATTTGTGTTTACAACTTTTTGAAATGATCATTTAGTCTAAGATATTATCCACCGTATATACTTGACTTTTGTACACAAATATCTTTTCAATACTTATCCAACCAGCAGTAGTATACGTGACACTTATCCACTCAGCAGTAGCATGTGTCACTCCAACAGTAGTATCCATTAGCAGTACCTTTTCCTTGTAGCAGCATTACTAACTTAGTTAGGACTGTTAGTTATAACTTGAATAGTCTTCAAATATATACTAGCAGTTGGAACTGTTAGTGTAATCTTCTCAGCAGTACTAACCTTCAAAACATTTAATTCCCAACATAACTTCTCTTTCCTGACTTCATTTGCCTCTGCCTGGTTTTGCTTAAGGAAATCATAGAGCTGATCATAGTTCACTTGGTGAAGATCCTTGGTCTGGTTGACAATCGTGACAAATCATCCCCATTCTTCTGGTAGATTGTTGATGAACTTGATGTTTTGAACAATTTGTCTTGGTGTCAACTTGTTTATGATTAGCTCGTTCATTAGGGTGCAAAACCTGGTGTAGTAAGATTCAATGGGTTCTGCTAGAGTGGATGTGAACTTCTCCCATTCAGTTTGAAGCTTGTTTTCAACATCTTGTTGCCCAATTTCTGTACCATGACAAAGCCTTCTAACTCGTTCCCACATATCATAAGCAGTTTCGCAACTGTCGACAGCAGCAAAGATTTCTCGTGGTAAACCAAGTTGAATTAAGTGCATTGCCATGTCATCGGCTACAATTTGCTTCCAATCCTCAACTATGTATTCATCTTATTTTTGTTCACGAAAGGACGGTGGTACGGGAGGTGTTGCATTTGGATCTCCAAGGTCTTGAATCTGACGAGGCTAGAATGGTCTATGCTTGATGGAGTGAAGTAGGAGTTTACCATTATCATTAGTTTTGATATAGCGAAGCATACGGCTCGTCCATGGAAGATATCCACCTTTTTCAATCATAGGAGGACAGTTTTCTGCACCGGCTGCATGAATGTCTTGTTGAGTCGTCATTGATGATGTTTTGTATGATAAAGTTGATGTTGGATCGGTTCAAAGAAATAGGAGTTGTGTTTGATGTTGGTTAAGGTCCAAGAGTTATGTTCGTTTGAAGTTAAGTCCTTTCACGGAGTTTGCTTACTTGAAGGATTTCTATGTTGAAGGATTTTTTAATGGTGATTTCTAATATCTCTCCAAAAATTGAATTTGAAAAATTTCTCTCCCAGAATTTGAAATACACCATAAAATACAATTCTAAGGTTACTAGAAAAATTTGAGTTTTAAAGATTTTCACGCCAAATTTTACCGTAAAAATTCGAATTTTGACATAAAAATTTAAATTTTGGGCAAAAATTTTCACCGTTATACCAAAATTTGAGTTTTGCGTAAAAATTGAACATTTAGTCACTCATATTTTTTTTTCCTTAAATCCTTACTTAGAATGTCTTACTCGGTTCCTTACTCAAAGAATCTGAAAAAAAAAATCCTTGCACGGTTCCTAAGTCGAAGAATCTGACAAAAACCCTTGCTCGGAGAGTTACTCGGAAGATCCTAAATCGGATAGTTACTCGGAGAAACTTAACTCGAAGAGTTACTCGGAGACACCTAACTCGAAGAGTTACTCGGAGACACCTAACTCAGAGGGTCACTCGAAGACTCCTAACTCAGAGGGTTACTCGAAGACTCCTAACTCGGAGGGTTACTCGAAGACTCCTAACTCGGAGGGTTACTCGGAGTCTTACTCGGAGGATTTGAACACTTAACCTCTAACTCGAAGTTATTGTCCCAAACTCGAAGGATTTGAACACTTAACTTCTAAATCGAAGTTATTGTCCCAAACTCGAAGCCAAACTCGAAGATAGTCCTTCTAACTCGAAGGAAACGCTGATGAACAGTAACCGAACCTAAAAAAATACTCCTAAATCCTTGTTTGGCTATTGATACCACTTGTTATCCCTAAATCAATCTTATCATACACTACTACAATCAATAAAGAATCAAAGAGAGAAGTGAGGCTTTAGATCTAGAGAGAGAATCTAGATAGAGAGATATTATTAACACACACTTAACTCTAAGCAATCCCTAAAGCACCAACCTCTTACAAATGGGGAAGAGGTGCTATTTATAGTTTTTCCACTACGGAGGCTTATGGGCTTTTTATGGATCAACACTTAACCTATTAGATTAGGATAAAAAGCCCATTGACTATTCTAATTTAATACACAACGACACATTAAAAAAATATAATAACGACAAATGACCATTACTTTTTATAAAAGCTAACAAACCTCCCTTGAAGAATCATCAAGAAAACACAACGTTTACTCAGTGAACCATTTGTCATTATAACGGTGAGGGAGGAGTGTGAATTGAAGAGTTTGTAGAAAAGAATTTGCGGGCGAGATGTGCTTTAGGACATCAATAACCACGCACCGGTGAGGTAAAAGAAGAAAAAGAAAATATAAACTGGTTAAGATGAAGAGAAGCTCACGGCAGTACTTTGGATGTGCATTAGGACACCAAAGTTGTTGCTGCTGTTGTTGTTGTTGATCGTGATTAGATTGTGCTTGTTGTGGTGGTGGTTCGTCCACTTTAGCATGAATTTGCTGGATTGGTATTTGGTAATTCATGGTGGAGATGTTGGTGGTGTTCGGGTGGATCTGGTGATAAGTTGTACGAACAATCCACGTTTGCAGAGTCTTTTAAGAGGTCTAGACCTGCTGCTCTGAGTTTTTCGGCGACCAAGATTGTGGGTTTTGAGGATAGGGAAGAGGATACGATGATGAAGGGCGGCGGTTTGTTGGGAGGGTGTAGGTGTTTATGTTTTTAGGGTTGAGGATCGGTGAATCTCATATGGGTTTGATGTAAAGTGACGGCTGGTTTTTTTTTGGTTATTAGGGTTTTAGGGATTTAGAGGATCGTTACGCTCTGATACCATGTTAAACCCTATGTTTACATTGAAACTGTGTACCTTTAACTTTATTGATAACCAATATTTATAGATTACAATAAACCCTAATGTACCCTAAGCCCACCGATCGGGCTTAGGCCATTCATCAATTATATCGGCTAATAATCTGTATTATTGAGCATGGGGCTCTTAAAACGTATCTAGGGGTTGTTGGCTAAACATAAATCGAGTAGCATGTCACCGTCGATCATTTAATGTTTATTAGAAAATTTTGGCATGTTTTTAAAGATTGCATCATCCTGTGCGTCTTGTGTTTGAGAAAAACTAAGATGTTTATGAATTCTTTATTATTTTTTATAGACCGTAGTTTAGAATAGAACTTTTATAATATCGATCATGGCCCGATTTGATTTCTGCAGGATCTTCGATTACTCCATTTTGTTTCTTAATTATGGCTTATTATAAACAGGAAAATAGAGCAAATAATTGTCTTTAGAATATAGTTGTTAACATGACTAACTCTTGACTCTACAAACTCTAAAGGGTTTATTAATTAGCTAGCTAGCTGATTAGTGAATGATATAATAATCTATCATTTATAGGTGCGTTTGTTTGCGTGTAACGGACTGAGATGTGGGAATCACCCTTATCCTATACTTTATTAATTTTTTATTTTTTATTTTAATTTTTTATTTTTTTTAATATATTTTACCGGGAAACCCTTTACCAAAAAAAAAATATATATATATATATATATATATATTATATATATATATATATAAAAAAAAAAAACTATCATTTCTTGAAACATTAATATATCTTAGATTCAAATCTGTTAGATGTTCGGTGTGTTGTACATTCGTTCTCTTGTGATCACGGCATCTTTCATCATAAGTTTTTCGTATCGAAACATGTACGACAATAGAGTATTGTTTAATTTTTGCTAAATGGACATAGTATTAGGACAACGAGTAATATGATCTGTAACTCATTTTATGTGGGTTTGTTTCTTACTTAATCCAAAAATCAAACATACAAGAATTTTCTCCGGAGTTACTCATCTTTACAACTTATGTAAAAGTTTGAGTCCTCTACTCATTTGCTTCATTTGGAAAAAATAAACATCTTGTGATTTTTTGTAGATTAATCGGTGTTGTAACTTCGACTGTGTTTAATGCTTTTTTCTTAACTTCCCAACATGTGCTTTTGATAAACCGATTTCTTCACAAAGTAGGAAAAGGTTTAAACAGTTAATCAATTTTTTAAAGCAAGACTTTAGATCTAGTTTATACAAACATTCCAAATGATATACATTTTCTCTTATTATGACTTACATAACGCCTTTTTATATTACTAAAACAGGCTTCATTTATGTGATCAAACCGAATCCATGATGTTAATTATTGTACCCCTTACGAAGCTTGAAATTTAAATGCAAAGGTTCTTTCTTATACATTGGTGCATGCATTTCTTCTTCCATGTTGATGTCATCGGGATCCATGTCTTTGCTGGGAAGGAACCATTCAAAGTTCATAAACAAAGAAGCAACGGTTAAGAGGATTGTCTTGGAAGCCATTGCTTCCGCAGGCACATTCTTCTTCCCGACCCAAATGGTAAGTATTCAAAGTCATTCCCTTTATAACTCAACTTTGATCCGATAAATCTATCGGGCTTGAAACTTAAAGGGTCATCCCAGATTTTGGGATTACGACTAATAGCCCAAACGTTAACGAGTATTTGGCTATCTTTTGGAATAGTGCATGTATCCCATCACTTCACATGTTTCCATAGCTTTATGAGGCAAAAGAAGTGTTGCCGGAGAGTGCAATCTAAGTGTTTCCTTCAAACAAGCTTCTAGGAAGGGAAGGCGAACCAAATCGGACTCTTTGACTACATTACTGCCTATTTCTCTTGTAACTTCATCCCTAGCCTTTTCAAATACTTTTTGGTTTTTAAGAAGCTCAGATACAAACCATTCAGTAGTGAAACTTAAAGACTCAATGCCTGCCGCAAACAGCTCCTGTTAAGAGAAAAGAGGAACAATTTATGAGCTAAATGATTATACGATTAGATCTCGATTCACTACAAGAAAAATATGTTTTAAAACTTCTATAACATTTCATCAAAACAAAGATATTTTACTCACTGAAATGAAATGACTTTCGAATGTATGATGTTTGAATACTGGTATAACATAGTGAAATTCATAGTTCTATATCACTAAATTTCCTAAAATATCTATGCTTCAATGGGATATTGTTTTTACGTGTATCAAAAGAGTTTAAAGAACTAAGTGATTGAAAAAACTAGTTATATATAATGGTTGATCAATGAGTTAAGCTTGAGAAAAAGAGAGATAGAGAGGGGTGGTGAAACTTAACCTCCATCACAGGATAAATTTGTAGATCTGTAAACCCTCTATCAATCAAAATATCTATGAAATCTTTTAGATTCAATAAATCTTTGCTTCCATTTCTTTTACTCTGGAGAATATCCTCCCATATAGTTTTAAACTCACATTCCATTATATACATGACCTTCTTATACCAATCATGTAAATCCAATCGACCCAATATTGGATACAAGTCTGCTAATTGTGGCTTTGCACACAACATAGCAACTTTTCTTACTGAATCCTTAATGCCCGCACCTATACCATTGCCTTCAAAGTCCACAATATCAATTGACAATGATGTACTGCTTAGAATGTTAATCGCGGTAACAAACATGACATCCTTTATAACTCTGTCTTCACCTTCTTTTGAACGTATGTACTTCACCATCTCCATAACCTTATTCTCTCTCATAGTCACGCGCGATTCCATAGCTTTGCTTGAAAATACCTCAGATTTGTATATATTTCGTAGACTCCTCCAACCATCGTCACATTATACAATATATTAAAAAGGCAGGAGTTTGCTACAGTGCAAAACAGTGTTCTACAGTAGAAAACAGTGCAGCACAGTGTAGCCCATTATCGCAGGCCAGCCCACAAAGCAGAAGACGAAAATTTGCAAAAATTAGACAAAGTGCCTCTCCCCCCATTCTAGACATTTCTTCATACTTCTTCTCTAACTTCACATTCACACACCGGAAATCTAAACCACAAACACAAAACACAGCCCTATCGCATCCAAATCAGGTATTATGTTGTTAGAGCGTGTAAATCAAGTAAGATTATCTGGATTTTTTACACTTAGTTTGAGTTTTCTATTAATTTTATTGATTATGCTAAACAATTTTATAAAAAAATTCTAAGCAAACCCAAAAAAAAATTGGGCGAAATCACACATGAAACCCAAAAAAAATTGGGCGAAATCACCCTCATGCATTAATTAGTTATAAATCTTATGTTATTGTATTTAATTTATCAATAACTAAACAAATTCTGCTTCGAGTCAGTCTTAAATTACTGATTTGACGGTAGGTAACTCATATGTTAAGATACAATCTTGATTTTTTTTTTTTTTTTTTTTTTTGCAAGGTGTTCGATGAAATGACATGTAGGTTATTTATTTATTTATTTATTTATTTATTTATTTGTTTATTTATTTATTTATTTATTTATTTATTTTTGTGAACATTAACAGGAAATTTGATGATGCAGGGCAGCTTATGCACTTGATGAGATGCTAATTTATTCATTATCTTTAAAATATGTTTAGGCACAGCAACGTTGTTGGATGGGACTCAATTTGATTCGAGCCGCGATAGGGATACTCCATTTAAGTTCACTCTTAGTCAGGGTGAGTTGCATTGAATATTTTTTATTGTGTTGTTTATGACTGTTCGTTGTTTCTTACTCTTTTTATCTTTTCGTGTTACTCTTATTTCATTACTGTTATTTTTTGTTGTTTTGTTAAAATAAGAGTGGAAAAAAAGATTAAATGTTAAGTAAAAAAGTAGAAGAATCTTACCTGTTATCTTTGTTTTTGGAAAGCCATTTGATATAGGTGTCTCTTTTTCTTGCAACTTCAGTAAACAGTAAGCATTTTTCATTGACGTTAAAATCAGTTTTACAAATTTTCCTATTTTCCAAACTTTCAACTATTGTGGATTAAGTTGCAAAAACAAAAATACAAACCAGTAGCTTACAGTGTTTTTTTCTGACACTTTAGGTGTGGTTTGTTGTTGCAGCGGGGAGTTCCAGTGTGATGAATGTTTACATATGTCATGTACCGGAGTAAGTATCTCTTGAGTTTGGTAAGAAAGGGCATATAGGTGATTTTTTTTTTTTATTTTTTTTTTTTTTTTTTTTTTTTTTTTTTTTTTTTTTTTTTTTTTTTTTTATTATTATTATTATTATTATTATTATTATTATTATTATTATTATTTTTAATTTTTTTCTTGAGATTATTAGTTTTGCCTGGCATGGATGGAATTGATTATTTAACCTCTAAAAGATAAGATAAGAATATAGGCAACCTGAGTATAGTTTTAACCGGACGTTAAAATTTCATTATTCTTACTTAGGAGTCGAGATAATCAGTTGTAATATGCTAATCCAAACACAACTATATACTTATCAGTTTATAGAAATATTCCCTCAAATGTAGTTGTGCTAACTTATCCAAAGACCATTTAAGGTGGAATCAAAACGTGGGTCACTTTGTGAATACAATGAAGATTGGATAGACTTTTCATTCCTGTTATAACCTGATCCAAACACTCCTTATTGCTGCAGTAACTTAATCCAATTGTTCGACATGAGTAGCAGACAGAAAGCATTTGGTTGCACAAGCTGTCGAATGCAAGAGGAGACAAATATTACAACTTCCAGGTATGTAAGAACAAATTATGTCACTCAATATGTATTGTTTTATGGTTGCTCTTTCCTGTAATATATTGAATAACAGGTATATAGCGTTGCATAAGAGGGGTAAGAAAGTTATTTATATGATGCATATGATTTACAACTAAAAAATCATACTAAGCAAAACTCAACAAATAAATTGTAAATCTTGAATGGTCATTATAGACTATCAATTGGATCAGTTGTGCACACTTCTACCTATATTGCTCATTAAATAGGCCCATGAACCATTGGATCAGTTTTGCACAACCATTTCTATATTGCTTGAATATGACAATAGCTCCTCGATTTTTCATTAACCAATTATGTGCAGTGATGGTTATAAAACAAGTCTCAAAATCTCAAAATCTCAAATTTAAAATCTCAATTATTGCAAGCAATATAAATGCTCCTGAATTAAACCCGTGTTCTAAAACTATTGCAAGTACAGTGATACTTTCTAAGTTGCATTCATATTTCATGTGCGTTTTTCAGATTCAGAGTCGGTTGTGACGGACGTTTCCTACGCAGCGTCTTCCTCTTCCAATAATGTCATCGGCTTTGGAGAAAAGACGTGTTGGTGCATTTACTGATATTGGAGAAGAAAGCAGCCCTTCGGAAAACTTTAAAACAGAGTCTGGCCCACTACCATTATTTACATTGGAGGTAATTTTTAAAGAATTTACTACTATAAGCCTCATATTTCCTATTCCCTTTTACCTATTTGAACTAGAAAGTGGACTCTAAAGGTTGTATCTCCCGGATGGCCTTTTTTTGGCCGAGCTTACTTTCTTTGGATTAGTAGCTTCGTTATTCACATTCTCATCCTGCTCCTTTTCAAATTCATACTACAGAATGCGGACATAGACCAAGATTCACATACGGGAGGTGGAGGAAACATGATAAACACGAACATAAGATTAAACTTTGAATTTTCGGTTTATTGACTGGCGGGGTGTGTATGTTTTTCTAGAGAGAAGCTAGAGAAAACACACACACCCCTTTGATACAAATGAATCCTCAACCCTCCTAGTATTGACATAGGAGGGTATTTATACAAAGAATACAATGACTAACTTAGCCTAAATGTCTAAACTAGTCCTTGTATAAAGAATGAAGTGCAATTCCCAAATATGACAAACTTTAAGGCTAACAATCTCTCCCCAAAGTGAAGTCATATGGGAATTGCTTACAATGTTCCCTACAAGTAAAATATAAACCATAAGCACAGAGAATAGTCTTCAAACGTCATTACTTCGTTCAGCTTGGAGAATCTTCTCAGCATTCATTTCTTTACTTGCAGAAGAACCATGTGAGCAATTCTAATTAGGGTTTAATTTAGAGTACCCTGAGTGCTCTTCCCGTGCTCTCCCCTAATTAGTGCTCTCCCCCAAACTGACAACCTCATTTAATGAGTGCCTTGAGTGCCCTGAATCTGTTCGGGGGAATGAAGTATCAACATCTTCATCTCACAAAATGCGATAGTCTATGTTCGAGAAAGAATTGCAAAACACTTCAACTGCGAAAGAACCCCTTTGTCGATGAAGTACCATTTTTATCACATAGTGATAAAAACCGCTTTTATGATCAGGATTGAAGTCGCAACCTTTTTGTAGCCATCTTTTCTCGATCAAAGGCCCTCAACAACTCGTAAGACTTGAAGTGCATACCAGTTGCGTCATCGATGTACACCTTTCTCTCCCCTGATGATTACGATTCATCGGAATCAGCATAATGTTGTGTACGTGAAATGCAAACTGGAAGCCCTTTATCAGGAATCATATTAGTCCGTGAGAAGATGTCGATACGCCCAGTCTAACCTCCTGTATAAAAAACAACGGCTTCATGTAGTGACTACTGATGGAGAAAACCCACTATGACAAACTTGAGACTGAAGTAGAATAACCCAAACTTGTGACTTAAACTTGCACGATAGTGTGACTAAGAACCCACAGGTCCCAGGATCGAAACCTGGCTCTGATAACCCACAGGTCCCAGGATCGAAACCTGGCTCTGATACCAATTGTAAAAAGACCAAGATTCATGTATTTCGTGGTTCGGGTGGCCTTGGTTGGCTGTGAAAGATGAATGTGTTCATCTTAGAGAGAGAGAGTAGTGAGAGGGTGGAGAGAAAATCTGCCAAATGTTTGCTTTATTAAAAGAAACAAATGAAATGAAACTAAACTCCCACACCCCACATGGAGAGACATGTGGGGTATATATAGGCCCTTTTACAACACAACATTGCCTATTGAACATAAGTAGTCCCTGCGTGAGCTACTTAATACAAACCTAGTCCAATTAACGTGATGACGACATCTTTATAAAAAAGCGAGTCTCATCCTGCTCCTTTTCAAACACATACTACATAATGCGGATAAAGATCCCATCCTTGAAAATGAAGAGAAGGGGTGAAGATATGTGATCTTGGAATGCCATTAGGTGGAGTAGACAAAGGTCAGATCGCCAATACGTTGGCAAGACACGTTACCAAAAAAATTGAAAAAAAAACAAAAAACAAAAAACAAAAACGACACTTTATTTATATATTTTATAATTATTATTGTTATATGATTACTTTTATGTTTGTCGGACATAGTGATGAAGCGACGATAGCAAAGGAGTTTGAAGCAAATCAGAAAAGGGTTAACAAAGACCTTGAAAAGCAAGATGTCTTGACGCGAAAGGTATTTTTCAAACCTAAACAAAAATCTGGATTTACATACATTTTCACAACCTTTGAACCAACATGAGACTTTACCCATTTATTCATAATCAAATGGTGGTAAAACCACCTTTGATTCAAAACATGGCAGCTGTAAACGTACAATGGATATTGCTTGCCAATCTGTTTTTTATCCCTTCATACTCAATTAGAGTTAAGTTCCAATCTTTATAAACACATGTTAGTATTAAGGTTGTTAAGGATTTCTTATTCGAAGTTGTTTGTCTATTGTTACACTTTTACCTAGATTTGGGGAGCGTATGTTTTAGTCTTGAACAGATGTTGTAAAAGATTTTTCGTTATTATATGCAGGGCAAAGGCTTAAAAGCTTCGGGCAGTGGGAAAGCAAAACACCAGGACACCCAGAAAACTTTGCCACACCTTCTCCGCTATATACGAAAGTGACTTTCGAAGCGTGTGGAGATATCGGTGGGGAGAAGGCTGGATGTGGGGGTGTAGTTTAAGGTTAGTTTGAGGATAGGTTGTTGAGGGATGGCTTGAGGCGAAGTCTGTGGGTTTGCGTCTTGCTAAGTTGCTTAGTGATTCGTTTTCTTAGTTCACTGAGAAGGTACTTTTTATCTAATTGATTTTATGTCGATTAAATATGTTACTAATTGATTTTAGTTTGCGTATGCTTATGTTTTAGTGGCTAACTTCAGTCAAATGTCGAGAAGTATTTATATGTGCAATAGTAATTTAGTGCTAAGTGTTTGGGTAATATAGTTTTAATGGACCTAGAGGTATCAAACGGGTAATAATTAGCTAAAAGGGAAACGGGTTAAAAGGCTAAATTAAATTTACATAAGAAAGGAAATACGTCGAATTGGCTGCAAAAAGTTGTTTGATATTGTTGAAGCAATATATTTCGTGTAATGGTGCTTGCCGCATCATTATCTAAAAAACTAAGATTACTTGCATAAGTGTTTAGGTCTGCTGTAAAATCACAAGAATATATATGCTTTCCGGGTAATTATGACTTGAATTATTTTAAGATTTAAATTTTAGCTTCTGAATGAGAATCATGATAAAGGGTACATAAGGCCAATTTGTATATCGTAAAAAAACATATATTTTTTTTGCACTATATGAGTAAACAATTTTTGAACCACTAATTAGATACCGTTAACTGCATTTCTCTTGCGTCAAGGTTCTGGAAATTGTTGCAGTCATACCGTGTTGTATCTTTTCACATTTGCCTAATATATGTTAATAGCATAGCTGCCGGCATCTGTATTTTGTCCCTATGCCATTAACTATGTTTGATAGTTTTATATGCCCAGTAATATTAACCACTTTGAATTACTTTATACTTTTTAGGCAGATAGTTTTACGAAGATGCAAGGTGCCAAATGATGAGGTAATCAGGGTATGCCAAACCACCTAAAATCATGGTATGCAAACATTTATTTAGGCTCATCATTTTAGTTATGTTTTTCTTTTTAAATGGGTGATCAATAACCAAACCACAAACAATGGCATAGATCTGAAGTCATGAATGAGAAAAGACATCTGGTACAAATGGACAACTCCAATCCAGGAAAAGAAGTTGCATCTGAAACTGCAGTAACAATGCCTTATACAGCTACCAATCAGTTCATATTATTTTTCTTATAAACATGATTGTATAGGTCATTAAAGCTCTTGGTTGAAACCATGTTTTGCACAGGGGAGATGAGGAAGAGTACGAGAACAAATCTGCCCAACGAAGAACAATGGAGACAATAACAGAATCGGTTGAAGTTTCATGCTGAATAGTGGTCGATCGGCATAAAGAGCATTAGCAGCAGCAACATACACTTGGTTCATGGTTTGGAGACATAAGGACTGCATCACAGTCCAAATTTATCTATGCACAAGAATGGTGGAAGGTGCATATTTTTAACATAATTTCATATACAGATTTAATGGTACACATTTTTGCCTAACCAACTCCAAATAATCTCATGACTAACATCATTCATAATCATTTCAGAATGCAATTAAACTGGTAAGCCGAACATAGACCCATTTCGCGATGCAAAAGGTGATTACCACATCAATATTGTTTTCTATTACATTTGATCCAACTTCTGAACTCAAAATTTGACATGTAGTATCTTATGGTAATTTTGTGCAGCCTTTGGTTTAAAAGGGAAGGTCATGTTAGCCGTAGCATCATCGACCCTTTCCTATTTACTGCTACTATCTGGACGAACAACTGAATCAAAGTATAAATTAATAATTGCATTGGTATGTAAAACGTTGAATTTCTTTACGTTGCATAGATCTCATTGTTATCTTTGATTGACTTAATGTAACAACTTTGACTTTTATTAATATGAAATGTTGCGAGACTACCGAAGTATTAAACTTTTAACCAAGGCATCGACAACGTCGAGGAAGTGTCACAAATACAAACTATTTATTAGTTTATGTATTATCTAACTTATGCAATACTATCGTACGCAAACGCTCCGCGGCAACGCGCGGGCTACTCCGCTCGTTCTGATTTAAAAACAAGGTTCATATTGTAAACGGTTGGTTCTTTATCTTGAAGCAGAATTGGTACATATCAAGCTGAAAGCACGTGATCATGAGTCTTGAGAATCTCTGAAGCTACGATGGGTGATGAGCCGACAATTAAGGTTTGTTGACCGAGGCGAAGTGACACGAGGGGTCCATGCACTTGGGCCATCTTGGCTAGTTGAACATGAGCATTTTTTCCAATTTGGAAAAGGTTGCCTATAATTGGCCATGGATATGGGCCTGGAGGAAGATTTGCTTCTTTTGTAAGAAATAGATTAAGAATCATGCGAAACAAGAAAATAATAAGTGGCCCAACAATCAAAAGAATAATCAATAATCATCTCTTCGAAATGATAACAAAAGGTCTTAAATTCGAACATGAGACATCGTCTAACACTAATCGATATATAAGGGACTCACGCACTGACTAAATAAACATAAGTTGTGCTAGTAAGTAATATGTCACAATCAATTATCAAATTTTTATTTGAAACTTTTGGCATTTTTTTATAAAGTTTATTGACATCTTGTAATCAAGTAAAGGCTCAATGGATCACATGTTGAATTTGATGATCCTATTTGGTTTTTTGAAGATCGTAATCAGATTTTCTCCATTTTGCTTCGTATGGTTTACTGTAATAAGAGACACTAAAAGTATCATCTTTGTACTGAATGGAGTAATGTTTAGGAATGTTTTACATTAAAATTGATGAGCCCGTAGGTTAAAATAGATCTTACATCATTTGGCTAGATTTTGTTTTAGAAAGATATTTGATTGCTCCATTTTGTTGCCTGTTGTTTTCTATAAGGTACGAGAAACATATACAAACTTAAATAATATTCACCGAACACATCTCTAACCTATTTTTTTGACTGGCAATTTTATATTAAGGAAAAACTAAGCGACACTCCTACAAAACAACCTAAACCAAACCCGAACACAACCAAATCAAATGATGAGAGAAAAACTGAGGAGAGAACATCTCTTATGCGATGGTACAAGATGATAATAACTGGAAATCAAATTGAAATCATACCAATTATCCTAACAATATGCTAATCAATATTTCTATATGTAGATCAAGTTTTGCAAGCCATACATACATGTTAGAACATTAGGAGTGGGAAGAAGAAGTAAGATTTTATCAAGTTTTCACGTCAGCGATACATTATTCCACTTCATAATTACTCCCAAAATAAAAAAAATCCCGTTAGTTGGTGCCAATACTTATATGTTTCTAGGGATAACAAAACAAAATATATGCACAAAGAACCTTTTTAATATAGCAATTATTCGGTAGTAGGTATAATCATTGAGTTTTTCATAATTTTCTTTTTCATATATGTTTGTTATTTTTCTCTGTAATGACCAAGAATCGTGTTTTAACACCTTCCGGTGGTCGAGGTTGACCAAAATAGAAGAGATTCATGTTTATGTTAGTGAGAGAGTAGAGAGAAGGTGGAGATAAGTGAAATCCGGATATTATTGCTTTGGATAAGGATTTCCAGCCACACCCTTCAAGTGATAACTTGAAGGGTATTTATATGCCAAGTTTGACAACTATTAGAGTATTACACAATAGGTCCTTGCACTAAATGCAAACTAGTTGTCTAATTCCAATTCACGTAAATATCGTCCAGCTTCATTTCTAACAATCTCCCTCCAGCTGGAGATATACGTGAATTGGTTACAATGATTCCTAACAAGTACATAACAATGATAAAAGCCATGCTGAAGTAGAGCAGTCTCCTTTTGAGGATGTCTTCGTAGCTCTTGATCTTCTCGTATCTTTCTCAGCTTGCTTGACTTACCTGCAGAATCACTGTAATGACCTAATTGGGTTATTACTCCCTCCCAATTAGTGAGGCATATTCTTTACATGCTCCCTCCCAAAATGACAACCCGTTTGATATAGCCTTGATGCTTGTAGAAGAAGTTTCTCTGAAATCTTGCCAAATTGTCTTCAGTCTCTTGCACAGCGGAAAATGGATTATAGACTGATGACTTGTAACTTCTTCACAGGTTTCTTTGGGGAGCATCATATCGACATCTTCAGCTCACTTAGAATGCTTCCGGTTCTTCAATAAACAGCCCCGATGTACACATTTCATACATTTCTCCCTCCAGGATGATGACGATCTTTCGGACTCATCCTACATATGTGTACATAGACATATCAACTAGAAGCAACATACAAATCAATACCCCATGAGTTGATGTCGATAACTATTCTCTCTACGAATCTCTTTAGATCAATCTCTTCTCAACCTCTTGTATCAAATCAACGGCTTTTTGTAGTGACTGCTGATGGAGAAACCCACTATGACGAACTTGAGACTGAAGTAAAATAACCCAGACTTGTGACTTAAACTTGCACGAAAGTGTGACTAAGAACCTATATGTAAATCCTTAAAGCATAGGTCGTTTCATATACCCATCCATCCTTCCTTATCTGTATATGAACCTCTCTTGAATTATCCACATCTTTGTGTGACACTGAGTACTACAACGTATCTCCTTTAAGTGATAGTTAACTAGGTCTTCGTCCATCCTCCCCTTGACCTATGAAAACTAGATAACCCAAGACTTAATCACTATTCTATAAATGCTCAAACAAGGATCTCGAAGAATCATGCATCCAACCAACCCCGATATCTTCAAGATACTAAGTACACGCACCCGTGATATTCCACTTCAACTTCAAATAAGTAATAATGAATCATCCTTGTAGTCACGGTTGATAATTTAGCCATTGTCATTTGATTGCGATTCTTGATCAGGATCTTTTCGGCAAAACGTGGTGATGTTGAAGGTTAAGTTTGGTTGTTTGTTGTGAAGTCTTGTTGTGTTGTTGTTGATCGATGGTGTTGTAGGTGGAATTTTGGTCTGGAAACTTAAAACCTCAATAACTTCATTTACGGTCGTTTTGACAGGTGTTTCGCTGAAAACGGAGTTACGGTTCAAAAGTTATGACCTTTTGAAGTTTCACAGAAGTACGAGGGTCAAAACTGCCAAATTTGAAAGTTTCCTTAGGCTGCTGGAAAGTACAGGGACTGAAATTGACAAATCTGAAAAATTGCATCAATTGCGAGTCCAAAATGTGAATTGCGAGACCAAATGCGATAAAATGCTCCAATTGCGAGACAAATCTTGAATTGCGAGACCAATTCCGAAAGAACAGCTCCAATTGCGAGACTTAACATGAATTGCGAGGGACAATTGCGATAAAAACCACCAATTGCGATAACAGTGTAATTGCGAGACCAGCAGTGGAATTGCGATACTCCAATTGCGAGACTCACCAATTGCGACAGAATACAGCAATTGCGATAAGGAAGCCAATTGCGAGAATCACCAATTCCGACAGAATTCAGCAATTGCGAGAAGGAAGCCAATTGCGAGATTTTTCAACTATTACCCACTTTTGTTGACTTTTGAGTACCTTCCCACGTGAAATCTTACACTTTATCCTACTTGTGATAAACCTGACACTTTATCACTTCTTGTACCAACTTTCAACCAATCAAATCAAAGATATTCAACATATAATATTCATAAACACATAAAGTGATTCAACCTTAGACTTTTTCGATCAAACAAGGACTAAGAACACCAAAAGTGCACTTTTTCTTTCACCAACACAGAGATACTCACTGAGTATTACAAACACAACTTAGTAAATGTTTTTGCTATTAGATTCCAAGAAAAAGTCAACACTTGGTCACGTTAAAAAACAACAGTGGGTTATTTTTTTTTGTTCTTGAAACAAAGCAAACATACAAACCTTCTACCTTGAAGATTGGCTCATGTATACCACTTGTTACACCACAAATCTCTTCTTTATCATACACAAGCACTTGATGATGACACTCACAATCACTTAAGAACAATAAGAAATAGAGTTGTATGGATCATATGGTTATTTCAAGTCAAATGATTATTAGCTTCAAAGAAAGAAAATAATACAAGAGACTTTGGGACCTTTGCACACACACACTCTTTTCTTATCTTGAATGAGGCATACATACTGTGAAGAGTGTGTGTGTGGTTTAAATGAAACACAGCCAACCATTTTGGGCTTTGGAAGGCTTTACACTTGGACTTGTAGTGGGCTTAATCTTTACACTACACAAATAATTAACTTACTAACATTACTAATGCTATAAGCCCACTAAACAAAATACATATTATACACGACACATTAATTCTAAACGTCAAATGACCATCACTTCCTAAATAGCATAAAATAAATGCTAACATTCTCTTTTTATGACTAAGAGTGAAAAATTATATAAAGTTTTTTGGTGTGATACGACTATACTCACCGTCGCATAAGCAAGTTCATTGTTAGCCTTTAAAGTTATGTTATACTCGGGAATTGCATAGTATTTAAGTACAGGGTCTATTCTTGCCATTAGAGGTAAGTTAGGCTTGTAAAATAGTATAAATACCCTCCTAGTCTCAACTAGGAGCTTAGGGATTCTATTGTATCATTTGAGGTGTGTTTGTGATTCACTTTCTCTCTCTAGAAAACACACACACCTCCCCCACTCATTAATCTAATAATACTATGTTTAACCATTATTTTGAGTTCCCCCGACCTCCTGAATGTGTTTATTGATCATTACAATTGGCATCAGAGATAACCAGGGGCGAATCGTGGGATTTTGAGGTGAAAAAAGTGATTTTGGTGCTGTTACTGTTCGTCAGGAGGCTTCATCGAGTTTCTTGATGAGTTAGTTGAGATTCTCATGCTTTGCTCGAGTTTGGATTAGTCGAGTTTGGTTGTTGCTCGATTTTGGCTTGGTTTAATCGAGTTTGATTTGCTCAACTTTCAAGTAATAACCGAGTTTGGTTGTTGCTTCAGTTGTATAGCTCGAGTTAGAAAATTTGATCGAGTTTGATCACATTTTCATCAAGTTTGAAAGTTTGTCTACTCGAGTTTGGTTTGCTCAAGTTTGATTTCCTCGAGTTTGATTGAAGTTTACTCGAGTTTGGTGATAACCAAGTTACTTAGGTTGCTAAATTAATCGAGTTACTTAGGTTTATTTTCATTTGCTCGAGTTCACATTTGCTCGAGTTTGGACTTTGTGATATTATAACCGAGTTTGGTTATAACCGAGATTGAAGAGTTGCTCGACTTTGTGACAGTATAACGGATTTCGATCTCCTCAAGTTTGAACCTGATCGAGTTTGTGCTACAAAACCATAACCGAGTTTGTTTCCTCGAGGTTGTGATATAAAACCATAACCGAGTTACTTAGGATTGTTCATTTACTCGAGTTTGGTGAATTTCAGATTGAGTTTGTGTGATAATATTATAACCGAGTTTCTCATGTATGATAACCGAGTATGTGACCAAAAAAAAAAGTTTTTTGGCGGGAAAACTTGATGATGTTTTATATGATAATGTTGATGTTGGATCGGTTCAAAGAAATAGGAGTTGTGTTTGATGTTGGTTAAGGTCCAAGAGTTATGTTCGTTTGAAGTTAAGTTCTTTCACGGAGTTTGCTTACTTGAAGGATTTCTAAGTTGAAGGATTTCTTAATGGCGATTTCTTATTTCTCTCCAAAAATTGAATTTGAAAAATTTCTCTCCCAGAATTTGAAATACACCATAAAATGCAATTCTAAGGTTACTAGAAAATTTTGAGTTTTAATGATTTTGACAACAAATTTCACTGTAAAAATTCGAATTTTGGGCCAAAATTATCACTGTTATACCAAAATTTGAATTTTGCGTAAAAATTAAGCGTTTAGTCACTCATAAAAATTAATTTAAAAAAAAAAAAAATCCTTACTAAGAATGTCTTATTCGGTTCCTTACTCGAAGAATCTGAAAAAATCCTTGCACGGTTCCTAAGTCGAAGAATCTGACAAAAACCCTTGCTCGGAGAGTTACTCGGAGGATCCTAACTCGGATAGTTACTCGGAGAAACTTAACTTGAAGAGTTACGCGGAGACACCTAACTCGAAGAGTTACTCGGAGACACCTAACTTGAAGGGTCACTCGAAGACTCCTAACTCGGAGGGTTACTCGAAGATTCCTAACTCGGAGGGTTACTCGAAGACTCCTAACTCGGAGGGTTACTCGAAGACTCCTAACTCGAAGTCTTACTCGGAGGATTTGAACACTTAACCTCTAACTCGAAGTTATTGTCCCAAACTCGAAGGATTTAAACACTTAACTTCTAACTCGAAGTTATTGTCCCAAACTCGAAGATAGTTGTTAGCATTTAATTTATAAATGCAAAGTGATGGTCATTTGTATTGTTGAAACTTGTGTGTTGTATGGTTAAGTTAGTCTAACAAAGTTGACTTTTGATAGTTAAATATGTAAGACTTAAGGCGAAAGTCTAGTCCAACTCAAAAGCACACTCTAAGCCCATCAAAGCCCTTTAGGGTGTTTCATTTGTAATATAAAATCCACACTCTCACCACATTTCCAGTGGCCTAACTGTGTGTATTATTGTGTGTCTCAAAGTGTACCAAAAGAGATAGCAAAAGGTGAGAGTGTATGTTCTTAATGTTTGTGTTTGTTTTCTTTCATTCGAAGCTAATAAACCATCGGTAATCTTTACATACGATCCACACTCTTCATTATCTTTTTCTTGTTTTGAGTACCATTCGATCTATAGTTACTTTGTGTGATAAAGTAGTGATCATTGGTCATAACAAGTGGTATCAACACGCCAAACAACGAGTTAGGAGTTATTTGTGTTCGGTTTTGGATCATAGTTACCATAAAGTTGTATTTTCTTCAATAAAACGTATACTATTTGCGCTATCTTTGATTTTTACGCAAATTTTCAGGTTAAAGGTAGTGTTTTTATAAATTTTACGAGGTGGTTAGTGAGCTTTGGTAGTTCTTTAGCCGAATCTTAGCTTCAAGGTTGAACCTTTTGCGTTAAAAGTGACTTGATCGTGAAATAGAACCAAAGATTGCCTGTGATTTTTTTTTGGATCTTCATTAGTTGCTTCTTGATCAAAATTCTTGTATAAGATTTGCAATAGAAAGTGACTTTATCGCAATTGTCTGAGATATCGCAAATCTGGAATCTATCGCAATTGTCTGGGTTATCGCAATTTTCTGGATCATCACAATTGTCTGAGTTATCACAATTGTTTATCGGATACTCTATCGCAATTGTTTCTCAGACAGGCTTATCGCAATTGTTTCTCGGACAGGCATATCGCAATTGTGAAGAATTAAAAAAAAAAAAAAATGAGTTTTTTGGCGGGAAAAATTAAGTAAAATTTAATTTTTACAGGAGACTAAACGTTCCTCCGACCTCCTGAATGTGTTTATTGATCATTACAATTGGCATCAGAGATAACCAGGGGCGAATCGTGGGGTTTTGATGTGAAAAAAGTGATTTTGGTGCGGTTACTGTTCATCAGGAGGATTCATCGAGTTTCTTGACGAGTCAGTCGAGATTCTCATGCTTTGCTGGAGTTTGGGTTAGTCGAGTTTGGTTGTTGCTCGAGTTTGGCTTGGTTTAATCGAGTTTGATTTGCTCAACTTTCGAGTAATAACCGAGTTTGGTTGTTGCACCAGTTGTATAGCTCGAGTTAGAAAATTTGATCGAGTTTGATCACATTTTCATCAAGTTTGAATGTTTGTCTACGCGAGTTTGGTTTGCTCAAGTTTGATTTCCTCGAGTTTGATTGAAGTTTACTCGAGTTTGGTGATAACCAAGTTACTTAGGCTGTTAAATTAATCGAGTTACTTAGGTTTATTTTCATTTGCTCGAGTTCACATTTGCTCGAGTTTGGACTTTGTGATATTATAACCGAGTTTGGTTATAACCGAGATTGAAGAGTTGCTCGACTATGTGACAGTATAACCGATTTCGATCTCCTCAAGTTTGAACCTGATCGAGTTTGTGCTACAAAACCATAACCGAGTTTGTTTCCTCGAGGTTGTGATATAAAACCATAACCGAGTTAATTAGGATTGTTCATTTACTCGAGTTTGGTGAATTTCAGATTGAGTTTGTGTGATAATATTATAACCGACTTTCTCATGTATGATAACCGAGTATGTGACCAAAAAAAAAAAGTTTTTTGGCGGGAAAACATGATGATGTTTTGTATGATAATGTTGATGTTGGATCGGTTCAAAGAAATAGGAGTTGTGTTTGATGTTGGTTAAGGTCCAAGAGTTATGTTCGTTTGAAGTTAAGCTCTTTCACGGAGTTTGCTTACTTGAAGGATTTCTAAGTTGAAGGATTTCTTAATGGTGATTTCTTATTTCTCTCAAAAAATTGAATTTGAAAAATTTCTCTACTAGAATTGGAAATACACCATAAAATGCAATTCTAAGGTTACTAGAAAATTTTGAGTTTTAATGATTTTGACGACAAATTTCACTGTAAAAATTCGAATTTTGGGCCAAACTTTTCACTGTTATACCAAAATTTGAATTTTGCGTAAAAATTGAACGTTTAGTCACTCATAAAAATAAATTAATTTTTTTTTTAAATCCTTACTTAAAATGTCTTACTCGGTTCCTTATTCGAAGAATCTGAAAAAATACTTGCACGGTTCCTAAGTCGAAGAATCTGACAAAAACCCTTGCTCGGAGAGTTAATCGGAGGATCCTAACTCGGATAGTTACTCGGAGAAACTTAACTCGAAGAGTTAATCGGAGACATCTAACTCGAAGAGTTACTCGGAGACATCTAACTCGGAGGGTTACTCGAAGACTCCTAACTTGGAGGGTTACTTGAAGATTCCAAACTCGGAGGGTTACTCGAAGACTGCTAACTCGGAGGGTTACTCGAAGATTCCTAACTCGAAGTCTTACTCGAAGGATTTGAACACTTAACCTCTAACTCGAATTTATTGTCCCAAACTCGAAGGATTTGAACACTTAACTTCTAACTCGAAGTTATTGTCCCAAACTCGAGGCCAAACTCGAAGAAAGTTGTTAGCATTTAATATATAAATGCAAAGTGATGGTCATTTGTAATATTGAAACTTGTGTGTTGTATGGTTAAGTTAGTCTAACAAAGTGGGCTTTTGATAGTTAAATATGTAAGACTTAAGGTGAAAGTCTAGTCCAACTCAAAAGCCCACTCCAAGCCCATCAAAGCCCTTTAGAGTGTTTCATTTGTAACATAAAAGCTACACTCTCACCACATTTCCAGTGGCCTAACTGTGTGTATTATTGTGTGTCTGAAAGTGTACCAAAAGAGATAGCAAAAGGTGAGAGTGTGTGTTCTTAATGTTTGTGTTTGTTTTCTTTCATTCGAAGCTAATAAACCATCGGTAATCTTTACATACGATCCACACTCTTCATTATCTTTTTCTTGTTTTGAGTACCATTCGATCTATAGTTACTTTGTGTGATAAAGTAGTGATCATTGGTCATAACAAGTGGTATCAACACGCCAAACAACGAGTTAGGAGTTATTTGTGTTCGGTTTTGGATCATAGTTACCATAAAGTTGTATTTTCTTCAATAAAACGTATACTATTTGCGCTATCTTTGATTTTTACCCAAATTTTCAGGTTAAAGGTAGTGTTTTTATAAATTTTACGAGGTGGTTAGTGAGCTTTGGTAGTTCTTTAGCCGAATCTTAGCTTCAAGGTTGAACCTTTTGCGTTAAAAGTGACTTGATCGTGAAAAAGAACCAAAGATTGCGTGTGATTTTTTTTTGGATCTTTCATCAGTTGCTTCTTGATCAAAATTCTTGTATAAGAATATTTGGTAAGAGTTGGTAAGAGTGGGTAGATCTCATCAGTGGCTAAAATTATTGGCAGAGTGTCAAAAACGTCAAAGGTTATCGCAATTGTCTGAGCTTATCGCAATCTTGTATAAGATTTGCGATAGAAAGTGACTTTATCGCAATTGTCTGAGTTATCGCAAATCTGGAATCTATCGCAATTGTCTGGGTTATCGCAATTTTCTGGATCATCACAATTGTTTGAGTTATCGCAATTGTTTATCGGATACTCTATCGCAATTGTTTCTCGGACAGGCTTATCGCAATTGTTTCTCGGACACGCTTATTGCAATTTTGAAGAATTAAAAAAAAAGAAAAAAAAAAGTAAAAAAAGAAGAGTTTTTTTGCGGGAAAATTTGAGTAAAATTTAATTTTTACTGGAGACTAAACGTTCCCCCGACCTCCTGAATGTGTTTATTGATCATTACAATTGGCATCAGAGATAACCAGGGGCGAATCGTGAGGTTTTGAGGTGAAAAAAATGATTTTGGTGCGGTTACTGTTCATCAGGAGGATTCATCGAGTTTCTTGACGAGTTAGTCGAGATTCTCATACTTTGCTCGAGTTTGGTTATTGCTCGAGTTTGGCTTGGTTTTATCGAGTTTGATTTGCTCAACTTTCAAGTAATAACCGAGATTGGTTGTTGCTCCTGTTGTATAGCGCGAGTTAGAATATTTGATCGAGTTTGATCACATTTTCATCAAGTTTAAAAGTTTGTCTACTCGAGTTTGGTTTGCTCAAGTTTGATTTCCTCGAGTTTGATTGAAGTTTACTCGAGTTTGGTGATAACCAAGTTACTTAGGCTGTTAAATTAATCGAGTTACTTAGGTTTATTTTCAATTTCTCGAGTTCACATTTGCTCGAGTTTGGACTTTGTGATATTATAACCGAGTTTGGTTATAACCGAGATTGAAGAGTTGCTCGACTTTGTGACAGTATAACCGATTTTGATCTCCTCAAGTTTGAACCTGATCGAGTTTGTGCTACAAAACCATAACCGAGTTTGTTTCCTCGAGTTTGTGATGTAAAACCATAACCGTGTTACTTAGGATTGTTCATTTACTCGAGTTTGGTGAATTTAAGATCGAGTTTGTTTGATAATATTATAACCGAGTTTCTCATGTATGATAACCGAGTATGTGACCAAAAAAAAAGTTTTTTGGCGGGAAAACTTGATGATGTTTTGTATGATAATGTTGATGTTGGATCGGTTCAAAGAAATAGGAGTTGTGTTTGATGTTGGTTAAGGTCCAAGAGTTATGTTCGTTTAAAATTAAGTCCTTTCACGGAGTTTGCTTACTTGAAGGATTTCTAAGTTGAAGGATTTCTTAATGGTGATTTCTTATTTCTCTCAAAAAATTGAATTTTAAAACTATCTCTCCCAGAATTTGAAATACACCATAAAATGCAATTCTAAGGTTACTAAATTTTTTGAGTTTTAAAGATTCTGACGACAAATTTCACCGTAAAAATTTGAATTTTGACCTAAAAATTTGAATTTTTGGGCAAAATTTTCACCGTTATACAAAAATTTGAATTTTGCATAAAAATTGAACGTTTAGTCACTCATAAAAATTATTATTATTTTTTTTTTATTTTTTTAAATCCTTACTTAGAATGTCTTACTCGGTTCCTTACTCGAAGAATTTGAAAAAATCCTTGCACGGTTCCTAAGTCGAAGTATCTGACAAAAACCCTTGCTCGGAGAGTTACTCGGAGGATCCTAACTCGGATAGTTACTCGGAGAAACTTAACTCGAAGAGTTACGCGGAGACACCTAACTCGAAGAGTTACTCGGAGACACCTAACTCGGAGGGTTACTCGAAAACTCCTAACTCGGAGGGTTACTCGAAGACTCCTAACTCGAAGTCTTACACGGAGGATTTGAACACTTAACCTCTAACTCGAAGTTATTGTCCCAAACTCGAAGGATTTGAACACTTAACTTCTAACTCGAAGTTATTGTCCCAAACTAGAGGCCAAACTCGAAGATAGTTGTTAGCATTTAGTTTATAAATGCAAAGTGATGGTCATTTGTAATATTGAAACTTGTGTGTTGTATGGTTAAGTTAGTCTAACAAAGTGGGCTTTTGATAGTTAAATATGTAATACTTAAGGTGAAAGTCTAGTCCAACTCAAAAGCCCACTCCAAGCCCATCAAAGCCTTTTAGGGTGTTTCATTTGTAACATAAAAGCCACACTCTCACCACATTTCCAGTGGCCTAACTGTGTGTATTATTGTGTGTCTCAAAGTGTACCAAAAGGGATAGCAAAAGGTGAGAGTGTATGTTCTTAATGTTTGTGTTTGTTTTCTTTCATTCGAAGCTAATAAACCATCCGTAATCTTTACATACGATCCACACTCTTCATTATCTTGTTCTTGTTTTTAGTACCATTCGATCTATAGTTACTTTGTGTGATAAAATAGTGATCTTTGGTCATAACAAGTGGTATCAACACGCCAAACAACGAGTTAGGAGTTATTTGTGTTCGGTTTTGGATCATAGTTACCATAAAGTTGCGATTTCTTCAATAAAACGTATACTTTTTGTGTTATCTTTGATTTTTACGCAAATTTTCAGGTTAAAGGTAGTGTTTTTACAAATTTTACGAGGTGGTTAGTGAGCTTTGGTAGTTCTTAAGCCGAATCTTGGCTTCAAGGTTGAACCTTTTGCGTTAAAAGTGACTTGATCGTGAAAAAGAACCAAAGATTGCGTGAGATTTTTTTTGGATCTTCATCAGTTGCTTCTTGATCAAAATTCTTGTATAAGAATATTTGGTAAGAGTGGGTAGATCTCATCAGTGGCTAAAATTATTGGTGGAGTATCAAAAAAGTCAAAGGTTATCGCAATTGTCTGAGCTTTTCGCAATCTTGTATAAGATTTGCGATAGAAAGTGACTTTATCGCAATTGTCTGAGTTATCGCAAATCTGGAATCTATCGCAATTGTCTGGGTTATCGCAATTTTCTGAATCATCACAATTGTCTGAGTTATCGCAATTGATTATCGGATACACTATCGCAATTGTTTCTCGGACAGGCTTATCGCAATTGTTTCTCGGACAGGCATATCGCAATTGTGAAGAATTAAAAAAAAAAAAAAAACAGTTTTTTTGGCGGGTAAAATTTAATTTTTACAGGAGACAAAACGTTCCTCCGACCTCCTGAATGTGTTTATTGATCATTACAATTGGCATCAGAGATAACCAGGGACGAATCGTGGGGTTTTGATGTGAAAAAAGTGATTTTGGTGCGGTTACTGTTCATCAGTAGGATTCATCGAGTTTCTTGACGAGTCAGTCGAGATTCTCATGCTTTGCTGGAGTTTAGGTTAGTCGAGTTTGGTTGTTGCTCGAGTTTGGCTTGGTTTAATCGAGTTTAATTTGCTCAACTTTCGAGTAATAACCGAGTTTGGTTGTTGCTCCAGTTGTATAGTTCGAGTTAGAAAATTTGATCGAGTTTGATCACATTTTCATGAAGTTTGAATGTTTGTCTACTCGAGTTTGGTTTGCTCAAGTTTGATTTCCTCGAGTTTGATTGAAGTTTACTCGAGTTTGGTGATAACCAAGTTACTTAGGCTGTTAAATTAATCGAGTTACTTAGGTTTATTTTCATTTGCTCGAATTCACATTTGCTCGAGTTTTGACTTTGTGATATTATAACCGAGTTTGGTTATAACCGAGATTGAAGAGTTGCTCGACTTTGTGACAGTATAACCGATTTCGATCTCCTCAAGTTTGAACCTGATCGAGTTTGTGCTACAAACCCATAACCAAGTTTGTTTCCTCGAGGTTGTGATATAAAACCATAACCGAGTTACTTAGGATTGTTCATTTACTCGAGTTTGGTGAAATTCAGATTGAGTTTGTGTGATAATATTATAACCGACTTTCTCATGTATGATAACCGAGTATGTGACCAAAAAAAAAGTTTTTTGGTGGGAAAACTTGATGATGTTTTGTATGATAATGTTGATGTTGGATCGGTTCAAAGAAATAGGTGTTGTGTTTGACGTTGGTTAAGGTCCACGAGTTATTTTCGTTTGAAGTTAAGTCCTTTCACGGAGTTTGCTTACTTGAAGGATTTCTTAATGGTGATTTCTTATTTCTCTCCAAAAATTGAATTTGAAAAATTTCTCTCCCAACCATAAAATGCAATTATAAGGTTACTAAAAAATTTTGAGTTTCAAAGATTTTGACGATAAATTTCACCGTAAAAATTCGAATTTTGACATAAAAATTTGAATTTTGGGCCAAAATTTTCACCGTTATACCAAAATTTGAATTTTGCGTAAAAATTAAACGTTTAGTCACTCATAAAAATTAATTTTTAAAAAAAAATCCTTACTAAGAATGTCTTACTCGGTTCCTTACTCGAAGAATCTGAAAAAATCCTTGCACGGTTCCTAAGTCGAAGAATCTAACAAAAACCCTTGCTCGGAGAGTTACTCGGAGGATCCTAACTCGGATATTTACTCGGAGAAACTTAACTTGAAGAGTTACGCGGAGACACCTAACTCGAAGAGTTACTCGGAGACACCTAACTCGAAGGGTTACTCGAAGACTCCTAACTCGGAGGGTTACTCGAAGATTCCTAACTCGGAGGGTTACTCAAAGACTCCTAACTCGGAGGGTTACTCGAAGACTCCTAACTCAAAGTCTTACTCGGAGGATTTGAACACTTAACCTCTAACTCGAAGTTATTGTCCCAAACTCGAAGGATTTAAACACTTAACTTCTAACTCGAAGTTATTGTCCCAAACTCGAAGATAGTTGTTAGCATTTAATTTATAAATGCAAAGTGATGGTCATTTGTAATATTGAAACTTGTGTGTTGTATGGTTAAGTTAGTCTAACAAAGTTGACTTTTGATAGTTAAATATGTAAGACTTAAGGCGAAAGTCTAGTCCAACTCAAAAGCACACTCTAAGCCCATCAAAGCCCTTTAGGGTGTTTCATTTGTAATATTGATGCGCGTGATGTGTCGTTGCGGTTTAGCAGTTTTAATGCCTACTCAAGTTTTAAATTTATATTTAGCCGACTTATCAATAACACACACACTTAACGAGCAGTGTACCCGGTCAGTATGAATATAATGGTAAGTAGAGTGTCGATCACTAAGAGTGGAACGTATTATCTAGTTATTCTAATCAGTATTTTAATATATTAAGTTAGCTATACAACCTAATCTAACGCAAGGGAAGGGGGGGTCAGCCTGAGAGACTGGCACGATTTTGTTGCAATTAAATAATAAACTAAACCAATAGGCACGAATCAGCAAGTAGCACACACGTACACAGATAAATACTCGAGACAATAAGAGGGCTGTCCTTATGATAAGTAGTTTGTCACTTGTTTTATTGCTAGTGTTATATGAAGTGTATAGTTCGATGCAACGCACCGAGATTAAGTCCTTTCTCGTTGGTTCTAATCTTATCGGCGAGTAAACCCTTAATGATTACTTATGACTATCCCGTTTATCTTTCTCCTACTTTTCTACAGACCATAGAATACATAGGCATCTAATAAACAGGCGAGGGCAGAGGCATGGCGACCCGATCAACGCTCAGCTAGACACAGAGGTTATCAATGCACTAATAAAAGTCACCAATGACATCAACATATAAACTTTAATTAATGAGAAAGCAGTTTTAAGGGAGTGCAACCTTTCCGTTGTCACGTTACACAAGCCACCAATCTTGATGAATTAAAGTTTACTAACACAATAAAACAAAACTACTTAATGAATTAAACACATGCAGCACCTTCTTACAGTTCTTGTATCTTTGATTTGGGTGTGTCTTGTGCTGCTACCTTGACTGAATTCGTCCTAGGTTTCCGGTCTTCGGTCTCGTATATAATATATGTCACATCGAATTCGTCTGGTCTTGGGGTATTTATAGTTTCTGTCTGAGGGTAAGATGCGGCGCATCTAGTAAGTAGATGCGGCGCATGTACTTAACTTCGCGTGGGGTCCAAGATTATAATATTCAGGAATATTCGTACACCGCCAGAAGATGCGGCGTATCTTCATCTTTGGATGCGGCGCATGTCCTCTTGTATCTTGGATCGTATTTGGTGAGATCTTGATAGTGATGCGGCGCATGTAATGAGTGAGATGCGGCGCATCTGGAGTAGAACAAGTTGGTTATTCTTCGTTGACCAAAGTTTCATATGCGGCGCATGGGATAAATCCATGCGGCGCATTCTTCAAAGTCAGGCAGTGGTCTTCATTCTCTTCATTCCAACAACCAATTCCAATCTTGATCATTTTACTCCGTTTTTAGTCCATAATTGCTAAGTTTCACCAAATGCTTGTTTTTACCTGAGAATTACAAAAGTAAACGATTAAGTATCAATCCTCATACATAATATGATAAAACAAGTCAAATTAATAGGATAAATGATAGTAATAAAATGTACTTATTTGAGTTCATCAAATATCCCCCCACTTGAACTTTACTTGTCCCCAAGTAAACCTTATAATTAATCTTATGAAAATGTATCCTAAAAGATATTAGGATTTATTTTTATATTTAAGCATGTATTCGTCTTTTGTCATAATCACACAACTAAACACTTAACGAATTAGAAGTAGAATAAAAATATTTCGATAAAAGCAAATCTAATCGTTTAACTGTCCAGTCGTGACGAATATTCTATCATAAGCTTGGCAAGTATACACATCTCCCCCACTAAAGCCAAGGAATAACAAGTCTAAAGCGGTAAAAAGGGTTTTTAGGCTTAAGGGTTAATTATTCTTAATCTCTATCGATCTCAAATTCCAGAAAAGGCGACAAAATCACAAATACATGATCGAATCCACGAACACGATACTTGCAATTGCTCAAATCCTTAACTCGAATAGGCTAAAGATAGGTCCAAACTTCACCAATAATAATATATCAAAAAGGGCGACAAAATCATAAATACATAGCCGAATCCACGACTACGATACTTAAGATTGCTCAAATCCCTAATCTCAATAAATCAAAGGTTTCGTTGGATAAAGAATAATACAGGGCATGGATAATATTTGGGATATAAATTGGTGTAAAATGAAAAATAAACAAAACAAATAAAATAAAATCCTAAGTGTGGTTAATCACTATCCCAGTAATCACTGAACAATCCTCTGTCAGGGACCGCTCGCAAACTATCATCCCAATATCTATCAAACCCGTCTGACTCAAGCTCCTCAGCTGTATGCAAACCCATGGCCAAAATGAACTGTCTCATAGACATCTGCCTCAACACCCCACCTAGTCTAAACACAAGGGTGTCAGCTATATCCAAACCCGTATCCGTCTCTCTGTAGTAAAATGTACTAAAGAACTCCAGCATAAGCTCCCTGATAAGAGGCTCATCAATCCTGAACAGTCTCTCCCAAGCACTAGACCTGAACACCACCTCCTCATCATCTCCAGCAACAACCATCTCCATCATATGCTGTAAACTCTCAGCAGCATGTCCTGCCCCAATCAATCCCACATCATCAAAATCCAAAGCCTGTACCCTGAATATCCTCCTAAAGTAAATCGACTCAAGTCTCCGTAAGTACACTACTACAAAATGAAGTTAAAGCAACATTGATAAAGTGTTGTATTATATGTTTAAAATGTTGCATTATACATAATGTGACGCTTTATCAAGTGCTACGTTATGCAACGTCGCCTTAGGTATAAGCGACACTTTCAATTGGAATGTGCAACATTTTTTGAATGTGTTGCCTATGTTTACCAAATGTGATACTTTAAGTGAACACGCTTTACACTCAAACACAACACTTTTTACAGTTAACTGCAACACTTACACACTGAATTGCAACACTTAGTTACATTAAAATGCAACACTCTCTATACCAAAGTGCAACACTTTACACTCAAACACAACACTTTTTATAGTTAACTGCAACACTTACACACTGAATTGCAACACTTGTTACATTAAAATGCAACACTCTCTATACCAAAGTGCAACACTTTTTACATTAAAATGAAACAATTTTTAAGCTTAAGTGCAACACTTTTCAAAATGAAATGCAACACTGCTAGTTGTTTTCCGTCATATAAGGTGACACTTTTATAAATGATTAGCAACACTTTTGTTTCACCCAATACAATGCTAAATATGTTATAATTGTGTCCAATGCATTCTTCGAAAAGGTCTAATAATACATTGATAATTCACATTTGTTCAACCAAAGGAATAACAAAATACCATAGATAACATTGTTGTGTACTTTGACAAAATTGTCAATCTAATAGTGAACAAAAGAAAAAGCAATCAAAACTGCATGTAACCCTAGTCATCTTGAGTTCATCTTAGCAAATCTCCAGCTTCAAGTACTCTGAAACGACGTCGCCTGGTCCAATGAAAACGATAAAAAATATTGTTAGTTTACACTCGTGATATATATCCAAATAGAAGACGAATTAATAAGCAAGTAAGCAAGAAAACTCAAATAAGCAGGCTGACTAGATGAGCACCAAACAGTCCCTAACCTTCCTACTTTAAGCTGTGAAGTAAGCTTCAAAAACTAAAAGCTAGACCATGATAGCTGAAAACAGATGAAGCTAGACCACCAAAGATTATGTAAAATTAATTTCAGGTTTTATAGGCTTATAAATAAGCCAGAAATCAGCACATAAAAAGCTGTTTCATAAACTGCTTGTAACTGCAGTCCCTAGGCAGCCTACTGACCCAACTTTAAGCCTCCTAAAAGCTGTCTAAAAGCTATAATAAAAAATCAAAAAAAAATGTGGAACAAGTAAATAAGCTACCAAATAGTAATTGTATCAAATTTGAGATTAATTGAGCTTATAACAAACTTATGAAAATTCAAAAACACAGGCTGGTTGAGACAAATTTAGTGTAGACAGCAGCTTAAGGGCCTACTTGCAGCTATGAAAAAGCTGCCTAAAAGCTAATATAAAAAATCTAAAAAATGTGGAACAAGTATATTAGCAATCAAAGAGTAATTGTACCAAATTTTAGATTAAATGAGCTTATATTGAACTGATTAAAATTCATAAACATGAGCTGATTTGGACAAAATTCATAAAAAAATGTGCAGACTAAAAAAAAGGTCCTGAACTAGCAGCTTTTTAAGCTTATTTGTAAGCTCTAATAAGCTAGCCTAGAAATTCGATTATTTACGCATGTTAAGTACGGGGAAGATCATCTATTCCAAGTCCTAATCATATCTCTATATCATTTAAGCACAAATCGAATTAATCATATAAACCCTAATTTTCGTATTAATCAAGATTAAATCGAAATGGAATAATTACCTTAATTTGATGATTAGGAGAAAGATTATAGATCGGATTAAAGGTGGGTTTAAGAAAAGTGATCGGAATTGGAGTATAATTTTAGTGTGTGAAAGTTCTTAACTGTGTGTGTTTATGGGGTAAAGATTTTAGATCCGGCGCATTCCCGTCGTATTTATAGGGCAAAACGATGCGCCGTATTGGAAATTGGGATGCGCCGTATCTATTTAATTTCGTTGACTAGTCAATGGGTCCTAGACGGTCAGAGATACGGCGCTTTGGATAATTAGATCCGCCGTATCGCTAAGTTAGTAAACGAAATTTAAATAAGGAACGTACCTTGGCCTTCGCAACACGATTCTTTATACACCAAATTGGGGTAAAACGGTTACACCATGCGATATAAATGAATTCAAAATAAGAGCAATAGGTATAAACGTTTTATTAACAATTGTAATCTTATAGTTTAGAGGATAAGAATTTATTCCGAGGTTAGGAACAAATATCGTTTTTAAGCATACAAAATTAAAATTACAATTTGAATCAGATGTATAATATGGAAAATAAAATTGAGATTATAATGCGGAGAACTTCCCTTTGGGCTGGTTGAATAATCGAAGAGGTTACGTTTGATCACTCCAGCTAGCGTCTCTCGGTTTTGTTCAGAACGTAATCTTTCATGGTGATGCTTGAGTCATCCTTTATCCTGAAAATAAACAACTTGCACACGAGAGTAGTGGGCTGATCAAAGTAAATATCAAAAATCAACTATATTTATCAAATTATATTCGTCGTATTAACAAAAGTTAATGCGCCGTATTTTCGTTACGTTTCAAAATACAAGATTTTTGATTCAGAAGATGCGCCGTATCGATAAAAATCGATACGCCGTATCTGTTTAATAATTCGAAAACTGTTTTTAATTAAAATAATAGATACGCCGTATCTGCAGGAGCAGATGCGTCGTATGGCGTTAACGTTTAGAAAAAAAAAATTTATCAAAAACAGATACGCCGTATCTTGGGAAAAAGATGCGTCGTATCGCTTTATCGCTTAGAGAAAAAAAATTTCTTATTAAAAACAGATACGCCGTATCTTGGGGAAAAGATGCGTCGTATCGAATTAATTAAACGCGTTGTATTTTATAAAAATTGAACGCAATACGCCGTATCTGATAAATCAGATGCGCCGTATCGTTTGATTTAGCTCAGTACAACGATAGCAGAAAACAAAAAATACGAAAAATTAAAACAAATAAAAACACACGAAAATAAACACAAACAAAAGCAAACAAATAACACACAAAAACAGAAAATATGCAAAATAGTACAATAAATGCAAATTAATCTAATACACAACAAAGTTAGCGGTTAGATAAAAATTAAAAACCTAATTAAAATACTAATCAAATTAACAGATAATAACAATTCACTCCCCGGCAGCGGCGCCAAAAACTTGATGCGCGTGATGTGTCGTTGCGGTTTAGCAGTTTTAATGCCTACTCAAGTTTTAAATTTATATTTAGCCGACTTATCAATAACACATACACTTAACGAGCAGTGTACCCGGTCAGTATGAATATAATGGTAAGTAGAGTGTCGATCACTAAGAGTGGAACGTATTATCTAGTTATTCTAATCAGTATTTTAATATATTAAGTTAGCTATACAACCTAATCTAACGCAAGGGGGGGGGGGTCAGCCTGAGAGACTGGCACGATTTTGTTGCAATTAAATAATAAACTAAACCAATAGGCACGAATCAGCAAGTAGCACACACGTACACAGATAAATACTCGAGACAATAAGAGGGATGTCCTTATGATAAGTAGTTTGTCACTTGTTTTATTGCTAGTGTTATATGAAGTGTATAGTTCGATGCAACGCACCGAGATTAAGTCCTTTCTCGTTGGTTCTAATCTTATCGGCGAGTAAACCCTTAATGATTACTTATGACTATCCCATTTATCTTTCTCCTACTTTTCTACAGACCATAGAATACATAGGCATCTAATAAACAGGCGAGGGCAGAGGCATGGCGACCCGATCAACGCTCAGCTAGACACAGAGGTTATCAATGCACTAATAAAAGTCACCAATGACATCAACATATAAACTTTAATTAATGAGAAAGCAGTTTTAAGGGAGTGCAACCTTTCCGTTGTCACGTTACACAAGCCACCAATCTTGATGAATTAAAGTTTACTAACACAATAAAACAAAACTACTTAATGAATTAAACACATGCAGCACCTTCTTACAGTTCTTGTATCTTTGATTTGGGTGTGTCTTGTGCTTCTGCCTTGACTGAATTCGTCCTAGGTTTTCGGTCTTCGGTCTCGTATATAATATATGTCACATCGAATTCGTCTGGTCTTGGGGTATTTATAGTTTCTGTCTGAGGGTATGATGCGGCGCATCTAGTAAGTAGATGCGGCGCATGTACTTAACTTCGCGTGGGGTCCAAGATTATAATATTCAGGAATATTCGTACACCGCCAGAAGATGCGGCGTATCTTCATCTTTGGATGCGGCGCATGTCCTCTTGTATCTTGGATTGTATTTGGTGAGATCTTGATAGTGATGCGGCGCATGTAATGAGTGAGATGCGGCGCATCTGGAGTAGAACAAGTTGGTTATTCTTCGTTGACCAAAGTTTCATATGCGGCGCATTCTTCAAAGTCAGGCAGTGGTCTTCATTCTCTTCATTCCAACAACCAATTCCAATCTTGATCATTTTACACCGTTTTTAGTCCATAATTGCTAAGTTTCACCAAATGCTTGTTTTTACCTGAGAATTACAAAAGTAAACGATTAAGTATCAATCCTCATACATAATATGATAAAACAAGTCAAATTAATAGGATAAATGATAGTAATAAAATGTACTTATTTGAGTTCATCAAATATAAAAGCCACACTCTCACCACATTTCTAGTGGCCTAACTGTGTGTATTATTGTGTGTCTCAAAGTGTACCAAAAGATATAGCAAAAGGTGAGAGTGTATGTTCTTAATGTTTGTGTTTGTTTTCTTTCATTCGAAGCTAATAAACCATCGGTAATCTTTACATACGATCCACACTCTTCATTATCTTTTTCTTGTTTTGAGTACCATTCGATCTATAGTTACTTTGTGCGATAAAGTAGTGATCATTGGTCATAACAAGTGGTATCAACACGCCAAACAACGAGTTAGGAGTTATTTGTGTTCGGTTTTGGATCATAGTTACCATAAAGTTGCATTTTCTTCAATAAAACGTATACTTTTTGCGCTATCTTTGATTTTTACGAAAATTTTCAGGTTAAAGGTAGTGTTTTTATAAATTTTACGAGGTGGTTAGTGAGCTTTGGTAGTTCTTTAGCCGAATCTTAGCTTCAAGGTTGAACCTTTTGCGTTAAAAGTGACTTGATCGTGAAATAGAACCAAAGATTGCGTGTGATTTTTTTTTTGGATCTTCATTAGTTGCTTCTTGATCAAAATTCTTGTATAAGATTTGCGATAGAAAGTGACTTTATCGCAATTGTCTGAGTTATTGCAAATCTGGAATCTATCGCAATTGTCTAGGTTATCGCAATTTTCTGGATCATCACAATTGTCTGAGTTATCGCAATTGTTTATCGGATACTCTATCGCAATTGTTTCTCGGACAGGCTTATCGCAATTGTTTCTCGGACAGGCTTATCGCAATTGTGAAGAATTAAAAAAAAAAAAAAAAAAAGTTTTTTGGCGGGAATATTTGAGTAAAATTTAATTTTTACAAGAGACTAAACGTTCCCCCGACCTCCTGAATGTGTTTATTGATCATTACAATTGGCATCAGAGATAACCAGGGGCGAATCTTGGGGTTTTGATGTGAAATAAGTGATTTTGGTGCGGTTACTGTTCATCAGGAGGATTCATCGAGTTTCTTGACGAGTTAGTCGAAATTCTCATGCTTTGCTCGAGTTTGGATTAGTCGAGTTTGGTTGTTGCTCGAGTTTGGCTTGGTTTAATCGAGTTTGATTTGCTCAACTTTCAAGTAATAACCGAGTTTGGTTGTTGCTCCAGTTGTATATCTTGAGTTAGAAAATTTGATCGAGTTTGATCACATTTTCATCAAGTTTTAAAGTTTGTCTACTCGAGTTTGGTTTGCTCAAGTTTGATTTCCTCGAGTTTGATTGAAATTTACACGAGTTTGGTGATAACCAAGTTACTTAGGCTGTTAAATTAATCGAGTTACTTAGGTTTATCCTCTACTCATCTTATTCTTCGTACTTCTACCTTTTCCACCTTCAACAATTTCGGGCAACAAAATCAAGATTATCAGTGGTTCAACTTGTTACTTTGGTGTTATCATTTCATGTGTACGTTATGGGCTGATTTTTCATATGAAAGATAACTGGGATGCATTTGGTGAGATGAAGATGTTGATACCCTGTTCCCCCAAATGGATAATCTTTAAGAACGTCGAGTATACAGTCTGTTCTACATTTTCCGCTGCATGTTAGAAGACTAAAGACGAAATGAATTTAATTATCAAAAGACTTCTTCAGATTCAGGGCAATCATCAGAAAGGTTGTCAGTTTGGGGGAGAGCACTAATTAGGGGAGAGCACTCAGGGCACGCTGTATTAAACCCTAATTAGAATTGCTCACATGGTTCTTCTGCAAGTAAAGAAATGAATGCTGAGAAGATTCTCCAAGCTGAACGAAGTAATGACGTTTGAAGACTATTCTCTGTGCTTAAGGTTTATATTTTACTTGTAGGGAACATTGTAAGCAATTCCTATATGACTTCACTTTGGGGAGAGATTGTTAGCCTTAAAGTTTGTCATATTTGGGAATTGCACTTCATTCTTTGTACAAGGACTAGTTTAGACATTTAGGCTAAGTTAGTCATTGTATTCTTTGTATAAATACCCTCCTTATCCACATTTGGAGGGTTGAGGATTCACAGGTTCATGAGGTGTGTATGTTTTCTCTCTCTAGAAAACATACACACCTCCCCAATCAATAAACCGAAATTTATAATGTTTAATCTTTAGTTCGTGTTTATGGTGTTTCCTCCACCTCCCGTACGTGAATCTATACATCTACAAAAAATTTCTCTCCCAAAATTTGAAATACATCATAAAATGCAATTCTAATGTTACTAGAAAAACTTGAGTTTTAAAGATTTTGACGAAAAATTTCACCGTAAAAATTCGAATGTTGACATAAAAATTAGAATTTTGGGCCAAAATTTTCACCGTTATACCAAAAATTGAATTTTGCGTAAAAATTGAACGTTTAGTCACTCATATATATATATTATATATATATATATATATATATATATATATATATATATATATATATATATATATATATATATATATATATTATCCTTACTTAGAATGTCTTACTCGGTTCCTTACTCGAAGAATCTGAAAAAATCCTTGCACGGTTCCTAAGTCGAAGTATCTAACAAAAACCCTTGCTCGGAGAGTTACTCGGAGGATCCTAACTCGGATAGTTACTCGGAGAAACTTAACTCGTAGAGTTACGCGGAGACACCTAACTCGGAGGGTTACTCGAAGACTCCTAACTCGGAGGGTTACTCGAAGACTCCTAACTCGGAGGGTTACTCGAAGACTCCTAACTCGAAGTCTTACACGAAGGATTTGAACACTTAACTTCTAACTCGAAGTTATTGTCCCAAACTCGAGGCCAAACTCGAAGATAGTTGTTAGCATTTAATTTAATAATGCAAAGTGATGGTCATTTGTAATATTGAAACTTGTGTGTTGTATGGTTAAGTTAGTCTAACAAAGTGGGCTTTTGATAGTTAAATATGTAAGACTTAAGGTGAAAGTCTAGTCCAACTCAAAAGCCCATTAAAGCCCTTTAGGGTGTTTCATTTGTAACATAAAAGCCACACCCTCACCACATTTCCAGTGGCCTAACTGTGTGTATTATTGTGTGTCTGAAAGTGTACCAAAAGAGATAGCAAAAGGTGAGAGTGTGTGTTCTTAATGTTTGTGTTTATTTTCTTTCATTCGAAGCTAATAAACCATCGGTAATCTTTACATACGATCCACACTCTTCATTATCTTGTTCTTGTTTTGAGTACCATTCGATCTATAGTTACTTTGTGTGATAAAGTAGTGATCTTTGGTCATAACAAGTGGTATCAACACGCCAAACAACGACTTAGGAGTTATTTGTGTTCGGTTTTGGATCATAGTTACCATAAAGTTGTGTTTTCTTCAATAAAACGTATACTTTTTGTGTTATCTTTGATTTTTATGCAAATTTTCAGGTTAAAGGTAGTGTTTTTAAAAAATTTATGAGGTGGTTAGTGAGCTTTGGTAGTTCTTTAGCCGAATCTTAGCTTCAAGGTTGAACCTTTTGCGTTAAAAGTGACTTGATCGTGAAAAAGAACCAAAGATTGCGTGTGATTTTTTTTTGGATCTTCATCAGTTGCTTCTTGATCAAAATTCTTGTATAAGAATATTTGGTAAGAGTTGGTAAGAGTGGGTAGATCTCATCAGTGGCTAAAATTATTGGTGGAGTGTCAAAAAAGTCAAAGGTTATCGCAATTGTCTAAGCTTATCGCAATCTTGTATAAGATTTGCGATAGAAAGTGACTTTATCGTAATTGTCTGAGTTATCGCAAATCTGGAATCTATCGCAATTGTCTGGGTTATCGCAATTTTCTAGATCATCACAATTGTCTGAGTTATCGCAATTGTTTATCGGATACTCTATCGCAATTGTTTCTCGGACAGGCTTATCGAAATTGTTTCTCGGACAGGCTTATCCCAATTGTGAAGAATTAAAAAAAAAAAAAAAAGAGTTTTTGGCGGGAAAATTTGAGTAAAATTAAATTTTTACAGGAGACTAAACGTTTAATTTTTACAAAAAATTCAAATTTTGGTACAACAGTGGAAATTTTGGCCAAAAATTCAAATTTTTAGGATAACATTCAAATTTTTTCAGTGAAATTTGGCGTAAAAAGTTTTTAAAGTTACTTTGTGTGATAAAGTAGTGATCTTTGGTCATAACAATAGTCCTTCTAACTCGAAGGAAACGCTGATGAACAGTAACCGAACCTAAAAAATTACTCCTAAATCCTTGTTTGGCTATTGATATCACTTGTTATCCCTAAATCAATCTTATCATACACTACTACAATCAATAAAGAATCAAAGAGAGAAGTGAGACTTTAGACCTAGAGAGAGAATCTAGAGAGAGAAATATTATTAACACACACATAACTCTAAGCAATCCCAAAAGCACCAACCCCTTACAAATGGGGAGGAGGTGCTATTTATAGTTTTTCCACTACGGAGGCTTATGGGCTTTTTATGGATCAACTCTTAACCTATTAGATTAGGATAAAAAGCTCATTGACTATTATAATTTAATACACAACGACACATTAAAAAAATATTATAACGACAAATGACCATCATTTTTTATAAAAGCTAACAAACCTTCCCCGAAGAATCGTCAAGGAAACACAACGTTTACTCAGTGAACCGTTTGTCATTATAACGGTGAGGGAGGAGTGTGAATTGAAGAGTTTGCAGAAAAGAATTTGCGGGCGAGATGTGCTTTAGGACATCAATAACCACTCACCGGTGAGGTAAAAGAAGAAAAAGAAAATATAAACCGGTGAAGATGAAGAGAAGCTCGCAGCAGCACTTTGGATGGGCATTAGGACACCAAAGTTGTTGTTGCTGCTGTTGTTGTTGATCGTGATTAGATTGTGCTTTTTGTGGTGGTGGTGCGTCCACTTTAGCATGAATTTGCTGGATTGGTATTTGGTAATTCATGGTGGAGATGTTGGTGGTGTTCAAGTGGATCTGGTGATAAGTTGTACGAACAGTCCATGTTTGCAGAGTCTTTTAAGAGGTCTAGACCTGCTGTTCTGAGTTTTTCGGCGACCAAGATTGTGGGTTTTGAGGATAAGGAGGAGGATACGATGATGATGTGGCAGCTTTGGCGTCGGTTTGTTGGGAGGGTGTAGGTGTTTATGTTTTTAGGGTTGAGGATCGGTGAATCTCAAATGGGTTTGATGTAAAGTGACGGCTGGTTTTTTTTTGGTTATTAGGGTTTTATGGATTTAGAGGATCGTTACGCACTGATACCATGTTAAACCCTATGTTTACATTGAAACTGTGTGCCTTTAACTTTATTGATAACCAATATTTATAGATTACAATAAACCTTAATGTACCCTAAGCCCACCGATCGGGCTTAGGCCATTCATCAGTTATATCGGCTAATAATCTGCATTATTGAGCATGGGGCTCTTAAAACGTATCTAGGGGTTGTTGGCTAAACATAAATCGAGTAGCATGTCACCGTCGATCATCTAATGTTTATTAGAAAATTTTGGCATGTTTTTAAAGATTGCATCATCCTGTGCGTCTTGTGTTTAAGAAAAACTAAGATGTTTATGAATTCTTTATTATTTTTTATAGACCGTAGTTTAGAATAGAAATTTTATAATATCGATCATGGCCCGATTTGATTTCTGCAAGATCTTCGATTACTCCATTTTGTTTCTTAATTATGGCTTATTATAAACAGAAAAACAGAGCAAATAATTGTCTTTAGAATATAGTTGTTAACATGACTAACTCTTGACTCTACAAATTCTGAAGGGTTTATTAATTAGCTAGCTGGCTGAATAGTGAATGATATAGTAATCTATCATTTATAGGTGCGTTTGTTTGTGTGTAACGGACTGAGATGTGAGAATCACCCTCATCCTATAATTTTTTATTTTTAATTTTTATTTTTTTTAATATATTTTACCGGGAAACCTTTAGCCAAAAAAAAAAAAAAAACTCTATCATTTCTTGAAACATTAATATATCTTAGATTCAAATCTGTACGGTGTGTTGTACATTCGTTCTCTTGTGATCATGGCATCTTTCATCATAAGTTTTGAGTATCGAAACATGTACGACAATAGAGTATTGTTTAATTTTATGTGGGTTTGTTTCTTACTTAATCCAAAAATCAAACATACAAGAATTTTCTCCCGAGTTACTCATCTTTACAACTTATGTAAAAGTTTGAGTCCTCTACTCATTTGCTTCATTTGGAAAAAATAAAATAAAAATAAACATCTTGTGATTTTTTGTAGATTAATGGGTGTTGTAACTTCGACTGTGTTTAATGCTTTTTTCTTAACTTCCCAACATTTGCTTTTGATAAACCGATTTCTTCACAAAGTAGGAAAAGGTTTAAACAGTTAATCAATTTTTTAAAGCAAGACTTTAGATCTAGTTTATACAAACATTCCAAATGATATACATTTTCTCTTATTATTATGACTTACATAACGCCTTTTTAAATTACTAAAACAGGCTTCATTTATGTGATCAAACCGAATCCATGATGTTAATTATTGTACCCCTTACGAAGCTTGAAATTTAAATGCAAAGGTTCTTTCTTATACATTGGTGCATGCATTTCTTCTTCCATGTTGATGTCATCGGGATCCATGTCTTTGCTGGGAAGGAACCATTCAAAGTTCATAATCAAAGAAGCAACGGTTAAGAGGATTGTCTTGGAAGCCATTGCTTCCGCAGGGCACATTCTTCTTCCCGACCCAAATGGTAAGTATTCAAAGTCATTCCCTTTATAACTCAACTTTGATCCGATAAATCTATCGGGCTTGAAACTTAAAGGGTCATCCCAGATTTTGGGATCACGACTAATAGCCCAAACGTTAACGAGTATTTGGCTATCTTTTGGAATAGTGTATCCCATCACTTCACATGTTTCTATAGCTTTATGAGGCAAAAGAAGTGGTGCCGGAGAGTGCAATCTAAGTGTTTCCTTAAAACAAGCTTCTAGGAAGGGAAGGCGAACCAAATCGGACTCTTTGACTACATTACTGCCTATTTCTCTTGTAACTTCATCCCTAGCCTTTCCAAATACTTTTTGGTTTTTAAGAAGCTCAGATACAAACCATTCAGTAGTGAAACTTAAAGACTCGATGCCTGCTGCAAACAGCTCCTGTTAAGAGAAAAGAGGAACAATTTATGAGCTAAATGATTATACGATTAGATCTTGATTCACTACAAGAAAAATATGTTTTAAAACTTCTATAACATTTCATCCAAACAAAAGATATTTTACGCACTGAAATGAAATGACTTTCAAATGTATGATGATTGAATACTGGTATAACATAGTGAAATTCATAGTTCTATATCACTAAATTTCCTAAAATATCTATGCTTCAATGGGATAGAGTTTTTACGTGTATCAAAAGAGTTTAAAGAACTAAGTGATTGAAAAAACTAGTTATATATAATGGTTGATCAATGAGTTAAGCTTGAGAAAAAGAGAGATAGAGAGGGGTACGTGAAACTTAACCTCCATCACAGGATAAATTTGTTGATCTGTAAACCCTCTATCAATCAAAATATCCATGAAATCTTTTAGATTCAATAAATCCCTGCTTCCATTTCTTTTACTCTGGAGAATATCCTCCCATATAGTTTTAAACTCACATTCCATTATATACATGACCTTCTTATACCAATCATGTAAATCCAATCGACCCAATATTGGATACAAGTCTGCTAATTGTGGCTTTGCACACAACATAGCAACTTTTCTTACTGAATCCTTAATGCCCGCACCTATACCATTGCCTTCAAAGTCCACAATATCGATTGACAATGATGTATTGCTTAGAATGTTAATCGCGGTAACAAACATGACATCCTTTATAACTATATCTTCACCTTCTTTTGAACGTATGTACTTCACCATCTCCATAACCTTATTCTCTCTCATAGTCACGCGCGATTCCATAGCTTTGCTTGAAAATACCTCAGATTTGTATATATTTCGTAGACTCCTCCAACCATCGTCACATTCTGATTTAAAAACAAGGTTCATATTGTAAACGGTTGGTTCTTTATCTTGAAGCAGAATTGGTACATATCGAGCTGAAAGCACGTGATCATGAGTCTTGAGAATCTCTGAAGCTACGATGGGTGACGAGCCGACAATTAAGGTTTGTTGACCGAGGCGAAGTGACATGAGGGGTCCATGCACTTGGGCCATCTTGGCTAGTTGAACATGAGCATTTTTTCCAATTTGGAAAAGGTTGCCTATAATTGGCCATGGATATGGACCTGGAGGAAGATTTGCTTCTTTTTTAAGAAATAGATTAAGAATCATGCGAACCAAGAAAATAATAAGTGGCCCAACAATCAAAAGAATAATCATGTCTTCGAAATGATAACAAAAGGTCTTAAATTCGAACAGGAGACATCGTCTAACATTAATCCATATATAAGGGACTCACGCACTGACTAAATAAACATAAGTAGTGCTAGTAAGTAATATGTCACAATCAATTATAAAATTTTTATTTGAAACTTTTAGCGTTTTTTTATAAAGTTTATTTTTTTGACTTAAATAATATTCACCGAACACATCTCTAACATATTTTTTTGACTGGCAGTTTTATATTAAGGAAAAACTAAGCGACACTCCTACAAAACTGTAATACCTGAAATTCAGATGATCTATAAAAGACCAAATTACCCCTGAAACCATAAAACCTAAATAAATAACTTATAAAATTCTGAAACAATTCCAAACTTCTGAAAACGATCTACATATCAAGTAAATTAATTTATGGGACAACATTATATTAATTTGAATGTCAAGAAAATTACAAATTCACATATACATTAATGTATAATCCGAAAATAATTAAATAAATTATATATATTTATAAAACCAAATTAAATTAGGATAAATACAAACTAAATTAAGGAATTATATATAAAATCAAATTGTACTCTTGTGATAATCTTTTAGGCCAAAATTCTGGATCCCATGCCCCCTCCTAGGTCGGTTTATATAGTATTAATACAAACAATATATTTTACAAAACCCTATTTTGCCGAAAACCCTAAATCGCCCAAACTAAAATCGACCCACCCTCCATTCGATCTTCTGGACCTGAGCAAGCAATTTTCTGGAGTTCATTGAGGTGTAAGAGAGCTACGAAAAATAGGAGTTGGGACATTGGAGCCTTGATTCGATCGTGGCACATTTGTTTGTTCGATTCCTTGCGTACGAGAGGTATAAATTCACACGACTAATTCTTAAGTTCTAAAATTTATCTAGCATTTTTCTAATGATCCTTATGTCGAATAAAACTCAGGAAAAATAAGAAACATGAATCATGCAAGCTTAATCATGCGTACGAAATTTAAAGAGATAAAACACACATAATTACCAAATATTGTCATACGATTTTTTTGGAGTGTAACCATAATTTTTACATGTTCTATGATGATAATATAAGCCTAGAAAAATAACCATGTGATTTATAGAAGCTCATAATAATTGATATTGAATTATGTTATAATCGGATTATGTGTAAAATAAGGGAAAAATAAGAAGAAACCCTAGAATGCATTAGGGTTAGGGTTTATGTGATTAGATCCGATGTAATTAATACTTCAATGATTGTGTCATAATGGTTTAATGATTAGATGAACTAGGGTTTGGTTTTGCAAAATAAAAGTCTATACGATTGGGTTTTTAAACTAGAAGGGTATGTTTTGCCAACTTTGAAACTTCTGAGATATTTTTTTAATGTCATATAAGTCAGTAGGAATGTGGGAAAAATATAACTTGAGGGTCCTAAGTGTAAATATTGCAAGAAAATGAATTAATTGTGTTTATAAGGTACGATTTGTAATTAACTAAAATAGAGGGACTAAAAGTGTAAATTCTGGAAACTTGAAGTTATTCTGAGTAAATAATGTCATTAAGGGTGTAATGTGTAATTTTGAGTATTTATGGGCTTGATATGTAATTATAAATAAATTATGATTTAAATTGTAAGTTTTGCAAAGTTAAGGGACCAATTATGTAATTAATGAATTCTGAGGGGTCTAATTCGTACTTTGTATTATTCTGAGGTTATGTTCTATAACTTTATAAAATAAGGTACTTGTTTGGTAAATATGAATATTATAGGGATTAAAACATGAATTATGTAAATGTAGGGTTTGTTTTGTAAATTATATAACTAAGGGGTATAAACTGTAAATTGTGAAACTTAAGAGATTAAAGTGTCATTCTGAATGAAGTGTGTATTAAATCAGTAACTTAAAGTATTTTCATTTTAAACCTTTGAATCTAATGAATTTACAATTATAACCCTAAACTATGTATACTTGTCATAATTATTCTTAAACTTTTGTAACTTGATAAAATGTACTTTAATTCTATAATAATCTTGAAATAAGAACTTAACCTAATCTATAATATTAATAACTTACTAAATCTGAAAAGTAACTAAAAATAGAAAGTAATTTAAAATGGAAAGATAACTGAAACCCCTTTGTAATTTTGTCCTCTACTCCTTTAGGTTCGAAGAGGGAGTGGTTTGATCCCTGTCAGTTTTGCTACTCTTGTGTTCTTGCATTCAAATAAGGTACAGATATTCTGCCCTCTTTCAGTAAGGGTCTTTCATTTCCCTTTTCCTTCAGTTCTCATTTTCCTTATTAGGATCCCCTATACCATTGCTATGTTCCCTGCTGTTTGCGAACCTTTCATGTGATCAAGAGTTTGTGAACCTTCCATGTGATCTTTTGTTTTGTGAACCTTCATGAACCTTGTGTTTGATCTTTTGTCCTGAACCCTGATCTGTGAACCTTGTTTTGAATCTTAATCTAATATACTTGTTATAAAACTAAATTTATTTTTATATAAATCTTAATATGTTAAATCCTTATTTAAACCTAACTGATTTTGAACCGTTCTTAAACTACATATGAAACGTTTTTAGAAAAGCTACTTTAAAATATGTAATATCTCTTTTAATGGAAGTTACTAAAAGTTTTGGAAGATTATTTTTATGAAAACTATTTTGTAAGATCAGTTATTATGAAAACCATTTTTGAAGGATTGTTTTAAATGGACTTTTAAATAGAAACATTTTAAGTAAACTGTTACTATGAAACTTTGATTATAGACTCTTGTCATACACTTTTGAACCATTTGATATAGTCCTTTTAATCTGAACTTAAACTTTGATATAAAATTAAATCCGATAAATTCTAAATTGAACCTATGATATTTAATTCTGAACTGGTTGACATGAACCCTTGCCATGTACCCTTAGGATATGACCTTTTGATTAATTTGATAGTACGTCTGACCTTTGACCTACAATTTGATGTCCGAGCCAATCACTAGGCATGAGGGTTTCATGTCCATGTCATTGACGAACCTCTGACATGACTCTAGGGCAGGAGAGTGATGACCTGTTCCGTCCCTTATTTATTATTTGCTATGGCCATTATGATTATTATTATTGATTTGTCTGTGGGGGCGTATGGGTGCATCCTAGATTTGACCTGTTATCTGTTTATTGTTTTGTTAATTGTAATATTTGTCTGGTGACTGATGGTGTATGCGATACACGTCTTTCACATTTGTCTGGGAGCTGATCACTCCATTGATACATGAGGACACCCCTCATATTATCAGTTACTTGAGAGGCATCCCCTCTAGATTACTTATATGTTTACACTGTTATGCTATTATCTGGGCTCGTGATAGATTTCTGTTTTCCTTATCTTATGAATTTCCTTATTACTTGTTCCCTTTTCTTTTCCTTAGTCTTATTTCTTATTTATTCCTGACATCTCATTCCTACACCCTTAGTTATCGGTATGACCTGTATTCCTGATTTCTTTTGTACTACTACCTATTGTTGTTTTGTTACCGTTATATCTGTTCACTGAGCTCTCGTAGCTCAGCCGCATTTCTTTTCCTGCGGCAGGTTTTAGTAGGAAGCTGGGAATGAGTGGAGGGTGTACTTTTGGGACTTAGAAGTGGATAGCATATGCTGGATTTAGAATTGAACCGAAGATTATATATTTTAGAAATAGTGTTTTGGCAGATCTCATTTGTAACCTTGTAGATTTAGTATTTCGTTTGTAATCCTTTGAGATTTTTGTATTACTGTAGAAGTATGCTTTGTTTTGATCTGATAGGAATCCATGGTTGTGATATCTTTACCCTTTTCAGGTTGGGGTGTTACAATTTATGGTATCAGAGAGACAGGCTGCGATTCGTAATGCATTTACCCTTGACCTGTGTAAGTTAGGACCACTAAGTTTCCACTGTAAGTGCTCGTAGGACAACCTTTGAGAAATTGCTTTAGGATTTTTCCTATAGGAACTTAAATTCTGACCGGTGAGGATTTGGGTAGACATTAGGATTTTGTTTTGTCGTTCCATTCGTGCTTATTCTCCATATTTCGTTAATCATCTTTGAAATCGTTCAGACGGTGATATTCTACGTGTTTAAAATTTTTGAGTTATGAGTAGTTTTCGACTCCTATCGAGTTCTAGTACTTAGTATCATTTGTGTCATTTTCAGCATGGCACCTCCAGCACGCAGCATGTATCGTTGGACAACCGTTTTCGCTACAGGCCGTAAAAGGATTGGTAAGTTGAGGTGGACTAACAGAAGGATGTTGATCCCTGCTAGCATGTGTCCCTGCCGGATTGAAGAAAGGTTGACCGTGGTTAATATAAATGGAACGGAGGTACATGTGCATGAGACAAAAGTGACTGATAAAGACGGAGTAGTAACTAAGTACCCGGGAAGGTGTCCCAAGTTCGTAGAAGAAGGAGGAGTAGTGCGGGCAGAGCCTCACAATTTGTATGGATTCGTGGACGACGTAGGAGATGAAGGAAGGAACCCTGAGGATGGTTTTGCGAGACAACCACTGCCACAGCCTGAAGGGAACCGAAACGGATGGCTTAGCGAGGAAGATGAAGTGGATTCAGACTTGGAGTCCACTGCGAGTAACACGATCTAGTCATGGAAATAGAGCTCGAGTCATGTGTGTTATTACTGTTAGAATTTTGTCTTATGTTTCTTTTGACATTAATATTGTACGGATTCCATTGGATTGTGGGTTTTCCCGAATATTTAATAATAAAGCTTAAGCAATTTTTGGAATAAATTATGTTGATATGTGTTTATCATGGTTCTCAATCTTCTAAGTCTGTCGAGCTCATCTCGGCTATGAAAGCCAGAACTTGATTTCCCATGGTTTCCTTGGTTTTCTGGCATCCATTAAAAATACCTCCTTAGAAATTCGAGTACTGAAGTTTTCCTGGAATCCATTTCGTACACTGAGGAATGAACCTCATCTTGAGAGTTATTGGGCACCCTGAGTTTCTAAATATAATTCCTGGTTGAACCACCAAGTTGTCCACCGAAGCGTGAAGTAAGAATTGACAAGTTACCGAGAGATGTTTAGTCACCAAGTGAAGGTGTCTTTTAGATATGTTCGGGATCATACCAGTCGGTTGAACAACCGAGAAGCGCAACAACTGAAGATCGGGAAGTAAGTTTGTTTAATTGTATATTCTGGGCGTATTTTAGTTTCGTTCGCGATAAAGAAGCATGGTGACTGGAGATAGCTGAACCGTATTACTGTTAGAAACTGATATTCCTCCACCCTGAAACGATTATGTGTTTGTTTAATTTTAGAGCGTGAAGTTTCTTTACGAGGGATTAATTAATTTTAGTTTTGAAATCGCCTTCCGAATCCATAAACGACTGTTATGATGGTTAGTAACGCTAATAGTATTAGCTAAAGCTCTGACTGCTTATAAGATTGGTAATTAAGTTTTCTCGTGATTACTGGGACAAATGGTCATTATATGACTTAATAGTGCGTTCGGAGACGAGGAAGAGCATGAGAATCATTTTCCACTTTGTTAGGAAATCTGTCGATCATTGTGCAGTCTGAGAGATTGATATTTGTTGAGCCAACTAGAAGCATACCAGAAGAATCATTTCGCTGCCTGACCTGGAGTTGACAACAATGGCGGCTACAATGAAGAGTGAATACATTCCTTACAAGGTAGAAGTGTTGGCGATACAGAAGAAGAAATTTAGTCAAGATGGCGAACCTGGAGCTGATGAAGACATGCAATCAAAATTTCCTATTCACCTTGGTAGTACTAAGATGAATTGAGAGCGGAAGCAGACTGGGTGATGAAGAAATTCAAAGAGCATGTTAGAAATTCATATTACTCCATCACATTTCAAGAAGAACTGCAGAAAGCTCGAAGAACCAAACACAAGTTCCGATTTTGGTTTCACTTCCCGATTGATGGACTGATAAAGACAGATTAACCGGACTTGAAGAGATTGGATGTGTTGAATGAGCGGATTTTTGGAACAGACCCTTTATGGTTGGGGGAATTAATTCTATGAAGGCCGAAGTTCTTGGCGACTAACTTTCACTCCGTTGACTTACTTAAGTTTCGTAATAAGATCCTCTAATGAGTTAAGTTCCTAGAAGCATTCCTGTTCGTGTTCATTTTCGTATGTTCGGTGATGACCTTGTTTTGAGAGATTTTGACAAAGGAGGGATGATCTGATGCTTTTATCGATGTACCAAATTCCGATAGATATTCTGGGACATCCGTTGGCTCTTTCGAGTGATTCGTTATCCACTTAGTTAGGGCATTTAATTTTGATGACCTCTGAGACCATAGGAAGACTAGGTGGAATAAGATAAGTTAGTTTGTTCACGACTTGAAATCAAGTATGACCATCATGAGGGCATATTTATATGATGCCAGTATTATGACGTCTGGCCAACGTGATAATACTTACATCATATAACGTGCACTTGTTGTGGGCATCGGATATTTCGAGAAGTGCCTTAGAACTTTAGAAGTTCTGATAACTGTTTGAGATTATCCGCATTAGTGAGACCTTAAGTTCATCCTAAATGTACGCGTAATCTACTTTCACCGTTAGGTAAATCGACACGTCTGGATTCTCGTCACGCATTCTGCTGACCCCTGAATTTTTCGGTAATAATCTTAGGTCCTATTATAGAACATCTGCCAATTAATGTTATCGATAGTCTATTTCCGTACATTCTACTCAGATTTGTCAAATCAAATCCTGTGGATGACTCATCCGTCAAAATCCCATGTAATTCCTGCGTCTTTTCCGAGAAGATCCGATTATCATCCATTACGTTTGATATACCTTTCTTTCGATTTGGATTCGGTATGATTTGTCTTTTGAGGAAACCGAAGTTTTAACCAGTATCATAGAGTCATAAGAACCAAGTCTTTCACATTCCTGTTCACAGTCAGTTGTGTTTCCATTTCGTTTCACCTCAATTTTCGAGGACGAAAATTTTTCTTTTAGAGGGGAAGAAGTTGTAATACCTGAAATTCAGATGATCTATAAAAGACCAAATTACCCCTGAAACCATAAAACCTAAATAAATAACTTATAAAATTCTGAAACAATTCCAAACTTCTGAAAACGATCTACATATCAAGTAAATTAATTTATGGGACAACATTATATTAATTTGAATGTCAAGAAAATTACAAATTCACATATACATTAATGTATAATCCGAAAATAATTAAATAAATTATATATATTTATAAAACCAAATTAAATTAGGATAAATACAAACTAAATTAAGAAATTATATATAAAATCAAATTGTACTCTTTTGATAATCTTTTAGGCCGAAATTCTGGATCCCATGCCCCCTCCTAGGTCGGTTTATATAGTATAAATACAAACAATATATTTTACAAAACCCTATTTTGCCGAAAACCCTAAATCGCCCAAACTAAAATCGACCAACCCTCCATTCGATATTCTGGACCTGTGCAAGCAATTTTCTGGAGTTCATTGAGGTGTAAGAGGGCTACGAAAAATAGGAGTTGGGACATTAGAGCCTTGATTCGATCGTGGCACATTTGTTTGTTCGATTCCTTGCGCACGAGAGGTATAAATTCACACGACTAATTATTACGTTCTAAAATTTATCTAGAATTTTTCTAATGCTCCTTATGTCAAATAAAACTCAAGAAAAATAAGAAACATGAATCATGCAAGCTTAATCATGCGTACGAAATTTAAAGAGATAAAACACACATAATTACCAAATATTGTCATACGATTTTTATGGTGTGTAACCATAATTTTTGCATGTTCTATGATGATAATATAAGCCTAGAAAAATAACCATGTGATTTATAGAAGCTCAGAATAATTGATATTGAATTATGTTATAATCGGATTATGTGTAAAATAAGGGAAAAATAAGAAGAAACCCTAGAATGCATTAGGGTTAGGGTTTATGTGATTAGATCCGATGTAATTAATACTTCAATGATTGTGTCATAATGGTTTAAGGATTAGATGAACTAGGGTTTGGTTTTGCAAAATAAAAGTCTATACGATTGGGTTTTTAAACTAGAAGGGTATGTTTTGCCAACTTTGAAACTTCTGGGATATTTTTGTAATGTCATATAAGTTAGTAGGAATGTAGGAAAAATATAATTTGAGGGTCCTAAGTGTAAATATTGCAAGAAAATGAATTAATTGTATTTATAAGGTACGATTTGTAATTAACTAAAATAGAGGGACTAAAAGTGTAAATTCTAGAAACTTGAAGTTATTCTGAGTAAATAATGTCATTAAGGGTGTGATGTGTAATTTTGAGTATTTATGGGCTTGATATGAAATTATAAATAAATTATGATTTAAATTGTAAGTTTTGCAAAGTTAAGGGACCAATTATGTAATTAATGAATTCTGAGGGGTCTAATTCGTACTTTGTATTATTCTGAGGTTATGTTCTGTAACTTTATAAAATAAGGTACTTGTTTGGTAAATATGAATATTATAGGGATTAAAACATGAATTATGTAAATGTAGGGTTTGTTTTGTAAATTATATAACTAAGGGGTATAAACTGTAAATTGTGAAACTTAAGAGATTAAAGTGTCATTCTGAATGAAGTGTGTATTAAATCAGTAACTTAAAGTATTTTCATTTTAAACCTTTGAATCTAATGAATTTACAATTATAACCCTAAACTATGTATACTTGTCATAATTATCCTTAAACTTTTGTAACTTGATAAAATGTACTTTAATTCTATAATAATCTTGAAATAAGAACTTAACCTAATCTATAATATTAATAACTTACTAAATCTGGAAAGTAACTAAAAATAGAAAGTTATTTAAAATGGAAAGATAACTGAAACCCCTTTGTAATTTTTTCCTCTACTCCTTTAGGTTCGAAGAGGGAGTGGTTTGATCCCTGTCAGTTTTGCTACACTTGTGTTCTTGCATTCAAATAAGGTACAGATATTCTTCCCTCTTTCAGTAAGGGTCTTTCATTTCCCTTTTCCTTCAGTTCTCATTTTCCTTATTAGGATCCCCTATACCATTGCTATGTTCCCTGCTGTTTGCGAACCTTTCATGTGATCTCTTGTTTGTGAACCTTCCATGTGATCTTTTGTTTTGTGAACCTTCATGAACCTTGTGTTTGATCTTTTGTCCTGAACCCTGATCTGTGAACCTTGTTTTGAATCTTAATCTAATATACTTGTTATAAAACTAAATTTATTTTGATATAAACCTTAATCTGTTAAATCCTTATTTAAACCTAATTGATTTTGAACCGTTCTTAAACTACATATGAAACGTTTTGAGAAAAGCTACTTTAAAATAAGTAATATCACTTTTAATGGAAGTTACTAAAAGTTTTGGAAGATTATTTTTATGAAAACTATTTTGTAAGATCAGTTATTATGAAAACCATTTTTGAATGATTGTTTTAAATGGACTTTTAAATAGAAACATTTTAAGTAAACTGTTACTATGAAACTTTGATTATAGACTCTTGTCATACTCTTTTGAACCATTTGATATAGTCCTTTTAATCTGAACTTAAACTTTGATATAAAATTAAATCCGATAAATTCTAAATTGAACCTATGATATTTAATTCTGAACTGGTTGACATGAACCCTTGCCATGTACCCTTAGGATATGACCTTTTGATTAATTTGATAGTACGTCTGACCTTTGACCTACAGTTTGATGTCCGAGCCAATCACTAGGCATGAGGGTTTCATGTCCATGTCATTGACGCACCTCTGACATGACTCTAGGGCAGGAGAGTGATAACCTGTTCCGTCCCTTATTTATTATTTGCTATGGCCATTATGATTATTATTATTGATTTTTCTGTGGGGGCGTCTGGGTGCATCCTAGATTTGACCTGTTATCTGTTTATTGTTTTGTTAATTGTAATATTTGTCTGGTGACTGATGGTGTGTGCGATACACGTCTTTCACATTTGTCTGGGAGCTGATCACTCCATTGATAAATGAGGACACCCCTCATATTATCTGTTACTTGAGAGGCATCCCCTCTAGATTACTTATATGTTTACACTGTTATGCTATTATCTGGGCTCGTGATAGATTTCTGTTTTCCTTATCTTATGAATTTCCTTATTACTTGTTCCCTTTTCTTTTCCTTATTCTTATTTCTTATTTATTCCTGACATCTCATTCCTACACCTTGAGTTATCGGTATGACCTGTATTCCTGATTTCTTTTGTACTACTACCTATTGTTGTTTTGTTACCGTTATATCTGTTCACTGAGCTCTCGTAGCTCAGCCGTATTTCTTTTCCTGCGGCAGGTTTTAGTAGGAAGCTGGGAATGAGTGGAGAGTGTACTTTTGGGACTTAGAAGTGGATAGCATATGCTGGATTTAGAATTGAACCGAAGATTATATATTTTAGAAATAGTGTTTTGGCAGATCTCATTTGTAACCTTGTAGATTTAGTATTTCGTTTGTAATCCTTTCAGATTTTTATATTACTGTAGAAGTATGCTTTGTTTTGATCTGATAGGAATCCATGGTTGTGATATCTTTACCCTTGTCAGGTTGGGGTGTTACAAAAACAACCTAAACCAAACCCGAACACAACCAAATCAAATGAGGAGAGAAAACTGAGGAGAGAACATCTATTATGCGATGGTACAAGGTGATAATAACTGGAAATCAAATTGAAATCATATCAATTATCCTAACAATATGATAATCAATATTTCTATATGTAGATCAAGTTTTGCAAGCCATACATACATGTTAGAACATTAGGAGTGGGAAGAAGTGGTAAGATTTTATCAAGTTTTCACGTCAGCGATACATTATTCCACTTCATAATTACTCTTAAAACAAAAAAAATCCCGTTAGTTGGTGCCAATACTTATATATTTTTAGGGATAACAAAATAAAATATATATGCACAAAGAACCTTTTTAATATAGCAATTATTCAGTAGTAGGTATAATCATTGAGTTTTTCTTATTATTATTTTTTTTTCATATATGTTTGTTATTTTTCTCTTATTATGACTAAGAGTGAAAAATTATATAATGTTTTTTGGTGTGATACGACTATACTCATCGTCGCATAAGCAAGTTCATTGATAAACCCTAATCGAAAAAGAAATATATGAAGATATTTTGTCTTTATCAATTACAGTGTTTTGAAGTTTTAATTTTTTACTTCTATTTAGGTAACCTTGAAAGTTAGAATTTGAAGGTAATTTCTGACCTAACTCTCACCAGTCACGTGTAATTAAGAATCGATATTGTGAATTTGTGATGGTAACTCAGTCTTAGGAACTTCCCCCATCATGCAATGTAATTGTTCTTGTTATGCTCCAGCTTCTTGCTAGATTTAACCTTTTTATTTTGAATAAAATTATTTTCATTAAGAAAAATAAGAGACACAATAATTAAGTATTATCTTAGAGTATCATATGCTAGTTAGTGTTTTCAACATTTTACAAGTTTTAATTGATTTTAAATCAATTTAGTTAATCATCCATTGTGGCCCAATTATCTATACTACTTATAAAAGGTGTATTGTCAACTCAAAAGTGAAAAACTGAATTTTGGGTCAATCTCCAATTTGCCCTTGCTTCTTCAATACCATTCTTCCTTCAAACGCTTCTTCTTTAATCTCTTACAAAGTTATAGCCGGTTACAATCCATCAATTAATGTTGACACATTCAAATAATCATCTCCAAAAATAAGTTACCACTTTTGAAATCAAATCACCCGAATCAGTATTTAACTATGCCATACCTAAGAAGTTGATCTATGCAGTGGGTTTTCTGCTGGCTAAACCTTCAAATCAGTAATTATATATGGCGAGAGTTGGGATTCAAAAAAACACGCACAAAGATCTGGCACTATCATCCACTGATCGGAGGTATCTTTTTTATTAACCTATGTTATGGTCATTCTTATTTTCATTTTTGGTCCGATTGAATCAGATTAGGTTAGCTGATCAGTTTTTTTGTATGATCAATTGAGGAATAGTTTTGTATACATTTATGGATTTCAAAATCGATAAATGTATACATTTATGGATTTTTTTTTGTATGATCTATGCAGTGGGTTTTGTATACATTTATGGATTAGTTTTGTATGATTAATTGAGGATTAGTTTTGTATACATTTAGGATCAGTTTTTTTGTATGATTTTTGGTCCGATTGAATCAGATTAAGTTTATGATGTTTTAAACTATAGTAATTATTTTACTTTCAAATCGGTTTTTAAGATTAATAATCAAACAACCCTAATTATGTAACTTTGTATTGCATTTCAAAAAGAAAAATAAACTTGTAATTTTACAATAAAAATGAGTTACATTAGATGCTGATGTGCATATTATGGTCGAATCTTGGATGAGGTGTTTCATTGAAGGTTCTTAGTTTTGGACTCGAGATCAAGTACGTGGTATATATTAAGATATTTCGTGTTTGGGATTATTGTTTTTGTGTAACTTGATAGTTATGTCCTCGATACAGATTTAGATTTAATAGGGTACACAAACCGAACCTAACTGACCAACCTTCGGCCGGTTTTAGTATTCATAATTTTCAGTTTCGGGTCAGGTAGGTATGAAAACCGAAAAAAAAACCCAAACAAACCGAGTGAACCGAATATAGAACGTGGAATACAAAGAGTCTACTGTTATGATATGGATTTTGCACTTGATCTTTGGTTTAGTTTTCTTGATTGATATGGATTTGCTACTAGAAAAGATTGCACTTTATTAATCTTGGAATTCCAGTGATGAAGTTATTGAGACTGCAAAGCAATTGGCACTCCAAGAAGGATTGTTGGTAAGTGTTTTTGTTGTTTATCAAACTAACTGATTATGAACTATGAAAAACTTGTCTGCTTGGATTTCATATGCTCCTATATCCTATTGCGCTAAAAAGGCAGTGGATTAATTTGTTGTAGCATATGGGAAGGTGTAGCTCATCATCATTCTTTAAGTTATGTTGAATTGTTGGTAGTATCATACAGTATGTTGTACACATGTTATGTTCCTACTGCATGTGATGTGCTGACATGCTTATATTGATTTTGAAAAGGTAGGCATATCCTTTGGAGCGGCAGCTGCTGCTGCTATCAAGGTTAGAAAGAGACCTGAGAATGCAGGAAAACTTATTGCGGTATGTTTCACTGTCTTGCAGCACACACATACATAAGTCGAGCGCACACATATAACCACATAGTATGCAGGTTGTGTTGAAAAAACCAACCAGAGTAGATAATGATGCTGGATGATTAATTTTCATATTGATTGTTAAAATGGTTGCAGGTTGTGTTTCCTAGCTTTGGTGGGCGATTGATTGTTAAAATCGTTTATTTGCGACATTGTGACATTTCGTTGCATGTTTTGATATGAGCATCTGTTGTACTCGATCTTTACTTTGAATGATGAACCGAGCACCTCACTTTAACATACAAGTCGACAAGAACAAGGATGATGACTCACAAACATATATTAAGAACAAGAAGAGTATGTGGATCGTATGGTATAACTTTGGGTCGAATGATTATTAACTAGAGAAGATAATAATACAATGACTTGAGAGAAAATACACACACACACACTCTCTTTCTAACTATAAGGCACACTTTTCAAATGAGAGGAGTGTGTGTGTTTATACGTACAACCACAATCCAAATGGGTTGGATGGGCTTTGATATTTGGACCTAAAGTGGGCTAATGTTATGTACTACACTTATTATTAAGATACAAACATTACTAATGCCATAAGCCCACTATTCTTAATGCATATTACACTTGACACATAAGTTGTACATAACACAATGACCATCACTTTTGTAATTAACTAAATTAATTGCTAACAATCTCCCCCTAAGGGATGGTCATTTCAATGATGCTCATGTGAGTGGTCTTTTGCCTTCAATGTCTTGAGCTTGGTGTGTCAATGTGTAATATTCTTCATTTAATGTTCCTTCATGCGCTGTGATCTTCAAAGAGTAGTCTCTTGGTCTGACTTGCCTTGATCTGCTTCTTCTGTTCCAGATGCGTCGTCATAGCAGATTATGATGGTAGATGAACTTTCGTCGGTACCTACATAAAACAGTTAGCAATAAAACGTCCAGCGGCCATCATGTCGTGAGGCAAGATCCTTAGATCTCATTAAGACTCATACAACTTATATCTTTTTTGATGAACACAAGTGTATTGCATTGGAAGTGTTCCTAAGAGATCTTTGATGAATCTCATGTTTCTAGACTCAATTATGTGTGTTTTGGTTTTAGTTGTCGGAGGCATGGAGCAGAGTGCCACCTTTTGAATATCAACACATCTCGAAGTGAGAGGCCGATAGATTACGTACTGTTCTCCGTGAGAAATGAAACAAATATCTTTTAAGAGATATCTGAGTGGATAGGAGGGGTGGTTCAATGCGTCACTGGGTCCATGACGTCTTGTCTTCAATACCAGTATCACCTTAGTAAGTACCGATAGCAGATGTATTGACCTGGTTTCTGACCTAAGTTTTCATGGAGGGCTATTTCTTTTCACCCTATCATTAAACTTTTCTTTTTCATTCTTCAACCCCTTATTTCTCCTTTCTCATTATACTCCTTTTTTCAATCATACCTAAGGACTTCTAATTCTAAGCTGTTGGAATTGTCCTTGGGTAGATCCCTTCGGTTCTGGCGGATCATTGGACATCACCTAACCATAATCACCTTATTACACCATGATTATCCTAGATTATTTGTCACATGCCATTAAACCTTGTGAAAATCTCTCAACGTGTTTATGAGAAAACACATTTTGTTAACACATCGAGAGTTTTACATTTTCAGAAACACTCCCCCTTCACATGTGCTCATGCATTTTTGAGATAAATTGCACATGTTGGGTAGAGTTTGCACATTTGAAATGATTGAATTTCAATGAACATGACCATCGCGAGACACGCTTACATCACTAGTTACAATAGCTTGAAATTATTACCCGTCCCGGTCATATTCAATGATCATCTCTCGAATTGGTACATTCTACTCAGACAAGTCCTTTGCGAGACACGCTTACATCACTGGAAAACCAGCTTGAAATTATTACCCGTCCAGGACACGTCTTTTCGATAACGGACATTTAGTTTCGTCAATTCGAGGGTTCAACTGAGTCTTTTTGAAGAACTCGTTTTGAGATTCAAACCACAAAACTTCTTTTTGATCACATTTTTAATCATGTCCTCTCCCCCTTATGTTTAATAAATACTTAATCTCCCCCTCAAAAATAGCATGAAGTGGTATTTTTGAAAATAGTTGATTAAAATGAAACTTTTTGTGGAGAGACGGACTGATTTTAGCATGAAAATGGAAACTTTTTCTTTTTATACTCCCCCTGAATCAGAGCATTTTATTAAACAATTGAGTTTAAAAGCATTTAGGGGACTTAGAGGGAGTTGATGTGAGCACAAAATTTATAGAAAGACTTTAAAAATCTTTTTGAAAACAATTATGATTAAGTGCTCACGGTTTTAGCTTGTTGCCATTAACATTGCGAGTCCTGATCGGAAATAATCAGAAGTCATCAATGTAGCCTTTAGTATAAAATCTTTTCGAGTTGGAGTACTCGGGCTACAATAAAGCACGGGTTCCGTACTGAAATATACGAAAGCCTTAACGAAGAAAATTTGAGAAACGACATGCTTTAGAAAAACATAAAAAAGAAGAACTCTCGCTCAAGCATCTGTACATGCCCGTATCATTGTTGAATGACATTTCTAGATACGTACAGAATATCGATTATACGAGAGACATGTCGTGAGAAGAATATTTTTGGTTTTTGAGTTTTATATTTTTTATGTCTTTTTGAAATTTTTCTATATTTACAGTATAGATTTTAGCAAGTATATATTTACAAAAATATTTACATGCGAAGCTTGTTGATATAAATCAAGAAGATTCGAGAAGACTTTCTAACTCTTCGGGAGTTAGGCTTCGCATTCCAATTCGACGAACTAAGTTTTCAAACCGCTCTTTTGGGAGGGCTTTAGTAAATAGATCGGCGAGTTGATATTTAGTCTTCACGAAAAACAATTCAACAGTACCCTCTTCAACGTGCTCTTTTATGAAGTGGTAGCGAACTCTAATATGCTTGGTCTTTGAGTGTTGCACTGGGTTGCACGAGATGGCTATGGCACTTTTTGAATCGCAATACAAAGGTATGCGGTTGAAAGAGAAACCATAATCTGTGAGTTGTGTCCTCATCCATAGAACTTGGGCACAACACGCAGATAGAGACACATACTCGGCTTCTGTTATTGATAAAGCAGTGCAGTCTTGTTTCCTTGATGACCAGCCTACTAGCTTTTCTCCCAGAAATTGCGCTCCGCCTGATGTACTTTTCGCTGTAACTTGGCAACTGGCATGGTCTGCATCTGAAAATGCTATTAGTGTAAACTCCGAATCCTTCGGATACCAAAGACCCATGTTAATGGTTCTTCGAAGGTATCGAAAGATCCGTTTAACCTCTTGGAGGTGAAGTTCGGTAGGCCTTGCCTGAAACCGTGCAAGTAAACAAACAGCAAAATGAATATCTGGTCGGCTTGCAGTTAGGTACATGAGAGAACCAATCATGCTCCGATATTTCTTCGGATCCATGGGTTTCCCATATAGGTCAGCGCCAATTTTTGGTGAAGTGACCATTGGAGTACCAACAGAGTCACAATTGTCCATTCCATGTTTTTTCAAAATCTCAATTGTGTACTTAGCTTGATTGAGAAAAATACCACGTGGGGATTGATGAATTTGTAAGCCTGAAAAGAATTTTAATTCACCCATCATGGACATTTCAAATTTGCTTTTCATGAGATTTTCAAAATGTTTTGAATGTTGCGGATTAGTGGACCCAAATATTATGTCGTCCACGTAAATCTGAACAATCAAAATATCATTTTTGTATTTTCTTGTAAACAAGGTCAGATCAATTGTTCCTTTGGTGAAATTATTTGACAACAAGAAAGATGATAACTCGTCATACCACGCCCGTGGGGCTTGCTTCAAACCATAGATTGCTTTCTTTAGCTTGTAGACGTATTCCGGATGATCTTTGTCAACGAATCCGTCTGGTTGACTCACGTACACTTCTTCTTTCAGAGTTCCATTCAAGAAAGCGGTCTTGATGTCCATCTGATAAACTGTGATGTTCTTGTGAGCCGCATAAGCTAAGAAAATCCTGATTGCTTCAAGCCTTGCAACTGGTGCGAATGACTCTTCAAAATCTATTCCTTCTTTTTGTCTGTATCCCTTTGCCACCAGACGAGCTTTGTTGCCAATTACAGTCATTTCTTCATCTTTTTTGTTTTTCCATAACCACCTATGATCAATGACGAGTTTGTCAATTGGTCTTGGAACTAAATCCTAGGTGTCATGGATTTGAAATTGAAGAAGTTCTTCCTGCATCGCTTCAATCCAGGCATTATCTGCCATTGCTTCCCGAATGTTCTTAGGTTCTATGAGACTGACTGAGCAGACATAGATGCACATGTCGCAATCGGTGTTTAGTTGTTTTCTCGTCTGAATTGGTCTTGAGGGTTCACCAATAACCTGTTCAATCGGATGGTCTTTTGTCCACTGTAATGTTGAAGGGTACCTTGGACTGAAAATTTGTGTGTTAGACGGTTCATGTAATCTGGAAGATGATTCACCAGATTTCGTTCCAAACGGATTTTCAAAGACTTCATCATCTAACACAGCATTATTTTGTGCTTACTCATCAATTCTTGGTAGAACAATTTCAATGAATGGAGTTGCTGGAGTAAATGTAGATGATGTTGATGTTGAGGGAGTTGGTGCGCCAGCTTCGAATGTTGTGGATGCATCTGGATGTGGTGGTGGTGGTGGTTGTTGAGTGGGTGCAGCGGAATGTTGGTTAGATACATTTTTCGAAGCGCCACCATAGTATTCATCGTACATGAACTCAAAGAAATTATCCAGTTCTTGAGTTGTGGGTTGTTCGTTATGAATTGATTGAGCTCCTTGAGGTGCGAGTCCCGAACCGATATGTCTGGAAGTCATCGGGTTAAGCGCGGGTTCTAGAGCGAGTCTCTCAGAAGCCAATGATCATATTCAATGATCATCTCTCGAATTGGTACATTCTACTTAGACAAGTCCTTTGCGAGACACGTTTACATCACTGGAAAACCAGCTTGAAATTATTACCCGTCCAGGACACGTCTTTTCGATAACGGACATTTAGTTTCGTCAATTCAAGGGTTCAACTGAGTCTTTTTGAAGAACTCGTTTTGAGATTCAAACCACAAAACTTCTTTTTGATCATATTTTTAATCACGTCCTCTCCCCCTTATGTTTAATAAACACTTAATCTCCCCCTCAAAAATAGCATGAAGTGCTATTTTTGAAAACAGTTGATTAAAATGAAACTTTTTGTGGAGAGACGGACTGATTTTAGCATGAAAATGGAACCTTTTTCTTTTTATATTTATATGTACAGCCACAATCCAAATGGGTTGGATGGGCTTTGACATTTGGACCTAAAGTTGGCTAATGTTATGCACTACACTTATTATTAAGATACAAACATTACTAATGCCATAAGCCCACTATTCTTAATGCATATTACACTTGACACATAAGTTGTACATAACACAATGACCATCACTTTTGTAATTAACTAAATTAATTGCTAACAGCATCAACAAGATCTTCAAAGGTAATTAAAGTTCATACACAGGTCTTACGTAGTGAGCATGATTTGTTGTAAACTCACCCATTGAACTTATTTTACAAGTAGCTCTAACTCATGGACCAGACAATGTTAAGCCACAAATGAAACAGACCGATGAGAATGGCTATTTCTGCTTTGAGGTACTTCTCATAATCTTATATCAAGAGCATAAATCGAGCTTTTTTCATGACGAACAGTTAGCTATGCATCTCAGCTATTATGAGATAGGATAATTAGCTTTTCACAATGTACTTTTGTTTTTGCATCACTTCATTCATACAAATGCCTTTCAGGTTCCACCTAGCGACTATCGGTTATCGGCTATTGCTGCCAAAGCTGATGCTACTCCGGATCTTTTATTTTCGCCACCACATATCGATGTCAATGTCAATGGTCCATTGATGTCACCCAAGTTTTATCATGTGATTACATCTCATTTATATTTCTTACTTTTACCTCTCTTTTACCAGGTTAATTTTAAAATGGTTCAGTTATCTGAATGATAAAATTATATATGCATCAGTAATGATTTGAGGCTGGTTGGTTACTCTATTTCAATTCATAATCCACAAGGGGCATATTTTTGGATAAATGGCGCATTACACTACCGGTGTGATCCAAGACCTTTTTTGGTTTCTGACTTGATTATACTCTCTTTAATCTCAGGCACGAGTTAACCTACATGGCTTGGTTACTTGCAAAGAAAAATGTGATTCTTCTATTTCTGCTGCTCTTGTGAGGTTGGATGCTAAAAGCAATGAAAAGAAGCAGACTGTTGGTTTGACTGATTCAAGCAATGAGTTTCTTTTTCAGAATGAGCTACCTGGAAAATATAAGCTTGAGGTAAATGGTTTGGGATAGGAAAATTGTCTTAGAGATGAATATTAAGCAATTAGATTCAAGAAGTTTAAAATTGGTGGTATTTGTTTTTGGAGTAATACTTTTTGGGATAGGAAAATTGTCTTAATGACGATTATCATTATTATCTACTTGCCTTATCTTCTCTTTGGGTCAAATGTATCAAAATCCGACAAAAGATTTAGAAGCTTACAGAATTGGAGCAAAAGTCTATCTTTATTACTATGTAAACATTTGTTTTACTTATACCCAAAAAAAGTATATCTCTATTAATATATAAACATAACCCAAAAGTCTATCTTTATTAATATGTTTAAGGAAACAGGAGGTGATGCTTCAAAGTCCTCTTTTGATGAAAAGAACGCTGAGGTGAGAAGTGCATATAAAAGGAAGATAGGTGCCGCTAAGTTTATCAAGATCTTCACATTACAGTGGACTCGAAAAGTATATGAAACTTTTTAGAAGTATCCAACACATGATGTTATATGTGTCATCAATTAAAGAGTGTTGTTTCTGTGTGATTTTGTTTTATAATAATCAATCAAATGATGTTATTCAAATGAATGGGAACAATGTTAAATGATGCTAATATATCCTCATCAATTAAATTATACTTTTTATATGATGTTCACGTATCTAAAGGACGATGATTTTATCACATGTTACAATCGTTTGCAATTACATTTTGATCTTTTCACGTTTTATTTTGAACGTTATACGAAACACTTGCTACAATATCGCATATCGTTAATTGTCTGCTGCTAGGAACCGCTGCCGCTAGGCGCGGGTACTCGGCTAGTATTTCCAGAAGATCTTTGATTGCTACATTTTGTTTCTTACGGCTTTTAAGATGAATTGTTTTCTCATTGCACGGACCCAACATTCTTATCAGTTACTAGGTATAACTTTACCTTAATCTAACCTAACTACTCCACCGCACCTCCATAGTGTTAGGCTCTCGCATGTTTGCATGCGGTACAAGGCTTTGCTCGAAAGAAAATCCACATATTTTGAATTCGCACAATCCTCCAATCATAATCGTATTTTGATATCTTTGACGTTCACAAAATCGTCATTTATAAATGTAAACACGACATCCATGTTATAAACTGAATTTATGAAACAAATCCATGTACCAAAAAATTAAATTTATATGATTCATTACCATAAAAAATAAAATTTTAATTTGAACTTTCTGTTTTTGAAAATGAAAGGAGAACTTAAAAAAGGAAAAGAAAAGAAAAAAGACTAAAGGACATATAGAGGGTGTGATTATTTATAATTTCTTTATTTTTTTAATTAATATCTATGGGTGAGATCAATAAAGATCACATAAAAAATAAATATCAAATGAATCAATCTCAACCATTTACTTTTGATCAAATTAATAAAATTAACTTTCACCCTTATATTTAAAAATAAAATATCTCATAAACCGTTAATAGTTATATAAAACTAATTATACCATTGCGACAAGAATAAAATTATCTTTCTATAAAGATCTAATATTGTATACTTTCGACGAACTTATTTTTTATCATTTTTTGTGAGTTTCGATATATTGCACTATAAATGAAAACTTTAAAAATACTCTTTTGTGTTAACACAACCCCTAAACTACAAACCCTAAACCCTGAAAACCCTAAACCCTAAAAACCCTAACCCCTAAACCCTAAAAAGCCCTAACCCCTAAAACCCTAACACTAACTACTAAACCCCTAAAAACTCTAATCGCTAAACCCAAAAAACCTAAACCCTATCCGCTAAACCGTAAGAATCCTAAACCCTTAACCCCTAAAAAGCTTAACCCAAAAAAGTCAAACCCCTAAACCCTAAAAACCTAAACCCTAACCGTAAACCCTAACCACACAAAAAAGTCAGAAAAAAAATTCGTCGAAAGTATATGATGTGGGATATCAAATTATAGGTAATTTTATGTTTTTCGTGATGATATGATTAGTTTCGTCTAACGATCAATAGTTTGTGAGATATTTAGTTTTTAAAAATGAAGGTGAAAGTTTATTTTATTGTTTTGATAAAAAAATGAATAGTTGAGAATGGTTCATTTCATTTTTAATTTTGATTTGATTTTTATTGAACCAAACTCTAAAATCTATTTGGTTTTCTATGACGACTATAGTTTATATATAACGTTTTCAGAGTGGTTGTTGTCTCAGGTTGAATTAGATTCGCAATTGTCCTTAGATTTGTTTTAGGCAGATGATTGATTGTTGTATTTTTGTTTCTTATATATCATAGTTGTTAAAATTTCGATCCTGATCTTAGGATCTTACGATTTTACGATTCTACAAAGCAAAAACGATCCGGATCCTACGTAGGATCTTAACAAGCTTAAGATGATCCCGATCTTGAGCATAGGATCTTAAGATCTACTCCGATCCGATCCTACTTTTCTCGAACCGCAAACTAAAAAACTACAAATTTATGGTTTATGCTTTTATATAATTTTAAAAACAACATGTGATTCTTCTTAAACATTCTATATTCATAATTTAGGACAACATTTTCATGAAAAATTCATATAATTTCGTGTTTATGATATATTATAATTTGTATATTTGAATAATATTACAAAGATAATTAGAAAATGACATTACAGTAAGATCTTAGGATCCCGATCTGATCTTACGATCACGATCTTGCAAATACGAAAACGATCCTAGGTAGCATCCCGATCTTAAAAACCTTGTTATATATGGTTTATCTATAATATATAAAGCTTATCCCCCTTAATTTAATGTGCAAGGGGGGTTGTGCACAACCAAAAGTACGGTACAAACATGAATATGCATACCAAGAAGTTAACATATGCAATACTCAATATGGGCGAATTGAATGTAAGAATATGAATAGTGACTATTGAAGTTGAAGTGTTGTTGGAGTTATGGGAATGTCATTAATATAAGAAAACCAAAAGATTATAAACCCTCAATCTCTTTGCCTCTCATGAGTTACAACTTACAAGCAAATCATACTAAACCATTATATAAAGAGTGTGCGGGAATGTGAGTTGGCCATGCTTCCAAACATGGAACGGATGGTTGCACGCATGCCATTGGTAGGTTCTTACGAGGTCAAATTTATCTTTTTAGTCTCATTTTAGTCATTGTCTATGAGTAGTCGATTAGAAGAGAAATACATGTTGTTGAATGTATAGCCGTATAGGTGTAAGTTGCTGTGTTGTGCCCTCAGTGGATTGTAGCGATGGAGGTCGATTTTAATTTTAACTCGATTAGTCAGCCCATGTTTATTACTGTGTAAATATACACAATATGATCATTTTCGTGGTTTATTCCATGAGTAGGCTTGCAATGCACAAAGTTTGATTTGTGTACCTCTCTATGATAACATTGGTAACTTCATTTTTATCATCCTTCTTTTATATTTCTTACTCAACCATTTGTAAATCTTATTCAAAGATCGATTTTTCTTTTCTCAATAGTGGCAGGGGCAGTAAACTTTATTGGAGCATGCAGAAATTGATATAGTTTTTGTCCAAGATAAAAAAATTAACAAAGTGAGCTTAAATAACCCTTCAAATTAGCGCATCAAATTCATTATATATTTCCAGCAATTATTAAGTGCGGTTTATCTTTGCAGTTACTGGATCCGGAGTGTATACATACTCGACGCCTCAAGAGTGAGAAATTAGTTTTTAGAAAAATATATATGTGGTTGAGAAATCAAAAATATTAGCCTAAGTAATATCATGATATTGTGGTCGCAGCGATTGTTTGTTTCACTGCAATGGAGGATGAGGAAAAAGAATCCTTAAGTTGGCAATAATGATAGTGTATTATCAAAGTTTTGTGATTTGACTTTATGCATATATTAATTTGTTAACTATACCTTATGTACATATATTTATTATATTTTTAGTCTTACGTAGGAGTAATGTTTTAATCAATAATCAGAAATATAATAGAGAATCACATAAAGAAGTAGAACAACTCTTTTTTCAAGTGTTCCATCTCATGCATGGTATTGTCTACAAAGTGCAAATCAAAAGGATATTAGATACGCAAGTTACAACAGTAATTGTTTACATATGTGTTATAACAGCTTTTAGATACGTAAGTTACATACATGTTTTCCATAGTCTCTTGATTAACAGCTTTTAGAAATCGAGAAATGAAACTACATATGTGTTATAAGTTATGTGAGCTAAAAGTGAAAAGGGGTATATATTATGACATGGGCCGATTGCGAAAAATATCTCATACTCATTTTCATGACCATTGCAAACTTTCTATTGTAGGGCTGAAGAATGGGGTGCATCTAAGGGCCAAAGTTGTTACAGTGAGACAGATTTGATTACGAAAGAAGGGTATATACTATATAGGTAGCGGAACGGATCCAAAAATGATAAGGATAGTAGAAAACTCCATTGATGAATTGAAAACAAGAGGATTGAAAGTGGACATCATGAACATAACTCAACTTTTAGAATACATAAAAGAAGGCCATCCTTCTATTATAAGAAGCAATGGGAGCCATTGAGTGAAGAACAATTATCAAATCCGAGTAGCTTTTCAGATTGTATACATTGGTGTCTTCCCGGTGTGCCTGATGTGTGGAACGAGCTTCTATATTCTTATATTTTTCGACAATGAAAACAATATTGTTGTCATGGCATCACTCAATGTGTAAATTTTGCCATGTGATCATAATAAGCTTTTGTGTATAAGTTTGAGTAAATTTATGATTTTAGATATAATTAGATATAAACGAGCAGGGTAGTGAGCACTGAGCATCCATCAGAACTGCAGACATCTCAGGCAACTGACATATGTATGATTATGTACACAAGTGGCACCAATGGAGATCCAAAAGGCATTATATTGACACATGAAAATGCTATAACAAATATTAGTGGTACTGATATTCACATGGAACAACTTGAGGATAAGGTATCTATTTGTTTTGCTATAAGTATAAGAATGATCAGTATCAATATATCCTTTGGCTTATTTACGTCTTTTGATATATGGACAACAATTTATATATGTAATCCATGCAAGATAATAAGCAAACACGTATGTATGCATGATTTTGCATGAAGTGTGTGGAGTGTTTTATGGATAACACGTTTTTCTAACATGAATGTGTCTATCTATAACGTGATATTTATCTTGAATGGGTTTTGTTGCATTTATCCGACAATTAGTCGATTCTACATGAATATTTTCTAATCCTATTTTCTTCATATTTCTATCTTATACACCATCACTAATATTGGGCAAATAATTCATCAAACCTTACTACTACTTACCAAGATTCACCAACACTCAAACAAAACTCAAAACAATATCAAACACGATTCAAAACACGAATTTAACATCAATCAAAACAAACAAGGCCAAATCACACAAAAAATTATCACACTTAAGGCCAATTCGAATTTTAGGTACTCAAAACAAATATACTACACTTCACTTAGCATTATAAAATGATATTTAACAAAATATGTATTTGTAGAAGTATTTAAATAAATATTTCACTTCGTGTTCAACTAATCAGTTGATGGACAAGTTAATCAATTTTCGTCTAACAAAGTTGACTTTAAATTAGCTCAATTTTTTTTACAGTACTTTACTTAAAAAACTTTGCACATTCTCTCGAGTACCCCCGATCGAAAGTAAGCATTAAATAATGAACGCACCATTTAATAAATTACATAATTATTATTGTTTTTCCTATGAGTTTTTGTAGAATGCCAATTTTTTGTTAAAGCTTATAATGATGGAGCCTTATGCATTTAAGCTTCATTTAATTCAACTTATTTTATAACTATTTAGCTAAACATTATGCAACACGTCTAAATTAGATGCACCATCTTACTTATACTTCAACAATTTACACAAACATTATGCAATGAACAATTAGATACAACCTGTGTGCATCGCACGGGCCTGAATGCCTTATCATATAGAAATGAATAGATTATGGCCATGTCACGCAAGCATTTATGGTCTAATATCTTCAAATATATGTTCTCAATTGACTGTTCATTTATATTTTGCTATAGCATACACAGAAACACTGATATCTGTAACCACAATTTGATGTTTTCAGAATGATTATTTTTCAAAAAGGTTACGTAGTTGTAATTTATAAACAAATTCACTGAAGGATTTGTATATTAAATACAACAAATCATGAGAGTGGGTTCAAATTACCTTATAAAATTTCAAAGACATATGCTCAAACAAAGTACGTCGAAAAGTTGAGATATCCATATCTTATACAAATAACTTTCACATTTTTAATTACTATTTGAGCATTCTATAATTTGTGAATTTAAAGGTTTGAGGTAATATTATGATAACATTACTAGGCATCTAAATATCAATTCCACTAAAATAAATACAATACAACTTATCTAATAGGCATCTAAATACCGTTATATGCTTATACAAACAGCTGCATCAACGTTACGAAAAACCACTTAATTAATCAACCAAAAGACCGTGCATCGCACGGGTTGTATAAAGCCTCGTTATAATAAAGAAGGCCCAAGAGTGTCATTTACTTGGAAGTTTTATGATTATTAAATAGGCAAAAGTAAAGTGGTCGCATCAAAATAGATATCTAACGAGCTGGGAAACCCGCGCGTTGCAGCGGGAGTGTTTGTGGTACAATTTTTTTTTTTTTTTTTTTTTTTTTTTTTTTTTTTTTTTTTTTTTTTTTTTTGCGCGTTGTTGTGTATTTGTGCATTATTAATAGGAGTACAAAAATGTCATTTTGCGTATATGTCTACTAATGACTATTTAATTAAAAAAAAAAAAAAAAAAAAAGGACTGAATTTGCAAAAGTTCGCTAACTGGGGACTAACGGTGCCATGTACAGCTAACCTGAGGGACCATTTTGTAAATTCGTTATGAACAGTACACGCACTATTCACCACTGTTTTGCACTGTACTACACTGTTTGGTACCGTAGCAAATATATTTTCAGGTTTAGTCCCTGAAAGTGGCGGTTAGTTGCATAGTTAGTCCTTAGGGACTAACGGTGAAAATAAAAGTTAACCTTAGGGGCTGTTTCTGTTTAATATTTACACAGAAACAGCCCTTGAAGTTATTATTCCGTTGCAAATTTAATCCATAACTGTTAGGTAACGGCCGTTAAGGACTAACTTTGCAATGGATCAATAACCTCAGGGGGTAAAATGGAAATTGTGGGAAAACTTTACAAAGAGTGCTTGGGGGGTACTGTTACACGGTTTTTAATAGTTGTAATGATTTTTTTTTTTTTTTTTTTCGAAATTATTAAAAAAAAAAATGTTACTATAGCATGAACAGTGCAAAACAGTGTTTTGCACTATTCATCCTAATGGTTTTTAGTATATATAATGAATTTTTTATTATTTTTTTTTTTGAAAATATTTTTTCAAAAATATTTTTTCTTTCGAAATTATTTAAAAAAAATAAAAAAAAAAAGTTACTGTAGAATTTATTTATTTATTTTTTATTTTTTTTTCGAAATTATTAAAAATTTTTTTTTACTGTAGCGATTTTTTTTTTGGAAAATATTTTTTCGAAAACTTTTTTTTTATTTATTTATTTTTTCGAAATTATTTTAAAAAAAAAAAATTTACTGTAGAATTTTTTATTTTTTTTTTATTTATTTTTTCGAAATTATTAAAAAAAAATTGTTACTGTATCATGAACAGTGCAAAACAGTGTTTTGCACTATTCATCCTAATGGTTTTTAGTATATATAATAATTTGGGCTATCTTGAACGTTTTATAATTTGTATGACACATTATATTATACTAGCAGGGTACCCGCGCGTTACGGCGGCGGGTACCCTGAAATAAAATTTTCCTGTGAATCATGTATTTTAGTTTATTATGTTTTTTTTTTTACAATACATTTACGGATATCAAGAATTTCGTTTAGCTCGTGCCCGTTCGGGCTTGAGCCCGTTGGCTCGTGTCCGTTCGGGCTCGAGCCCGTTTGGCCCGTGCCCGTTCGGGCTCGAGCCCATTTGGCCCGTTGCCCGTTCGGGCTTGAATATTTGTATCATGTGCTTTATTATTTGTATTAGTGACATTTAATGCAAGAATTGTGTTTAAGCTGGTTGTACAATATGCTTGATAATTTGTATTTCTTATGTAAGGGGTGTTTTAATTATTTAATAACTGCATTAATTGTATTTATTGACCCGTTAATTAATTGTATTTAATGTACATAATGATTTATTTATTGTATTTAATGTTAGTATTTCTATTTTAATTAGTTGTACTTTGAGCTTAAGAACTTGTAAATGTTAGAAAATGTGTTTTAATTACTTGTACTTTTAGCGTTATAACTTATATTGCTTAATTTTAAGTATTTCTATTAATAGTAGGCCTTTGTGCATTATAAGACATTTAGATATACACATATATATAAAGAGCAAGATGTTTCTACAGTACATGAACAGTGTTTTCATAATCTTAAAGCCTTACACGTGTTAGTACTTTCCTAGGCTTGCATAACATCACTTCTACACTCTTCTTCCTCACAAAAACCTCAGTATCTGTCTGCTCTCTCTCTAGAAATTTTCCCGCAAACCAGTTCATGCTTTATTGTGGCCTCCCTCTCAGGAGTTCCCCATCTCCATAAATCCAGAACTTTCATCCCCAAATTCTCCTCTTAACAATCATCATCATCATCTCTAAATCTAATTCAGTTCAGTTCTAACCTACTCATTCAAAAAATGAAAATCCAAAATCATTGAAAAAACTAAATCTAAATCACCAATCGCTGCCATTATCATAAGTTGGATCATTTGCACAGCAAAGAAGAGAATCATAAATCGTATTTTCAGGTTGATTACATGATTTTATTTTTTTATTATCAGTTTTAGGTTTTTGATTTTGATATAGACTTTAGTTTTAATTTAGGGCTCTTTGTGAAATTAGGGGTTTTGGAGCAACGCCGAATGGTTCTTGAACTTTGGTCTTGATAGATACATCTGAGGGCAAGTAAGTTTTATTGATTCAATTTTTGTTTAGAAGTTTTTAACTAATTTGGTTTTTTCTTTAATTCGTATGAATCAAAAAGATTTTTTTCATACTGATTTTATTTGGTTTGTGCAGATCAGAAATGGTGGGATTGAGTGGGATGAGGTGTGGTGACAACGTGACATTCGGTAATTATGTTGAGGACTTATTGTTCTTCGATGTTATAAGGTTTTTCCGAAATCATTGACTTGCTAATGATGTTTGCAGCTAACCCTGCTGAGGTGTTTATTTCCAACTTTTAATATTTGCAATTTTTTTTTTTTTTTTTTAAACTGTTGTTTAATCTTTTGCCTCATGTTGTTCGCAACTGAAACTGTCTTGACATTTACTATGGCCAGGTAATCCTTTAATTTTGCCGTTGTAAGAACATCTTTGTAAAGTGACTATGTCCATAAAATAAGTAGGGTACCATGGAGGTACAGACAAAGATATGAAATGAGCAATAATATTTTAGTAGGATCAGGTATAATATGAATTTATATAGAAAAGTGTTGCATGCAAAAGCTTGATAACAACTTCCATCTAAATTGAACAAAAAGATTCAATATTGAAGATAGGTTGATCCCTGTGATGAATATATTATTGATCAACACTGATCAATAAACACTTATTTTATAGTGGTCCCAAGATATCTTTCCTCTTTAATCGAAAGCGTTCTATCTAGCGGCGGACGTGTGGATTGGCTCGACAAAAGTCAGCGCTCGATAGAGACAACTGAAGTAATGGTATTTATTATTTCCTTTGAGCCTTGGACACATAAATGTGCTAAAAAAATATTAGCGGCTATTTAGAATTGCTTATTCTTTCCGTATTTTCAGTCTAACATCGTTGTATTCCATGTGCAATAGTAATTTAGTGCTAAGTGTTTGGGTAATATAGTTTTAATGGACGTAGAGGTATCAAACGGGTAATAATTATGTAAAAAGGAAACGGGTTAAAAGGCTAAATTAAATTTATGGGTTCAGGGTGCTCAAATAGCACAATTTGGAAGCTGAAATGGGTGTTGGATCGGGTTGCTGAAATGGGAGGTAAAACAGGAGCGTTTAGGTACTAAAATACGGACTAAAATGCGTGCGTTTACAGCCTACACAACCTCAAAGTCTAGCAGCAGGTTACATAACTAGCAGCAGGTTACATAACAACTAGCAGTAAATTACATATGAGAATGATGATAAAGGGTACACATAAGGCCAATTTGTAGATCGTAAAAAAACATATCTTTTTTTGCATTATATGAGTAAACATTTTTAGAATCACTAATTAGATACCGTTAACTACATTTCTCTTACGTCAAGGTTCTGGAAATTGTTGCAGTCATACCGTGTTGTATCTTTTCATATTTGCCTAATATATGTTAATAGCAGCAACAGTCAGTTCATATTATTTTTCTTAAAAACATGATTGTATAGGTCATTAAAGCTCTTGGTTGAAACCATGTTTTGCACAGGGGAGATGAAGAAGAGTACGAGAACAAATGCATAAAGAACATTAGCAGCAGCAACATACACTTGGTTCATGGTTTGGAGACATAAGGATCAAGGTTTTGTTTACTATTGTATAAAAGCCATTATGAGTTGTCGATTTAGAATTAAATATTGGTTTCTGAATTTGTTTTTGTAGATTTTCGTCCACTATGTAGTTCCACTCCACAGATTCTTGACTTTGCACCCCGTAAGTTATACAAGGTACTTTCTCACTTCTCGCTCATTTCTCAGTGTGTAGCCGTGTAGTATCGAATGGCTTACATAAGCATGAGCTGAAATGAAATGTAGGAATTTTAGGCCAAATTTGTGGCAGTTACTAGATCGTATGATTTTGAACCTTATAGTCTTTTTGGCACAAATAAGTATTCTTGATTTCGAATAGTTGATTGTGTAAGAGCTATCCAACGTGTTTGTTCTGTATATGTGTTTATCGTCGTAGGGATGGTTGATTTGGTGGATTTGTGATTTGTGACTTTTAAGTAGGGAAAACGAAATGGGTTAACAAAAAATTACAGCCTGCTGCTGCATTATATAGATGATTGTTAACATAGCTATACGACCGGTTACTAGACCATGGCCGAGAGATTCTCTACAGAAATGATTCCGAGAAGACTGGTTTTGCATTCGCTTGGATTCGTACCCATATTATTCAACATTCCTCTCATTGCTGAAGATGTTTCATCTGCTATTGCCCTTAATAATATGCAATTTTTGCTTCAATTGGAAGCATTCAGGTCCCAGAAGCTTGATAGTGGAGTAAGAATACAAGGTACTTTCTCACTTCTCGCTCATTTCTCAGTGTGTATCCGTGTAGTATCGAATGGCTTACATAAGCATGAGCTAAAATGAAATGTAGGAATTTTAGGCCAAATTTGTGGCTGCTACTAGATCGTACGATTTTGAACCTTATAGTCTTTTTGGGAGTGTAAGTTGAATCGTTGTTTACTTAATGTTTGTTGCTTCGGGTCCAGAGGCGCGGGAAGGGGATCTGGTTGAAGTCAATTATGTATGCCGGCGGTCAAATGGCTATTTTGTACATAGGTAGGTACAAATAAGTATTCTTGATTTCGAATAGTTGATTGTGTTAGAGCTATCGAACGTGTTTGTTCTCCATTGGAAAAAAAAGTTAGGGAAATGGGGAGAGATAAAGTTGCAGTTAGTACAAAACGTTCCATCTATTGCTTTGTACATGAATTATGTGCTTTTTGAGGATCCCGAAACATAATCTCGGACAAAAAAAACTTTATACTTTGATCATTTTTTTAAAAACCTTGCAGTACAGTGGATCAATTTAGTGGAGAAAGTGCTTAGACCATCTTGAAACACACAATAAAAAAAAATATATATAAGAAAGTTGCAGATGCAACCTGGAAAGTAAGACTTTAGTATCTGGATCTGTTAGACTTAAAGTTTTGTCATATGTTGGAATTGCACTTCTTTCTTTGTACAAGGACTAGTTTAGTCATGTTAGCTAAATTATCTTTGTATTCTTGTAATAAATACCCTCCTATGTCAACATTAGGAGGGTTGGAGATTCATTAATACAAAAGAGGTGTGTGTGTTTTCTCTAGCTTCTCTCTAGAAAAACATACACACCTCGACAGTTAAATAAACCGAATATCATGTTTAATCTTTAGTTCGTGTTTATTGTGTTTCTCCCACCTCCTGGAAGTGAATCTTGGTTTCTACAGGATCAAACCTTTAGGCTAGAGTCCTCGCCTGCAGTCATTTTCCTACATGGGTTCCCTGAGATATGGTACACTTGGCGACACCAAATGATCGCAGTTGCAAATGCTAGTTTTAGAGCCATTGCACCTGATTTCAGAGGCAACGGATCGTCCGAGTCACCAGCAGAGCCTGAGAAGGCTTCGTTTGCTGATCTTCTAAAGTATGTTACTTTGTAAATAAATTTTATGTAATAGTCATAATTTTCAATGTGTAACTAAAATTCTATTGCTATTCACAGCCTTGGAACCTATGAGCTAAAAGTGATTTTTAGATACAAAAAATGGCTCTTTTTAGTGCAGAATCAAAAATGGTTCTTTTTAGTGCAGAAGCAATCTTTTGTTACTTCCGATTACAATAGATACGTATTACTCATGCAAAACACTCCCGTCGCAACGCGCGGGCTACACCGCTCGTAAACAATAATCTTCTACTTGTTTTTTATGGTCATTACTTCATTAATTTATGACCAAACCTCGATAAATCAGATAGAAACCAAAAACTGAAAAATCAAACTCGTATATAACCGAAATCGAACGATTTCTAAAAAACAAATAACCAAAATTTTATGGTTCGGTTTTAGTTTCAAGACGTAGAACGGAAGTATGAAATGATAATAAAACTCAATTGAGATGAAAGCGTATGTTACTGAATGAATTTACCTTTACACAATAGCCCATTAAAAGGGACGAATATATTTTTTTGCAGGTGCCCAAACATCTTGAAAATTAAATCACTAAACTCTAGCTAAGAGATTGTGTGATTTGGGTAAATATCCCTTACGTAATTTACATTTATTAATGTCCTTTTATTTTGGGCTGTTTTCCACCCTGTTTATCCCATTGCTCCATCCAATCTCCTAACTCTTGCACCACATAATTTATACCTAAAACCATGTCAAACCAAACCAAGTCATGCTCATCCCTAATAATTTGTCAATGACGACCTTATAGAGCTACTATTAATTTTTAGCATATATTCTGTAACATTTTATAAGCGTAAATGATGATCAGATTATCATGTATAAAACCACATATTTTTTACTTTTTTAGTTTACATAATGTCTCGATGTTAGCTTTAGTGCTGATTGCTGCAGATATTCGATTTAGCTGCGTGTTGTTAAATTGCTGTTAAAGAAAAGATATATACTCTGTACACATATATTAGTGCAAAGTATAGAACATGCGGTCAAATAAAAAATAAAAGAAAAAGAACCCGATGCCCTGTGTATAAAAAAAAAAAAAAAAAAAAAAAAAAAAAAAAAAAAAAAAGGCTTTAAAATAATAACTACTGTGAACAAGATATATTATACATGCAAAAGTAATATAGAAAACACAAATGCACTTAATTATGCCAACACATAACATCTTAATTATTTGACTACAAATAGTCACGTACATAAGGCCTTTAAAATACCTATGGAACTTATTAGCTTGATCTGACCATTATGATATCGATGTCAGTCTTTTAAGTGCTCGCGAAGCTTGAGAATCACGTGCAGTGGTTCTTTCATACGCATCGACATATCAAATCTTTCATCCATGTTAATCTCATTAGGATTCATGTTATCGGGAAGAATCCAATCAAAGTTTCGAATGAGGGATGCAACACTTAAGATGATTGTCTTGGAAGCCATTGGTTCTCCCGGACACATTCTTCTTCCTGATCCGAATGGTAGGTATCCGAAGTCTTTCCCTTTGTAACTCAGATTCGTTCCAATAAATCTTTCAGGTTTGAAGATCAAAGGATCATCCCAAGTTTTAGGATCACGACTAATTGCCCAAACATTAACTAGTATTTGACTACCTTTCGGAATGGTATGTCCCATTATTTCACATCTTTTAGTAGCTTTGTGAGGCAAAAGAAGTGGACCTGGAGAGTGCAATCGCAGTGTTTCCTTGAAACAAGCTTCTAAGAAGGGAAGATGAACCAAATCGGACTCTTTGACCACACTTCCATCTATTTGTTTCATAACTTCATCCTTAGCCTTATGCATCACTTCTTGGTTTTTCATAAGCTCTGCAATAAACCACTCTATGCTCAAACTTGTGGCTTCAGTGCCTGCCAATAGCTCCTAGGTAGGAAAAAATTGGAACAAAAAGATAAGTGAGTGACAACATTTTTGTCAAGTGCAAAGAAAAGACCTAATCTGAAAAAAGCTTTTTTTAAGACAATTTTGTCAAGTGCAAAGAAAAGCCCTAATTTTGACAACATTTAGTCATTGAACTGAACCGTGTGTGGGTTGATGGTGTCTGGCATGGTGGAATCTGAGGTGTAGGGATCTAGACAAAGTTAAACTGAAACTAATATAGAGAAGCAAGAAAGAACCTGCATTATTAAATTAATTTGTAGATTAGTAATGCCTTTTTCAATCAAACTATCGGCAAAATCTTTAAGATTTGAGGAAATAGTGCTTCCATTTCTTTTCATCTCAAGAATATCCTTCCAAACAGAGCCAAACTCGTCTTGAATGATATGCATGACTTCTTTATACCAACCTCGTAAATCCCAACGACCCAATTTTGGATATATATCTGATAATTTTGGCTTTGCACCCAATATATTAAGTCGTTTTAACCGTGTCCATAATGCATGCACCTATACCATTTCCCTCAAAGTCCACAAGATCGGTAGAGAATACTGTATTGCTTAAGATGTTAATAACTGTTACAAACAAGACATCCTTGATAATAACATCTTCACCTTCTTTTGAACCTAAGTACTTCACCATCTCCTCAACCTTATTTTCTCTCATCTTCACGCGAGATTCCAAAGCTTTACCAGAGAAAAGCTGTGACTTATAGAGATTTCTTATAACCCTCCAACCATCATCACATTCAGATGAAAAAACAAGATTATTATTGATAATTGATGGCTCCTTGCCTTGAAATCGTGACACTTCTCGGCCTGAAAGAACATCATCATGTGTTTTGAGTATCTCTGAGGCTACAGCGGATGATGATCCGATTATTAGGGTTCGTTGACCTGAACGAAGTGACATGAGTGGTCCATGTACTTGGGCTAGCTCAGCTAGATGAACATAAACATTCTTTCTAGTTTGGAGTATGTTACCTATGATTGGCCATGCATATGGACCTGGTGGAAGTGGTAAATCTTTTGAAGTACCATGCATAATGATCATACGAAATAACAAGAAAATGAATGACCCAAAAACCAACAATATGATCATTTGTTGTTTTTGAAACTGCTTATATTTTCTGATCCAAAACGAGTAGAAGCTTAGCTTTATTTATTTGAATTTATACAAGATGGCAAGAACATATGAAACATCCAATAGTGAATATAATATTATAAAGATTTGGACACATGGACTTTTTTGCTTTTGGGAACATATGAAACACTAATAATGTCATGTACTCATGTGAACCCGTGAAGGATTGTCTAAACAGTGAACCCGTGAAGGATTGTCCCAAACACAAATAATGTCATGTACTCATGTGTCCAATTTTCTTTTACGATTTAGATAAATTTGAGTGAAAAGTGGAAAGGAATATACAATGTTTTTTCTATAGAAAATGTAAATCTGAATGAGATTCTCAACTATGCACCTTCCACGATATATGTGCTCCAAAGATGGACCTTTTTAAAAACATCGTTTTTCTTTTACTTTCACCGGAAAATGTCTTTTAACTTCTAGTAATTACGATAATGTCATTGAAAATCAATTTTTTGTCTCTCATTTATACCTTAGCAAGTTTTTCGATTTTTCTTCTATATGTCATGTAGCAAGCTTTTCGATTCTTGGTGATATTCGTATAAAGTAATCTATTATCTATGTTTTAATAAATAAAAAAATATGGATGGCCACCCTTCAACTTATTTATCAAAAGAGAGATGACCAGTATGACTTTGGGTTCACAAAGACATAGCTTAACGAGCCTAGATCCAGGTCTTTAAGTAGATGCAAAAGCCCAATTGTAAAAGGTTCGGCTTCTCTTATGATAGATCAAATGTATTATTTTTTTGCAAAACAAAGTGACAAACATTTAAACCACTGTTGTACATTTCATATACGCCTCCAGAGAACTACTATTGATTTGCAAAGTTTCTCTTCATACGTGTATCGATATTCTATTCCGGAAATAGCACAACACCCGCACGATATTGTGGTATCAAAGCGAGACAAATCAGCTGTAATTGTTAAAGCTAGAATGTAACAACGACACGACATCAGTAGCTGTTGATGTTGTCGAGAACTTAAAAAGGAAACCGTCATTTCTTTGACTCGCCTCCATGTAATGATATCAACCATTACGTGGACATGAGTTCTTTTATCACAGGACAACATTTTTTTACTACATCAAAAAACTCTATATTCATCTTACCAAGACCTCAACTGAATAGATAATTATAATCCTAAATAATCGAAGATATAATAAAAGAAACACATAACTGAAAATTCCATGAACATAAAAGAATTTAAAAACAATTATAATATATGTCATAATTGTTTATCCCAGTTATGTACTTGATCGAATCTCTTAGCTTGTAAAGGTTTAGTTATCTTTAATAAATTCAACACAACTAAGTATATAAACTGTTTTTGAGTTTATCAAATACAATGCGAAATCTTGTAATTGATCTTAAGAAAAACTTTGTAACATTGTAACATTAAACAAAGAACACAATTATATCAAACATAACGATTCAATATTATTGACTATAATACGAATACTCAACAGTATTCGGGTTTTACAACATTGAAGCTATAACTCTATGACTCAATGAATACGTATTAAATCTCTATGCCCTAAGATCTCATTTTATAGACTAAGGAATTCTAGTCGACTTACAATAACTTTCTATTCAAGATAAATCTTTTCTATATTAATCTAAACGTGTTACACGGTATAACTATACTTATCTTACACATAAACCGACTTAACACATCAGCAGCACTAATCAATACTCCAGCAACAATAAACTTTAACTCTAGCAGCATTAATACTTCAGTAGTAGTAAGTTAGTACTAGCAGCACTAACTTTTCCTCTAGCAGCACTAACATACTTAGTGTATTTCTTTGAAGTTCAGCAACATTACCAATAGTAGTAATATACACTAGCAGTATTAATCTTTGTACCAGCAGTAGAAACATACTTAGAGTATTTTCATTTAAGTACCTGTGCAGTCTTAATCATGTGAGCAGTCTTAACATCATGAGCAGCATTAACACCTTGAAGCCTTTAAATCTCAACAATCCTCCCCTAAACTTGATATTTGCTCCTAAAATCATCAAGTTTCAATCAAAGTTTGAACAATCACCAGGAGGATGCTTCCAAACATCTTATCTCATTTTCTTATAATCAGTACCATACAGTTGTTTCTCCAGTTTCTTGAGCAACTTATAAACCATTTCATTCCAATGATCAGTTTGAAGTTTTACTGCACCATTCAACATCATATCAAGTGTAGGGTTACTCAAAGGATAGTCTTTCTCAACTAACATGTAGATTTGAACTTCTCTCATCATCACATTATGAACTTGATGCGTGCGATGTGTCGTTGCGGTTTAGCAGTATTAATGCCTACTCAAGTTTTAAATTTATATTTAGCCGACTTATCAATAACACCCACACTTAACGAGCAGTGTACCCGGTCAGTATGAATATAATGGTAAGTAGAGTGTCGATCACTAAGAGTGGAACGTATTATCTCGTTATTCTAATCAGTATTTTAATAAATTAAGTTAGCTATACAACCTAATCTAACGCAAGGGGGTTTCAGCCTGAGAGACTGGCACGATTGGTTGTAATTAAATAATAAACTAAACTAATAAGCACGAATCAGCAAGTAGCACACACGTACACAGATAAATACACGAGACAATAAGAAGACCTGTCCTGATAGATAAGTAGTTTGTCACTTGTTTTATTGCTCGTTTTATATGAAGTGTATAGTTCGATGCAACGCACCGAGATTAAGTCCTTTCTCGTTGGTTCTAATCTTATCGGCGAGTAAACCCTTAATGATTACTTATGACTATCCTATTTATCTTTCTTCCTACTTTTCTACAGACGATAGAATGCATAGGCGATCTAATAAATAGGCGAGGGCAGAGGCATGGCGACCCGATCAACGCTCAGCTAGAAACAGAGGTTATCAATGCACTAATAAAAATCACCAAAGACATCAACATATAAACTTTAATTAATGGGAAAACAGTTTTAAGGGAGTGCAATCTTTCCGTTGTCACATTACACAAGCCACCAATCCTGATGAATTAAAGTTTACTAACACAATAAAACAAAACTACTTAATGAATTAAATACATACAGGACCTTCTTATAGCTCTTGTATCTTCGTTCAAGGTGTGTCTTGTGCTGCTGCCTTGACTGAATTCGTCCTAGGGTTTCTGTACTTCGGTCTCGTATATAATATATGTGCTACGAAATTCGTCTGGTCTTGGGGTATTTATAGTTTCTGTCTGAGGGTAAGATGCGGCGCATCTAGTAAGTAGATGCGGCGCATTGACTTAACTTCGCGTGGGGTCCAAGATTAATATATTCAGGAATATTCGTACACCGCCAGAAGATGCGGCGTATCTTCATTCTTGGATGCGGCGCATGTCCTCTTGTATCTTGGATCGTATCTGGTGAAATCTTGATAGTAATGCGCCGTATGTAATAAGTGAGATGCGGCGCATCTGGAGCAGATTGTCTTGATCTTGTATATTTCAGTAGACTCTTAACTTCTTGCATGTTTTGCTCCATAATTAGTCCAAAATCTCCAAGTTTCACCAAATGCTTGTTTTTACCTGAGAATTACAAAAGTAAACGATTAAGTATCAATTCTCACAGATAATATAATAAAACAAGTCAAATAAATAGGATAAATGATGGTAATAAAATGTACTTATTTGAGTTCATCAAATATCCCCCCACTTGAACTTTACTTGTCCCCAAGTAAACCTTAGAATTAATCTTATGAAAATGTATCCTAAAAGATATTAGGATTTATTTTTATATTTAAGCATGTATTCATTTTTGTCATAATCACACAACCAAACACTTAACGAATTAGAAGTAAAATAAAATATTTTGATAAAAGCAAATCTAATCGTTTAACTGTCCAGTCGTGACGAATATTCTATCATAAGCTTGGCAAGTATACACATCTCCCCCACTAAAGCCAAGGAATAACAAGTCTAAAGCGGTAATAAGGGTTTTTAGGCTTAAAGGGTTAATTATTCTCCTTAATCTCTATCGATCTCAAATTTCAGAAAAGGCGACAAAATCACAAATACATGATCGAATCCACGAACACGATACTTGCAATTGCTCAAATCCTTAACTCGAATAGGCTAAAGATAGGACCAAGTAATCTTCATCAATAATATTATATCAAAAAGGGCGACAAAATCATAAATACATAGCCGAATCCACGACTACGATACTTAAGATTGCTCAAATCCCTAATCTCAATAAATCAAAGGTTTGGTTGGATAAAGAATAATACAGGGTATGGATAATATTTGGGATACAAATTGGTGTAAAATGAAAAATAAACAAAACAGATAGATTAAAATCCTAAGTGTGGTTAATCACTATCCCAACCATCCCATGAATAAGACTCATATCATAGAATAACTCATGCTTTAACACTTGAAACATACGCTTTTAGGTAGACACGAATTATACTCAACAAGATCTTAATCAAAGAATAAACCTTAGTTGGTGTTCCCATAACTGCCAACTCCCATTCAATCCATAGATATAATATACAACAACTAGTGGTGATATCGACCACTTAATACAAAACTTTACATAAGTTGGTTAAACAAACATCCAACTCTTCCTTTTTTTTTTTTTTTTTTTTTTTTTTTTTTTTTTTTTTTTTTTTTTTTTTGACATAAACAAAGATGTGTAAAATTTCACCACATCACTATAATGATGATTCTGGATAATTTTTCCATACTTTTCATGACTTCAGAAATAATGGTAAAAGTGAAAGTAGTAAACACACGAAAAATAAACTCAAAGATATACAATATTTACTTTCACTTCAATTGCATTGTGCAATTTCCCGACCTAACCATAGATAATGAATTACGCACGCGAACACAGGTAATGTAAGGAAACACACTTTGCCTAAAGCAATTAACCAACCACGGATTTTAATCTATAGGGAAGGCTAAGGTGTAAGGGTGTAACGAAACATTTTAACAAAGGTGTAAGAAACGAAAGGAATGGCTCTGAATGTTTTTCTAGGGGTATCTTACTCTAAAAATGAGAGTAACAAAAGGGTTTTTACGGGGGTTAACTAACCAGTGTAGTTAGTTAATAACACATAACATATAAAGGCTATTTGGGTGTAATCCTAGAAATTTACCAATTTAGACAAGTCATTCCAATTATATAAATAATACTTATTATGGTGGTCTCGAATAGTATACAAGCCAAGTTCTAAAGTTTACAAGTCACCGGCACACTCATAGATTTGTGAGTTTTGAAAAATCACAATTTTTGAAAATAACGTCACGTGTGCAGCTATGCAACTTAGACTTTAAACAAAAACATGCTAAAAAAATTTTAAATTTTTATATATTAAGCGCATTTTAAGCATATTTTTTTGAAAAAGTTTAGGACAAGTAAGTGTTAAGTGTTCTAATTCTCCAATCCCCCCACTTAAGTTAAACAACGTCCTCGTTGTTTGTATCAAAGGTTAAAAACTGGAAAATAAAAGAATTAGAACAGAAAAACTCCCCTGAGAATTGCTCGGTATGATCCTCCATTATTTGTATAAGAGCAAAAATCATCTTTCTTGTGGATGAGAACGTTTAAGCTTCATAATCAATGTATCCACAGGAAATGCAGGAATCTAAAATACCACCAAGGCTTTAAAACACACCTAAGTTATGAAAGGTTCAAACTTGCATAATACATTAGTAGTTAGGAAAAATAAATCATAAAAATAAAAATGAAAATCATCAGGTCAGTCGATGCGCCGTATCTTATGGAAGAAGATACGCCGTATCGAGCCTGGAATAAATACGGATCAGAATAGAAGATGCGTCGCATCCTTAACCAGGGATGCGCCGCATTAAAATAAACTGATAAAAAGTTTTAAAGTCGAAAATAAAAAATGCAGAAAAATAAAGTAAGATATGACCATTGCAGGAGATGCGCCGCATCTTGGAATTGAGATGCGCCGTATCTGCTGCGGCCTGACTGACTCGACACAAAAACAGAATAATAAAAATTTTCCGGGTTGTCTCCCGGTCAGCAGTTGTCTTTATTCCAGAGTCTTCAAGTTAGACTCACGTTCAGCTTTTCATTCCAATATTTCAGGTTCAAACTCCACCACCTTGTTCTCAGTATCCTCAATTTTATTATCAAAGTATTTCTTCACACGTTGCCCGTTTACTTTGAATATATAACCATTTTTATCGCATATTTCAATAGTTCCATATGGATACACTTTCTTGACAACGAACGGACCCGTCCATCTTGATTTAAGTTTACCAGGATACATCTTTAATCTGGAATTAAATAGTAGCACTTTCTCTCCAATAGTAAACGTTTTATCTCCACGTAACCTTGAGTCATGCCATCTTTTAGTTCTTTCTTTGTAGATCTTAGTATTTTTGTAGGCCTCATCTCTTAGTTCATAGAGTTCATTAAGTTCCATTAAACGGTTCTTCGTTGCAGCTTCCATATCCATATTACAATTCGTCAAAGCCCAATATGCACTTTGTTCAATTTCGACCGGTAGGTGGCATGCTTTTCCGTATACAAGACGAAATGGAGTGCATCCCGTTGGTGTCTTATAGGTTGTACGGAATGCCCATAAAGCATCATTTAACTTGTCAGACCACCCTTTCGGATTATATCCAGTCGTTTTTTTCAAGAATTCGCTTAATAGCCCTATTGGTTACTTCAGTTTGCCCATTGGATTGAGGATGGTATGCGGTGGAAACCCTATGATATACTCCATATTTTTGCAAGGCTCTTCCCAGATGGTGATTACAAAAGTGTGTTCCCCTATCACTAATCAATGCTTTAGGAATTCCAAACCTAGAGAACAAACTTTGCAAAAATTTAAGTACTACCTTGCTGTCGTTTGTTGGTAATGCTTGCGCTTCGACCCATTTTGATACGTAATCAACGGCAACCAAAATATATTTATTACCTTTAGATTCAGGAAACGGCCCCATGAAGTCCAATCCCCATATGTCGAAAACTTCACATACATGGATATAATTTTGCGGCATTTCGTTTCTTGATGTTATATTCCCGGATCGTTGACATGCATCACATCCTTTTATATAATCTTTTGCATCATCCAACATAGTGGGCCAATAAAATCCCGCATCAAGGATCTTTCTTCTTGTGATGACTGCACCGTGATGTCCCCCCGTTGGCCCTGAATGGCAATGTGCCAATATTGCTGGGATGTCATCACCATCTACGCATCTTCGTATAATATTGTCAGGACATGATTTAAAGGCATAAGGTTCATCCCAAATATACTCGCTAGCGCGAGTTAGAAACTTTCTTTTCTCGTCGGATGTTAGCCCTTTTGGAATTTCATTTGCAACAATAAAGTTTATAAATTCGGCATACCATGGTCCATTATTATTGCTCTTAATTCCTACCATCATAAGGTGTTCATCAGGAAAGTCATCAACAATTTCCCTTTCGTCAAGCACCTCCATATCAGGGTTTTCAAGTCTAGATAAGTGGTCAACAGCTAGATTCTCGGCACCCTTTTTATCTTTAATTTCAATATCGAATCCTTGGAGCAATAAAACCCACCTAATAAGCCTTGGCTTGGCATCCTGTTTATTGAACAAATACTTCAAAGCAGAATGGTCAGTGTAAACCATAGTTTTTGACAATATAAGATATGATCTAAATTTATCGAATGCAAAAACTACTGCTAAAAGTTCTTTTTCCGTGGTGGTGTAGTGTTCTTGGGCATTATTCAATGTTTTGCTAGCATAATAAATTGGCTTAAATTTCTTATCTATCTTTTGACCAAGTACAGCTCCAACAGCATAATCACTAGCATCACACATTAGTTCAAAAGGCAAATTCCAATCCGGCGAAATTATAATAGGTGCTGAAGTTAGTTTTTCTTTAAGTATATTAAATGCCTTTTTGCAATCTTCAGAAAAATCAAACTTCGCATCTTTTAGCAATAATTGGGTCATAGGCCTAGATATCATTGAAAAATCCTTTATGAACCTACGATAAAATCCAGCATGCCCTAAAAAACTTCTAACACCTTTTACATTAGTGGGGTAAGGTAGTTTGGCAATTACATCAATTTTAGCTTTATCGACTTCTATACCTTTCCCAGAAATCTTATGTCCTAACACAATTCCCTCTCTAACCATAAAATGACATTTTTTCCAATTAAGAACAAGGTTAATTTCTTCACACCTAGTAAGCATTTTATCAAGTTTAAAGAGACAATCACTAAATGAGTTACCGAACACCGAGAAGTCGTCCATGAAGACTTCCATAAAGTCTTCTACCATATCATGGAAGATAGCCGTCATACAACGTTGGAAAGTAGCAGGGGCGTTGCATAGTCCGAACGGCATTCTCCTATAGGCGAAGGTTCCATAAGGGCAGGTGAAATTCGTCTTCTCTTGATCCTCAGGGGCAATTGGTATTTAGAAGAAACCTGAAAAACCATCTAGAAAACAATAATAATCATGACCTGATAGTCTTTCTAACATTTGATCAATAAATGGAAGAGGGAAGTGATCTTTTCGCGTAGCATCATTGAGTTTGCGGTAGTCGATGCAAACTCTCCATCCGGTAACAGTTCTTGAATGGATTAGTTCATTATCGTCATTGAGTACTACCGTCATTCCTCCCTTTTTTGGTACAACGTGGATAGGACTGACCCACGAGCTGTCAAAAATTGGGTAAATAACTCCGGAGTCAAGTAATTTCACAATTTTATTTTTCACCACATCTTGGACTTTTGGATTCAAACGCCTTTGAGGTTGGATAGTTGGTTTGAATTCATCCTCCATAAGGATTTTATGCGTACAGAATGACGGGATAATTCCCTTAATATCAGACATACTCCACGCTAATGCTCCTCTTCGTTTATACAGTACCTGCAAAAGTGATTCTTTTTCTTTTGGCGTTAAGTCAGATGCAATAATAACAGGCGAATTAGTGTTCCCATTTAGATAGGCATACTCCAAAGTAGAAGGGAGATCCTTAAGCACAGGTTTAACATTATCAATTTCAGTAGCACTAGCAGAATAAACTTGTTCTTTAATTATGTTGCTGCTGTCATCAGATAGATGCGCCGCATCGATATTTTCGATGCGCCGTATGTCGTTACATACAGCAGAGTCAGCAGCTAAATTATAATCAATAGTATTCTCTTCAACTTGATCTTCTATAGCAATTGTGTTTTCTAGATTTTTAAGCAAAAAAGAATCAAGTAAATTACTTTTTAACAATTTCTGAGTAAATTGATTAATCGTGTCATCAGAAACATCGATATTATAGCATTCATCGTCATCGGATTTATCTTTACTCATATATTGTTCCATGTTGAACTCAACCTCATCTTTTCCTATGGTAAGAGTTATCTTTTTATTAAAAACATCAATTATAGCCCTAGCAGTGGCTAAAAATGGTCGTCCTAATATTATAGGAGTTCTAGAATTTTCAGGCATATCGAGGATAACAAAGTCGATAGGTAATTCAAATTTATCAACTTTTATTAATATATTTTCAGCTATTCCTAATGGGTATTGTATGGACCTATCAGCTAGTTCTAAGCACATCCTAGTAGGTTTTGGTTCACCAAGACCTAATTTATCATACATAGAAGAGGGCATAAGACTTATACTAGCTCCTAGGTCGGCTAAAGCATTTTCAATATGCAAATTTTTAATTTGACAAGGAATAGTGAAACTCCCTGGATCTTTTTCTTTAGACGGAAGTTTGTTGAGCAATGCTGCTGAGCTTTTTTTTCCCATTGTTATGGTGCAAGCCTCTTCAAGTTTAGACTTGTTTGTAAGCAAGCTCTTCAGATATTTAGCATATTTTGGCATTTGCACTAGGGCTTCCATAAATGGTATGCTTAGCTGCAGCTGCTTGAGATTCTCCAGGAATTTCTTTTGATAGGCATCTTCTTTCTCTTTCCTTACCCTATGTGGGAAAGGTAGTGTTGATCGTTTAGGTTCAACAGAAGGTTCTTCTCTGATTACAGGTTCTGGATTAGTCTCTTTTGATAGACATTTGAAGTTCTCCCTCTTTTACGCACCTAGATATATTTGAGGCAAGTCCATCCGGAAATTTGAGTGACATGAGCAAGTTTAGTATCTTGTGTTTCTCATCCTTTGTCAAATGGTAGCAAGCCATAGGAATCATGAATGATTCACCTCTTGGTTGTAGATGTAAGCTTTTCTTCAACCCTAGGTCCATTAGATCTTGACGAGATTTCCACGTGTCTTTAGTCTTACCCTTTATGTTAAATAATGTTCCCGTTAGACTTTCACTCACATTCTTAATGACATGCATGATATCGATGTTGTGTCTCACTTTTAGTTTAGCCCAATACGGAAGATTAAAGAACACACTTTTCTTTTTCCACCCTCTTCGTTCTTCTGAATACTTACGCTTCTTTTTGTTAACAAAGGAATGCGGGCCACCAATGGAACAATGGATATCATGCAAAACTTCATCTCCAGATTTAGGTGCAATCGGTTCCCGATCATCCACTGACCCGTCAAAATTCTTTTTATCCTTTCGCCATCTATGTGACAATGGTAGAAATCTTCGATGTCCCATGTAACATACTTTTCTACCGCATTTCAAATATTGAGAAGAAGTTTCATCCATACACGTTGGACAAGCTGTGTAACCCTTAACAGTCCAACCAGAAAGCATACCATACGCTGGAAAATCATTTATAGTCCACAACAGGGCCGCACGTAGTGTAAAATACTCTTTTCTTAGTGCGTCATAAGCGTCGACACCGGCCCACAAATCCTTAAGTTCATCGATTAGAGGTTCCAGGTAAACATCAATATTAAGTCCAGGTGATTGAGGACCTGGAATCAACATCGACATGAACATGTATGGGTCTTTCATACATTTCCACGGAGGCAAGTTATATGGGACAATAAAGACAGGCCATATGCTATGTGAACTACTTAGGTTACCAAATGGATTGAATCCATCTGTTGCCAAACCTAAGCGTATATTTCGTGGATCACTAGCGAATGGAGGATCAATTTTGTCAAGGTGTTTCCAAGCCTCGGTGTCTGCAGGATGTCTAACTATGTTATCATCATGAACGCGTTTCTCCTTATGCCACCTCATATCAGACGCAACTTGCTTATCAATAAACAACCTTTGAAGCCTAGGTATGAGTGGAAAATATCTAACAACCTTTTGTGGTACCTTTTTCTTAAATCGAGGTGCCTTACACCGGTTGTTTGGACAGTGGGTGTGATATGCATACTTATTTCTATAAAGAATGCAATCATTAACGCACACATGTATTTTCTCTCCTCCGAACCCTAAATCACGCACATATTTTTTTGCTTCATAAAAGTTCTTCGGAACTGAGGATGGAGTTGGCAAAGCTTTTCTAAATAAATCAAGCACTGCATCAAATGATTTCACCGACCAACCACTAGTTGTCTTCAAATGTAAAATGGTAACAACGAAAGAAAACTTTGAAAAATTTTCACATCCTTCATAAAGCTCTTCGTGTGATTCATTTAACAATTTTCGAAGAGTGTTTAAATTTTTGTCAACAGGACTTGAAGAGTTGCTTCTAGTCTGCCAATCATCACCCCAAGTACTTTGTCCTATGTTATCCAACATCTCATCAAGGTCATCATCGCTCATATATTCGGTAGCTCCATTACTTTCATCAAATGACACATCATCACCACCACCGTCATCATCTGAGTCCTCTCCATGATAATTCCACATTTTGTAACCTCTAGAAATTCCATTTTGCATCAAATGTGTATATACAATGTATTTATTTTTATCACGAAAATTGTTACAGCTTTTGCAGGGGCATGGAATAGCCGATGACTTATCTATGTCACGGTATGCAAAATCTAGAAACTCTATCACACCAGACTCATATCTTGGATCATTTATCCTATCGCGTATGTTCATCCAAGACTTATCCATTTTTTTATGGTAAAATCAATAAACCTGGAGAAATAAATACACAACTGATCTTTCAAAATTCACTTTTAGCTTTTAAATTGTTACAATCATAATCTCGGACACGATCTCAGTTCAACATCCTAAAGACACTAGTTAACCAATGTGTTTGCATACATTTTGTTACCACTAACAAACACTTCAGTATTGAGTTGCTATAACCACATAACATATCTAAACAGATATAAACTGATCAGTGATCAATAACTATTACTATAATCAATATAAACAGATATAATTCCACTATTACTAACTTTTAACCGCAATTCGCTTACCAGTAACTATTACTAACAACTAATTTCATATTATTTCATATTACCTACATTTTTTTACCGCCTAATTTTTCTAGACATTTTATCGAACAGTTGGCATGCAATCAAATAATTTCATCAAATCAACTCAGCTAAACTCATAATGAACGTGAACACTTACAGCAATCAAATAATGAACGTGAGCTTATGAACAACCGTGAGCTTATGAACAGATAGCAATCTGATATGAACAGCTTATGAACCGTGAACTTATGAACCGTGAGCTTATGAACAACCGTGAGCTTATCAACCGTGAGCTTATGAACAACAACACTTAGAGCTTATGAACCGTGAGCTTAATAAGCTTAATTGAAAAGCTACATAGTTGTGGTGAAAAGCTTAATTTCACTGTTGTATTGAATTTGAAACAAGTGAATTTGCCCCAAATCTGAAGTTACATAGTAAAGCTATTTCGGGTCGGGTTTTTATTCGGGTTTTAGATCCGCGTGTTTTAGATCCAAGTGAATTGTAAACTTTTTTATCTGAATCGTGTTTTATTTGGCCAAAGTAAACTTTTTTATAATAAAATACTAGTAAACATTTTTAAAAACTTAGACTTTTTTTTTTACTGTTTATCAAATACTTGACTTTTTTTTTTTTTCTTTTAAAACTTGAAAAACTGAAAAATAAGAAAAATAAATTATTATTGATTTGATTGTGATAAATGTATTGATTAATAAGATTACATTAAGAAAATTATTGAATTAATTGCAATAGTCAAGTTATTGACAAAAATTTTTCGTGACTAGATGAGTGACGAAAATTTCGTGACTATATATGCAAGTGACGATAAATAGCGACGACAATTATATATCGTCACTAATTAGTGACGAAATATATAAGTCGTCATTAAATTGTCGTCACTATAGGCCTTTTTTTTTTGTAGTGTCGTATATAACTGAAATCGAATGATTTCTAAATAACAAATAACCAAAATTTTATGGTTCGGTTTTAGTTTCATGACGTAGAACGGAAGTATGAAATGATAATAAAACTCAATTGAGATGAAAGCGTATGTTACTGAATGAATTTACTTTTACACAATAGCCCATTAAAAGGGACGAATATATTTTTATGCAGGTGCCCAAACATCTTGAAAATTAAATCACTAAACTCTAGCTAAGAGATTGTGTGATTTGGGTAAATATCCCTTACGCAATTTACATTTATTAATGACTCAAACTAATCATGGAGATAGCTCAAATTCAAGGAAACTTGAAATTGAGGTCCAAAAGTCGAAATTATCAAAATTTGTCGGGTTTTATTTTGGGCTGTTTTCCACCCTGTTTATCCCATTGCTCCATCCAATCACCTAACTCTTGCACCACATAATTTATACCTAAAACCATGTCAAACCAAACCAAGTCATGCTCATCCCTAATAATTTGTCAATGACGACCTTATAGAGCTACTATTAATTTTTAGCATATATTCTGTAACATTTTCTAAGCGTAAATGATGAACAGATTATCATGTATAAAACCACATATTTTTTACTTTTTTAATTTACATAATGTCTCGATGTTAGCTTTAGTGCTGATTGCTGCATATATTCGATTTAGCTGCGTGTTGTTAAATTGCTGTTAAAGAAAAGATATATACTCTATATATTAATGCAAAGTATAGAACATGCGGTCAAATAAAAAATAAAAGAAAAAGAACCCGATGCCCTGTGTATTAAACAAAAAAAAAAAAAAAAAAAAAAAACTACTGTGAACAAGATATATTATACATGCAAAAGTAATATAGAAAACACAAATGCACTTAATTATGCCAACACATAACATCTTAATTATTTGACTACAAATAGTCACGTACATAAGGCCTTTAAAATACCAATGGAACTTATTAGCTTGATCTGACCATTATGATATCGATGTCAGTCTTTTAAGTGCTCGCGAAGCTTGAGAATCACGTGCAGTGGTTCTTTCATACGCATCGACATATCAAATCTTTCATCCATGTTAATCTCATTAGGATTCATGTTATCGGGAAGAATCCAATCAAAGTTTCGAATGAGGGATGCAACACTTAAGATGATTGTCTTGGAAGCCATTGGTTCTCCCGGACACATTCTTCTTCCTGATCCGAATGGTAGGTATCCGAAGTCTTTCCCTTTGTAACTCAGATTCGTTCCAATAAATCTTTCAGGTTTGAAGATCAAAGGATCATCCCAAGTTTTAGGATCACGACTAATTGCCCAAACATTAACTAGTATTTGACTACCTTTCGGAATGGTATGTCCCATTATTTCACATCTTTTAGTAGCTTTGTGAGGCAAAAGAAGTGGACCTGGAGAGTGCAATCGCAGTGTTTCCTTGAAACAAGCTTCTAAGAAGGGAAGATGAACCAAATCGGACTCTTTGACCACACTTCCATCTATTTGTTTCATAACTTCATCCTTAGCCTTATGCATCACTTCTTGGTTTTTCATAAGCTCTGCAATAAACCACTCTATGCTCAAACTTGTGGCTTCAGTGCCTGCCAATAGCTCCTAGGTAGGAAAAAATTGGAACAAAAAGATAAGTGAGTGACAACATTTTTGTCAAGTGCAAAGAAAAGACCTAATCTGAAAAAAGCTTTTTTTAAGACAATTTTGTCAAGTGTAAAGAAAAGCCCTAATTTTGACAACATTTAGTCATTGAACTGAACCGTGTGTGGGTTGATGGTGTCTGGCATGGTGGAATCTGAGGTGTAGGGATCTAGACAAAGTTAAACTGAAACTAATATCGAGAAGCAAGAAAGTACCTGCATTATTAAATTAATTTGTAGATTAGTAATGCCTTTTTCAATCAAACTATCGGCAAAATCTTTAAGATTTGAGGAAATAGTGCTTCCATTTCTTTTCATCTCAAGAATATCCTTCCAAACAGATCCAAACTCGTCTTGAATGATATGCATGACTTCTTTATACCAACCTTGTAAATCCCAACGACCCAATTTCGGAAAAATATCTGATAATTTTGGCTTTGCAGCTAATATATTAAGTCGTTTTACCATGTCCATAATGCATGCACCTATACCATTGCCCTCAAAGTCCACAAGATCGGTAGACAATATTGTATTGCTTAAGATGTTCATAACTGTTACAAACAAGACATCCATGATAATAACATCTTCGCCTTCTTTCGAACCTAAGTACTTCACCATCTCCTCAACCTTATTTTCTCTCATCTTCGCGCTAGATTCCAAAGCTTTGCCAGAGAAAAGCTCTGATCTATATAGATTTCTTAAAACCCTCCAACCATCATCACATTCAGATGAGAAAACAAGATTCATATTGATCATAGATGGCTCCTTGCCTTGAAATCGTGACACTTCTCGGCCCGAAAGAACATCATCATGTGTTTTGACTATCTCTAAGGCTACGGCGGCTGATGATCCGATGATTAGGGTTCGCTGACCCGAACGAAGTGACATGAGTGGTCCATGTACTTGGGCTAGCTCAGCTAGATGAACATAAACATTCTTTCTAGTTTGAAGTATGTTACCTAGGATTGGCCATGCATATGGACCTGGTGGAAGTGGTAATTCTTTTGAAGAACCATGCATAATGATCATATGAAAAAATAGGAAAATGAATGGCCCCAAAATCAACAATATGATCATTTGATCTTTGGTAAAATAATTTTCTCTCTGTGCTTATATTTTCTGTTCCAAAACGAGTAGAAGCTTAGCTTTATTTATTTGAATAGCATATACCAAGAAGGCAAGAACATATGAAACATTCCATAGTGAATATAATATTATAAAGATTTGGACACATGGACATTTTAGCTTTTTGGGAACATATGAAACATTAATGATCGACAAGTCCCAGTCACTTCGTCCTCTAAACAGTCAACCAGTGAAGGATTGTCCCAAACACAAATAGTGTCATGTACTCATGTGTACAATTTTCTTTTATGACTTAGATAAATTTTAGAGAAAAGTGAAAAGGAATATAAAAAGTTTTGTGTATTGAAAATGTAAGTCTGAATGAAGATTCTCAACTACACACCTTCCACGATATATGTGCTCCAAAGATGAACCTTTTTAAAAACAGCGTATTTCTTTTACTTTCAGCCGAAAATGCCGTTTAATTTCTTGATTATGACAATGTCATTGAAAATCAATTTTTTGTCTCTCAATTATACCTTAGCAAGTTTTTCGATTCTTGGTGATATTCGTATAAAGTAGTAATTTATTATCTATGTTTTAATATTAAAAATAAAATATGAATGGCCACTCTTCAACTTATTTATCAAGAGAGAGATGACTAATAGGACTTTGGGTACACAAAGACATAGCTTAACGAGCCTAGATCCAGGTCTTTAAGTAGATGCAAAAGCCCAATTGTAAAAGGGTCAGCCTGTCTTATGATAGATCAAATGTATTATTTTTTGGCAAAACAAAGTGACAAGCATTTACATCAGTGTTGTACATTTCATATACGTCTCCAGTGAACTTCTATTGATTTGCAAAGTTTCTCTTGATATACAACAACAACAAAACCAATCCCGTCGGAGCGAGGTAAAGAGGAGGTGAAATGTAGATAGACTCTACCCCTACTACCAGGATAAACCCGACAGTAGAGATACTGCTTCTTGGTGGACCTGTAATTGGGCAGTTGAGAATTAAACAAGAAAAAAGAGCATAAAGGAGCAAAAACAGGAACAAGAGAATCACAGAAAACATACAAAGAGAGACAAGCAAACAAGCAAGCAAGCAATCAAGCAAACAAGCAATGTGTATCGATATTTTATTTTGGAACAAGCACGACACCCGTGCTATACTGCGGTATCAAAGCAAGAGAAATCAGTTGTAATTGTTAAAGTTAGACGGTAACAACGACACGACCTCGATAGTTGTTGATGATATCGAGAACATAAAAAGGAAAACGTGATTGCCTTGACTCGCCTCCACATAATAATATCTTTCATTACATGGAGATGAGTTCTTTATCGCGGAACAACATTTTTGTACTACATCAAAAGAACTCTACATTCATCTTACCAAGACCTTAACTAAATAGATAATCATAATTCATAACTGAAAATTCAATGTACATATAAGAATTTAAAAATAGTTATAATTATACCTCTTTAATGTAAATTAGTAGTTTTTGGTTCCAAGAGTAAATTTTTCATTCAAATGTTTTTCAATAATGTGTGTTAATTGCATTTAAGAAAATATTTTCGTTACTCATTTAATTCTCTTGACTACTTAAACTTTAAGACAATCTGATATACTCTTTATAAATGAGTAAGATAAGATAAGCGAAACAATATTTCCATTTCATTTGTGATGAAGAATATGATCACTAAGCTAGCTTTAGCTCGATAATATGCATGACCTCTTTATATCAACCTTGTATATCACACCAAATCAGTATCAAATACATATCGGCAAATGTCGTTGGCTAACCAAGGTAAACTATTTTATCGAGTCTGTGAAAGAGTTTAACGAAGCCTTCTAAGTGACGTTAGTTTAAAAATGTGTTACAAGTTTAAATATATATGGATCATTTATCTAATGATTTTTTGTACATAAAAGAATCATAATTTGGTATATGTCACATAGACAATCCCTATAATATATTTAGCCCAACACTTAGTAAAATAAAATAAATAGGACACCAAAATGGCTTTTTTCAAGTAAACTATAGGATAAACACAATTGTGCTAGTCTTTTTATGTTTAAGAATCCACTTATTTCATCTTACCACTCAACTCTTAAAGGCTACCTAACATTTTTATTGTATATATATTTAGAATTATGAATCAAAAATCCTCTTCATAAGCTTTATTAATATTCTAATCAAATAGTATAACTTATTATATATGGTTTAAATATTGTAAATTAGCAAATGCACAAATTTGATGATGAAATTTTAGTCCAAATGATATGAACTTTTTCTTTCTACTTTAGTAATATATTTTTTATAATGTATACAGAAATTGGTTTTCTTAGTTATAATTTTTAAAGTTCTACTTTCTTTTAAAAAAGGTTATTTGTTTTTAGACTACTAAAAAGTGAAATGGTACGTTTTTAAAGTTATTTCATTGTAGCTATAATTATATCCATATATTATACAATATAAACCATAGTATTTAAACAAAACCCCTAGTGGGGACTTTTTCATTTCAAAAAAATCAAATCATTCCTTCTTTAGTAATAATTTTTTTAATTAGATTTAATTTGTTAGATGTAGAAAAATAAAAAAAGTTAATTATTTCCTAATTTGCTTAAAAAGATTAAAAAAATCGTTTTTGTACTCACATATATAAAAAAAAAGTGAAAATACACATGGGTCTCAATGACATTTTTAAATAAATATGGACAAAAAATGTAATCTAAAAAACAAAACCGGAGTCCACCCTTATCCAATCTCATTGTTAATATTTTTTCATCACCATAAGAAAAAAGCTGCTTACATCATATGAACCGAAAATCTCCAGTTCCACCCTTATTCAACATATTCTCACCAAACCTTCCGATTTAATGTTACAACATCGATCTAATTCGTGATTTAGCAATAAGGTTTGTTAATCATCAGTTACCTATTTTTGTGCTCTATATATTACTGAATCGTTATTGTAATTAATTAGTTTTATTATTGTATATGAGTTAAAGCGACTGTTTCTCAGTAATCTTTTTACTGTTTGTCAGTAATACCGATGAACAAATTGAAGAGGAATTGTAGATGTAGCGATTGGCTGCTCTCGATCAATTAGTCTTAATTGGCATTTGTTAGGAATGATACTTACTGTTGGGTGTACTCTTTAGTCCTTTATCCTTAACTTCATATGTAGCATATCGAGTCCGCCATAGTTTTAACATATAAGGCTGGCAGACATATGTAAAAGCTAAAACGTGTGTCGCCATATGGGTTTTTTCGTCACATATAGTTAATATCTTCTACCTGCCAAATGACATTCGTCTGAGAGATTGTGGGTTTACGTTCTAGCTGGTCATTATCATATGTGGTATTTGTTCATAGTTATGAGTTATTATTAGTTATACTCTTTTCTGTTTAGTAGTTGTTAAAGCTATAAGTGATGCTATATTAGAAAGGTGTAATCTGTTTTAATTTTCGAAATGAGATTGGATAAGGGTTTAAACAAGATATCTCTTTTCCTATTGATCATGTGATTAGCTTCCCGCTTCCCACTTCCTATTGATCGGTTCTTTTAGTTGGTTTTCTTTGTCTCTTGACCAACTGGTCGCCCAGTGATTAGGACCGCCACAAATTTGACTGACCCAGATACGTTTTTTATAGTGCTTTGACCTGACTCTGGAATTGTAAGATTTGAATTGTCGCTAAAAGTCTCTGCGTATGGTAGCTCTCTTACCACAACTATAGCGGCCAAAATTATTGGACTTGAAATACTCCTTGTCGGGATTCTCAGTGTACACTACTTTAGTCTTTGGATCAAGTGTGTTACATATAATATTCAGAGTGTTTAGTTAGGGTAGTTTGAGTAATGGGTCAAAAAGGTGAATTTTGAATGAGGTCTGGTTGACCCGAAACACTTTCTGGTTTAAAATTCATATTTTTGACTCAAAGCTTAAACTCCATTTGTTACAATCCGTTTTACTAAATCAGCGTGGAAACACATAAATCCACAAAGAATCGTTCACCTTTATTATCTTAATCAACTACTAGATAGAATTTGGCTGTGATTGTTCATTAAGTTGGTGTTCTTGAGATTTATAAGGTATTCTTTATTATTTTGACATTCCGATTAATATGATGTATCATGGAGGTCTGGTCAACTATTTTCATCAAACCAAGTTTTTATACGGTGCTTTTTCCAGTAATCTGATTCAAATTTTAGATTTGATAAAGCATAATGTTGTATTTCAGGTAAATCCATTACCATCAAAGTGAGGATTAAAATATTTCTTGAACACATAGTTTATATCTTAATGAGTTTAACGATAAGCCATCAACGTTGAAGGCGTAGGAATGGGGTGAAGTTGTAGCTGCTCTTGTGCCATGGTCCGTGGAAGGAGCGGCAATTCAAACGTTGGCTATTTAAGAACCAAGACAGGTTATTTTAAACAAAAACAAACCAAATCACGTCTAAACATTTGATTCGGACTATTTAATGGTAAATTGAAGTGATTCAGTATTCGCTTCTAGAATTTAGATCATAATGATTGCGTAGACCTGTTCATGTTTGATTAACCATTCTTTGAGTACGTATTGATGCTTATAATAATAAATTGCTGTTCCAAAAAAAAAATAATAATAAAATAAATTGCAAGCAGTCCCTTCAAATTTTGTGTATACCAAAGCCCTTTTTGAGGTTATAAACCAATGGGATTTTATCTTCGATGAGTTTGGAGACCTTTTTGGTTTAGTTATTACATGCTCATGTGATTCGACCCTTTTTTGTTTAGTTTTAATTATGTGATATAAACACGCATCCAAACACTCCCTTAGATTCTAATAATTCCTGTGTCTACAATGTAGATTCGAGAGTCACTATTGGGTTCCCGGCATGATGTAAGCTTATGATTTGGAGCAACTTCATTGCTGAAGCAATGTGAAGAAGCTATCGAAAGATTTAAACTCACTAAGAAGTTGTTTGACTCTTGAAAGAACGTAGAAATTTATTACCCGAATTCTCAGCCACATTGTAGTGGTCCTGCCTTTCCCTCCGGGCTTCCTGCTAACGTTCAGAGACTTGAACAATTATATATGACGGGTGAGTTTAGTGATGTGGACATAAGCATTGAAGGTCATGGTCTTATTGCTCGGTCTCATAAAGTTATTCTTGGTCTGTGGAGTCTCCCATTTATCAATGTACTCCTTTATTTATGTTTATATATTTTAGTTATATAAAGTACATTTTTTTAACATTTTCATAGATAATATTTTAGTTGTTAGACCATTGTAATGAGAATTATGACATGCTGTTAATCTACTACTATATCATATAGTAACATGTACATGTGTAATGTGATCAATCTTGACTAAGAGTTATATCTTTTAGTATTTGTCTAAACTAGATTGCCACGATCATTTTTTGAGCTTCAAGTGTAGTATTTTGTTTCATGACAACATCTGAACGGATCAAGTGGTTTTCGACATCGGAGCAGGAGGTGGTTGTTTTTGGCAAATCGGGTTATCTATTTAAAGTTTCCGAGATAAGTTCTTAGTGGTTAAGACATGACGGTGGTTAGGTACGGCAGAAATATGGAATGGTTGTAAAAATAATAATGCATCTCTGTAAATAAATTGAAAAGCTTATTCCATGTAGTTACCTTAGTAGTATTGTAAATTGGGGATGTGGCTAGGTTTATTGCGCCCATGTTGCATTATAACATGATATGAAAAAATATAATATGGGACAGAATTTGCTCGCATTTGATGGTGGTATGAACTAACTAAATAGAATAGCTGTTATTAAATAATTTTTCAGGTTTGTTAATCTCTTTGTTAGTGTATATATTAATGTATGTATTGAAGCAACAAAAGCTGTTGGTAAGTGAAACGCTCATCAACTTCGACTGCATATCGAAAACTGAAAAATGCTTATCGTGCATCAGGTGACATTAGTTTATTTTCAAGCTCATTTATTACATGTCATTTCACAAAATTGTGCGATAAATAACAATACATTTTACTATATATATGCATTGGAAAACATAATTGGACTGCGTTTATATATTTTCACATATTCCAACTATTCCACAAAAACCTGACCACTGCCTGGCTGTTTTAAATCTTATTTAAAATAAAGTGATATGAAGAATTTTGATAATTCTTCATATGTTATAATACTTTATTATATTATATATTTTAAATCGTATATACATTATTCAAGTCAGGTGGCATTAACCTTATTCGAGTCTAAGTCAAGAAAATCAACATTTTGGTTTTTTAATATATAAAAATACATTATTCAAGAATATTAAAAAAAACTCGTGCATTTACGGACATTATACTTACACATGGTCGCTCTCTTCATCGTATAATGCAAAATTAAAAACCATAAATAAAACAAAACAAAAATTAAATTATTTGTTTTTTTAATAAATAAAAATACTTTATTCAAAAAATTAGAAAAAACCCCGCGCGTGCGCGGGCATTATAACTAGTATATTATACAATATAAACCATAGTATTTAAAAAAAACCGAATGTGACAGACAAAAAATAAATGTTGTTGAGATAAAAGAAGATAATATTAAATGATTTATTTTGTATTATAATCACATTTAAGCATGTTATATAATTATAATATGGATATTTTGATATGAGTGACTATTGAGTACGCCAGTTTTTTAAAACTTTTGGTAAAAGAAGAGAGAACCATTTGAACGCCGAAATAACGTATTAAAACATTTATGCATTAGTAAATTGTATATTTGCAATAACTTAACACTATACGTGGGTTTTTAAATATCACAAATGGAAATATCAAAATATGGTTGCAGCGAAACTAACTAACTAAATTCGTTTAATAAATAGGACACCGAAATGGCTTTTTTCAAGTAAACTCTAGGATAAACACTCATAAAGGATTTGTAATCTTTTTATATATGGTTAAGAATCCACTCATTTCATCTCCACTCAACTCATAAAGGATGCCTAACATTTTTATTGTTACAATATAAATGTCTTGTGTTAAACATTTTTCCTTAAAGTTTTGAGCTAAAATTATCTTATTTTATCTTATATTACTATAAAAATTTTGGAACTTGCTTTCTATAGTAATCTTAAAAAATTAAGTTACACACTTACTATTTATGGCATTTTTTTTCTTTTAACCATAATTTCTGACCTTTTTGGTCGACTAATCAACGGGGTTTGAACCCACGGCCACATTGACTCAAACCAGGTAAAGCCTTCTCTTTTCAGAAGATTAGCGTGACCACTTAAGGTTGTTTACACCTAGCAGAAATTGTTATGGCATGATCTTAACCAATACTAAAACACTTTTACAACATTAATTCTCTTCTTAAACTTAAGTAAATACAACTAAATAAGCTATTATGCAACCATCTAATACAATAAATATTCAACCATTTTACTTGTCAACCCTTCTTTTAAAAAAATTAAAATAAATAAATAAATAAATAAAATCCGTACATAAAAAAGTACATTTTATTATACTTGTTGTACAAACTAATCAAACATAAAAAAACTTATACATTTACTGCAACTCTTCTTTTTATCACCGTATACATGGTTTTAAAACTGGACCAGAAAACGAACTGGTTTTCCAAACGGTTCTCGGTTTTTGGTGGGGTTTTGGCAGTTTTGTCCGGTTCAGCCGGATGGTTCCGGACCAACTGGTTCCTGGTTGAACCGGCTGATCCAGTTTTCACAACACTGGTCATATATGTTGCATTTACAATCCATGTTTACTTTTCACTAAATGCCCCTTGTTATATTTATCATCGTAAAAAATAATGGACGAGTACCTCTTAATTCCATAATATTATCATCATTCGTCACGGACAACAACTCTTAAAATTGTCGTTAATAACAAACTTTTAATCTTTTATTCAAAAAATAATGCATTGTCCAAACAAAATCATAATGAATTAGTTATTAGCTCCTATTATTTCTCAAATAAATTTGTAATTCATTTCATTCATTGGTTGTATAAGCGAAAAATGTGGCAAATGTTAGCATTATTTTAAAACAAGAAAAGTGGAGTTTGTGTTTAACCGCAACCTCTTAGGCTTAAGGCTCTTGTTAGCATTTCTCTAATCTTTTATAGATGGTTGTAATAAAATTCTAGACGCCATAATTTATTGATTAATCACAGCTAATTGCCCCCTTGAACAAAAATCCATATTTATTACAACCGAATATTAGTGGTCAAGAGTTTCTGGAAGTTGACTCCTCCCATGATGTCCATAAATCAAGCCTACGATTTGACTCTTGTAACAAATTTAGAAGAAGAAGTCAATAATACGGCAATTCCAACACTTTAAAAATGCTATATATCGTCTACCTTTTATCGGACAAATTAAATAGCACAACTATGAACTTAGCATCCCTACAGTTTATCGGTCAAAAAGAACTTTCTGAGAAATATATCATAAGTTCAATTCTAACATCTACTTAAAGGTCACTGTAAGAGGTGCTCGTTGCCTTGAGCCTATACCTTTAGAGATGGATCAGTTGGCACTAAAGAAAGATGCACAAAGTTATGGTTTCTTCGCCGATTTAAAAATATTTTGTAGAATTATACAAATGTACAATAGCTTCGAAAGGCTAAAAAACCTACCAAAAATCAAAACAAAAAAGTTGACAAATAGCAAGACAACAAAAACGTGACACCTACAATTCAAATTAGTCATCCCGTCACAAAATAATTGTTCACCGACAAAAAACACATAATTTAATAATAACATAATCATTACAGCTTTCTCTTTCTTACTTTTCGCATAATAACTGTTTCACCCTTAATTAATTAATTTATAACTTCTTTAATGTTTGTAATAATAATTTCAAGCGATGGTAATATGGTGAACTTGATCTAAATTCCCTACCTATTTTAGACGCAGACAATTAATTTAGAATAACCCGAAAAAAATATGGACAATAAATTAAGGACAAAGGGAGTATACACGTTGACCAAACATGAGCTCAATTCTACGAACACCCAACAAAAAGACACCTCAAAATACACAAGTTGTATGACAATTTAAGTTATAATCGATTCATTCAAACATGGCCTCGAGTTCTCCAACCTATTCAATCACACGAACTTCTCTTTACGTTACCTATTAGAATTCCACCCGATACTTTCTAATTAAATTTATCTAAATAAAGCATTCGCTAAAAGCACCTTCTGCCAAAGATTTGAAAGTTACGATTTTTCCTTATGTAGTATACCGAAATTCATAAAACTTCTTGCCAAATTTCCCTTTTATAAACTGGAATCATGTTACTACCATCGTGTTAAAACATATCTAAAGACGAAAATGCATTCACACTCTCAAAGCCCCACCACCTAAAGATATACCCCGAACCTTCATGACTTTAGGTTATCTCCAACCTTGCCTCCAAACTTTGCTACATCTCTAAATTTGGAGGTTTGAAAGAGAGTTTATGAAGAAAAGCTTATCCAACATTACTCTATTTATGTAGATAACTTGGAAGGAAGTTACATTTCCTCCGAAATATGGAGACACGCTATTCACATCTTCAAAAATTTGATTTATTATTTTTACCTACTTTATGTATGATTTTAACATATTAGTATTGATAATGAAAAATTAACTCAATTTAAATTTTCTAGTGTAAGAATAATTTATATAATTTAATTTAATGTATGTAGATAAATTTGTAGAAATCAGAGAGAATACTGAAAATATATTAATCAGATTCAACTATAATATTACAATACAATTACATTAAATAGAAAATACACAAGAAACCATAACTACTAAACAACATAAACAAACGGGTTGGGCCTAAAGGCCTTATTAGCCAACATCCCCCTCAAACTCGCAATATTGCAGCGGTAAACATTGAGAGTTTGCCAAACAGAAAATAACTAGAACTGAAAAATAAACGAAAAGCGGAGTGTCCCAGAGTGTAAACTCAGTGCTAAACGAAGTCTCAATCCGATGCGATCCAAACTGTAACAAGACGACAACAGTCAAGCCTGAAATAGACGGATCAAAGTCATCGCAAAACCAAAATCAGAGCAACATAAATACGGAGATGAACGAGAGTAGAACAGACAAAACTAGGTGAAGATTCAGACGGATGCATACATAACTATTTAAGACGTAGTCGGATTAGTTAAGACCGTAGCATCACTATCACCAATGCAAAACCAAACCGACCAACGACAATCCATTACACCGACAATATACCATTAGATGCAAATTATCCTCAAAAGCGATACAAATAACCCCAAATGTAACAATTATGTATCTAAACCAACCAGAGTAACTAAAGCTTCAAATGCCAAGCAGCGAGAATCCAACAGTGATAATTAAGTCCGATCTACATGAATATTTACGTATGTGATTGAGTAGGTAACGAAATTAACTTTTATTTCTTCGGAGAAATTAGACAAAACAAGCGGTCAGCAACAAAGATGTTCGGATAAGCACATTTATGTACATGGATTTATGGCTCTGATGCCATGCAAAAATCAGAAGGAATACTGAAATATATTGATCGGATTCAACTATAATATTACATTACAATTAAATGAAAAATACATAGAAACCCTAACTGCTAAACAACCTAAGAAAATGGGCGGGGCCTAAAGTCCTTATTAGCTAACAAAATTATGTAAGTCTAAAATAGTTTGGAGTTGAGATTTGTAGAGCATACAATCAGATAAAAAAGAATTTGAATGACGAATATTTTTTAAAGATGCTATTCTCTTTATATATCTGAATAATACGAAGCGAAAAATGGTAAGCAATTTTCACCCGACCTTAACCCGTAATCTTCCTTTGATCGCCCTCCATACGAGTACATTAACCTCTATTTATTTTGACTTCAACTATTGTCAAACCGTTTCATGATTAAAATCGCTACTTCAATACATTTTCTTAAACGAAAAAAATAGTTGGTATTCAATAACTAACTTAAAAGATAAAATAACTTTATCAATAAATAAATGTAAATTAGTATGATATACTGTTATTGCTTGTATCGTATGAACGACAACATGAATTAAAACTACATAGAAAAAGTAAAGTAAAGTAACTCCCAATACCGTCTTTCACGGGTTATGGGTCTCAATACCGTCTTCCACGGTGTATGGGGGAGGTTGAGACGTAGACAACCATATCTTTACCTAAGGTAGAGAGGCTGATTCCAATTCTACCAAATGTTGAAAACTACATGAATTGATATAATTAAATAGAACAAGTTGAATGAAAAAAAAAGTCAAAGATATATACGTGTTTGAATACTCAACTATTCTTGAGATATATGACCAAAAAAAAAGTAAAAGATCCCCCTATTTTGTCACTATATATATCACCTTTCAAATACAAATATCCCACATTTACATAGTTGCCGATTGTTAACCAAGTAAAATTAAAAAATGAGAACAAGAACACGTTCAAAAAAGCAACTCTTGTACATTATTTGTGTATTTGCTTTGTTCTTCATCTCCAATGGAAGAACATTACTGCAAAGCAAAAACAATCAGACGATCAAAGCCGTTAATCTCGGTGGCTGGCTCGTAACTGAAGGATGGATGAAACCTTCTCTCTTTGATAACATCCCAAACAAAGATTTCTTGGTATGTTTTCATTTCATGTCTATGTGCTATACATGCAAGAACCGAAAGCTAGAACAACTTAACCAGTTTTAGCTTTCATTTCTTCTAATCCATTTTGTTTTCCTTATCTATATTTACATTCATTTTCTTGTTATAATTAGTACATGAATACCAAGTTAAATTAATGCAAAATATTAATTTTAATGTCACTTCTTGTACAAGGATGGAGCTCAGCTTCAGCTTAAGTCCGTTACGATTGGTAAATACCTTGCTGCTGAGCTCGGTGGAGGTACAATCATTGTCGCAAACCGTACATCTGCTTCAGGCTGGGAAACGTTTCCGGTAAATTTCATTCAATGGTGAAAAATTGCCATGCCTTAGTGACTAGTAAAGTTGTCACTAAAGAAGTGACAGACACTTACGTTGTGAGAAATAGTTTTTCTTTTCGTTATATAGTAGTTGACATGATTTGGTTTTTTTTGTGCAGTTGTGGAGGATTAATGAGACTAGTTTTCACATAAGGGTGTTTAACAAACAATTTCTAGGACTTGACTCAATGGGGATTAATTTAGTCGCTAGTTCGACTGATTCTGAAAAATCGGGTATTTTTGAGATTATTAGAAAATCGGATGATCCTAGTCGTGTTAGGATTAAAGCACCAAATGGGTTGTTCTTGCAGGTTACTTCGCACTCAATTTGTATTTATTAATGCATTTAAGTCTCAACGATGATACTTACAAGGGAAAAAAAAACAAAAAAAAAAAAAAAAACAAAAAAAAAAAGTTTACTGATTCTTGTTTTTGTGTCTTTTCGCTTGGAAATTGTTGTAGGTCGAGAATCACTCTTTATCACACTAATATATGCTCGTTAATCACAAGAGATGATGAGATGGGACAATGGGTGTTGGATCATATGATATAAGAAAGATAGATAGATGTTAAAGCTTTTCTTTATTTCTCACAACACTTCACTGTGAACCACACCCTCTAAATGAGGATAAGGTGCTTTATATATTACAAGCACTTTGCCCTAAAGGCTTTTGAGGAGGGCTTGCAGTGGGCTCTTGGGCTTTAGCTATTGGATTTAGCTTTTACATGTATTACTAGAACTAATACAAGCCCACTTAACACAAAGTTCTAACTTAATTGAATGACCATCACTTTTATCTAAAATTAAAGCTAACAATCTCCCCCTAAGGGATGGCCATTCAAAAGATGCACTACGTGATTAGATCTTTAGACTTCTGGGTCTTGAACTTTGTGATTCTTTGTTCCTTCATGCATTGTGATCTTCATCGTATAGTCTTTCGGATTGTTATTTGCCTTGATCAACATCTTCATGTATTAACAGCGTCTATTCTTCCAATGTAGATGTTGAGACATATGATGATCGATGGACTTTCTTCAGTACCTGCATAAAACAGTTAGCAATAAATAGTCCAGCTCTTCCAGGTTCAGATCTCATTATGACACTTACAACTTATGTTCTTTTTGATGAACACAAGTGTATTTTATTGGAAGTGTTCCTAAGAGATCTTTGATGAATCTCATGGTTCTAGACTCAATAATGTGCGTTTTGGATTTAGTCGTCGGAGGCATGGAGCAGAGTGCCACCTTTTCAATATCAACACATCTCGGAGTGAGAGGTCGATAGATTATGTAGTGTTCTCCGTGAGAAATGAAACAAATATCTTTTAAGAGATATCTGAGTGGATAGGATGGGTGGTGCAAGTGCGTCACTGGGTCCATGACGTCTTGTCTTCAATACCAGTATCACCTTAGTGAGTACCGATAGCAGATGTATTGACCCGGTGTCTTTCCTAAGTTTTCATGGAGGGCTATTTCTTTTCACCCTTACAAAAACTTTTCTTTTTCATTCTTCAACCCCTTCTTTCTCCTTTCTCATTATACTCCTTTTTTCAATCATACCTGAGGACTTCTAATTCTAATCTATTGGAATTGTCCTTGGGTAGATCCCTCCGGTTCTGGCGGATCATTAGACATTACCTAACCATAATCACCTTATTACTCCATGATTATCCTAGATTTGTTGATCACTTGCCATAAAACCATTTGAAAATCTCTCAACATGTTTATGAGAAAACACATTTAGAACACATTGAGAGTTTTGCGTTTTTGTAACACTCCCCCTTCACATGTGCTCATGCATTTTTGAAATAAATTGCACATGTTGGGTAGAGTTTGCACATTTTGAAATGATCGATTTTCGATGAACATGACCTTTGCGAGACACGCTTACATCACTAGGTAGACTAGCTTGAAATTATTACCCGTCCCGGTCATATTCAATGATCATCTCTCGAATTGGTACATTCTACTCGGACAAGTCCTTTGCGAGACACGCTTACATCACTGAATAAATTCAGCTTGAAATTATTACCCGTCCAGGACAAGTCTTTTCGATTGCTGACATTTAAGCTTCGTCAATTCGATGGTTAATCTGAGTCTTTCTGATGAGCTCCTTTGGGATTCGAACCATGATCACATTTTAATCACATTTCTCCCCCTCAAAAATAGCATTTCGATGGTATTTTTGATACCGTTTGATTAAAATCATTGTTTTTGGAAAGCTAATAGGGAGAAACGGTTTTGCATGAACTTTTTGGAACAAAGTTGTTTTTGAATTACTCCCCCTCAAAACTTGCATTGGTTGTGACATTTTTATAAATTATGAAGCAAGTGGGGAGTAACAATTTGAAAAATCTTAAGCAAAATTTTTTGAAAAGATTTGAAAAACCTTTTGAAGAATATTTGAATAAAATTTTGCTTAAGATTAAGAAGTTTAGATTTGAAAAACTTTGCATGAAAACTTCTTATCTTTTAGGATTGTTGTAATAAAGCGTATAACAGGGTCCTTTCTTTGAAAAACGGGTTATACACTGTTATGTGTGCATAAGCCAAAACGTTGAAGCTCGGGTTGTAAGCTGAAATACTTACAAGCCATTGATTTTAGGATAAGTGCTCGAAATTTTGAATAAGCACTTTCCTTTCTTTGAAGCCCGGGTTTCGTACTGAAGTGCACGAAAGCCATTAAATGAAGCGCGGGTTTTGAACTGAATTGAACAAAAGCCATTTTGACCAGATTAGACAACAACTTTTGGAACCCATTTGAGCACTGCACCAACGGGTTTAGCATGTTTTGCAATCCATTTGTAAGTTGTGTCAATCTGATTCAAAGAAGTTGAATTCCAACGAGGACTGAGAACAGGTGTTTCATTTGGAAATAACACTCGCGGAATCAACGGAGATTTAAAAATCTTTTTCAAAGCAGAGTCCTTGTGTTGCAGCGGAAGTTTTTCAGAGTTTGAAGGACATTGCTTTGGTCTCCACACTTGCCTTACCCGTGTAATGCAAGATTGTGGAGTTTGAAATCTTGAAGTCTCTTCATGAGACATGTTTGACCTTGAAAGCTTTGGAGGAGTGAGCGTTTCATAAAAACTTGGTTTCTTTGAAAACTTCCTTCCTTTTTGCAAAGAATAGGTAGTAAACTGGGAAACCTTTTTCGAAAATGGTCTTGGTCTTGAAGATTCACCCGTGTAAACCTTCTTTGAAACACTCACTTTTGGTGTTGAGTGATTTGAAATGGGAGCTTTTCCTTTTGAATGGTTAAGAGACTCAAACTTCACTCTTAAAGCATTGTATGAACTTCGCAAATCACTGTATTCCTTTTGAAGATGATCTTGAGATGTCAATTTAGATTCCAGAGAGGCAATTTGTTTCAAAAAATGATCTTTTTCGGCTTTTGAATCATCCATTTTACGAGCCAATTTTCGTTCGAAAACAATATTTTCTTTTTCAAGTTTTTCAAAATATGTTTCGAATTTGTTCGTTTTGTTGAAAAGATCAGTTTTGGCATCCTCAAGATCGTTTGTGCGTTGAGCTAAAAGAGTTTCAAGCTCAAGTACTTTTGTTTGAAGCACATGATTTGCATTGTCTGTTTCAAAATCTGAAGAGGTAAAATCAAACAGAGGATTTGGATAGGAAACTTTTGTAACTTGAGGCTTCAATACTTCAGACTCCTTTTGTTTCGTGTTTGATTTTTGATTCAGAGCACGTGAACGTTTGACTGAATTAAATAGGTTTTTGTAAGTCTGTTTCAAATGCTCATTTTCTTTTTGTAATGATGCCACAGCGTGTTCCAATTCAATATTTTTTGTATCAAGTTCGTCAAAATCAAACTTGATTTTGGCATCATTACAATTTTCTTCAAAAATCTTTTCCTTTTCAGAAGAAGCAATTCTTTTTGACAATTCCTTTTTGACATCAGCAACTTCTTTTGAAAGTTCAATGATTTTCCTTTTGAAACAAAGATTTTCTGATTTCAAAAAGTATGTATGATCAGAATCCACTTTCTCATGCTCAAGGCTGACAGACACCGATTTGAATGACTCAATTTGATTTGTGAAAAATTCTTTTTGAATATCAAGATTTAAGCATTTTGCATCAAATTCATCTTCAAGAGAATGGATGTACTTTAAATCTTCTTTCATTTCAGTGACAAGAAGTTTTTCAAAATGTTCAAAACTGAAATTGATATTTTTCACAAGAGGTTCAATCTCATCTTTTAAATACTTACAGACTTCCCTTTTTAGCCAAGCGTCTGATGACATGAGACGACGGTAGTCACTCTCGTTGTATTGTTGTTTTGACCAAATGACCTTTAACGTGTGGTCAATGTGATTTTTAAGATTACAAAATTGTTTCCTTGCTTTATTTTGCCATAACTTAGCATCATAAGTAGCAAGTTGAACTTCTTTGAAAAATCTTTTCACATTTGTTTCTTTTCTTTTTAAAGGTGGCTTTGGTATTTCTGACAATTGTATACAACCATACACAAAGCCTTGGTACGAGAGTGGGCTTTTTCCTTTTTTCGCTTTTAAGCGTTTTTCTTCTGCCAATTTTTCATCTTCTTCTGATATGAACAGAGCATCAGGCGGCAAAAATTTATGTTCAACCTGATCTGTATTTTCAAAATCAATTCCTGATTTTCCCTTAGGAACTTTCTCAGCTTTAGGAATCATCATTTGAAGAGTTTGAGCACTTTGGTCTGTTTTTCGAAGTTTTTCTTCAAGATTGTTTGAACGTTTTAAAACCTCTTGATTTTCATTTTCAAGTTTTGTATTAACAATCTTAAGATTTGAAGTGTTTTCCTGAAGCATTGAGTATCTCATTTTTAGTTCAACATTCTCTTTTAAAAGCTCTTGGACCTTTCTGTTAGCAGGGCCCAAATTTCTCTCCACATATTTCTGACCTTGAGATTTAAGGTTTGAGATTTCAGTGTCTTTGCTTTTTGTTAATTTTTCAAGCTCTTTGGACAATGAGATGTTTGTTTGCTTAGTTTTGAGATTGTCCTCTTTGCACTTTTCAAGTTCATGTTTGAAATTATGGATTAAAGAAGCAAATATGGCATGATCTTGATCAGGAGAAGATCCATCCTGGGCAGGCTTCCCTCCATTAGGATCCATATCTGGGGTTGTGGGAGTGATATTACTATCAAACCTTTGCTCCACATATGTGTCACTGATGGACTCAGGATGCGCAGGATGTGTCTTGTCATGAACAAACATATTCTCGAACAAATCAACATTATCATGATCGTTTGAATGTTGTACCGTAGCCCCTATTGCAATGTCGGATGAAAGTCTGATGTGGTCAGCTTCAGTATCCCAAACAGCTTCATTCCTGTGTGTACCCTCAGCATCCGAATCGTATCTTGGACTGCTGCTTTTGACCTGCTGTTCTGACGATGTTTCACTTCCTATGAACACCGAGCTATCATCAGATGATGTACCCTCATCGACCTTTTCTTCATCCTTGTTTGTCTCTTTCTCATTCACCTCTGCTTCCTTCAATAGCTGTGCTCTTTCAATTTGCTCTCTCTCCCGTTTCTTCTTCTCCATTTCAGTTCTTTCCCGTTCTATCACTCGCTTCTCTTCCCTCACTTCAATCAAATGGAGTGATCTTTGATTAAGCTGCAATTTCAGCAAGTCTATTCTCCAAAGCAGCTGATCTCTAAACGTTTCAGCTTTCAGGTCTCTTGTGACGCAGTCACTCCATGTTTCGATATTTGAATCATAACCCGGATGTTTTTCGACTATTCTGAAATCTAAGTCGAAAAACCATCTAAAATGCGTCTTGAATGCGTCATATGCTTCAGTGCATTCAAATCCACGTTCAATTGCGTGCTCTACTCGAAATATGTAATGCAATAGTTTCTCTCTGAATGTGTGATAATCCATTTCAGGTTCGATGAATCTAGCAAACATTCGATCAAAAGCATATGATTGCACTATTGACATTTTTGCTTTTGTGAGTCTCTCACATAGACTTTTGATTGCTTTAAAGTGTATGAGACATCGTTCATTCGAGCGAGTAAAGTCTTGCATAACCTGAGACATTTGTCCCTCTTGAGAACTCGATTCCATTTTTCTTGTGATGTGCGATAAAGTTGATTCAGGATCTTTGCAACGAAATAGGAGATGTTGATGTTGAAGGTTAAGTTTGGTTGTTGATGTGAAGTCTTGTTGCGGTGGAATTTTGGTCTGGAAACTTAAAACCTCAATAACTTCATTCTGGAGCGTTTTCAGGCCTCGAAACTTGGGTTGAATGAATAAATTAATTCAACGTGTCCTTCTCCTCGGTCTCACGGTCGTTTTGACAGGTGTTTCGCTGAAAACGGAGTTACGGTTCAAAAGTTATGACCGTTTGAAGTTTCACATAAGTACGAGGGCCAAAACTGCCAAATTTGAAAGTTTCCTTAGGCTGCTGGAAAGTACAGGGACTGAAATTGCAAATTCTGGAAACTGCTGAAAATCGTTTGTTGTCCGATATCGCAGAACCCTTCTTCGTCCGATATCGCAATTGGACAAAATATCTCGGACAAAAACTCTGAAATGCGATAAGACTTATGAAATGCGATAAGTCTCTGAAATGCGATAAGACTTATGAAATGCGATAGCCTCTGAAATGCGATAGCCTCTGAAATGCGATAAATCGTTGAATTTTCCCAATTGCGATAAAACGCAGTTTTTCTGGGAATTGCGATAGATGACGCTGATTGAGGCCAAGTGCGATATTTTCCACTTTTGTTGACTTTTGAGTACACTCCCACGTGATATCTGACCACTTTTCAACCACTTGCAAGTATCCCTGACCACTTTTACCCACTTGGACCAATAATGTACTAAACTAATAATATTCCAAGTAAAGTATTCCAAAAACACAATCTTTTACAAGATTGTTTAATTACCTTCGATCTATGGGCCAAGAACACCTGATGAATTAATGAATAATACTCCCTTTGTTCTTCAAACTTGCGTACAGCAGCCACAAAATAACACAAGATTGCTGCGTTTAACAGTTAACAACAACACAAAATGTATTTTTTCTTTTAACAAGAATCCGAATACAAGTAACCTCCTACCTCGAAGCTAGGCTGTTGATACCACTTGTTGTAGGTCGAGAATCACTCTTTATCACACTTTTATATGCTCGTTAATCACAAAAGGAGATGGGACAATGGGTGTTGGATCATATGATATAAGAAAGATAGATAGATGTTAAAGCTTTTCTTTATTTCTCACAACACTTCACTGTGAACCACACCCTCTAAATGAGGATAAGGTGCTTTATATATTACAAGCACTTTGTCCTAAAGGCTTTTGAGGTGGGCTTGCAGTGGGCTCTTGGGCTTTAGCTATTGGATTTAGCTTTTACATGTATTACTAGAACTAATACAAGCCCACTTAACACAAAGTTCTAACTTAATTGAATGACCATCACTTTTATCTAAAATTAAAGTTTTTGTGTCTTTTCTAACAGAAATATAGGCAAAAACCGAAGATCTGGTTACTGCCGATTCCAAGGGAGACGGGCAATGGGGAAACGACGATCCTTCGGTTTTCGAAATGTCGATTGCCCAAAGGTTTCAAGGAGAGTTCCAAGTGACTAATGGTCACGGTCCTTTGAAAGCACCACAAATTATGAAAGTAAGATTTTATTTAGTTGTACCGTTTTATTTCTGTTACGACTACTTATTCGTACTATTGTTAGTTCGTTATTATTGGGCCACCATTCAATCATATATGATCAGCGAAATATAGCAATAAATAATAATAAAGTGGTCATCAATTGCTGCCTCCAAAGTCAAATTATTATACAAGTCAATATCATTTTAATAAATTTTAAGGGTCAAAGCCTCAAAGGTAATGACTATAAGGTTCCTTTTGTTTTGAACAAAAAAAGTTTCTTAACCGGCTAAATGTGACACTTTTTATACTCACTAGTTGCAAAATGTGCTAATAATTTTGAGTGTTTTTTTTTGCGCTTTGCCCTATTGTTTTACAGGATCACTGGGAAACATTCATAGTGGAAAAGGATTTCAAGTTTATCGCAGAAAGTGGATTAAACGCTGTGAGAATCCCGGTAGGGTGGTGGACCGCTAGTGACCCACGTCCACCCAAGCCTTTTGTAGGAGGATCTTTGCAATATCTTGATAAGGCCTTCGTATGGGCAAAGTAAGCATATGTTCGTTTGCTTTAAGTATATATGCCTCAACGAAAACAGTATATTGAGTAACATTTTTCTTGACAATTTTCCTGCATAGGAAATATAAGCTGAAGGTGATATTGGATTTACATGCGGCTCCAGGGTCTCAAAATGGTTGGGAGCATAGCGCGACTAGGGATGGTTTTATCGAATGGGGCTTAACAGAAGAAAATATTCAAAAAACAGTCCGAGTCATTGAGTTCTTTACAGCTAGGTAAATTTATATTAACCCTTAGAGTGCAAGGTGTAGTTTATGTTACAGGGGTGTTATTACACCAACTTCGTCAACTTTTACCCTATAATATTTCTATAATACACAACTAAAAAAACGTCCTCCTCAGTATAATCCTAGTTATAGGTACACGGGACCTACAATTTTTCTTTAACTTGACTCAAAAAAGAAAAAAACAGCACGAAAACGCTCGATGCAACCATGGCGAAGAAAAAAGAACACCACAATGGGGTGGTCCGGGTGGAGCAACTATAACATTCATGGCGTCGTTATAGGCACAGATATGGACCATCTGCACCACTTACTCCTATAACTAGGCAACCAAAAGAACCTAAATACCACATATTGTTTATTTTAATTTTCTGGTCCTTATTGTCATATGCATTGTGTACAGGTACACGAAAAATCCAAGTTTATATGCAGTTGAGCTCATAAACGAGCCCCGTGCATCAGGGGTCCCGCTAAGCATACTTAGCAAGTATTACCATGCTGGTTATAAAGCTGTAAGAAAGCATGCTCCCAATGCCTTTGTTATCCTAGCAACTCGAATTGGAGGTGATGCAAAAGAGTTATTTCCTCTTGCAAAGGGAATGCAGAAGGTCGTCGTTGATGTTCATTACTACAATCTCTTTTCGGATATTTTCAATGATATGACCGTTGAACAAAACATTAATTTCATCCAAACAAACCGCTCTAATGAACTACAAGATATCACGACCTCAGATGGACCTCTTACTTTTGTTGGTACGTATCTATACTCGAATGACACATTCTAATTTTGATGAAACAACGTGCTAATATGTGATTTTGTAGGTGAATGGGTGGCCGAGTGGCAAGTAAGATGAGCTAGTAAAGAGGACTATCAAAGATTTTCCAAGGCTCAGTTAGATGTCTTTGGACGTGCAAGCTTCGGGTGGGCTTATTGGTCGCTAAAAAATGTGAACGACCATTGGAGTATGGAGTGGATGATCAAGAACGGTTATATTAACCTTTAGAAAAGAAAATAATGTATACTTCCAATTGATTGAAACATACAAGCATACATAGTTACATCTACATATTGTTCAAACAAGAACTTTTAGTCGACAACTTCTACATTGTGTGCATTGAGTTAATCACAAAATAATGTAACGATCAAATTAAAAGGGTTCATCAATAACATTTCAACAATAGTTTGATCATTTATATGTGGTTTCTTGATTCTTTCGCAGAAAAATTTTAGTCAAGAAGGACCAAATAAGAGCATTAGGTGTGTTGATATAGCCATCCCTCTTCATTTGGGCCTAGGTGTGCCACATCATCTTAAACCATCATAACAAAACACCCCCTCTATCATAAATTATACGAATCGCTTTAGAAAATATCAAAAACTACGAAATAAATTCCTCAAACGTACTCATTTATATTTAAAAAATTAAATATATTATATCTATAAGTTTTTCTTTAAAAACAATTGTAATGTTCTTTAATTGATAGAAAATATATGTCCGTTTGTGCCCATTTAACTTTTAAATGGGCAATATATGCCCATTTCAAAAAAAAAGAGGGGGCTAAATGTGCCCAAATCTTTTATAAATTTGTCCAAATTAGCCAATTCTTTTGATTTTGGGCACAAATTGTCATCTCTAATCATAACACACAACAACCCTCTTCATTTGAGCCCCATCACCCACAATTTTATTTTCATTTCAAATTTTCAAATAAACTAAATTTATTTCATTTAATTAAAATTACAATACAAACTAGAATACAATACGAAATACGATACGAAAAAAAAAAACATACAAAATACGATAAGATACAAAATACAATAAAGAAACTAAATATTTTGTTGATGCTCCAGATATAGTAGATGTTGTTGCCAACAATGCTTAATAATATTTCGTTGAAGCATTGCGTGTACTTGTTTATTTCAGAGTTCTTTGGCTTTCTTCCGTTGCACTGCGCATCGCTCGATCCATGACCGTTGAAAATTTACTCGCGGACAAATATAAATCTCGCTCATTTCGGATATCGCAAATTTTTTATCTTTCAAAATCATGTTATGCAATATGATGCACGTATACATGACTTTCTGTAACTTGTTGACAGTCCAAGCACGTGCCGGTTGGCTTATAACATGAAAACATCCTTGGCGTATGGCGGATGTGCACTTCATAATAACACTAAAACTCATTAGACCTGTAGCATTGGGTCGGACAACAAAGAATTTAAAATGATCGGGAAGAGGATGAAAATTTTGAATATGTGTTTCAATACGTTTGACTATTTTTAAAAATAGTTTACGGCTCATACGATATCGACGCCTAAAATAACTCTTCGGATATTTTGGGTTATCACCAAAATAGTCGGCCATTAAACGTACTTCAACAATGTCACGTTCACGGACGATGTAATTACGGTGGTGTGAACTTTCAGCTTCTTGTTTCAACGATTGCTCAAACTGATATTGTTGCATAATCATCTCGAGATCAGCTATATCATCTTGATCAGAGAGACTACCGGACAGACTCTCGGAATTGCTTGAGGAACTCATGTTTATTTGAAAGAGTAGTTGTGTTGGTAGAGATTTGTGTGAAAGTTATTGTTAAAATGATGTGTTACTTAGAGTGTGTAATTTGGTAAGTTAAAAAAAAAAAAAAAAAAAAAAAAACGGGATACTTTTTAAAAATTCACAACGGATACATTTATTAAATATCAAACGGTAAAATGAAAAAGTATCTTTGTCGTCTTCCACTTCACTGCAACGAAGAGCTCACCTCGAAGTCCAAACGGCGAGCATTGATGGTGTGGTGGCGAGAGGCAAAGTGGACCGGCGAGCATGGCATGTCACAACGGCGAGGCATTAAAATCACCACACCGCATGCTCTTAGAGCAAGTTGGAAGGCAACAAGGTTAGTGATTTGGCATGCATGGACTACTTTTTATTTTTAGCAAAATATTGACATATAAGTTATTCACCAACTTATAAGCATTTGCTACAAATATAAGGCTAATGATTTGCACACTCCTCTATTTTATTTGCACACTTCATATTGTGCTATAAAGAATTATACATTTGCTATATAATGCTTCTCTAGTTTGTACACCGAAGTGTGCAAATAAAAAAAAATAAGTGTGCCAATCAACGCACTATTCATTACAAAATCTTGATCCCATTCGGTTATAAAACTTTCATAGAACCCCATAAAATATGGTGGTTATGTTATGTTTTACAAAAAATTAATTCTAAACTTCTAAGTTATTAATCAAAAACCTTTTAAATTTTTCATCATTTAACTCATACTAGATGAAATTACATGCTTGTTATATACATTGACCAAACATGAGCTCATACTAGTGTAAGAACAATTTATATAATTTAATTTAATGTATGTAAATAAATTATGTTAGTGTAAAATAATTTGGAGTTGAGATTTGTAGAACATATGGTTGGAAAAATAATTGAAGGGGCATTTACATACATCCTCACAAAAACATCAATATTTACATATTTCCCAAACCTTGCTTTAATAACATTGTACATCATGCATTAAAAACTTGTGTTTGAGGAAATATGTAAATATTGATGTATATATGAGGATGTATGTAAATCCCCCATAAATGAAGGACAGATATTCTTGAAGGATGCAATTATTTTTGTATATTTGAATAATACGAAATGAAGAATGATTGGAAATAGCCTTATTACATAGAATTAATCCATGGTAAGCAATTTTCATTGCATCAGCACACATGAATTATAAGGAGTCAAGGTTAATACCTCTCTTTATCAAGCTCGACCTTAACCTGTTGGAATCGTGTCCCAAAAGCAGTAAGATTTCATTCCTATTTGGGATAATTATTATTTAGTCATTATCCTGTTTGGACTATAGGATGCATACGTGATTCCTAGGAATTGTATCCTAGTTACTCTAGGGTTACTTCTCTATATATAGAGCCCTTTACATTCCTTCCAAAACATACACACATACGATACTTCACCTCCATATGGGATTTTGTTTTAAGAGTTCCTGAGAATTATTTGGTTCTCCTTTGCATACTTCAACTGGCCTATATACCATTGAAGGTTTGTACTCTCGTTTTGATATAGTGGATTTTGTGGTCGTCGCCCGTGGTTTTTTCTCCCATTAAATAGGGGGTTTCCACGTAAATCGTTTGTGTTCTTTTCTTTATTATTATCGTTACTTTGTTTGGTTGATTATTGGTTTAGGTTTAATCTTCGCTTCCGTGCAAGCTCTATAACCCAACAAGTGGTACCAGAGACTTGTCACAATGGTCACCAAATTTAATATCGATAAGTTTGATGGCAAGATTAGTTTTGCTATTTGGAAAGTTCATATGCAAGCAGTATTAACGCATCATGGGTACAAGAAGGCCCTTAAGTGTGTTGCGCACAAATCACAAGCTATGTCAGATGAAGATTGGCTTGAATTAGATGAGAAGGCTTTAGCCAAGATCCAACTTTTTCTAACTTGAGAAGTTCTCCGGGAGGTTATACACGAGACCACCGCGGCTGGTTTATGGCTCAAGTTAGAATCTCTTTACATGACAAAGAGTCTCGCGAACAAGCTTCGGTTGAAGGATCGTCTTTACACTTTTCCTATGAAATAAGGTACATCTGTTCAAGACCATCTTGACGAATTTAATACAATTCTCATTGATTTGGAGAATCTAGATGTAGATATTGATGATGAGGACAAAGCCGTATTATTGGTTATCTCTTTACCTGCTTCTTATAAACACTTTAAAAAAATCATGTAATACGGCAACCATGAAACACTATCGTTTGATGATGTTAAATCTGCTTTGTTGTCCAAGCAAAAGTATGATGATGAAGTTGAACCAGAAAGTGGTGAAGGGCTGGTTGCAAGCAGAGGCCGAAGTTCTGACCGAGGTGAGTGCAGCAATAACAATAAAAAACATCGATCACAGTCTCGTGGAAAATATTCAAACAAGACTTGCAAATATTGCAAGAAACTTGGTCACATTGTCTCTGATTGTTACAAGTTAAAGAACAAAATAGAAAGAGAAGGTATAGGGAATAACGAGAAGAAACCCGAAAAAACCGCCGAGGTAGCCATTGCAAAGGTGGAATCCGATGGTGATATCTATTTGGATAGTGACACCGAAAAATCTAGAGATGAATTGATAGTTGACTCTGGTTGTACCTTCCACATGACTCCTCATCGAAGTTGGTTTTCCACTTATGAATCTTTCAATGGTGGTAATGTGTATATGGGGAATCATACTATTTGTCCGGTTATTGGGAAGGGTAATTTTCGGGTTAAGATGCATGATGGTGTTGTTAGGACCATTACTGGGGTTCGGCATGTTCCAGACTTAAAAAGAAATCTTATATCTCTTAGCCCTCTTGAGGCTAATGGATGTAAGTACTCCAGTGAAGGTGGAGTCATGAAAATATTCAAGGGAGCTTTGTTGTTGATGAAGGCCATTCAATCAGGTGGTTCATATGTACTACAAGGTACCATAGAGTCTGGTACGGCTGGAATTGCTACATCGAAGGCACACCCCAACGATTTCAAGCTTTGGCATTATCGCTTGGGTCACATGGGTGAGAAAGGTATGAATACTCTTGCCAAGAAAGGTCTTATCAAAGTTTCATGCAACTTGGAGTTTTGTGAACACTGTGTGTTTGGCAAACAGAAAAGGGTAAGTTTTTCTTCAGGTATTCATAGGACCAAGGATGCTCTTGATTACATTCATTCAGATCTATAGGGGCCATCTCCTGTTACGTCTCGAGGAGGTAAACGATATATGTTGACTATTATTGATGATTTTTCTCGTAAAGTTTGGGTTTTCTTCTTAAAGCACAAAGATGAGGTGTTCCCCACTTTTAAGGAGTGGAAAGTAATGATAGAAAACCAAACAAAAAGAAAGATCAAGAAGTTGAGAACTGATAATGGTCTTGAGTTTTGTGGAGAAGAGTTTAATGTGTTATGTCCAAAGTATGGCATTGCACGACACCACACACTTGTTAGGACACCGCAGCAAAACGGCGTTGCAGAAAGAATGAACAAGACTATTATGCAGAAAGTGCGATGTATGCTTTCTCATGCCAAATTGGACAAGGATTTTTGGGTTGAAGCAGCAACTACAGCGGCATATTTGATAAACCGTTCTTCTCACAGATATTTGGATGGAAATATACCAGAAATACTATGGCCAGGTAATTCAATTGATTATTCTCATCTTAGAGTTTTTGGATGTCCTGTCTATGTACATGTAAATGAGGGCAAACTAGTTCCTCGTGCTGTTAAATGCATTTTCTTAGGTTATGGTTCAGGGGTCAAAGGTTATCGTGTTTGGTGTCCCGATCCTAAGTATCGTAAGATTATTCATAGTAGAGATGTAACTTTTAATGAAGATGTTATCGTTAATTCTGATAAAGATTCTGTGCCATCTCACAATGTTGGTAATAATAATACAGAAGGTAAGGTGGAGTTTGAGTTCGATGTTGAAACTAGTAAACGTACTCAAACTGCATTTGATGATGAACACATTGAAACCCAAGATGATGGCACCATACATACAAGTCCACAAAGTCAAACTCAGACCGAGTATCTTTTAGCTCGGGATCGTGAAAGGCGACAAGTCAATAGACCTCCAAGACTTGAGGATTATGAATGTGATTTAGTTGCTTATGCGTTTGCCACTGCAACCCATATTGAAGACTGTGAGCCTAAAAATTATTCTGAGGCTATCTCAAGTCCTGAACATAATAAATGGATTGTGGCAATGGAAGAAGAGGTTGAGAGTTTGCACAAAAATGAAACATGGGAGCCGGTGAAGCTTCCTAGGGAGAAATGTGTGATAAGCTGCAAGTGGTTATTCAAGATTAAAGATGGTATTCCCGGGGTTGAAAGCAAGCGGTATAAAGCTCGATATGTAGTTCGCGGGTTTGATCAACGTGAGGGTATTGATTTCAATGAGGTATTCTCCCCTGTTGTTCGTCATACCTCTATTAGACTTTTACTTTCTATTGTTGCTTTGCAAGATTTAGAGCTGGAACAATTGGACGTAAAAACAGCATTTCTTCATGGTAATCTTGAGGAAGAAATTTACGTCATGCAACCTGAAGGTTTTGAAGTTCCTGGAAAGGAGGACCATGCGTGCAGATTGAAAAAGTCACTCTACGGATTAAAGCAATCTCCTCGACAATGGTATAAAAGGTTTGATTCCTTTATGATTGGGCATGGCTATGATCGTTGTAGATATGATGAGTGTGTTTATCTCCGAAAATTTCCAGATGGATCTTTCCTTTATTTGGTACTTTATGTGGATGATATGTTAATTGCGGCACCTAATAAAGATCAAATCCGAGAGTTAAAAGATCAACTTAGCAACGAATTTGATATGAAAGATTTGGGAGCTGCTAAACAGATTTTAGGTATGGAAATTCGAAGAGATCGAAAAATGGGTAAGCTTACTTTATCACAATCTGATTACATTTCAAAAGTTCTCAAAAAGTTCAACATGAGCAGTTGCAAACCCGTTCCTACTCTGTTAGCACCACATTTTAAGTTGTCCTCTCATGAATGCCCGAAGTCAGAGGAAGACGAGGAGGATAAGGAAGATATGTCTTTTGTTCCATATTCTAGTGCGGTTGGCAGTTTAATGTACGCTGATGATATCAAATAACAACATTTTATTGGCATCATTTATCCTATGTTTATCACTTGTTTTATATTATTTTATATGAGAATTGATACTTAATCGCTTACTTTTGTAATTCTCAGTTATAAACAAGCATTTGGTGAAAGTTAGCTATTTTGGACGTAAAATGGAGCAAAATGGATCAAGTTGGATGAGTTTACTGAACTGAAGGAAGATACGCCGTATTATTCTAGACAGATACGTCGTACTTAAAGACTTAGACGATTATGAAGACCATTGCCTGACTTTGAAGCATACGCCGTATGAATTTATCCCATACGCCGTATATGAAACCTTGGTCAACGAGAAGATCTGACTTATTTTACTCCAGATGCGCCGCATGACATTCCAGATATGCGGCGTATCAATCTCAAGACTTTACCAGATAATCCAAGATATTGAAAAACATGCGCCGCATGAAGATTGAAGGTACGCCGTATCATATGGCGGTGTACGAATATTCCTGAATATTATAATCTTGGACCCCACGCTAAGTTACCTAGATATGCCGTATCAACTCAATAGATACGCCGTATCGACCCTGCTGACAGAAAGTATAAATACCCCATTCGAATGCCATATTCGATATACAACATACATAACATTAAATACACAGAGAATACCACAGAAGACGACGAATTGACAGCACAAGACACAACCTAAAGGAAGAATTCAGAGTAGTAAGAATGTCCTGCTAGTACTTTAATTCATAGGAAGATTCGTTTACTTGTATTAGCAATCTGTTAATCGTTGAGTTAGGGTCTTTTTCACTATTTGATCGGACTTAATTGTTTCCAGCTTTTATACAGAGTATTTGATGTTTAATTTGTTTCTTATGCATATGTTTTGATTACATATTGAGTTTATCGTGCCTTGTAGACGTAGGCTCGCACAATTACATCATTAACATCGTTTGCATAGTTAATGTAAGCGTGTAAAAGGGATAAATAATACATAAACCTAGTAATCATTAAGTTGTACGCAGTGTAACACCCGTTTCCCAGATACAAATAGGCCCCACCCTAGATGGAATTAACTAGGGTTTAACGTGATTGGCCAGTCAACGAATGTTACGTGGAAGTCAAACCCGATAGTCAAAGAAGGTGTTATGTGGTTATAGGAAGTATTATGTGTCACAACTAGTAAGGAAATAGACTTAAAGGACTAGGGTTGTAAAATGTTAAATGTGTTATAAGATGAAGTGTGGCTAAAGTAGGAAGAAAAGGACTTGAGGGACTAAAAGTGCCAAATGGCCAAACTACTCAACTAGCTAGATAAATGTTTATTTATCTTTCATTTTCCCTAATTTTCTAGAGTTTTCAAAGGTGTGTTTGTGAGCTCCAGTGTTTAGAGAAAGGAGGGAAAAAGATGGAGTTGGGATGATCAAGTAGAGGAGGAGATGTGTTCCTTGTCAAGGGTTAAGCCTTAGTGATGATCTCCTACACAAGTAAGTAACATCCTTTCTTGATTTTAATAAGGAGGAGGCTTATGAGTAAGTGGGTTTTCATCATATGATCAAGGTATGATCATATGATGATCTAAAATGGATGATAGGTGTGTTTGAAAGGGTTATGTAAACACTTATTTATGCTATTCTTTAAATGTGTTATTAGGTCTTGATTGTAGTGTGAAGAAGGATGATAATGATGATGGTGATGAAGATGATGGTGATTTATGATTAGTATCTTAGCCTAGAACTAACACCGGTTGTAATGTGATGTTATAATGATTTCTCTATATTATGTGTTTTTAAGATTTGTTATGTTATGGTTAATGAATGGTTTGGATATATGTGTTATAGTGAAAGTGGGTATAGGGCTAGTTTGATGGGTTAATTAAGAGGGATTAGGATAAAGAGAGTTGATGTTTTGATGTGCCAAGGTATGTGTTAATGGTGAATGATTATGATGGTTTAATGGTTAAGATGCATAATGTGTGATTAATTTATGATATTATGTTATACCCGTTTTACTTACTAAGTGAAAGCTTACCGGTTAATGTATAATGTTTTGTAGGTTCGTATGTTGATATTATGGCTTGGAATAAGGATCAAGGGTTGGATATGCGAAGATATGATAGTTGGGTAAGATATAGGAGCTAGGTAGAATACCGAGCTCATGAGCAATGTTGATGCCCCGTGCGTAGTTAAAAGGTTAAAGGGTCAAAGTCGAGTGTCAAAGTAAGGTTTGTTATGTTAGAGTCAAACATGAGTAATGGTTTGTTATGAAAACGGGTTTTAGTGTTATGGTGATGTTTTAAAGGAGCGTTTGGATTAACGCGTAATATTACCCATTTGGGTTGTAAACGGGTCAAATGTTTATGAAAGTCGCTTAATATGTTATGTTAATAACTTTGGTTAAGTTTGGTGTGTAAATAAAGTAGTAAAGGTGGTTTGTTGTGAAAATTGGTCAAAGCGGGTTTTGGCACAAAACCCGTCATTGTGTAAAGTACGCTTCCGAGAGTCAAATGGTAAATATTTTTATATAGAAATGAGCTTATTGATGTACTAAGTAAATCTTGAAAGTTTGGTGAAATATTGAGTTCGGGAGGTCGGGTTTTCAAGTACGGGACTTGAAAATGGTTCCGGGAGGTCAGTAGCCTCCAACCGATCGGCTGCTGTCCAGCCGAATCGGTTACGGGAGCATGCTGATCGGTTGGACTATTTTCGGCAATTTTCGAAAAATCATATCTTTTAAACTGTAAGTCATCACGGGTCGTGCCACCCAGCGTTGCGAAGGTAATTGAGTCTATTTTCATTTAAAAATAGTCTTAAAGTCTAAATGTTTATAAATTTTTGTAAATGGTCAAAAGAGTAACAAAATGTTTGTAAAAGTTGGGTCGTTTCCACGTAAAAGTAAAATTTTTTGGTCAAAACGGGCACGGGGCGTAACAACTTGGTATCGGTGCTTCGGTTTAAGTGAATTAGGTTTCCACTATAGGTTGCCTAGACTTAAACTGCTCGTAGAAGCGTTGGATATAAGTTTAAGCAATGCGGAAAATAGATTCCTTAGTGGTATGACGTAGAAGTGCTTATAGTAACAATGAGATTAGGCTATGGCTTAGATGTAAAGTGATCATTGCAATGTGGGTTTAGCGATTATAGAAGTAATGAGTTAGACGTGAATTATAGATTGCCTAAACTATGAGATGGAATGCAAGACGTGTTATATGTATTTAAGTCGATAAGTGTGGTATGTGTTTTATAGTGTTAATGTATATGTGATGTAATTCTATTTTGGAATATATTGTGCTAAGTGTTAAGTAAGCGAATGATAGTTCTTGTATCGGATAGACTAAAGTTTTAATTTACATGGATCGAGGCCTTAAAGGTTATGAGTTGTACACGAAGTTACTAGAATGTGTTTATTGGTAAGGTGATATTGTGATTAATGGTGAAGGCGAGAACTATGTTATAGTATAATACGCAAAAGAGCAAGGTTAACATAGATTACATTAATTTTGGTTTGGCGAATGGTTTGCATGTATTGTACTTGAAAGAATGATGACCTAGTAAGGGTTATAGGATTGAGTAAGACTTGTCTTTATGAGAAATTTAAGGATATATGAGGATGAGTGATGACAAGTATTTAGATGTTTGGGTAGAGCGCATTGTTGAAATGTGTAACCGTAAGATATAAAAGATATGTGTGAGCAATGAATGATACATGAAGTAGCCATTGCGTAAATTGGTTAAGTGAAGTAGTAATTACCTCAAAAATAACAGATAAATGGTACAACTTATATATGATCAAATGTTTTAAGTTATAAATTAACTAGAGACTAATGAAGTGTAAGTGGTTAGTAATGTTTATCTTTTGTAGAAAGAATGTCGGATGTAGACTTCACGTATGTATGAGATTAAGTATGTACGAATATGCTTGATGTTTATGTATGAAGTGTTAGAAGTTGAGTAGTTGAATGAGTTTTCGATTTCAATGTAAGACCAATATACGGTCTACAAATATAACTCATGTTTAACGTTGGTGTAGATCATGACAAGATTGAGGTGAGTCAATTGGGATTAAAGTAGATAAACATTAAAATGATATACGAGTGTAAAATGGAATAAAAGGTTAACTTAGGGATGACAAGGAAACGATAAATGTAATGTAATGACTCAGATGAAATATGAAATATATATATATATATATATATATATATATATATATATATATAATAGACGAGTATTATAAAGATGATGTCAAAGTAATGAAAGGTGATAGGTGAGTGATTGAAAGTGCGTAAGGCAAGGAAAAGAGAAATCGGAAAAGTGCTAGTCTGGGAAATGCTTGAATAATGAACAAATTAGTGAAACACAGAATAAGTTAATTAAACGTGATTGATTGGTGGTGAAACGTAATGAATAGTTTGACAAATGTGAGAAATAAATCCAGGTTGGACTAAAGATGTTTAAATAATAATAATGTGAATAATAGGTTCATGGAATTTAAAGGCTTTCTAAAGTATATGTTTAAGTTATAGATGGTCTATGTGATATGTTCTATATGACTTGAGATAATAAGAGAAGTATATGATGGTAAGGAGGCGTATGTGATGATAATCTATAGCGGGCTTGTGTGTGTAAGTAATGGGATTAACATAATGGTAAATGATATGAGATTATGTGTCAAAGAAGAATAACAATAGTAAGATGTGAATAGAAAAGGTAAGTGGTATTAGAGATGGGTTAGTAAGTAAATTAAAGTATTGACGCTTTAAGGTTGGAACGTAGTGATAAAGCGTGTGCTAAAATATAATGTATGAGGATAAGATAGTAACTGATACACTAATTGTTAGGGGTTTGTTGATGTGAAGATTATGGAATGAGATTAAGGAATAATGTCATGTAACGGTTCGGATTGATAAGGTATTGATGACTAATATATGGTCTTACTATATTTAGTGGCTAATGATTGATGTTAAGGTGATATAAAGATGGGTTGATGGTAGGCTAAGGTATATGGTGTCTAAGTATTAACATGAATGTATAATAACGACAAACGATGTTAGGGTATGTTATGATGAAAGCAAAATTGAATGAGCAAAGTGATTGCTAAGTATGATGCAAAAAAATTATAAAATAAAAGTAAAAGTGTGTTGGTAGGTTAATGACGAGATGAACGGTAAGGCTTAAGTGCCAAAGATTAAAATGGAACGAGTTAAGTACATAAGAAAGAATGTAATGAAATATGGTATAGTAAACGTGACGAGCTCATAGAACGTATGATATTAATGAGTGTGCTAAAGTAACGAATCTGGGTAAGGCGAGGTGAAACGATGTTGCCTAAATATATGAACAATAAAAGAAGTGAGATAAGGTACGAGAATGAGAATGTGATGATTTAAGAGTGCAAGTAAGAACGTGATGATGCGTTGCGAAAATTAAACTTGATAAGAATGTGTTAATAACTTAAAATGTGTAAAAGAACGAATGGTGCTAATGAATGTGTGATTGAATTAACCTAAGGAAGGGTTAAAAATGAAAAAGATGTGTAGACTAAAGTTAAAAAGGGTTAATGGTAGAAAGGGTTAAATAGTTAGCAAGGGTTAAAAGAATGTAAGTGATGGTGAGATGAGTAAACACATAATTGATAAGGGGTTTTGTATGCCCTATGAAATGTGATTAAACTAAATAAAATAGATGAGGAAATGTGTGTGTGTTAAAATGTTAAGGGCTTGGATCTAATGTGAAACGTGAAAGGTTAAAGATGGTATCCTTCGGGATGGCTGAGTTAATGATGACTAATGATGGTATCCTTCGGGATGACCGAGCTAATGAATGTTAAGGAATCCTTCGGGATGAGATGTATTGCCTTCATCGGCAAGGGGTTGCCTACATCCTTGGCAATAAAATGTCTCCACAATGAATGTGTTAATGATATGTGTGGAAAGTATTGATTGTTGTACAAACACTTGGGATATGAATCTTAGTAATGTGTTTGAGAGATATTTATGTATGAATGTGTTTAGCATGCGGAATCTACTACAACACACTTAAAAGAACACAAGGTGGTGAGTTTATGTAAATGTGAGTATGCAATGAACAAGTAACACAACTTTGATTAACACAAAACGATTCAATATTATTGATGAAATAATACGGATGATCTAAGTATCACCGGGATTACAAAGTAATCTTGAGTCTAAGATTGTAAAAGGATTTGTGAGTTTGAGTAACTAAGTTACTTGAGAGATAGTTCGGTTTTGGTTAATGGTTGGTAAAGATTTTTGCATGAAGTGTGACTAAGGTATCCTTTTATAGGATAAGGACACCTTATTACAAGTTGTTCAAGTGGTTGAATATAATACTATACTTTGACTATTCTAGCGCCTACAATTAAATACAACTACCAATGTACAACTCTGTAATATTCTTCTGTACACCACAGAAGACTAAACTTCTTCTACATAACGTATAACAATGTACAAAGACTAATAATTCAACTAAATATCTATTACAAAATATCTAATCAACTTGACATAAGCTTGGCAGGCTCTTCATCAACTAGCAGTACCTTCTACCCAGAAGGTACTGGTAGAACATCTTCATACTTCTTCAAATCAACTAGCAGGCTCTTTGACATCTTTGGCAGGCTCTTTGACTTGAACATTTTATTCCCAACAATCCTCCCCTAAACTTGTTATTTCCATTAAAATACCCAAGTTTCTGATGAATAAAATACATACCTTGAGGATTTGAGAGAACTCTTCCAAAAACCTTTACTCTCTGTTCTTCCTTTTTCTTTCACATTGCTCAAATAAGCTCCTCAGCAAACTTTGAACAATTTCTGATTTCTCATCATCTTTGTCACATCTTAATCTCTTGGAGATCATAGTTTTAAGCACTTCATAACTAAGTGGATACTCTTTCTCAGCCAACATAAAGAGTTCTATCCCACTTTGTGTGTAAAGATGGTGAATATTGCTAAGGCTTAGAAATTCCCATGTTGTTGAAGGATCATAATAAGGAAATTTCCAATGAACATCTTTGGGATCAGGATCAAACATCCTATTGAATTCTACCCATAATTCCTGTTCCTTAGCATCAGTACTAGAATTTGTGTCTAGCCTAATCTGCACTAGATTCCACAATTCTTCCAAGTCTGCTCTGTCAGATGCTCTAACTAGATTTTCAAAATTTTTAAAGCTAGCAGATAGACCCCCAACCCTTATTATTTTCCATGATTTTCCTAATCTATCATGGTTTACTTCCCAGTCAATAATAGGGCGTCTATAGCTAATTGGATCAGCATGAATGATAGTTGGCAAAGTAATTAACATCTTACTTACTTGCTGAGAATCCAATTTTGCTACTTCTTTCTTCTGAGCATCCTGCTTCTTCATTGAGGGTTTTACATCAGATGGAACTTTGTAGTAAAGACTTTTGTAGGCTTGTAGATACAGGAAGTAGATTTCATCAGCAGATTTCTTCTTCAGTTGATAATCAGTCCAATTTGCCTGATTTTTCAGAAACCTTTTCATAAAAATCACCTGATCTTTCTGAGATTGGCCCACCTTAAAACCTCTTTTCTGACTTTCTTTCATCTTCTCAAAAATATCAGCTAGAGCTGCTTCCTTATACTTCTTGTTGATAAAAGATTCAAGCTCTGCTGTCTTCTCATCAGAATTAAGATTCTTGTCATTCACTATTATTGCTGCTTGGCCCCTTACAATTGGATCATTAGCAATAATCCATTGCATCTGTGCATCAAAGGTTTCTTGAGCAATTTGAGTATCAAGAAGAGTTTGAGCAGCATCTTCAGCATCTTTCTGCTCTTTCATTACTGCAAGCATTCTTGAAGCTTCAAGTGCTTTTAGTTCTTCTTCATGAACCCTTTTGGCCTCTTCTTCTCCTAAAGCCATCTGAATTTGTTGTGTTCTTTTCAACTTCTTGGACTTTGGCTCATCTTCAATCATAATGCTTTTGCCCTTATCCTTTGGAGTTGGTTCTTGTGATGGAGCAGAAGATTGCTCATCAGCAGCAAAAATCCTCCCTTGAACAAACAAATTACCTTGAGGCTCTAAACCCCTCTTTCTCTTGTACACTTTCTCAGCAGACCCTTTGTACCCCATAGCCAATAGCCTCTCTATCCTAGCAGGCTCTTGTTCTGGCCTAGCAGGCTCTTGCCCTGAACCAGCAGGCTCTTCATCATAAACTTGAGTTCCTTCATGGAATTCAAATTGAGCCTCCTCTTCATCTTCAGAACTATCCATCCTCCCCTTTTTGGAAGAGTTACCCAACCTATCATCATTAGATTGTGAAGAACCAGATAAAACAACCTTTGCAGATCTTTTACCCTTTAGCTTCTTCACTTCACCCTCCAACTTCTTTACCCTCTTGACTAATTTGATGTTGATCTCAGAAAATTTCTTGCTTTGTCTTTTAAGAGCATCTTCTAAGAACTTCACCTTCTCTTTTAGTTCTTGCATTGTCTGAGGTGATTGGGGTTGTGATACATGATGTGATGATGTTGGTGGTGTTGCTGATGGTACTGGAGATGGTATTGGTGATGTTTGATGTGTTAGTGAGATGTAACCATATGAAGAACTAGATGATGGTGATTCAGCTGATGGTGTTGGTTCTTCTTGATGTTGTGGTAACATTTCATCAAATAGTGGTATATCTTCCCCTCTAAAACCAATTCTCATATTTGAAAATACTTTGTGAGAAAGTTTTGGTGTTTCATAAATTGAGTCTGTGGGAAGTAACAAATGTTTTAATTTGGCAATGATGCATCCAATAAATCTTGGGTACATCAAAAACTTTGTTTCACTTTTCACATTTTTAATTAATCCGTCAAAAATATGTTTGGAAAAATTGTATTTTCTGTTTGTAGCTAAGCAGATGAGAGCAGAAGCCATGTTTCCACTAAATTGCTCCCAAGAGGTTTTCTTCTGGCTCAAACAATGAAGGATTGTGTGAATCAAAAATCTCCATTGTGGAGTAAGATGCTTTTTCAGAAAAGTGAGTTTGTTAGACTCAGCATGATACCCCATTCTTGTTAAATTTTCAAAAATTTCAGTATCTGGCAACTGACTAATACCATCAGAATTATCCAAATGAAGATGTCTTCTTATGGATGACTCAGTAAGAGTCAAATGTTTACCATCCACTTTGGCCTTAATTCTTTGTTCCCCATTTTCAGAAGTTACAATTTTAGCTGTTTTCCAAAATTGTGAATTTTGAGTTTCATAAATAGTGGGATTGACTAGCAAAGCAAACCTGATGTAGGAGTTGTTTAAAAAGTCCACTACTTGATGAAAAGAGGCATTATCCTCTGACTTCTCCAAAAATGCTAATTGGTTGTGACGTTGGACAAAGTTTAGAACAACTGTGGAAGCCATATGAAAATTTTGAATATGATGGTGGGATTTGTTGGTAGTACTGGTAGAAGATGAAAGGTGTATGTGAATTATGATAATGACTGATGAAAGAAGATATGGGAGAATTACTTTTAACCGACAATAAGAAAGATTATAATAAGTAATTGAAAAGGCGGTTAAAAAGATCTTTTATATGTGAAATATAATATAATATAATCATCAGTAATTTACATAACTACCCCAACGGCTAATTATAACTACCAGGCCCAACGGCTAAAACTTTTTCTGACAGGCTCAACGGCTATCTAGCAGTACCATTTTACTCTAGCAGTACCAATTTTTGAACTACCAGTACCTTTGAAAGTTTTATAAAAATCCCTTATAGTTTTTAGCAAACTACCAGCTATCAACGGATTTGAGTTGTCTTTACCAAAAGCCGTTTGCTTAAGGACTAGCTAACTATTTACAATTAAGTATGGTTAGTTAACAACCATATAGTTTTTGGTAAACTATCAACCATCAACGGATTTGATTTGTCTTTACCAAAAGCCGTTTGCTTATGGACTAGCCAGCTCTTAAGTTTGTAAAAACTTGGTGAACTGAATACCAAAAGCCATAATGGCCTAAAGATGGTGCAATTTCCTTGGATGGAGGAAATTTAAAAGGCAATGATGCTGTGTATCTTGGATGATTGGTTCAACAAGTGAAATCATCTAATAACATGCCTTTGAGTTGAAACTTTTCTTAGTTTGATCTAGATAGAACTTTCTCCTTGAGAAATGCTTCATCCCTTCTAGATATGTGATCTAACTCTATCTTTTTCAACCTTTGCATCATCTTGTATGCTCTTGTCTTTTTCATTCATAAATTGGTTTTTCTTCCATTCTGGGCTATCAAATCCTCCCCTGAGATGGTTATATCCCCTGAGATTAATATAACTTTTGTTGCCCCTTTTTGTTTGGAAGAACTCTTGTTTTGTTATCAACCTGAAATGTGTTAGTTGCAAACCAAAAGAACAAAGTGCATAGCACTTGATCTATAGAATTTTAAACATTTAAGCATCAATATGAACAAAACATAGCAAATTTTATACTAGCAGGACCAATTATGAACTAACAGGACCTTTTGACTAACTAGCAGTACCATGTTTAAAAGCCAATACCAGTTAATTTTATGAACAAAAACACATGTTTTTCAAAGATTTATCATTCCAATACCTCCTACAAGATATTTGAATCTACCTAAATCAAAAGCTTTGGTGAGAAGGTCTGCATAATTCTTTTCAGAATCAATCTTAACAACTTGAATTAACATTTTCTCATTGCAATCCCTTATGAAATGGTGTCTGATTTCAATGTGTTTTGTTTTTGAGTGTTGAACTGGGTTTTTAATGATACAAATTGTACTGCTATTGTCAATATAAATAATGGTGTTAAGAAAATTGTACCCATAGTCAAGCATTTGATTTTGGATCCAAAGAACTTGCCCACAACAACTTGCACCAGCAACATATTCTGCTTCAGTTGTAGAGTTGGCCACCATTGTTTGTTTCTTGCATTGCCAAGAGATGAGTCTGCAACCAAGAAATTGACATCCACCTGTTGTGGATTTTCTGTCTAGAGTTGCACCAGCATAGTCACTATCCGAATAAGCCACTAATTCAAAAGATGATTCCCTTGGATACCAAAGACCCAACTTAGGTTGACCCTTGAGATATCTAAAGATTCTTTTGACTACTGTGAGATGAGAGATTTTGGGATGTATTTGAAACCTTGCACATACACATACTGAGAACATGATATCTGGTCTTGATGATGTAAGGTACATCAAAGACCCAATCATTGATCAATAATTGTGCAAATCCATATCTTCTCCTTCAGCATCCTTGAGTAGCCCTTTGTCTGGATCCATTGGTGTACTTGCAACCTTAGAATCAGCAAAATTAAATTTCCTTAGGATCTCTGCCACATACTTATCTTGGCTGATAAATATGCCTTCTTTGGATTGTTTCACTTGGAGACCCAAAAAGAAAGTAAGTTCCCCCATGGAACTCATTTCAAACTTACTATGCATAAGTTTTTCAAATTCTACACACAAGTCTTGGTTTGTTGATCCAAAGATAATGTCATCAGCATAAATCTGCACTAGCAAGATGTCTTTCTTTGTTCTTTTGATGAACAAAGTTGGATCAATCCTGCCTCTTTGGAAGCCACTTTCTAGTAGAAAACAAGCCAATGTTTCATACCATGCCCTTGGAGCTTGGTGTAGACCATAAAGAGCCTTGGTAACCTTATAAACCTTGTCTGGATACTCTGCATCAATGAAGCCTGGAGGTTGAGACACATATACTGGTTCTTCAATTTCACCATATAAAAATGCACTCTTAACATCCATTTGATAGACAGTGAAGCCTATGAATGAAGCATAGGCCAAGAATAGCCTAATTGCTTCAAGTCTTGCAACTGGAGCAAACACTTCTTCATAATCTACCCCTTCTTCTTGAGTATATCCTTGAGCTACCAATCTTGCTTTATTTCTGATCACTATACCCCTTTCATCTTTCTTGTTTCTGAACACCCATTTGGTTCCAATTGCCCTATGACCTTTGGGCAAATCAACCAATATCCAAACCTTCTGAATCTTGAATTGGAGAAGCTCTTCTTGCATTGCTTCCACCCAACTTGCATCATCTAAAGCTTTGTTTATGTTTTTGGGTTCAGCCTGAGATAGAAAACATGAAAACAAGCATATGTTGGCACTTTCATTATTCTTTTCTTCATAAATAGAGGAGATAAACCCTTCTTCATCTGAAGACAAGACTTGAGATAAACCAACTTGAGATCTTGTTCTAACACCAGAATTTATGCTACCAATCACATCATCAGTTGAGTGATCTTTGAGAATTCTAGTGTTTAGTGTTTTAGGAACTTCATAGGTAGATGGAAGATTGCTAATCCCCCCCTCTTCTGGTAAAGAATCATCTATTTGAACAGTCAATGGCTCAGCAGTATCAATACTTGAACTAGCAGGACCATCTGTTGAACTAGCAGTACCATTGACATTAGTACCACTTTCTTGATTCTCTTGATTCTGAGTTCCTTGATCATCTTCATTGCCTTCATTTGTTGTGTTTGAAGGTCCTTCTTGACTTGAAGATAGATCCATACTTTTCCAAATTGGCATCCAGATGAAATCTTGATCTGTAGGAGTTTCAACATTGTCTCCAGAACCTGCATTATCATTAGTATTTGTACCTGAAACAGGCACATAATTCATAGATTCTGAAAGCCTATCAATATCAAACATCCAATCTGGTCCAATTCCTTTCACATTTGTTAGTTTCTCTTGAAACTCTATGTGAAGATTCTCTTCTACTAGCCTAGTGCAAGTGTTAAACACTCTATAGGCCTTACTCTGCAAAGAATACCCTATCAAATAGCCTACATCTGCTTTTCCATCAAACTTGCCTAAATGATCTTTGGTATTGAGAATAGTGACATGACAACCAAAAGGTCTCATAAAACTTAAAGATGGTGTTCTACCAAAGAAAAGTTCATAAGGTGTCTTTCTATGTGGTTTTGTCACAAGAACCCTGTTTTGTACATAACAGGCAGCACCAACTGCTTCAGCCCAAAATGAAATAGGCAACTTAGAGTCTACTAACATAGTTCTAGCAGCCTCTATAAGTGTTCTATTCTTTCTTTCTGCTACTCCATTTTGCTGTGGGGTTCTAGCTACACTAAATTCCCTTTTTATCCCTTTTTCCTTGCAAAAGTCATCCATAACTCTATTCTTGAACTCTGTCCCATTGTCACATCTGATGACTTTGACTTTTGATTGCGTGGTTTTGTAACCTTACAACAGGTTTTACCTCTCGAGGGATCTCAAGAGGCTTACAACCCCACCAGGCAGTGTACCTGACCGATGTAGTATAGTGTAGTGGTAAGTACGGGGATTGATCGTTCTCCACAGGGAATAGTGTTCGTTAGGTATGAAAGGCTACTCTAATTAGGTCTAAGGGTTGAGGAAGATTCTTTTTATGTTTTTATAGTTTTTATGAAAGCAAGTAAAATCTCGGTTTTGATAGAGTGGGCGGAATTAGTTGCTAGTCAACTAACCCAATTTACTACGAATGCAAATAAAATAAAATAACAAAAATGAAAATGTGGTGAGAAACTTATGTGTAGAGAAATGTGTTTACTTAGATTTCCTTACTCCCTAACTATCTTTTACCGGTTAATTAGTGTGTATTAGTTGCGTGGATGACGGGTGTATTCCTTAATACCATTCGTGGGGTGGCGTACTTACTTCCCCAACTCTACAAGCTCCTACTTCACTCCTATGTCGAGCCGGCTAGGAAGCTCCTAACATGGGATCACTAGAATTCGCTTGTGCATTAAATACAACCATAAAAACCTTTAGTACGCATTTGGTTCATGTTTCTTAAGACGTTCAAGCAAGTTACCGAATAGGAAGTTAGCCAGTTTTCTTAAGCCTAACATAGATAAACAATCATCCAATACAACTAACAACACACTAACAACCAATAATCAATAGCTAAGTTTCATTAGATCTAAGCAAACACAAGATAAAATTAGCCTAACATGTTAAACAAAAGACAAGAATAAGATAGAATCAAACAACACATAGACATATTGAATGATTAATTGATAACTTATCTTTCAATGAAACATGGAAGATCTCAAGGCAAAAAGCCCTGAAAAAGTAGCTAAAATCGTCTTAGGGTTTTATCCCAAAATTCCACACACTAAGCTCTCCTTAATGACAAAAGATTAGAAAACTATATATAGATTTTTGGATCTGACGGCGTCACCTTATGGAGTGTGACGCCGTCACCTCGCCGCTTCTAGGGTTCCCGGATGACCTTCTTGACGCCGTCCCTCTTTAGCTCTTCAAAAATCCATTCTGGCTTATCAAGGCTTGACGCCGTCTAACAATGAACGTGACGCCGTCCCCTTATGATTTAAGCCGTGACGCCCTCGATCAAGTTAAAGCGTGACGCCGTCAGAATTCACATGCTATTTTCACTGGCTTATCATGAGTAAATTTCACGTCCAACTTTTCTTGCCAAAGCATGACGCCGTCCAGAGTAAATTGTGACGCCGTCAAGAGTAACTTTTAGCCGATTTTTGAGACTTTGTCGTTTTCTTCACTTTTATGCTCCAAAAACGTCCAAAATGCCTCCTTTTCCAGATTTCTCCTCAAAAGTACCTAAAATGACAAAAGGAACGATTTAGGGCAATATTTGATCAAATAAATACGATTTAAGGCTTAAATGACCCCTTAAAAGCGGTACACTTTTCGCTTCATCAAATACCCTTACACTTGATATTTGCTTGTCCTCAAGCAAATGCGCTTTTATTCTAATCAAAATACAAGTTAGGGGTCATTTAATGCAAACATAAAAGTAATTACAACAAATAATCGTTCCACTTCAATCATAATAAGCACGAAGATTATAAACTAGCACCTCACAAGTAGTGTTTAGATACTCACATCTCTCAAGTGTCATCAAAATAAATCTCATAAATGAAAACGGATAATATCTCTCACTACCTGTCATAGCAAATAGATTACCATAGGCTTGGGAAAGGATCGAAAACCTCCTCCACTAGGCGTAAGCACCTAAGATAAACTATCAAAGAGGGCTTTTAAATGGGTTATAACGTTAGGTGTAGGGAAAAGGAAAACACGGTTTTGTTGGATAAAGGATATTTTACTGGTGGCGAGTTAAAGATCTTGATCAATTACATGTACTATACAATGTTGCTAAGCCAAGACTCGACTCAATCTTAAGCTAATGAAAGAAAATAACAAAAACATAAAATAAACATAAAATAAAACGGGATGGTAGTCCGTATGTTTTTTCTACTTTTCTTTTTCTCATTTTTTTTGTATTTTTCTTGATTTTTTCGATTTTTTTTTTTTTTTTTTTTTTTTTTTTTTTTTTTTTTTTTGACATACACTTTTGCCCTACCATCCAAAATAATACATAATAGGGGCATTGCATTCCCCTTACACTTGAACTTTTACATAACTTTACAAATACTAATCTAATGACTCGAATTAAGATAATTGAAAAACTTGGAGTACTTTTAAAACATTTAGCACATATGGGGGTAATAAATGATGTTCATCCCCATTACTCCATTACACTAGTACTTTACCCATGAGTCCCAATCGTCCCAAAACAATATGTACAAGGATATGACTCGACTTAGCAACCATGTAATCAACTAGATAATTAACTTGGGTTTAAACAAATGTTGTCACAATAATGCACTAAAAATGAGTGCATACAAGGTAGGCTAAGGCGATTTGGGTGTACATTTTAGTGGGGGTGTAACAAATTCTTCCTTTAAGTAAAATGCTTAAAGGTTGAAACAAAAAGATAGGCTCTGAGGGGTGTACTAGGGGTATCGTGTACTAAAATTGAGTACAACGCAAAGGGTGTGGGAGAATCACTTGACCAATGTAGCCAACGTAATTATAACAAAAACACAGGTGTAAAACAATGGGTTAATCCTAATGCCTCTTATCATGTAGTAAATCTAACTACACGAATGTAGTCTCACTTGTGGCCTTGGAATGGTCCTAACGCAAGTTCTAGAATCTAAGTGCTACCGGTACACACATCATAGCATAAATGCTTTTCCTACCAATTCTAGGGGCGAACCTCACATATTTGGGGGTGGAAAATTTTTTAGTGGTACGGTTTTTGTGCTAGTCATATAACTCCTATCCGTGAGACGCTCATTAAGATCAAAGTTTCACTCCTATATGTTGTAAAAAAAATTTTAAATTTGGCACTAAAATTACCTTAACAAGTATTTCTCTCAGTTTTATTACACATCTACCATCAAACAAACAAAAATCAAGCGCAATTGTATTCTCTAAAATCGTACTTTTACCCTCCCCTTACACTTAAGATGAACATTGTCCCCAATGTTCAAATAATAAGTTGTAAAAGCAAAAAGTAAAAGAATGAAATCAAATACTCCCCTGATTCGCTCAGTGGATAATGAAATTACACGGTTAAATCTTCCTCCAAAGTAATGTTGAAGCTCCATGACTAATGCATCGCCATAAGCTTGATTCCAAAAACATCTCCTTGTCCAAAATAACCTGTTAAACCTGAGAAAACAAACACGAAAACCTGCATAACATCGGCGGGATAAATCTATATATAAGGATATAATGCTTGTGGAATGATAATTTTGCAGATTCCTGGAGATTATAAGTTGGAGATTTTAATAAAAACTTTTTAAAAACAAAACTTTTAAAAATTTCTGGAAATTAAATCTGACGCCGTCAGGTTATAAACCATGACGCCGTCAGAAATGACCTGACAAAAATTTTCATTTTAAGTTTCCGGAAAATTTCTGGAAAAACCTTTACCTTACTTCCTGGAAATCCTGCAAAACATCATTATGACTCGATACAAGCATTTGACTCAAACAAACACTAATATGTATGTTCATTTATTATTATTACGATTCATGTTAATTTGTGTTCTAATAAACCGATTTAGACTTCCCTTACACTTATCTTTTGCAAAATACCTTTATATGTAGTTAAGACGAAGTTAAAAACAAAATAAAGCATTTTCACAATTTTAGTTTTGAACATGAATCAATAAGAATAAAAATTAAACACACATACGGAAGCAAATAAAATCAAACAAACAAATAAATAAACACACAAAGCAAATAAAGCTTATAAAGCTTGGGTTGCCTCCCAAGAAGCGCTTTTCTTTATTAACGAGTCTTGTAGCTAGACTCAAAGTCACGTACATTACGTGACTCCGTTTTGCATAAAGAATATGGTTTTAAAGCTTTGTATCACTCTTTCATCCCACTTGTATTCCGGACCTAAGGCCAAACACATCGAATACTTAACTCTAGCCCTTCCTTGGTTATTGTTATCAACCTCGAGTGCTGGGATATTATCGACATCCAAGCCCTTAATGCCCTTAAATTTTGGTTCGAACTTAGAGAAACGAGACACATTATGGGGCATCAGGTACTTGATGCATCCTATTTCGCTGGAGAATGTCACACTACCTTCATTCTTATCATAAATTGCTTGGGACGTTCTTATGAAGGGTTCTCCTAAAACTATCTCGCCTAAATACGGATCTATAATCCCCCTTATATCTTCTAGGATCACAAAATCACATTGGTAAACGAAATCTCTGATAAAGACGTGTAAACCACTTGCTAGACCTACAAAATTGCACATCTGATTGGGGTCATACGGGTCTTGTCTAGGGTTCAGCTCATTGCTCATGATCCAGTTATAGTAAAGCCTAGACATGAAATTCATTGGTGCCTTGAGATCAATATAGGTATGCTCCCTAAACATGTGACCAATCATGCATGGAACCTTCACATTAAAATAACCCCCCTTTCTAATCCATGGGTACTTACGATTTTTAGCGGGGCAAGGACATTTAAAGATAAACTTATGGTGACTTAATCCTTCTAGAATTGGTGAGGAATTGTGAACTAACATTAAGTCATCTCTAAGCTCAATCTCACTGCTCGTGCTAAGGCGGGCGAGTCTCTTCTCTCTGTCAATTAACTCATTAAGCTCATTGAATGCCTTAATCTCCCTATCCATAGTGACGAACCAATTACGAACAAACACACAAAGAAAGTAGATAGACTAAAGAAAACCTAGAAAAATAAAATAAAAATCTCACTAGAAAGGAATCTAGTGAGTAGACCTAATAGAAATAAAAATTCAACCTAAACAATAACTATTCCCCGGCAGCGGCGCCAAAAACTTGATTGCGTGGTTTTGTAACCTTACAACAGGTTTTACCTCTCGAGGGATCTCAAGAGGCTTACAACCCCACCAGGCAGTGTACCTGACCGATGTAGTATAGTGTAGTGGTAAGTACGGGGGATTGATCGTTCTCCACAGGGAATAGTGTTCGTTAGGTATGAAAGGCTACTCTAATTAGGTCTAAGGGTTGAGGAAGATTCTTTTTATGTTTTTATAGTTTTTATGAAAGCAAGTAAAATCTCGGTTTTGATAGAGTGGGCGGAATTAGTTGCTAGTCAACTAACCCAATTTACTACGAATGCAAATAAAATAAAATAACAAAAATGAAAATGTGGTGAGAAACTTATGTGTAGAGAAATGTGTTTACTTAGATTTCCTTACTCCCTAACTATCTTTTACCGGTTAATTAGTGTGTATTAGTTGCGTGGATGACGGGTGTATTCCTTAATACCATTCGTGGGGTGGCGTACTTACTTCCCCAACTCTACAAGCTCCTACTTCACTCCTATGTCGAGCCGGCTAGGAAGCTCCTAACATGGGATCACTAGAATTCGCTTGTGCATTAAATACAACCATAAAAACCTTTAGTACGCATTTGGTTCATGTTTCTTAAGACGTTCAAGCAAGTTACCGAATAGGAAGTTAGCCAGTTTTCTTAAGCCTAACATAGATAAACAATCATCCAATACAACTAACAACACACTAACAACCAATAATCAATAGCTAAGTTTCATTAGATCTAAGCAAACACAAGATAAAATTAGCCTAACATGTTAAACAAAAGACAAGAATAAGATAGAATCAAACAACACATAGACATATTGAATGATTAATTGATAACTTATCTTTCAATGAAACATGGAAGATCTCAAGGCAAAAAGCCCTGAAAAAGTAGCTAAAATCGTCTTAGGGTTTTATCCCCAAAATTCCACACACTAAGCTCTCCTTAATGACAAAAGATTAGAAAACTATATATAGATTTTTGGATCTGACGGCGTCACCTTATGGAGTGTGACGCCGTCACCTCGCCGCTTCTAGGGTTCCCGGATGACCTTCTTGACGCCGTCCCTCTTTAGCTCTTCAAAAATCCATTCTGGCTTATCAAGGCTTGACGCCGTCTAACAATGAACGTGACGCCGTCCCCTTATGATTTAAGCCGTGACGCCCTCGATCAAGTTAAAGCGTGACGCCGTCAGAATTCACATGCTATTTTCACTGGCTTATCATGAGTAAATTTCACGTCCAACTTTTCTTGCCAAAGCATGACGCCGTCCAGAGTAAATTGTGACGCCGTCAAGAGTAACTTTTAGCCGATTTTTGAGACTTTGTCGTTTTCTTCACTTTTATGCTCCAAAAACGTCCAAAATGCCTCCTTTTCCAGATTTCTCCTCAAAAGTACCTAAAATGACAAAAGGAACGATTTAGGGCAATATTTGATCAAATAAATACGATTTAAGGCTTAAATGACCCCTTAAAAGCGGTACACTTTTCGCTTCATCACTTTGACTTTCTTATCAGATTGGTTTTCTACCTCAGTGATATAAGTTTTAAGAATCTCACTAGTTTCATGTTTAGATCTTAAAAAGAAAACCCAAGAGAATCTGCTATAGTCATCAGTAACAACCAAACAATATCTTTTCCCATTCAAGCTGCACACATTAGTAGGACCAAAGAGATCCATATGAAGCATATATAAAGCTTGAGAAATATAGTTTTGGGTCTTGGGCTTACAAGAAGCTCTATGTTGTTTGCCTTTAAGACAATCAACACAGGATTGGTCATTTTGGAAAATCTTTTTGGGTAAACCTCTTACTAAATCATATTTTGCAATAGTGTTGATTGTTTTAAAGTTTACATGACCAAGTCTTCTATGCCAAAGCATAGATTCATCCAATGAGGCTTTTGCTACCAAACAAGTTAGACTCTCCTTAGGATCAATGTTCTTTAAATTGACACTGTACATATTGTTCCTTTTTGGAATTTTAAGAAGGATCTGACTCTCATCAGGCATCTTAAAATCAGAAGAAAGAACCATACATTCATTGTCAGTAAATAGAACATTGTTCTTTTTGTCACACATTTGTGAGACACTAAGAAGATTAAACTGAAGTTCTTTCACAAAATACACATTTTCAAAATCTAGTTTACTGGTTTTGATAGTACCTTTACCAGTGATCTTTCCTTTTATTCCTCCCCCAAAGGTAACATATCCTCCATCAAATATTTTGAAGTCTGAGAGGAATGACATGTTGCCTGTCATGTGCCTTGAACATCCACTATCAACATATCCTTGATCTCCAATATCAGATGAATGTTCCTGCACATGAATAAACATATTAGTTTCCTTGGGGTACCCAAGCCATGACAGACTTGGGTTTGCCTCTTGCATCAATGAAATCAAACCTTTTCAGGATTGTTGATGCACCTTTTGATTGGATTGGTTTCCATATCCAACATGCTGAGGAGTTAACAGCACTTTCCCTTTTAATCCATGTTGTGGTCTTTGGTCTATCACTACCAATTTTGGTAATACCAATTTTGGCAGTACCATTTTGTCTAGCAGGACCTTTTGGTCTAGCAGGACCTTTGGTTTTTGGTTTCCAATTTTGTGTTTTGACCACAGATTTCTTTTGAATAGGACTATTCACAACTTTTGGTACATATTTGAAAGTGTTTCTTGTACCCTTATCAGTTGGTTTTGTAATAACAGGCTTATTTTGTCTAACAGTATGTTTAACATTTGTGGTGTTAGACTTAACAAAACTTTTTCTGGGGTGAGTAACATTTGTTTTAGACTTTGATTTACTCCCAGACACCCATTTATTACAATAAGCATGAAGATGATTAAAGCTACCACAATAATAACAAGCCTTATTGAACATAACAAAGTCATCACCTAGTTGTTGTGACTTAAGGTTGTTCCAATTCCTTTGGCTTCCCCTAGGTTTGTTATTACATTTTTCACAACTTTCAACTGTTTTCAAAACAGCTTTGGTCTTAGCTTTAACTTCTACTCTCTTAGGACTTATTGGTCCTACTTTGTTTCCTTTGATAGGAATAGTCTCATCTTCATCATCATCAGATACCCAATCTTCAATAATTAGGACATCTGGTCTCTTATCAGTGAGCACCTTAGAGAGTGAGGCAATCTTAGCACTCTCAGAAGGTTTACCTTTCTCTACAGATTTAGCTAATGGTTTGTTAATGAATTCATGCAAACCTGATTCAGCAAGATCTGATCCTGGGGGACAAGGAATTCCTCTATAAGGAGGTGGACATGTATTGTATCCTATCCCTGATTTTATTCTTTTATTCATCTGATTTTCTACTATGCTCCTAGTACATTCAGAAGCAATTTCCATTTTAGTAACAGTCAGTTGAATATTATCTCTAGCCAATGTCACTTTAGTACACTCAGTCCTTAACATTTCTATTTCTGAATCTTTCAAAAATATTTGTCTATTAAGAGCAGCTTTAGCATCAGTAAAGGTGAGTTCATTTTCTCTATAGTGAATGATTTGTTTTTCTAGTTTGGCCATACCACACTTATAGTTGACTAAGGTTTGATTGGTTTTGCTATGTTCTAATGTCAGAGTATCATAAGATTTTCTTATAACTTCTAACTCTTTAAGGAATTCACAATTATTAGAACATTTGATAGTTTGTACCTCAGGAGTGGAGAATGCCATCAAAGCCAATTCATCAGAAGTTGACTCATCTTCACCCATGAAACTCCAATCAAAACCCATGCCATCAATAGCAACCATTGCTTTTGGCTCAGCAACTTCAACAACCTTACTCTTGCTTTCAAAGCTTCCTTTATTCCTGTTGTCAAACCCTCTACCCTTGTCATCCTGCTTCTTAGGTCTTCTACACTCTCTAGAGTAGTGACCCTTCATGTGGCAGTTGTAACACTCCACCTTTGACTTATCATAGCCAGCAGGCTCATTTCCATTTATCATTATCTTCTTGCCAGTCCTCATCAACAACTTCTTAGCTCTAATGCTCAAAAGTGAAAGTTGCCACTTTATGTCCATCTCTTCAAGATCATCAGGATGAATCTCTTGAAGATCTTCAAATGTTAATACGGACCCATTGTGTTGAGATGTAAGAAAAGCACATCCTATTGTTTCATCTAAAATGGTTTTGGTACTACTAGAAGTGCTAGCAGTACCAAAGGTTGTGTTGGCAGTACCTTCTTCTCTGCCACCTTTTTCTTCATTTTCAACCTTTGAGATGCTTGGTGATGAAACAAACGCCATATTTCCTGAGCTTGACCCAGTAGTCTTCTTTACTTCATGCTCTACTATTTTGAAATTGTTGTAGAGATCATTAAGACTCATCTGATCAATATCTGGCTTGTTCTTCCAGACAATGACATGCATAGACCATTCTGAAGGTAAACTCCTAAGAAATTTAGAGTTTAGGTCTTCTTGAGTTATCATCACTTCATGGATGGCTAACTGGCTTGAAAGCTTCTGAAGTCTATTGAACATACTGTCCAAAGACTCATTGGTTGTGGCTGTAAAGTTCTCAAATTGTTGTTTGAGAAGTGTTTTCTGTGTTTTCTTGGTAGCATCATTACCACCAAATCTAGCCACAATTGCTTCAAAAAGGGTTTTGGCATCTTTGTATTTGTTAAAGATCAAAAGCTGATCATTTGGAATAGTCATCAGTAACATACTCCTGGCTTTTAGATCATTTCGCTTCTGAATTCTTTCATCTGCATTTGATGGTTGGTCTTGTATTTGTGTTACAAGATCATCATTTACTGTTGTAGTGGTGATTGAGGGTTTAAATGAGTTGCCTCCTTCAATGATCTCCCAAAGTGCATAATCCTGCACTTGAAAGTATTGTTCTACCCTTAGTCGCCACATTTCAAACTCATTTTGCTTAAGTAATGGAAGTTTAGCTGCAACATTTGTTTGAATATGTTCAACATCCATTGTTCTTTTAAATTAGTAAATATCAAGCCTAGCTCTGATACCACTTGTGGAAAGTATTGATTGTTGTACAAACACTTGGGATATGAATCTTAGTAATGTGTTTGAGAGATATTTATGTATGAATGTGTTTAGCATGCGGAATCTACTACAACACACTTAAAAGAACACAAGGTGGTGAGTTTATGTAAACGTGAGTATGCAATGAACAAGTAACACAACTTTGATTAACACAAAACGATTCAATATTATTGATGAAATAATACGGATGATCTAAGTATCACCGGGATTACAAAGTAATCTTGAATCTAAGATTGTAAAAGGATTTGTGAGTTTGAGTAACTAAGTTACTTGAGAGATAGTTCGGTTTTGGTTAATGGTTGGTAAAGATTTTTGCATGAAGTGTGACTAAGGTATCCTTTTATAGGATAAGGACACCTTATTACAAGTTGTTCAAGTGGTTGAATATAATACTATACTTTGACTATTCTAGCGCCTACAATTAAATACAACTACCAATGTATAACTCTGTAATATTCTTCTGTACACCACAGAAGACTAAACTTCTTCTACATAACGTATAACAATGTACAAAGACTAATAATTCAACTAAATATCTATTACAAAATATCTAATCAACTTGACATAAGCTTGGCAGGCTCTTCATCAACTAGCAGTACCTTTTACCCAGAAGGTACTGGTAGAACATCTTCATACTTCTTCAAATCAACTAGCAGGCTCTTTGACATCTTTGGCAGGCTCTTTGACTTGAACATTTTATTCCCAACAATATGGATCTGTTAGGAATACAAATATTCCTAGTAAAGACTCGATCACCTCATTCTTGTAATAGCATTGTGATTAGCTCGTAGTTACGTTAGTTTAGTTAGTATTAGACCAGTTAAGTAACACCGCGGAAGAAGGACGGGTCTTTACCCACTGTATACCTGATCCGTAGCCCACACGGGGTGTTTATATCTTGTACTATAAATACCCTCAACCATTCAAGGTAGAGGGTTGGACCTTCACTTAATCTAATATTTTCTTTTTCTTTCTCTCTCTAAGGTTCCACTTTCTCTCTCTAAGTTTCTTCCTTCTTTCCTTTGATTCGATCCAAACAATACAAGACCACATGTGTTTATGTTTATGAATAGCCTACAATTGGTATCAAGAGCCATGGTTTCATCCTAGGGGCTTGGTTATTCGGATTTGTAGTGGTTTGTGCTTTGTTTTGGTTCGAATAGACTTTTCTTAGAAAACACCTTGGTTTGATCTTGTTCGTGTTTTGATTGGTGTTATTGTTGTACTTTTATGATCAAAGGTGTTAGAGATACTTAGTTTTTCACTTGGATAGGCTATATCAATCGTTGGTTTGGTGTTTGATGAAGTTTAGGTCGTTTTTCTTAATAGCGAGTTGAGCCACGGAAACTTATTCTTGGTAGCGAGTTGAGGAACTTCGGTCTAGCGAGTTGACAACTTTACCGGTTTTGGTAAAAAAGACAAATCGCTAGATAGCGACTGTTTTGGACTTTTGCGGTAGCGAGTTGATCCTTGTATCATTTAGTGTGCCAGCGAGTTGACCTTAGCGATTTGTTTGAGTTAGCGAGTTGCAGTTCTAGCGGTTTGAAGTTCTAGCAACTTGTTTAGTTCAGCGAGTTGAGTAAAGTAGCGATTTGGCTCCAGCGATTTGGCACTAGCGATTTGATCCTAGCAAGTTGACTGACCAGCGATTTGGCACTAGTGAGTTGTTACTCTAGCGAGTTGCTTATGGTGGCGAGTTGACCTAGCGATTTGCTGACTCTAGCGGTTTGTTCAGTTTAGCGATTTGGTTTTTTAGCGAGTTGCTTATTCAGCGAGTTGCCTATTCTTGATAGCAAGTTGCTCACTATGTGTAGCTAGCGATTTGTCCAAACCTAACATACAAAACCCTTGTTTTCAAACCCTATTTGTCCAAACCCTGTTTTCAAAACCCTTGATAGCGAGTTCGATCCACGGAACATGGGGTATATATAAAGAATTAGGGTATATAACAAACAATCACCACTCTTAACATACAATCACTGATCATTAAACCAATCCACAAATGTCATAATACATTCAGGCAATCATCATTTCACGGTTTCTTCTTGATTTTGTAAAATCCCGTGAAAGAATCTATTTCTCGGTTTAAATCATAGAATTGTAAAATCCCGTGCACGTTTACACCATGTCTACTACTTCAGATTCCCTTATATCTGAAGTACTCAAGTTGTACGACACATATGAATACCAAATGAGTTTAAATTCTGAACAACAAACAAACGTGTGTGATTCTGATAATGCTAAGATGGATTCTTCGTCCCCAAATTCACAAGAGAAAGAGTTTCATCAGTCACTTATGCTGCTAAATGAGAAGGAAAGTCGCATTGAATGTTTTCGATTACTTCATTCACATCTCAAGGTTCTGTTTGAAAAACCTGAATACGTGATGGGCTACACAAGGGCTTTCACAACACTCTTTGGTCAAGAAGTTCATGATTTCACAGTCAAAATGACTCTATATTTGGATCAACTTGAACAACAACTTGACAAAGGAGAATTTTCTGAAACAAAATCCAGAGCCGCTTTCAGTGTGATCAACAACTAACTCCAGGTGTTCATTGATTCGAAATTCACGTTGGATTTTGACTACGATAGTCAGATGACGAAAAAGTGTTTTGCTGATCACACTGGAATCGAGGTTGACATGTTCAGAGATACACTCCTCCAACTCGTGGGTAATGTGAAAAAGTACATTGAAGAAAGAGTACAACAAAAACGACAGTATGACATCGAGATGAATCAAAGACGGGTGCAATCAAGAGAAGTAAAGGTTGACTCGTGTAAAGCATTGGATGCTATTTGTGTTGTCACAGAAGCCAGTGGGACAATGTTGGAAATACTGGATGACAACAGCAGATCAGGGAATGATACAGATGATGATTGTGAAGATATCAAACCCACTTATGACACAAAGCTCATATGTGACAAAGAGCCAATGGTTGAAGAAAGAGCACCGCACAAACTTAAGTATGATGATATGATGAATGCATGTCGGGTGCAAACAAGTGATGGAATTGTTGATTCGGGTAAAGCATCGGATGTTGGATCAGTTGTCACTGAATGCAGAGGATCAAAGACTGATAAGCTTGACACTACCAGCAGATCAGTGAATCTTGTTACACAAAATGTGGATGCAGATATCAGACCGGTAAAAGAACAGGTGTCATGTGCTGAGGTACACTTAACTGTTCAACATAATGCATCTGCTAATATACCTGTACAAACTGATCAAGATGCTGAACATGATTTTCCCAAATGTTCTTTGGCTGAGACTGAGTCTGAAATTAAGTGTTTCAAAACAAATGATATGGTTGACAAAGAAGCTTTTAATGAACTTTCAAACAGATTCTCACTACTTGAAAAACACTGCATTTCACTTGAAATTGCAATGCAACATGCGGAAGAAAGCTTTCAAATAAACAAACCATGTAAGAACCCGGAATTTCCTGAATTTCGTGAATTTTTTGAAATAAACACTTTGAAAGATCAGCTTCAAGCCAAAAACTCAACAATCAACAATCTTAAGAATCAAATTTTTGTCCTGAATATGGAAAGTAATATAGTCAAAATTAAACATGACATCGATGTAATTAAAACAAGAAACATCGAATTGGAACATTATGTGACTAAATTACTTAAAGAGAATGAGACTTTGAAAAGGCATCACAAAGAATTAAGTGACTCAATCAAAGAAACCAGAACTAAGACTATTGAACAAACAACTTCCTTGATTGCTAAAAATGATGAATTCAAAGCTCAACTTCAGGAAAAGGATTTTACAATTGCTGCATTAAAAAACGATTTAAGAAAATTAATTGGAAACAGTGTGAACGCTAAGTTTGCAAAACCATCAATCTTGGGGAAACCAGTATTACAACAACTTAGAAACCAATCAGTTGTTAGGCAACCGACTGCGTTTAGATCTGAATGACCAAAATCTTCAAAAACACGGTTTGCCTCCCAAGTTGATGCGAAACATGTTTTGTCAAAACCAGTCACTTCACAATCTAGATCTAATGAAAAGGAATGTGCTCTTGCTAAACCCCATCATATGAGTTCCTCTAGCTCCTCTAGGATTAGTTCAACGCGTATGTCTCGAGTGACACCGAAGGAAAATGTTATACATAAAGACATTGTTCAGAATCTAAGCCTAGAGGGTGCTAAGATAACCACACATGAAAAGACTAGGAATTTGCCTGTTTCTAAGAGTAGTTGCGTATCGATTAAAGCGATTCCCATAGCAAATAACTCTAAGAATCCTAGATCCTTTTCTGAATCCAAACACCCAGTTTGCTCGACTTGTCTGAAATGTGTTTTTAATGCAAATCATGATAAATGTGTAACTAAATTCCTAAAAGATGAGAGTGCTCGGGCTAGGGTTCAATCCACTAAGACTAGAAACAACAACAAGCCCGTAGAACCAAAGAGTTATACTCAGAAACCTGGTAGGAAGATTGCTATAGGACAATGGTCTTCTCTCAACAAGACTTCCACGTTACATGAGAAGCCAAACACTCCCAGATCTTGCCATAGGTGGATACCAACGGGTAGAATTTTTAAGATTAATGGTCTTAGGTGGATACCTACGAGAAAGATGTTCACTGATTGCAAAACCAAGGTTGACAGTGGAACCCCAAATGGTATAGATGCTGATATCACTAACCCATATAAATGCAAACAAACTCTCAATGTCAATGCAGGTAGTCTTGACTTAAGTGCAGGTACATCGTTCAATCCTATTAAGGAAAGACTCAGAGTTTGGGTGCCGAAAAGACTGATATCTCATCAATCAGGGGTTAAAGAAACTCAACGTTGATGCACAACACAATGACGTCTGTTCACATCAGTTCAGGCCTCGTTCTTCAATGACATTGACGTCTGTTCACATCAGTTCAGGCCTCGTTCTTCATTGACTATGACGTTTGAACACCGCAGTTCAAGCCTCGTTCTTCAACGCTATGACGTTTGAACACCGCAGTTCAAGCCTCGTTCTTCAACGCTATGATGTTTGAACACTTCAGTTCAAGCCTCGTTCTTCATCGATAATGGCGTCTGCTGACAATACTTCAGGCCCCGTTCATCAAAGAAAAGAAAGGTGTACGATTCAGTGCGCCTTATCTTCGGAAGAAGAGAAATCTTCTTGTTTATGACCATTCTCAACAACATGCTTCATGCTTTCTCCATGTTCGTTCAGTCATCAAGTGGATATACTTACAATTGATCGAATTCTTATTCACTTGTTCAATCAAAAATGGCAACCTCTTATGCAATTTTTGAGGGGGAGAAGTGTGAATAAACTACATGTTGATTGATGTCTGATAAATGGTCATACGATTCTCCTCCAACACCTAATGTTTCATTAACTAATGATGACTGGGATTCATTGTTTCAACCTATGTTTGATGAATACTTCCAACCTCCAACTGGTACAGATTCTGCCTATCGTCACACTGGAAATGCGTGACTATATGCATATAGTCACACACATTTTTTTGGGTGTGTGTGACAAAAATTCGCGCCACCGTAGGTATCATATGGTCACATTGTTTATTTTGTGGCCGTTTTCATCGAAAAAGAGTGACCAAAACCCGAATATGTGTGACTAATTAGGCACAAGTTTTGTTGGATTCATCAGTATGTGTGACTATTTCCCATCCTATGGCCACACGAAAATATAATAAATGTGACGTTTGTGATGATTTAGTCACACATCGTGTGTTGTTTTTTTCGAGTTAGTCACATACAATTTAAAAAACAGTGGCCAAAAGTGTTAATAAGTGTGACCATATGCTGTTTAAAGTGAAGAAATGTGTACTATTGATCATCCAATGGTCACATGAATTCTTAGTTTGTGTGGCCTTTTGTAATATTTAGTCACACAAAGCATGTTTGCTTTGGGTATTTAGTCACATACAATTAAGCATAAAGTGGCCAAAAGTGTTAATAAGTGTGACCATATGCTGTTTTAAGTGAAGAAATGTGTATTTTGTGTGACTATTGATCATCCAATGGTCACATGAATTCTTAGTTTGTGTGGCCTTTTGTAATATTTAGTCACACAAAGCATGTTTGTTTTGGGTATTTAGTCACATACAATTAAGCATAAAGTGGCCAAAAGTGTTAATAAGTGTGACCATATGCTGTTTTAAGTGAAGAAATGTGTATTTTGTGTGACTATTGATCATCCAATGGTCACATGAATTCTTAGTTTGTGTGGCCTTTTGTAATATTTAGTCACACAAAGCATGTTTGTTTTGGGTATTTAGTCACATACAATTAAGCATAAAGTGGCCAAAAGTGTTAATAAGTGTGACCATATGCTGTTTTAAGTGAAGAAATGTGTATTTTGTGTGACTATTGATCATCCAATGGTCACATGAATTCTTAGTTTGTGTGGCCTTTTGTAATATTTAGTCACACAAAGCATGTTTGTTTTGGGTATTTAGTCACATACAATTAAGCATAAAGTGGCCAAAAGTGTTAATAAGTGTGACCATATGTTGTTTTAAGTGAAGAAATGTGTATTTTGTGTGACTATTGATCATCCAATGGCCACATGAATTTTATGTTTGTGTGGCCTTTTGTAATATTTAGTCACACAAAGCATGTTTGTTTTGGTTATTTAGTCACATACAATTAAGCATTAAGTGGCCAAAAGTGTTGATAAGTGTGACCATATGCTGTTTAAAGTGAAGAAATTTGTATTTTGTGTGACTATTGATCATCCAATGGCCACTTGAATTTTATGTTTGTGTGGCCTTTTATAATATTTAGTCACACAAAGCATGCTTGTTTTGGGTATTTAGTCACATACAATTAAGCATAAAGTGGCCAAAGTTGTTAATAAGTGTGACCATATGCTGTTTAAAGTGAAGAAATGTGTATTTTGCGTGACCATTGTTCTTCCAATGGTCACATGAATTTTTATTTTGTGTGGCCTTTGGTACTATTTAGTCACACATCGAATTAAACAAAGAGTGACCAATAATGTTGGAGCAGAGTTGCTACTGCTAGCAGTACTAAGGTAGTCCAAGGTAGTCCTGCTGAAGCAGAGTTACTGCTGCTAGTACTATGCTAGTGCTGCTGGAATGTGTATATATATTATATATAAAACAATATTAAAAAACACAAGAAATTTCAAATTGAATTAAACTCTAATGTATATAACTGGACAAAATATACAATTGTAATGTCGTACTTAATTAATCAAATATCTAAAGACTTTTGAACCTTCACCCCCTTAGCAGTTTGCCTTAAGTCGTTAGCAGATATATATTGTTTCTTCGTTGGTGCCTGTGGTACACATTTAGTCACATGGTTTGTTGGTGTAACCTGTAGTAAACAAAAGACGCTTCTATCAAACATTGAATTACATATGAATAATTATATATGTAGGTTGAAAAAACACATGTACGTACCACCTCTTCAAAAATAACTTGATCCTTTGGCCATGCAACGAAACTACCTTCGACTTCCTTAACTGTTTTGAACCCATTATTTGCTACGTCCGGTATGCATGCTGCATCAACTAACGATGAATCAATTGACACTCTGTAGCAATCATTTGGGAGTGGTAGGTTATGCAGCATTTGCTTTCCATGAGACTGGTATACGGTACCAAAAGCAACGATATTTGATTTCTTTGTGTGCCAGAATTTGCACTTAAGTGTCTACAAAAAAAAAAAAAAAAATTGCATGTATATATCAGAAATTATTTAAACAAAAGAATAACAAGAAACATGTTGAAATACATACTGTTGGCAGTGCTTGTGTTAGAGACACATCTTGTTGCGATTGGGAATCTGGAGACCCGTTTCATCGCTTCTTTTGCTTTGGCTTATTGGGTCCGACAGTTTTAGCAAGTTCCTATATGTATATATAAAACACGTTACATTATTTAAACAAAAGAGTAACAAGAAACATGTTGAAATACATACTGTTGGCAGTGGTTGTGTTGGAGACGACACATTTTGTAGCGATTGGGAATCTGGAGACCCGTTTCGTCGTGACTTAAGGTTATGCTTAGGCCTGACAGTTTTAGCAGCAGGTTCCTATACGTATATATAAAACACGGTACATTAGTCGATCATGTATGTAAAATTCAAAAATCAAAGGGCGATCTTTTATTACTATACTTACCATTGTTTCTGTTACCTTTTTAGAAGTTTCAAGGCCATTGGATTTCTCCTCAATTCCCGCATCTTTAGGACTTACAACACCACTTGTCTGAGTGCCATTGGAGTCACCTGCAATATTGTCAATGGCCATTGGAGTCACCTGCAATATAAATTAAGAAATACAGTCACTCATCAGTTTATGTTCAATGCCTAGTATCATTAGCATCAGTGGTGTTAGCATTAGAAAATGAAATTGTTAACAACATAAAAAATGGCTTACAACTGAGGCTATTGGCGATGGTTGAGTTGGCAGAGTTATATTCATCCCTTTATCATTCAACTGTTGCAGAATTTGAGAAAGCATTACATTTGTGTTTTCCACCTCACCGGATAATTTATTGACCTGCACATCTTTTTCGGTCATCTCGGCGGACAATTTTTTGATCAATTTATCTTTTTCTTCACGCTCGCGTCTCTCATTATCCAGTTGAGTTTGAAGTAAGGCAATTTTTTCATTGGCTTCTTGTTTTCTTCGAGGAAGGCCAAAATACTCTTTGTATGTTACTGCACCTCCCACTCCCCTGGCATAACCGCCCTTTTCCTTACCAAATACAAATGTCATGGCATCAGTGCCATCATCAAAACCCGATGTTCCTTCCTTGATCTTGTCATCAGCTTCTTTCTGCACAAAAAATATAGGAAATGTTGGGATTAAAAGTCTTCTTGATGCTGTTACTACTGCTAGTACACAAGCTACTACTGCTAGTACACAGTTAAATGTTGCTGCTATATAAGCATAATAATAGAATTAGCAGTCAAACTTACAAGTTCATCTCCCTTTGATTTAATATCATCATTTGGGTATTCGCCGTCTTTGTTTACCCTTCCTTTCACCCACATTACATCACGGGGGGGTTCTTCATCCGCTTCAATCTCTTTATTTTCGATCTAATAAACATCAAATGCATACCCATGTAAAGTTAAACCAAGATAAACGAAAATATGTGGATGCTTACACATGTACAGTTAAACCAAGATAATCGAAAATATGAGGGTATTAATGCAAATGTGCAAATTGGGCAATGTAAACGGATTCATTTCTCATACTGATCGTCTCTTAATTGGTAAAACAAACATTGTGTAATCTTACCATTTTCTCTTTGACATAAGCATATCCACCTCGTCCCATTTTATGCTGATAAATATTTTGGGAACGCGCCATTTTACCTTTCTCAGATTTCTCCTAAAAACACAAAATCATAAGGCGTTTAGATGCGGTAATGCTGCAAACTGAAAATAACAAAATGACATATACACTTAATTAAAGATGACTAATTAAAACCTTGTATGCTTCGGTGGTCGTGTATTTAACATACTCGACCCAGTCTTCTGATTTCATTATTGTATTATACAAGTCCGGGACTTCATTCAGTTTGGAAGGTGTATTTAGGTTGGGCAAAATGTAGTTGACTTTGAGCTTCCTTCTGTAATTCCTTAGCATTTTACCAAGACTAATCATTATCAATTTTCTGTATTGGACGTCAACAACAAAAAATTTCTGAAAAGATTAACACAATGTTGTTAATTAGTTGCACATAATGTAACTGCATACATAAACTTATGTAGTATTGGGTTACAAAATAGTATATATGTACCAAGATTTCATCCCATAGTTTATCTCTTGCTTCTTTATTCACCTTCTTCCAGTGTAGAATCTTCACACCTATCTGCTCACGAGCCACATCTCCTAAAAAACTCACAAACACTGCTCTGTTTTCCCCTGTTACCCTACCGAGTGCATCGAAGGTTACCTTGAGCTTTGTTGCACCAGGTTTGTCATGCTTCGCGCGAAACTTTACTAGCCTGGTTGAGCCCCTCTTAGCTACTATCTCAGGTGTTTGGTTGGTTAAAGGCTCATCTATATCTTCTTCATCAGAAGACTTTTCGGATTCATATTCTAAGGCGTTATCATCATGTACAATATGATCAAGAGGAAGCAAAGTATGGTTATCAACAATGGGTTCAGTTTCCATGACTCTTGAGCAACAAAGGGTAAAAGAAAATGATTATGGCTTAGCTTGGAGAGTAATGGTGAGAGAAGATTTGATTTTTGTTTTTTATTTGCAGTCTTTTTTTTAGGAGAGAAAAGAGGCTATACACCAAGAATATGAATCGTTTGTGATTCAAAAAATTTCGATCCAAAAATTTGCCTCCAAGTTGTAATTTGAAATTAACAATTGAATTATTTGAAAATTTTCCCTTTGAACCTGTTAATTAAAGCATAAACTTGATTTTTGTTTTTTATTTACTATCTTAATAATCGCAAATAATGTATCATACTGTGCAACCATCACATCAACAGTACAAACGTAATTACTACATATTGTACCCTTACCAATTACATTTACAAAACACAAATTACTAATTACCTTTTTGTTATTTGGTTTCATTGTTTGCGTGCTTGTGTTTGCCATAAGAATGTGTGTGTTGATTAGGGTTTATTGATTTTTGTGTGTGTTTACAAATGACCGGGTAAAGGGATTAATTGTTGGTTGAATATTGAATTTGTGGTTTGGTTTAACTATAGCTGACGTGGCAAGATTTGTTTAAAAAAAAAAAAAAAAAAAAAAAACTAATGGTGATGAGGTGGCGGTGAAATCCGGCTATAGCCGGTAAATAGGGATGGCAACGGTTCGGGTTCGGGGCGGGTTTTAGTATACCCATAACCGAACCCGTTTATAATATACCCGTACCCGCCCCATATCCCACCGGATACCCGATTAATATTATCCATCGGTTTTTCGGGTTTCCCCGCGGGTATTAGTTATCCGTACGTAGTTGAATATTATATGGACAAAATTGGCGGTATTAAGATTAAGTCACGCTAAAATCCACCGAAAAAACAAAAGAAAATACTCTAACCACTCCCAACAATAACTCAGCTTTAAACTTTAACACAATGCCACGTCAGCTTTAACACACTCACCCTTAATTAACTGAGCTTTAGTTATACACAAGATGTTTAACGAATGAGCCGAGATGATATGGTTGTATACGAGATGTTTAACGAATGAGCCGAGATGATATGGTTGTATATATACGAGATGTTTAACGAATGAGCCGAGATAATATGGTTGTATACGAGATGTTTAACGAATGAGCCGAGATGATATGATTATACACGAGATGTTTAACGAATGAGCCGAGATGATATATATGGTTGTACACGAGATGTTTAACGAATGAGCCGAGATGATATGGTTGTATACGAGATGTTTAACGAATGAGCCGAGATGATATGGTTATACACGAGATGTTTAACGAATTGAATGAGCCGAGATGATATGGTTGTATACGAGATGTTTAACGAATGAGCCGAGATTATATGTTTGTACATGAGCAACACACCCAACAATAACTCACGCAACCTTTCGACCCTGTTTCATCATTTCTTAAAAGAGTTTAATTTCTAGACCAACCCTGATAGCTGGATGGTCTTGAGGCAACTCACGCAACCTTTCGACCTCTGGATCAGCACGATTATGCATCTGTAGCATAATACGAGTTATCTCACCTAGCAAATTGTTAATCAATTTGAGTTCTTTTTCTTGTTCATTGTGTAATCGGGTGAGGATAGCCTTTTGCACCTCTGCTAGTTAATTTGTTAGCCACAGTAGTGTTTGTGTTAAAATTAGTGATACTTGCGAGAGAGTTTTATAAGAAGTTGTGTGAGAAAACGAAGTGTTGTGAAAGTGGCTTTGATAGTGGAAAGCCGTTAAACTAGCCGTTGGAGGCTATTTTAAAAATCAGATTGAAAGTAAAAGTAACCGTACGAGTATTATTCAAATTCAAACGTAAAGTAACAGTACAACATATTAATAACGAGCGGGATATTTAAATTTTAAAATTTCAAATTCAAATTAAACAAAAAGGCGGGATATATTTAAAATTTATCAATTCAATTCAAATTCAATTCAATTTATAAATTGAAAATAAAGTATCAAATACAAATACATTAAACATGAAATAGAAATACATTAAACATGAAATAGAAATACATTAAATGTCAAATAAAAACTACGTTAACATAAACAATGATTGATTAACATAAACAACATACGATTAACATAAACAACGGACGATTAATAAAAACTATCATCTGAATCTGGGTAACCATCTTCAGAGGATTCGGAAGGTGTGAAAAAACCAGACTCCCACCTTTGCCTACGTTCTTCATCCTCCCTGGCTTGCCGCTCCAAACGATCAGCTTCCTCTTCTCTTTCAAGTGCTTCCATTTCCAGGAGGACTTGCATATCTGCTTCCTCTTGCCTAAGTTGTTCCTCAGTTAACCCAAACGGATTTGGGTCTTGGTTATGAACTGGTTCATTTTCAGGTTGATTATTCACCGGAAAATTTTCCGGTTGGAAAACCGGAAAGATATGCTCGGGTGGAGTATGGAATTTTTCATTTTCGCTAGGTGGGCTTGGAAACTGTTGGCCAAAATCCTTTTGGCGAGGTGGGCTTGGAAATTGTTGGCCAAAATCCTTTTGGCGAGGTGGGCTTGGAAATTGTTGCCCGAAATCTTTTCTGGAAGACATCTTGAATTTGAGATGCTTGGATCTTGAGTATTTGAGAAGTTTGGAATGTGTTTCTGTGTGACTTGTGCTTCAGAAGCATTGGTATTTATAGGGTACAAATGCACACGTTTTATTAACGTGACTTTGAATTTTAATTGTTGGGGCTAACCTGCGTTAACGCAGCGTTAATATGTTGTACTTTATCTTACGTTTGAATTTGAATTTTAATTTTAATTTGTTAAGGCTGAGTTATTGTTGGAAGTGGCCTAAATATACCCATACTTCTCAAACACATTCAGACTGCGATAGATATTAAAGCATGTATTTACATTAAACATGTACTAGAAAATATCAATTACCCTAATGAAAAAGTCAATTAGTCATTAAAGTTAGCACACAAATTACATTAAACATCATTAATATAATATAGAAAATATCAATTACCCTAATGAAAAAGTCAATTAGTCAATCCAACACCAAACACACTTCTAGATCAACTACACTAGTCAAATCCAAACCAAACACAAACCAAATCCGATCAATATTATCCATCTGTTTACTTTTGGCGCCTCTCGATGGTCCCTCTTCCCGCCTAAAGTATTGGGAACCGTTCGTATACCTCTCTAGCCTATTTGTACAACTCGACATGGAAAACCGTTCATAATTAATCAACCGTACCATATACAACTCCTTTGATATTTTCATTAGAAAATAAATTTCAAATTTCAATGGCCGACTCCTCTTCAACTCCTTCTTCCAACAAAAACAAACGCCCAAGGGATGATTCTCCTCCCACCAATGCCTGAAAATTATAAAAAATGGGCATATCCCAAAATATTTGGGAGAAATGTAGTAAAGGCCCGTATGGTGTTGAAAACGCATTGTTAGAAATTCACAACAAGCGTATAAAGATGTATGAAGAAAGGAACAAGAAAGATTTAGAGGTCATTGAGGAGCATCAGAAGAAAATTGAGGAGAGGAACAAAAAAATAGAAGAAGAAAGAGAGAAAATAGTTGATGTTTACAGAAGTATTGAAGCTAGTAAATATGTGTCTTAATGTATCTTTTCTTTATATATTTTGCCTATGTATATTTTGCCTATGTAAATGTAAACTTATTTTGACTTGGTTTAATATATGAATGCAGTTATTATGTACAAGTTTATGATATTTGAATACAGCTATTATTATTGTACTGCTAGGTAAACAATTGTACTGCTATCGAAACGTTGTACTGCTGGGTATCCTTTTAGCAGTGGTTGGGAGTGCAGGGTAGTTTGTATCACTTTTTACTTAAAGTGTATAAACCCCCAATTGCTGCACACAATCACATTCACGCACACATTACTCTCTCTCTTCCACTCCCTAATCGAATTTTAATTGTCAAATTGCAAAACCCCCAAATCAAATCATAATGTCGAACCTAACTTTTACCGAACCTCATAATAATGTTGCCTTTTTAGAAAAATCCAATAAGTCTGTAGATTTTACTGAGATCATTGATTTCCTTAATGCAAGCTATATTAAGTTTGCATTAACAGTAAAACCTACTATATATACTTCCAACATTATCCAGTTTTGGTCGTCTGCTAAGGTCAAAACTATTAATGGGGAAGCACAAATCCATGCCCTTGTAGATGGGCAGATGATTATCATTACAGAGGCGTCTATTCGAAGAGATCTTCTCCTAGATGATGCTAACGGAGTTGAGAATCTTCCAAATACTACAATCTTTGAAAAACTTGCACTGATGGGCTATGAGAGATATACAGATGCTTTAAAGTTCCAAAAAGGTAATTTTTCTCCTCAGTGGAAATTCTTAATTCATACTGTCTTAGTGTTTCTAAGTCCAAAGACCACTGCATGGAATGAATTTAGCAGTAATTTAGCTTCTGCTATAATTTGTTTGGCTGAAAATACTCAAAGATTTAATTTCTCAAAATTAATTTTTGATAATATGGTTAAGAACTTGGATGGTTCTTTGGCTAAATATTTTCTATATCCAAGGTTTTTGCAACTCTTTTTGGACAACCAATTTAAAAAAAAGAAAAGTCACAAAAATGTTTATCCCACTCCCTGCCTTACCAAAAAGGTTTTTGCTAATATGAGTAGGGTTGGAAAAGATTTTTCAGGGAGAGTGACACCTTTGTTTCCAACAATGTTGGCACTAGCCCAAACCCAAATGGGTGAAGGTTCAGCAATCCCAGCTGGTACCCATCACACACCCACAGAACAACAACAAAAGACCTATAAACGTAGGACTAACACCAAGAACACTGAGCTACCTCAGGCTAGTGGTTCTATACCAACTGTTGCAGATGAGGATGTCACTGGGGGGAGAGTGACATGTTGGCAAGGGCTGCCACTACTGTGTCTAGCTTAGCAGCAGCACAGGACAGTGGTAACATCATTAAGACCCGAACCAAGACAACTTCTAATGAAGAAAGTTCCTCTGGAACTGATTCAGGTGAAGGTCCCAGTCACATGGAAACAATGGGGGGTTCGGATGTTCATCCTAGGGGTGAGACTGAACTTAACTTTTCCAGTGATCCACCTCTCGGGCTAGGTAACACAAGCCGAAGTGGTGAGGATAGTATGCAACTTTTGAATGAATTGAAGGATACCTGTGCCAAGCTGTCTGCACAAATTGGTGATCTGCGAGCAATAGCTTCTTCCCAAGATGGAGTCATCAAAGCTCAAGGTGGGGAGATAAAGGCTTTGAAGAGAAGGGTTAGGTATTTAGAAGGAGTCAAAGGATCAAGAATTCCCAAACAAAAGGTTAAATCTTCTGAAGCTTCTAAGGATGCTCCCAAACAGGGAGGGAATGAAGGCAAAGTTTCAGGGGAGGATAACCAAGGGAATCAAGTGGTGATTGATCATCGTCTGGGCAAGGTTACAAATGCTGATAGTGCTACTGAGCCAATTACAGTTGGTACTACAAAAGCTAGTACTGCTACACCAGAGGTTTTTGCAAATGCTGTTAGTGTACTTGCTGAGCTGAAGACAGCAAAACCAGTAACCAAAGGTGTTGTGATACAAGAGCCATCATCCTCTCCAAAAGCTAAACAATCAACTCCACAGGTACAAGGCAAAGGTAAAGGGATTCTTACTGAAGAGCCTGTGGAGAAACCATTATCAAAAGAAGAGCAATTAAAAGTTGATGCTGAACTTGCTATGAAATTCTCAGAAAAGTATGATGCAGAACATCAGACAATTTTGGAACAAAGGAGAATACAAGAAGAAAAAGATGCAGAGTTAATAGCTTCATGGGATGAGCAAAGGGCTCAGGTTGCAGCTGATTCTGAGCTTGCTAAGAAACTACATAAACAAGAGCAAGATAAGTACTCAGTAGATGAAAAAGCCAGGATGCTGAAAGAATTTTTTGATGAAAAAAAGAAGTTGTATGCAGAACAAAGATATGCAGCTAAGAAGAACAAGCCACCCACTCAAAAACAAAGAAGAGATCTCATGTGCAGGTAGTTTTTTTTTTTTTTTTTTTTTTTTTTTTTTTTTTTTTGCAAAGGTATTTATATTAATATCAACAATACCCAATATGTACATCATATCATAAACATCTACTCATGTGCAGGTATTTGAAGAATGTGGACAGATGGAAACTAAAGGATTTGAAATTCTTGGATGATAAAAGAATTGAAGAATTATATGCAATTGCCAAGAGAAACAATGATCTCTTCTTGAATGACAGTTCAAAGAGAGCAGGTGAACAGTTGGAAATAGAAAGCAGTAAAAAGAGAAAACAAGAACAAACTGAGCAAGCTGTTGCTGAAGAACAAATGCAAGCTCACACTGAACTTGCAGTTGCCTCTGTAGGAGAAGCCATGGATGCACAACCTTTAACTGTCAAACATCCCATTGTTGATTATAAGTCTGGATCTTTTGGGGAAACAGTTTATTACGATATTAAGAGGCATGATGGTTCTTCTAGAAGGTATGTAAGCTTTCTTCACATGGTTCATGATTTTGATAGACAAGATATGATAGCTCTATGGAAATTACTCAAACAAAGATTTGGTAATAAGACACCAGAACAAGCTAATTATGATAGAGAAGTCTGGAATTATTTAAAGGTAATGTTTGAACCAAATCATGAAGATGAATGTTGGAGAAGACTAACGCACAATACTGTTAAAGAATGGAAAATTTTTCAACGATGTGGAGTACATGCTTTAACTGTGAATGAGTTGGTGATCTACATGCTTGTAGAAAAGGATTACCCTTTAAAGTTTCACAAAGACATTCTACATCAGATGTTGCGTGTGAAGAAAACACTCAAGCTTCAGCTTAATTATGATGACATGGCATATGAACTGCTCAGGAAGATGGAAGAGTATCTAGGACCCAAGGACAAGAAATAGAATGTATAGTTATTACTGCCACAATGTATAGTTTGACTTAAACATGTATAGTTATTACTACTAGTATGTATAGTTATTACTGCTAGAATGTATAGTTATTACTGCTAGAATGTATAGTCTGACATTTATCATGTATATGTCCACTTGCAGTCAAGCTTTATTGTATTTGCAGTTTCCATTTATCATGTATATGCACTTGCAGGCACTTAGTAACATGTTACTTCATTATAAAGTTGAAAATTGACTTTAGAAAGTCAAGTAATCTGGTTCCAGCTAGGGGCAAGTAACATACTTACATACTACTGCATTAAACTAGATAGACTATAAAATCCCAGCATTGTAATGGGGCAAATTAAATGAAGAGTCATGACTAACAGTCTGAACTCAAAATATGACTCTATGATTTAGACACCTAAATAAATACTTCATGTGACCATATGTAACATCTTGAATTTAGTCACACAAACACTCAATGTGACTAATATCAAGGTTAATGATAACTGAGTTCACATTTTGCTATACATATTAGTCACATGAATATTTCAGTGTGACTATTTTCAATGTATTGGTCACATATAATACCCTTATAATGTGGCCATAAACATAATTTAGATGCACATTTGTGGTATGGTGTTACTATTGTATAGCCTATAGTCACATGATTGTGCTACAATTAAATGTGACCATACACATTAGGAATTGGCAGGCAAACACACACTTAACTTTAGACACACATATTAACTTACGTGACTATTTGTATCGAATTTTGGTCACACTTAATCATGTATGCCTATGGTTTAGTGTGACCATATATGACATTTGGTCACACATCTCAAGTGTGTGACATATATTTGTCACTTTTAAATGCATATCGTGACTATGCTTCAAACTTACTTTTCAGTTGTCACACATTTCAAATTCATATGTGGCTAAATTTTCAACAAAAACTAGCAGTCACGCTTAAATAATGTGTGACAAACTTGAGCATATGATTTAGCCACATACACAATTACTTCGTGTGACCATATATGGATTTTGGTCACACTTTTCAATTGCGTGACATATATTTGTCACATATGTATATATATAGTGTGACTAATGTTTCAACCTTATTTGTATCCGTCACACGTCCCAAATTATAAGTGACTAAAAAATCAAAAAAAAATTTACCAGATACGTATAGTCACGAAAATATTCAAATGTGTGGCTATAGCCTCGGATGTAATTCCGAAATGGTCACACAAGTCGGATCAAGTGTGGCTGTTTATTTTATTCTGGTACATTTAGTCACATAAAAAGACGACTGTGTGGCTGTTCGAAAAATAGCATGTGTGACTAAATCCCATTTTTGTACTAGTGCAACCTCCAACGAATGTTGATCATCAAGTTCCTGAAGCTCCTGCTCCGGTTCCTGCTGACCCAACTACTCAACTGGTTCACCTTCTTCAATCACCATTGATCAAGATGCACCCTCTAGAAGTATAACTCAGAGTACTCAAGAAAGCCAATCTCCAGTTATTCCTCATGGTGTTGATGATGACTTTCATGATATCAAAGTTGCACACTTGAATAATGATCCGTTACTTGGTATTCCTTTCCCAGAACCTGGTTCTGAAGAGTTTGTATTGGAAAAGAAAACTAAAAGAGGATGAAGCTGACACGAAAAAGTTGGTTGACATACGAAAGCTCATGAAATGTTGTCTTCAAAACTGGCAAAGCAAAAGATACTGAACTCAATGACCTGATCAAGGCAACTTAAGATAGTTGAAACTTCCCTCAACCACCTCCGAGTCCGGTTAATCAACCTGGGAAGGAAGGAGGAACTAGCGGTACCCAACCCAATCCGGTTATTCAACCCAGTAAGGTTGGACCCATTAGTATTGTTCCCTCTTCAGATCCGGTTAATCAACCCGGTAATGAAAAGGAAAAGGATGAGCAAGGGAATGTAATCATGACAAAGATCATTGAGAATGAAGAAGCAACTGAGCAAGTCACCGACATGGACGAGAATCTCTTTCATCACGGATTGTTGTTCCTCCCAATGTGCAATCTGTAAATCAACCACAAGAACATAAAAGAAAATGTTGGCTAAAACGTCAAAACGGCTAAGAATTTGGACATGGAATGTCAAGTGATCACAGAGTTTATTTGGTATCCCTTATTTGAGATTGAAGTTGACTTTCACAAAAGGCGTGATCTTATTTTATCTTGAAGTCGGGGTTGGTTGGATGCATGACTTTCAATGATAACTTGCTCGTGCTTAAGATTTAAGTTGAAGACTTGGTTTATCTAGTTACCAGCAGTCGGGGCTGATGGCTGAAGACCTGGTTAACTATCACTTTAAGGAGTTACATTGTAGTACTCAGTGTCACACGCAGATGACGTTGTGGATAATCGCAAGAGGTGTTAATGTCTCATACCTAGTTGGGTATTGAGTACTTAGAGAATTACTTGGAGCATAAACTCTCTACACTGTTCTTCCAACATTTGTGCAAGCTTAAGTCACAAGAACGGGGAATTCTACTTCAGTTTCAAGTTTGGTATATCGGATTTTCTCCATACGTGGTCATTTACTATTGGCCAGTGGAAGCAAAAAGAGGTTTAATTAGAGGTTGATCTGAGGAGAATTGTTGAGAGAATAGTTATCGACATCCACTCATGGGGTATTGATTTGTATGTTGCTTCCAGTTGATATGTTTATGTACACATAGTTATGATGATTCTGAGACATCGTCATCATCATGGAGGGAGAAATGTGTACATCGGGGCTTTTATCGAAGAACTGGTAGCATTATAAGTGAGTTAAAGATGTCGACATGACGTTTCCCAAACAAACCCGTGAAGAAGTTACAGATTATCAGTCTATGATTCATTTCCCGCTGTGCATGACAAGATAAGAGACTGAAGACAATTTGGGCAGAATTGAGAGATACTTCTTCAACAAGCATCAAGGTTATATCAAACGGGTTGTTAGTTTGGGAGGGAGCAAATATATTAAAGGGCGTACTAATTGGGAGGGAGTAATAACCCAATTAGAGAGAGCTTTTGCAGCAGTTGATTCTCACAGGATTCATTTGAGTTAATTTTGTTCTTCTCACAAGATTTCAAGTATATGTATGTATTATGTGTTGCTGATTCTGAGGTATCAAAACCAGCAAGGGGGAAGGAGACATACATCTCAACGCACAACGAGTACACTTGATGAACTTTATAACTCTTCTTAATTGAAGTTATTCCGGGAAGACAAATGTCATAACCGCAGAGAAACTCAGTGTTTTAACTCGTGGCTTTTGGTGTATTATTCCAACTACTTGGGGGAAGTGGTCTCTTGATACTTGTGGTATGTATTACTTCAGCTTTCAGTGGGAAGAAATATGAGAAGAATATTTGGAGCGTGAGATGATATTGCTTATCGACATCTTCTTATGAGCTGATTTGATTTATGGTAAAGTGCTTCTGGTTAATGCTTCATGTACACAATGTTATGCTGATTCTGATGAGATCGCAACCATCAGGGGAGAGATATGCGTACATCAGGGACGCGCTACAGGTTCACGTGATCGAGCTTAATCATTCATTCTGGAGTTGATATCCGCAGAGATGATCAGTGCTTCAACCTGTTACTTTGGTGTTATCATTGCAACTTGTGGTGGGTACATGTGTACAATATGGACTGAGTTGTTATATGTAAGATAACTGGAATGCACTTGGTGAAATGAAGATGTTGATATCTTGTTCCCCCGAATAGACAAACTGCTCAAAACCGCAGAGTAATGTGTACATCAGGGACGCACAACAGGGTCATGTGATCGGGCTTAATCAGTTATTCCAGGATTGATAACCGCAGAGATGATCAGTGTTTCACCTTGTTACTTCGGTGTTATCGTTTTCTTCGGGTTCTTGAGCTTCATGCAATGAGACTGTATGCATTACTTCAACTACTTGGGGAAGTGGTCTCAAGAAGATGATTGTCGGTTTGGGGGGAAGCTACCAAAGCATCACATTGAGAAGGCACAAGTTCAGACGATTATTCGTGAGCCTCGAAAGCTTTGGTGGTGAAAGTTTAAGAGATGTTGACTACTGACTTCTACAACGTACATAACGTATCCTCATTTCGGTATTCATGTCAACATCTTCTTAAATTGAATAATATACTTTGTACATATATTATACCAAAATGTAAATAGATATATAAAACCAACAAAAAATCCATAAAAAATCAAAAAATTAGAAAATACCAAAAATAGTTTTTCAAGGCATGTCTTCTGGCATCGATAACATTTACGGTCCTAGAAATGTCATTCAATAATGACACGGGTCTTTAAATGAAGTTCGAACAGAAGTTCAAAAAGTTTTCAAAACATGCCTAAATGGCTTACAGTTATTTCAGACTGTAACCCAGACTTAAAATCATGGCTTACAGTTATTTCAGACTGTAACCCGCTCCTAAAATCAATGGTTTACAGTTATTTCAGACTGTAACCCGCTCTTAAAATCAATGGTTTGCTATTACTTCAGATAGCAACCCGGACTTCAAAATGGGAAAACACGTTGCTAGAAAGACGGTTGTTCCTCGCAAAGGGTGCCGTTCATCCGAGCGTGAATAACTTTACATTCATGCACCCTCGATCTGATGTATATTTCAGTGCATCATTTCTTGCATATGAAGAGAAATCTTCTTTCTTATCGCCAAATACTTTCACTTCTATGATTTTTCAGGAAAGTATTTGTGCAAAAACTTGGTGGTACCATGAAATTTTGCTTGGAAATCAATCTGGATTCAAATTTTCATAAAATTCATCACTCAATCAATGACAACTATCTTTTGTTGTTGCTTTACCATGGGTCATTGATTGAGGGGGATAGTGATTTCAATGATCAAAACCTTTTCACTTTGTATAATGATCTGAAAAGTGATGGTTATGTGTCAATACATGAATTTCTCATGAGTTTCTCGTTAAACTCCAAATCATTCTAAAAACTCATATATTTCATCACATAACCATCCCCCCCCTCATGAATTGAGGGGGAGCTCAAAAATGTTCCTATTATCAGACAAGATTAAACCTGACCACATTCTTCTCCCTAAACAGGCTTTCTAAATTATTTAAATCAATTGAGATCCAAAATCTCAAAAGGTTTGATATTTTCGATCAGGGGAGAGAATGTGATTTAAATAAGAAATCTGATAAAATGTGATCTTTTGGAATCTATAATAGGCTCCCTCATATGTGCTAAACTCTTTTACAAATACCGATGCACATATTAAGGGGGAGCGAATGGCGTTTGTGGAAGTATACCAAAGACCGACCAATTTACCTTAATGCATGGAGTTATAAGGATGGTTAAGGTTAGGTATTAGTTCCCATGATCCACCAGAACCGGAAGGATCTACCCAGGGACAATCCTCTAGTTAGAGTAGAAGTCCTTAGGTATGATGAAAAAAGGAGAAAAGTGAGAAAGGGAAGAGTGCCGACTGAGATAGAGCTAGAACTGGAACAAACCCAACAAGGTTCTAGTGATGAAGTCTCGGTAAGCACTGAAGGGGTTGAAAAATGAAAAAGAAATATATTGAGAAAGGGTGAAAAGAAATAGCCCTCCATATATTCAACCTTAGGGCAGAAACCGGGTTCAATACATATGCTACTGGTGTTTACTAAGGTAACACCGGTATTGAAGACAAGACGTCATGGACCCAGTGACGCACTACACTAAACTTCCTAGCCACTCAAGTTCTCTTAAAAGGACTTGTTTCATTCTCACGGGGAACCCTGTGCAATGTATCGACCACTCATTGCGAGCCATGTTGGTACCTAAACAGGAGACGCCTCCCCAGTCTCCAGGAGCGGATCAAAACGCACAATTGAGTCTAGAGCCAAGAGATCATCCATAAATCTCAATAGGAAACACTTCCAATATGCTTACTGTTTCATACACCGTGAAGAGTAAGAAAATATATTAAGAGTCCTACGCATTATCCTTGTGGTATTGCCAGAACATCCGAGTGACACGGAAGTATTCATAATGAAGATGGAAATCCTGCTAGAGCCAACATCAAACAAGCTCTTGGTAGGTGACATGTGAGATCCTTCATGGATCAAACTAGTGACAACTGGAAAGAAACAATGGGGCGATTCACATTTGAATCAAACTTGTTCCAGGAAATTGGATTGACGAATGCTTTTGACAAAACCTCTCAATGTGCTCACCAACTAATTTTCGAGCACATTGATTGTGTACATTATTTCAAACAAAAGTTATTTTTGATGAAAATTTGATTCAAGCTACAAAACTCTCGTCGTGTCTCAAAATTGCTTATTAAATGACACGCGAGTGATTTCTATAAATCATTTTCTCATCAATCAGTGAATGTCAATTCACCGATTCACTCTACCGTGCTGTCTGCTTTGAGACGTTCCGGTATGAGAACATGCTAAGTATGATAATTCCAGAGTGGATTCTTTGGAAGATTCATTACTACAAGCTGGAAATTCCTGTCAAGAAGAATCTTCTTTTAAAAGAGATTCTATCTGATCACAGGTCGGTTCTCACAAAACCGGAGGGTAGTACATCCCAGTAGAACGAATGACAAAGCCATATTCGTTCTCCAAATTTATTGCTAACTGGTTCATTTCAGGATCATATAAAGATGGCGATGGCGATACCCTATTCCAGCTAAATCGTGTCAATCCATACCTCATGCTCACACTGACAACTCATTCTGAATGAAGATCATTAATATCGAGAGACTTGCAACAATGAAAGTTGAAGAGACCCACAACAACGTTTCCGCAACTCTGATGAAAAAGTCTCCTAATCCAGAAGAGTGTGAGCATGACGGTCAAAAGTCACTATTCCACATGAAGGCAACCCAATAAAGGATGAGCTTGGAGATTTACGGTGACAGATGATCTCAAAGAAATCTCAAAGTTCACATACACCAAAGGAACAATATCACAAGATCATCACTGGAAGAACAAAGTGAATCAGCCATGAAGAATCAACGACTACGAGCTACAAGATCACAAGAATGCTTAAAGACAAACACCTTAATGTTTTAAGATTTCCAAAGGTGACCCATAAAAGGTGACCTCGCTTAGGGGGAGATTGTTAGGAATACAAATATTCCTAGTAAAGACTCGGTCACCTCATTCTTGTAATAGCATTGTGATTAGCTCGTAGTTACGTTAGTTTAGTTAGTATTAGACTAGTTAAGTAACACCGCGGAAGAAGGACGGGTCTTTACCCACTGTATACCTGATCCGCAGCCCACACGGGGCATTTATATCTTGTACTATAAATACCCTCTACCATGCAAGGTAGAGGGTTGGACCTTCACTTAATCTAATATTTTCTTTTTCTTTCTCTCTCTAAGGTTCCACTTTCTCTCTCTAAGTTTCTTCCTTCTTTCCTTTGATTCGATCCAAACAATACAAGACCACATGTGTTTATGTTTATGAATAGCCTACAGGATCCAAGTCTAAAAAGGTAACGTGAAGTATAAAAAGAAAGGAAATAATGAAAGTACACTAGGTAATAGGAATAGTAGTGTTATATCGGAAGTATATAACCACGAGTTTATGTTTCTTTATTTACATCGATTGGGAAGCCTTTCCATGTAAATGAGGAAGGATGGAAGAGTGGGCTTATGTATTTACGACATGGCACGAGTAGGGTTAGAGGAGTCGAAAGCGAAAATCTAGAATTATTTAGAATGTACGAGGACTAAGATAGGAGGGTTAGAATGAGAGTACGAATTTTAGTTGAGGCTTATGAGAAACCTACGTTTTAAGTGCTAAATATAAGTTGAAGGAATTAAGAAATTGTAATGATGTTATAATGCGCCTTGTGGCGTGGTACAAAATGTGAGTAATGAAAGTAATTGAAGCTAATTGTCTTGTTTATTGTGATGGCAAATGTTAAAGTACGATGATACAAAGTCAAAGTATGAGACATTCCTATAAGACTTATAATAGATAATGAAAATGATATATAGGAAGAAGTAGAAGGAACGAGGTGGTTGATGAGAATGTTAAAAGAATGGTTAAGTGGATATGATAAAGTGTGAAGATATTGGCCAAGCTAGACATAAATAAAGTCAAAATAGTAAGATTATCTCAAGTTACGTGTAGTTATTAACGGTAGATTTTGAATAAAGCAAGTGAGATTGTAATGTAATGTTAAATAAACAGAATTGAATGATAACTAGTTATAGTAAGCACGACTCGAATTAAGTAATGATTTGAGTAAGAGTTGTATGGTTATAAAAGTAAGTGGGAAGTAATGTGGATTAAGGACATGTGTTATGTTGTAGTATGCTTAGAGTTGCAAGATCATCTAGATCGTTGCAACTAAATGAATTAAGAATTGAAGGTGCTAGGAATGAGGTGTTTTAATTGTAACACCCGTTTCCCGGATACAAATAAGCCCCACCCTAGATGGAATTAACTAGGGTTTAACGTGATTGGCTAGTCAACGAATGTTACGTGGAAGTCAAACCCGATAGTCAAAGAAGGTGTTATGTGGTTATAGGAAGTATTATGTGTCACAACTAGTAAGGAAATAGACTTAAAGGACTAGGGTTGTAATATGTTAAATGTGTTATAAGATGAAGTGTGGCTAAAGTAGGAAGAAAAGGACTTGAGGGACTAAAAGTGCCAAATGGCCAAACTACTCTACAAGCTAGATAAATATTTATTTATCTTTCATTTTCCCTAAGTTTCTAGAGTTTTCAAGGGTGTGTTTGTGAGGTCCGGTGTTTAGAGAAAGGAGGGAAAAAGATGGAGTTAGGATGATCAAGTAGAGGAGGAGATGTGTTCCTTGTCAAGGGTCAAGCCTTAGTGATGATCTCCTACACAAGTAAGTAACATTCTTTCTTGATTTTAATAAGGAGGAGGCTTATGAGTAAGTGGGTTTTCATCATATGATCAAGGTATGATCATATGATGATCTAAAATGGATGATAGGTGTGTTTGAAAGGGTTATGTAAACACTTATTTATGCTATTGTTTAAATGTGTTATTAGGTCTTGATTGTAGTGTGAAGATGGATGATAATGATGATGGTGATGAAGATGATGGTGATTTATGATTAGTATCTTAGCCTAGAACTAAGGTAAGTAAACCGGTTGTAATGTGATGTTATAATGATTTCTCTATATTATGTGTTTTTAAGATTTGTTATGTTACGGTTAATGAATGGTTTGGATATATGTGTTATAGTGAAAGTGGGTATAGGGCTAGTTTGATGTGTTAACTAAGAGGGATTAGGATAAAGAGAATTGATGCTTTGATGTGCCAAGGTATGTGTTAATGGTGAATGATTATGATGGTTGATGAGTGTCTGTTTACTCATCATTTTACACCCATTAAAGACACAAAAATGACCAAAAACACCCAAAATATATTGCAGATATCCTTGGTTTGTGTTTTATGTATTTTAGGTACAAAAGGATGGAAAACAGAGCAAAAACGGCAATTTTCAGATCAACTCGACAAAACGTGTGCATCTGACCAAATTCAGACGGAGTCAAATTCAATCCCGGGATATGAAATTGGAATCAGCTTGGAAAATCGTATCCGAAACCGTTTTTTATGGGCCGACCCGATCCAATTTAATGGGCCAAGTCAACCCATTTCAAACCCTTTAATTAATAAATCCCAAGCCCAAAACCAAACCCGGCCCAATCATTTTTAATAACCCGGCCAACCCGTTTGAACCCCCCCTTTTTTGTGATTGAACCGGACCAAAACCAAATTAATAAAAACAAACGGGGTCAAACTCAGTCTTTTCCCTCTCCCAATTTTGCCCGCCAAACCACAACCACCATCCTCCATCATTGCCTGCAACCTGCAGCTTCCTACCTCCCTTGCTACACTCAACCCACCCCCTCCAAAACACTCCAAGACAAAACCTTCTCAATTGGTACCAACCTCTACACAGGCTGCCCTTTTCCACGCTGGCAATCCACAACACCATTTGGGCGCCAAAAAGAGAATTTAAGGTTGAGATGATATCAAGATAAATTCAATGGTGGGATTTACTCCAAAGAAACACTCTTTGTCTCCAAAGCTGTTTTTCCTCACAAAACTAGCACAAGAAGGAAGAGAAGCCCTAGTTTTAGATTAGTATAAATACTAGACTCTTGTAGCCTTCGAAGGCATGTAGGTTTTTATGTAGTTTTAGTTTATTATTGTAATCAGCTATTCAGTTTAATAGAAATATTTCAGTTTCTATTCTAAACTTTGTAACTCATTTTCAGTTTCAATACAAATCTCAAGTTTTTAGCAAAAATCTAATTTATGCTCTATTGTTGTTTCTGACATTTCATAAGCCTTCATAAGCTCTGTTAAGCTCTTAAAAGTATAACAAAAAGATAACAAGAATAAACTCAGAAACTAAAACAAAACACCACAGGTTTACCTTAGCATGAGACTTTGGAAAGCTTATGGAAGTTGCCAGTTGTGGAATGGCAAGGTGGACTGTACCTAGCTTGTTTACAAGCTAGGAGCTTGTAGCTGCCAATTTGGAGCCCTTGTTAAGCTAGGGTCTCAAGTGAGCAATTTCTAATTTGTGATTATTTATTCTTATTAATGTTAATATAAGCCTTTTATGCTTATTTGGTAGCTTAGATGTCTTTAGTGTAGAATTTGATAGTTAAACTGTCTTATATAGCCTGTATCAGCTTGTCTTAATTGCTTATTTAAACTGCTTATTTGATTTTGAAAATTGCTTTTTAAGCAGCTTTAAGACTTAGTATAAGCTTTGTGTGCAAAAGTTTTGTCTTAAACTCATTTTTTAAAGCAAAAATTACACACAAGCAGTTTTAAGGAGTGTTTGGTTCAGGATAGATTTTTAGCAAAAATCTGTTTTTGACCAAAGTTTGAATATGGATCAGCTTTATTTATCTATTTTTAGTAGTTTTTAATCAAAAGTTTGCATTTCCAAAAAGTTTTTAAGTATCTAAGCCTGTTTTCCAAATTACTTTTATTAAAACTGTTTTCATTAAGTGATTAGGCTAGATTATAGATTAGGCTTAGTTTGGTGTTTATGTTGGTTGCAATTAGTCTCAAATAGGTTAATACAAGTTTTTGGTACCTGGTCTTGGACTTTTGAGGTCAGATAACCCCTTTTTACCCATTTAGAAATTTCTGACTCAGAAACAAAAAGGCCCAAACCTCTTTTGATTTTTATTTTTCATCTGCTCAATTTTAGTCCTCATAATCTAGAAATTGGTATACTACTTAATTAGTAGTTAAAATAGTTGAAAATATTTTTAGTTTAATTTTTGTAATTTTTTTATAGCTTATCACACCCTACAAATAAGCCCTCTGAGCATCTGAGTGCCCTGCACCACAGGGTGATTTTCCAAACTAGTTTGTATTTTTGATTTTTAATCTTCTTATTTCTTGTTCAAAATTTCCAAAATTTTGCAGGATTAGAGATTAGTTGCTAATCTAGTTAAATAGTATTTTTCAAAATTTTAATTTTAGCTTTTTCATAGCTTTTTGGTAGCTCAAATATGCCCCTTTAGGCTGTTTAAGTATGCTACATCCGATTGCTTAATTTTAGCTTAAAAGTGCTTATTTGGTTGTTAATTTAGCTTAATTGTGCTTATTTAGGGTAGTTATAGGAATTAGAGCTTATTATGTTTAAGTTTTAGCTTATTTTTAAAGCTTTGGAGTGAAATAACAAACTGCAGCCCAAAGCTCATTTGTCCTATTCAGCTCTTGTTTTTTATTTTTCATAAGCTAAAAATAAGCTCAAAAGAGCTGAAATTTGGAATATATGATATTTGGTTGCTGTTTTAGTTGTCCCATATTTTTATAAATTTTTATTTTAGCTTTCTGATAGCTTAAAGTTCCCTAGAAGGGCTGTTTGGGGCTGCAGGAGTCATTTTTGCTTATTCTTAGAAATTAATGCTTATTTGCTTATTTAGTGCTTAATTTAGGTTTAGAATTGCTTAATGTGTCTGTATTTAGGATTTAGAAGTTAAGCTGAGTTTTGTGCAAGCTTATATAAGCTTATGCAGTCACAGCTCAAGCCTTTTGATTTTTTTTTATTATTTTTTTTTTCGTCTTAAGCCTGTTAAGCACCTAGTGCTTATAAGGCCAGCTTATTAGAGGCTAATTGCTTATTCAGACTGTATTTAGTAGTTTCTATCTTATTCCATCTCAATTTGCATCTTGTAGCTTGTATATTAGCTTTTCACTTTTCATTTTTTTTTCTTTAGCTTTTTCTTAGTAAAACTGCATATCCTAATCTGCTTTATTTCAGCTTATTTTTAAGATTTAAAAAAATCTTCCTTTTTTAAAGTTGCTTAATTTTTTCCTATTTAAAACTTTGTTTTAGAAAATTTTTCAAAAATAAAAATAAAAAGGGGAAGCTAGGAGGTCAAGGGTGAGCAGGGCTCGAACCCGAGACCTCAACCAGCCTCACCCTTTATCACACACACTCTAACCATCTGCGCCCTTGGGTCTTTTGCGACTAAGGGTGCAGAAGTTATTTATTTAACCTTGTTTTGAACCTTTTGCCTAATAAGCAATTCTAGCTTATTAACAGCTTATCTGTATAAGCTGTGGGGTCCACCTTATTTTTCCTGCATTCTATTACACTTCAAGTAGTTTTGTAAAAAATTTCAGATTTTTATTTTTTCGTTTAGTATTTTTTATAATTTAATTAGTTTCGAACTGTATTTAATTCATAATAAAAAATATAAAAGTCAAAAAAATATAATTCTTTTTTTTTAAATTTTCTTTTATCATTTAGGACCTAGGAAAAATAAATTTGAACTTGTAGGGTTAATTTTTAAGATTTTTAGTTTTTCGGGCTCGTTTCTAAGTCCCGTTTTGCGTTTTTCGCGTAAATTGTTTTTTGCTTTATTTTATTTGCACATTTCCTTTCCAATACTTTATTAGGATAATAAAAACACAAAAAAAATCCAAATCTATCCCTCAAGCACTTTAATTCGGAACCTCAAACGATATCCTCGATTCTAACCTAGTTGGGACACGACCCGAGTAACACTTGCCCGGTATCACATATATCACAAGCGCGAGTTTTTGCAAGTTAACCTTTTTCCTAAAGGTTTAATATGTAGATTCTTGCGCGTATTTGGTATTTTTGATATATACGTATTCTGAACAAATCAATTTTTGGCACCGCTGCCGGGGAGGCCTACGAAAACTCTTTGATCTACAAAGAGAAGACAAAGAAGATCCACGACTCAAAGATCAAGAACCGCGTTTTCAACGTTGGTGACCGAGTCCTTCTATTCAACTCTCGATTGAAGATATTCTCGGGTAAACTCAAAACCCGTTGGACTGGACCATTCACCGTTGCCAAAGTTTTTCCTTATGGTACCGTCGAGTTATCTCAAAACGACGGACCAAACTTCAAAGTGAACGGTCATAGGTTGAAGCAGTACTTTGGAGGGGACATTCCACCCATGGTTGTCCCGGATCTCCAAACTTTCCCCATGGACCAATGAATTCGGGGACGAGTCAAGCTATTGACTCGGTGAACAAAAACATTAGCATTGCATGGGTGACAACCCATGTTTCTGTCTTCTTTCTTCTTTCTAACACTAAGTGTGGGGGAAATCCCCCACTGTGCTTTGCTTTTGTGTGTTGTTTGCTCTTATTTTCAGGTTTCCCATAGATTGTGATGATTGAAGCGCCTGTTTTCAATTCAGCTGCCCAATATCCGATCTTTTTACTAACGATTATCTAGGGATATCTTTTAATCCTTTTTGTGAAAAAATGAATTCTGTTCCACACTTGGTTAGTGGTATTACCTTTTTACATTCTAAGCGTCGGCATAATAGCCGGTACTTGGAATATTGAGGGCAATATTCAGTTCTAAGTGTGGGGGGGAATTCTATCGAATTTGATCACATTTGTACCTTCTAGTGACCTAGTACCCACGTTTTGGCCAAATTTTTCAAAATTTTTTCGTTTTTAGATAAGAAATTGCAATAAAAAGAAGTGCTTTGCACAATAAAAAGAAGTGTTTAGTCTTGATTAGGTTAGAACAAGGGGAATCCCGACTCTGCCAGAGTATTGATCTGGCTGCTTCCTTAACGATTAGGCTAAGGTTTTACGATATGTGCAAATGAAAATGCTAAGCGTAGAATAGTTGGTTTTCTTTAGAGCTTATATAAGTAATCTATAGCTTTTCCTCCTAGGAGATAACTAATCTGACTTAATAAGTGCTTATTTTCAAACATTTGAACACACAAATCATTTTTTAATACAATTTTGAAAAATACTAGTTCAAAGCTTTATTTAAACTTCGGAACAAGCATATGTCATAAAGTTGAAAAGGTTAAGTAATAAATGAATGTGCTAAAAAAGCTAAGGTTCAAGATCGGCCCTTGGATCCTTATTTCCGGAAGGCGTTTAGGTCTTGGCTACCCTCTTACACCGGCCCTTGGACCTCTAATTCAGGAATGTGTGAGGTCTTGGTCTAACACCCTTGGATCCTCATTTCAGGAATGTTTAGAGTCTTGGAACTCTCCGTTGTAAAGGCCCTTGGATCCTTTATTCTGGAAGGTGTAAGGTCTTGGATCCAGTGAAACTCCGTTAGTTTATTTGCACAAAAAAAATGATGAGAAAATGAAATGAGAAAAAAATGTATATGTTGAATGAAGTTGCTTGTTGTGAATTTTAAATCTATCTTTCAACTAGTATTAGTCAAAATTTTATAAAAACGTCGATTTTTGTATTCAAAATTTTGAAAATCAAGCACATTCACCTAACTTGAATAAATGTGGGAGTGAAAAGTTAAGTCTCGACTTACATAGATTATTAGTATAAGTAGCGTTAGCATTTTACAAAAACGTGTGCACATTGAGTTTAATCTTAGTTGGGAGTATAAAAAAGAGGATGACGATTACCATTCCCTGGAGACACCCATTTTGTGTGAATCCTGTTCCATGATACCATTTTTAAAAATCAAGCATGTATATATTTTTGTTCTAGTTTAAATTTCTTGCATTTAATAAAAAGTCAAAACGGGGTAACCTTGGTAATACTTTTGATCCTTTCATTACTTCACATGATCGGATTGCTAGGGACTAGTAATAGCTTAGTGTGGGGGATTGATGAGTGTTTGTTTACTCATCATTTTGCACCCATTAAAGACACAAAAATGACCAAAAACACCCAAAATATATTGCAGATATCCTTGGTTTGTGTTTTATGTGTTTTAGGTACAAAAGGATGGAAAACAGAGCAAAAACGGCAATTTTCAGATCAACTCGACAAAACGTGTGCATCTGACCAAATTCAGATGGAGTCAAATTCAATCCCGGGATATGACATTGGAATCAGCTTGGAAAATCGTATCCGAAACCGTTTTTTATGGGCCGACCCGACCCAATTTAATGGGCCAAGTCAACCCATTTCAAACCCTTTAATTAATAAATCCCAAGCCCAAAACCAAACCCGGCCCAATCATTTTTAATAACCCAGCCAACCCGTTTGAACCCCCCCTTTTTTGTGATTGAACCGGACCAAAAACAAATTAATAAAAATAAAACGGGGTCAAACTCAGTCTTTTCCCTCTCCCAATTTTGCCCGCCAAACCACAACCACCATCCTCCATCATTGCCTGCAACCTGCAGCTTCCTACCTCCCCTGCTACACTCAACCCACCCCCCTCCAAAACACTCCAAGACAAAACCTTCTTAATTGGTACCAACCTCTACACAGGCTGCCCTTTTCCACGCTGGCAATCCACAACACCATTTGGGCGCCAAAAAGAGAATTTAAGGCTGAGATGATATCAAGATAAATTCAATGGTGGGATTTACTCCAAAGAAACACTCTTTGTCTCCAAAGCTGTTTTTCCTCACAAAACTAGCACAAGAAGGAAGAGAAGCCCTAGTTTTAGATTAGTATAAATACTAGACTCTTGTAGCCTTCGAAGGTATGTAGGTTTTTATGTAGTTTTAGTTTATTATTGTAATCAGCTTTTCAGTTTAATAGAAATATTTCAGTTTTTATTCTAAACTTTGTAACTCATTTTCAGTTTCAATACAAATCTCAAGTTTTTAGCAAAAATCTAATTTATGCTCTATTGTTGTTTCAAACATTTCTTAAGCCTTCATAAGCTCTGTTAAGCTCTTAAAAGTATAACAAAAAGATAACAAGAATAAACTCAGAAACTAAAACAAAACACCACAGGTTTACCTTAGCATGAGACTGTGGAAAGCTTATGGAAGTTGCCAGTTGTGGAATGGCAAGATGGACTGTACCTAGCTTGTTTACAAGCTAGGAGTTTGTAGCTGCCAATTTGGAGCCCTTGTTAAGCTAGGGTCTCAAGTGAGTAATTTCTAATTTTTTGCATTTTCTTTGATTTCACTGTAGCATATCTTATTCATTGCTTATTTGTGATTATTTATGCTTATTAATGTTAATATAAGCCTTTTATGCTTATTTGGTAGCTTAGATGTCTTTAGTGTAGAATTTGATAGTTAAACTGTCTTATATAGCCTGTATCAGCTTGTCTTAATTGCTTATTTAAACTGCTTATTTGATTTTGAAAATTGCTTTTTAAGCAGTTTTAAGACTTAGTATAAGCTTTGTGTGCAAAAGTTTGGTCTTAAACTCATTTTTTAAAGCAAAAATTACACACAGGCAGTTTTAAGGAGTGTTTGGTTCAGGATAGATTTTTAGCAAAAATCTGTTTTTGACCAAAGTTTGAATTTGAATCAGCTTTATTTATCTATTTTTAGTAGTTTTTTTTATCAAAAGTATGCATTTCCAAAAAGTTTTTAAGTATCTAAGCCTGTTTTCCAAATTACTTTTATTAAAACTGTTTTCATTAAGTGATTAGGCTAGATCATAGATTAGGCTCAGTTTGGTGTTTATGTTGGTTGCAATTAGTCTCAAATAGGTTAATACAAGTTTTTGGTACCTGGTCTTGGACTTTTGAGGTCAAATAACCCCTTTTTACCCATTTTGAAATTTCTGACTCAGAAACAAAAAGGCCCAAACCTCTTTTGATTTTTATTTTTCATCTGCTCAATTTTAGTACTCATAATCTAGAAATTGGTATACTACTTAATTAGTAGTTAAAATAGTTGAAAATATTTTTAGTTTAATTTTTGTAATTTTTTTTATAGCTTATCACACCCTGCAAATAAGCCCTCTGAGCATCTGAGTGCCCTGCAGCACAGGGTGATTTTCCAAACTAGTTTGTATTTTTGATTTTTAATCTTCTTATTTCTTGTTCAAAATTTCCAAAATTTTGCAGGATTAGAGATTAGTTGCTAATCTAGTTAAATAGTATTTTTCAAAATTTTAATTTTAGCTTTTTCATAGATTTTTGGTAGCTCAAATATGCCCCTTTAGGCTGTTTAAGTATGCTACATCAGTTTGCTTAATTTTAGCTTAAAAGTGCTTATTTGCTTGTTAAATTAGCTTAATTTATCTTAATTGTGCTTATTTAGGGTAGTTATAGGAATTAGAGCTTATTAGGTTTAAGTTTTAGCTTATTTTTAAAGCTTTGGAGTGAAATAACAAACTGCAGCCCAAAGCTCATTTGTCCTATTCAGCTCTTGTTTTTGATTTTTCATAAGCTCAAAATAAGCTCATAGAAGCTGAAATTTGGAATATATGATATTTGGTTGCTGTTTTAGTTGTCCCATATTTTTATAAATTTTTATTTTAGCTTTTTGATAGCTTAAAGTTCCCTAGAAGGGCTGTTTGGAGCTGCAGGAGTCATTTTTGCTTATTCTTAGAAATTAATGCTTATTTGCTTATTTAGTGCTTAATTTAGGTTTAGAATTGCTTAATGTGTCTGTATTTAGGATTTAGAAGTTAAGCTGAGTTTTGTGCAAGCTTATATAAGCTTATGTAGTCACAGCTCAAGCCTTTTGATTTTTTTTTTGGTCTTAAGCCTGTTAAGCACCTAGTGCTTATAAGGCCAACTTATTAGAGGCTAATTGCTTATTCAGACTGTATTTAGTAGTTTCTATCTTATTCCATCTCAATTTGCATCTTGTAGCTTGTATATTAGCTTTTCACTTTTCATTTTTTTTCTTTAGCTTTTTCTTAGTAAAACTTCTTATCCTTATCTGCTTTATTTCAGCTTATTTTTAAGATTTAAAAAAGTCTTCCTTTATTAAAGTTTCTTAATTTTTGCCTATTTAAAACTTTGTTTTAGAAAAATTTTCAAAAAATAAAATAAAAAGGGGAAGCTAGGAGGTCAAGGGTGAGCAGGGCTCGAACCCGAGACCTCAACCAGCCTCACCCTTTATCACACACACTCTAACCATCTGCGCCCTTGGGTCTTTTACGACTAAGGGTGCAGAGGTTATTTATTTAACCTTGTTTTGAACCTTTTGCCTAATAAGCAATTCTAGCTTATTAACAGCTTATCTGTATAAGTAGTGGGGTCCACCTTATTTTTCCTGCATTCTATTCCACATTAAGTAGTTTTTTAAAAAATTTCAGATTTTTTTTCGTTTACTATTTTTTAATAATTTAATTAGTTTCGAACTGTATTTAATTCATAATAAAAAATATAAAAATCAAAAAAATATAATTCTTTTTTTTTTTTTTAATTTTCTTTTATCATTTAGGACCTAGGAAAAATAAATTTGAACTTGTAGGGTTAATTTTTAAGATTTTTAGTTTTCCGGGCTCGTTTCTAAGTCCCGTTTTGCGTTTTTCGCATAAATTGTTTTTTGCTTTATTTTCTTTGCACATTTCCTTTCCAATACTTTATTAGGATAATAAAAACACAAAAAAAATCCAAATCTATCCCTCAAGCACTTTAATTCCGAACCTCAAACGATATCCTCGATTCTAACCTCGTTGGGACACGACCCGGGTAACACTTGCCCGGTATCACATATATCACAAGCGTGAGTTTTTCAAGTTAACCTTTTTCCTAAAGGGTTAATATGTAGATTCTTGCGCGTATTTGGTATTTTTGATATATACGTATTCTGAACGAATCAATGGTTTAATGGTTAAGATGCATAATGTGTGATTGATTTATGATATTATGTTATACCCATTTTACTTACTAAGCAAAAGCTTACCGGTTAATGTATAATATTTTGTAGGTTCGTATGTTGATATTATGGCTTGGAATAAGGATCAAGGGTTGGATATGCGAAGATATGATAGTTGGGTAAGATATAGAAGCTAGGTAGAATACCGAGCTCATGAGCAATGTTGATACCCCGTGCGTAGTTAAAAGGTTAAAGGGTCAAAGTCGAGTGTCAAAGTAAGGTTTGTTATGTTAGAGTCAAACATGAGTAATGGTTTGTTATGAAAACGGGTTTTAGTGTTATGGTGATGTTTTAAAGGAGCGTTTGGATTAACGCGTAATACTATCCATTTGGGTTGTAAACGGGTCAAATGTTTATGAAAGTCACTTAATATGTTATGTTAATGACTTTGTTTAAGTTTGGTGTGTAAATAAAGTAGTAAAGGTGGTTTGTGGTGAAAATGGGTCAAAACGGGTTTTGGCACAAAACCCGTCATTGTGTAAAGTACGTTTCCTAAAGTCAAATGGTAAATATTTTTATATAGAAATGAGCTTATTGATGTACTAAGTACATCTGGAAAGTTTGGTGAAATATCGAGTTCGGGAGGTCGGGTTTTCAAGTACGGGACTTGAAAATGGTTCCGGGAGGTCAGTAGCCTCCAACCGATCGGTTGGAGGGTTCTGCCAATCGGCTGCTGTCCAGCCGAATTGGTTACGGGAGCATGCTGATCGGTTGGACTGTTTTTGGCAGTTTTCGTTAATTTTCAAAAAATCATATCCTTTAAATCGTAAATCGTCACTGGTCGTGCCACCCGGAGTTTCGAAGGTAATTGAGTTTAGTTTCATTTAAAAATAGTCTCAAAATCTGAATGTTTATAGATTTTTGTAAATGGTCAAAAGAGTAACAGAATGTCCGAAAAAGTTAGGTCGTTTCCGTGTAAAAGTCAAAAATTTTGGTCAAAACGGGCACGGGGCGTAACACGCGTATACTAAGATTCCACCGAGAGAGAATAGATTTTAGTACTCATCTTATACAGCTAAGCAATTAAACGTGTGACAAGTTTTCCTACTATCGGCTAGGCCTCTGATGCGCGTGATGTGTCGTTGCGGTTTAGCAGTTTTATTGCCTACTCAAGTTTTAAATTTATATTTAGCCGACTTATCAATAACACACACACTTAACGAGCAGTGTACCCGGTCAGTATGAATATAATGGTAAGTAGAGTGTCGATCACTAAGAGTGGAACGTATTATCTCGTTATTCTAATCAGTATTTTAATATCCTAACGCAAGGGGGTTTCAGCCTGAGAGACTGGCACGATTTGTTTGCAATTAAATAATAAAATAAACCAATAGGCACGAATCAGCAAGTAGCACACACGTACACAGATAGATACTTGAGACAATAAGAGGGCTGTCCTTATAATTAAGTAGATTGTCACTTGTTTTATTGATAGCCTTATATGAAGTGTATGTAGTTAACCCTTTCTCGTTGGTCCTAATCTTATCGGCGAGTAAACCCTTAATGATTACTTATGTCTAAAAGTTATTCCTAAGTGATCAATTTAGTAATAACCGTGGGCGCCACATTATGTCCCGCAGTCAATTGCCCGCAAGCCACTAATAGACACAGAGGTTATCAATGCACTAATAAGTAGTAACCAAAGACATCAACATATAAACTTTAATTGATGGGAAAGCAAGTATTAAAGGGAGTGCAATCTTTCGTTGTCACATTACACAAGCCACCAATCCTGATGAATTAAAGTTTGCTAACACAATAAAACAAAACTACTTAATGAATTAAACACATGCAGCACCTTCTTACAGCTCTTGTATCTTTGATTTGGGTGTGTCTTGTGCTGCCTTCTTGACTGAATTCGTCCTAGGTTTCTCCTGTTCGGTCTTCGAATTTAATATATTGCGTACAAAATTCGTCTGGTCTTGGGGTATTTATAGTTTCTGTCTGAGGGAAGATGCGGCGCATCTAAGGAGTAGATGCGGCGCATGTACTTAACTTCGCGTGGGGTCCAAGATTATAATATTCAGGAATATTCGTACACCGCCAGAAGATGCGGCGTAACTCCATGATTAGATGCGGCGCATGTCCTCTTGTATCTTGGATCGTATCTGGTGATATCTTGATAGAGATGCGGCGCATGTCATGAGTGAGATGCGGCGCATCTGGAGCAGATTAGTCTTGATCTTCTTCATTTCAGTAGACTCTTAACTTTATGCATGTTTTGCTCCATAATCAGTCCAAAATCGCTAAGTTTCACCAAATGCTTGTTTTTACCTGAGAATTACAAAAGTAAACGATTAAGTATCAATCCTCATACATAATATAGTAAAACAAGTCAAATAAATAGGATAAATGATAGTAATAAAATGTACTTATTTGAGTTCATCAAATATCCCCACACTTGAACTTTACTTGTCCCCAAGTAAACCTTAGAATTTCTTTTATGAAAATGTATCCTAAAAGATGTTAGGATTTATTTTTATATTTAAGCATGTATTCGTTTAATTCATAATCACACAACTAAACACTTTAACGAATTAGAAGTATAATAAAATAATTTGATAAAAGCAAATCTAATCGTTTAACTGTCCAGTCGTGACGAATATTCTATCATAAGCTTGGCAAGTATACACATCTCCTCCACTAAAGCTAAGGAATAACAAGTCTAAAGCGGTAAAAAAGGTTTTTAGGCTTAAGGGTTAATTATTCTTATTCACTATCGATCTCAAATTCCAGAAAAGGCGACAAAATCACAAATACATGATCGAATCCACGAACACGATACTTGCAATTGCTCAAATCCTTAACTCGAATAGGCTAAAGATAGGTCCAAACTTCACCAATAATAATATATCAAAAAGGGCGACAAAATCATAAATACATAGCCGAATCCACGACTACGATACTTAAGATTGCTCAAATCCCTAATCTCAATAAATCAAAGGTTTGGTTGGATAAAGAATAATAAAGGGTATGGATAACATTTGGGATATAAATTGGTGTAAAAATAAAAATTAAACAAAACAAATAAATTAAAATCCTAAGTGTGGTTAATCACTATCCCAACCATCCCATGAATAAGACTCATATCATCGAATAACTCACGCTTTAACACTTGAAACACACGCTTTAGGTAGACACGAATTATACTCAACAAGATCTTAATCAAAGAATAAACCTTAATTGGCGTTCCCATAACTGCCAATTCCCATTCAATCCATAGATATAGTACAACAAATAGTGGCCATATGAACCACTTACATAACTTTACATAAGTTGGTTAAAACAAACTTCCAACTTTTCTTTCTTTCTTTTTCTTTTCTTATTTTTTTTCGAATTTTTTTTTTTTTTATTTTTTATTTTTTTTTTATTTTTTTTATTTATTATTTATTTTTTTTTTCAAACATAAACATAGATGTGTAAAATTTCACCACATCACTATAACTTTCTTTCCGGAAAATTTTTTCATACTTTCAGAAATAACGGTAATAGCGAAAGTAGTAAACACACGAAAAATAAACTCAAAGATATACAATATTTACTTTCACTCCAATTGCATTGTGCAATTTCCCGACCTAACCAAAGATAATGAATTACGCACGCGAACACAGGTAATGTAAGGAAACACACTTTGCCTATAGCAATTAACCAAACCACGGATTTTAATCTACAGGGTAGGCTAAGGTGTAAGGGTGTAACGAAACATTTTAAACATAGGTGTAAGAAACGAAAGGAATGGCTCTAAGGGTTTTTCTAGGGGTATCTTACTCTAAAAATGAGAGTAACAAAAGGGTTTATACGGGGGTTAACTAACCAGTGTAGTTAGCTAATAACACATAACATATAAAGGCTATTTGGGTGTAATCCTAGAATTTTACCAATTTAGACAAGTCATTCCAATTATATAAATAATACTCATTATGGTGGTCTCGAATAGTATACAAGCCAAGTTCTAAAGTTTACAAGTCACCGGCACACTCATAGATTTGTGAATTTTGGAAAATCACAATATTTTGAAAATAACGTCATGTGTGCAGCTATGCAACTTAGATCTTAAACAAAAACATGCTAAAAAAAAAATTTTAAGTTTGATATATTAAGCACATTTTAAGCATAATTTTTGAAAAAGTTTAGGACAAGTAATTGTTGAGTGTTCTAATTCTCCAATCCCCCCACTTAAGTTAAACAACGTCCTCGTTGTTTGTATAAAAGGTTAAAAACTGGAAAATAAAAGAATTAGAACAGAAAAACTCCCCTGAGATTTGCTCGGTATGATCCTCCATTTGTTAAGAGCAAAAATCATCTTTCTTGTGGATGAGAACGTTAAAGCTTCATACTTGATGTATCCACAGGAAATCCAGGAAACTATAATACCACCAACACTTTAAAACACACCTAAGATAAGAAAGGTTCAAACTTGCATAATACATTAGTAGTTAGATAAGAATAAAACTTAAAAATTAAAACTGAAAATCATCAGGTCAGTCGATGCGCCGTATCTTATGGAAGAAGATACGCCGTATCGAGCCTGGAATTAATACGGATCAGAATAAAGATGCGCCGCATCGTTAACCAGGGATGCGCCGCATTAAAATAAACTGATAAATAGTTTTAAAGTCGAAAATAAAAATGCAGAAAAATAAAATAAGATATGACCATTGCAGGAGATGCGTCGCATCTCAGAATTGAGATGCACCGTATCCTCATGCGGGCCTGACTGACTCGACACAGAAAATAGAAAAATAAAAATTTTCCAGGTTGTCTCCCGGTAAGCACTTGTCTTTATTCCAGAGTCTTCAAGTTAGACTCACGTTCAGCTCAGCAATAAGTCCTTGTCACGGTCCATCCTTCGTCCTTTTATATAATCTTTCGCATCCTCCAACATCGTGGTCCAATAAAATCCCGCATCCAGGATATTTCTTTTTGTGATGACTGGACCGTGATGTCCCCCTGTTGGCCCTGAATGGCAGTGTGCCAATATTGCTGCGATGTCATCACCGTCTACGCATCTTCGTATAATATTGTCAGGACATAATTTAAAGGCATAAGGTTCATCCCAAATATACTCGTTAGCGCGAGTTATAAACCTTCTTTTCTCGTCGGATGTTAGCCCTTTTGGAATTTCATTTGCAACAATAAAGTTTATAAAGTCGGCATACCATGGTCCATTATTATTGCTCTTAATTCCTACCATCATAAGGTGTTCATCAGGAAAGTCATCAGCTATTTCCCTTTCGTCAAGCACCTCCATACCAGGGTTTTCAAGTCTAGATAAGTGGTCAGCAGCTAGATTCTCGGCACCCTTTTTATCTTTAATTTCAATATCGAATCCTTGGAGCAATAAAACCCACCTAATAAGCCTTGGCTTGGCATCCTGTTTATTGAACAAATACTTCAAAGCAGAATGGTCAGTGTAAACCATAGTTTTTGACAATATAAGATATGATCTAAATTTATCGAATGCAAAAACTACTGCTAAAAGTTCTTTTTCCGTGGTGGTGTAGTGTTCTTGGGCATTATTCAATGTTTTGCTAGCATAATAAATTGGCTTAAATTTCTTATCTATCTTTTGGCCAAGTACGGCTCCAACATCATAATCACTAGCATCACACATTAGTTCAAAAGGCAGATTCCAATCAGGCGAAATTATAATGGGTGCAGAGTTAGTTTTTCTTTAAGTATATTAAATGCCTTTTTGCAATCTTCAGAAAAATCAAACTTTGCATCCTTTAGCAACAATTGGGTCATAGGCCTAGATATTTTTGAAAAATCCTTTATGAACCTACGATAAAATCCAGCGTGCCCTAAAAAACTTCTAACGCCTTTTACATTAGTGGGGTAAGGTAGTTTGGCAATTACATCAATTTTAGCTTTATCGACTTCTATACCTTTCCCAGAAATCTTATGTCCTAACACAATTCCCTCTCTAACCCATAAAGTGACATTTTTCCCAATTAAGAACAAGGTTAGTTTCTTCACACCTAGCAAGCATTTTATCAAGTTTAAAGAGACAATCACTAAATGAGTTACCGAACACCGAGAAGTCGTCCATGAAGACTTCCATAAAGTCTTCTACCATATCATGGAAGATAGCCGTCATACAACGTTGGAAAGTAGCAGGGGCGTTGCATAGTCCGAACGGCATTCTTCTATAGGCGAAGGTTCCATAAGGGCAGGTGAAAGTCGTCTTTTCTTGATCCTCGGGGGCAATTGGTATTTGGAAGAAACCTGAAAAACCATCTAAAAAACAATAATAATCATAACCTGATAGTCTTTCTAACATTTGATCAATAAATGGAAGAGGGAAGTGATCTTTTCGCGTAGCATCATTGAGTTTGCGGTAGTCGATGCAAACTCTCCATCCGGTAACAGTTCTTGAAGGGATTAGCTCATTGTCGTCATTGAGTACTACCGTCATTCCTCCCTTTTTTGGTACAACGTGGATAGGACTGACCCACGAGCTGTCAGAAATTGGGTAGATAAGTCCGGAGTCAAGTAACTTTACGATTTCATTTTCCACCACATCTTGGACTTTTGGATTCAAACGCCTTTGAGGTTGGATAGTTGGTTTGAATTCATCCTCCATAAGGATTTTATGTGTACAAAATGACGGGCTAATTCCCTTAATATCAGACATACTCCACGCTAATGCTCCTCTTCGTTTATATAGTACCTGCAAAAGAGACTCTTTTTCTTTTGGCGTTAAGTCAGATGCAATAATAACGGGTGAATTAGTATTTCCGTTTAAATAAGCATATTCCAAAGTAGAAGGAAGATCCTTAAGCACAGGTTTAACATTATCAATTTCAGTAACACTAGCAGAATAAACCTGTTCATTAATTATATCGCTGCTGTCATCAGATAGATGCGCCGCATCGAGGTTTTCGATGCGCCGCATCGCGTTACATACAGCAGAGTCAGCAGCAAAATTATAATCAACAGTATTCTCATCTACTTGATCTTCTATAGCAATTGCGTTTTCTAAATTTTTAAGCAGAAAAGAATCAAGCAAATTATTCTTTAACAATTTCTGAGTAAATTGATTAATCGTATCATCAGAAACATCGATGTTATAGCATTCATCGTCATCGGATTCATCTTTACTCATAGATTGTTCCATGTTAAACTCAACCTCATCTTTCCCTATGGTAAAAGTTATCTTTTTATTAAAAAACATCAATTATGGCCCTAGCAGTGGCTAAAAATGGTCGTCCTAATATTATAGGAGTTCTAGAATTTTCAGGCATATCAAGGATAACGAAGTCGATAGGTAATTCAAATTTATCAACTTTTATTAATATATTTTCCGCTATTCCTAATGGGTATTGTATAGACCTATCAGCTAGTTCTAAGCACATCCTAGTAGGTTTTGGTTCACCAAGACCTAATTTATCATACATAGAAGAGGGCATAAGACTTATACTAGCTCCTAGGTCGGCTAAGGCATTTTCAATATGCAAATTTTTAATTTGACAAGGAATAGTGAAACTCCCTGGATCTTTTTCTTTAGACGGAAGTTTATTGAGCAATGCCGCTGAGCTTCTTTTCCCCATTGTTTATGGTGCAAGCCTCTTCGAGTTTAGACTTGTTTGTAAGCAAGCTTTTCAGATACTTGGCGTATTTTGGCATTTGCACTAGGGCTTCCATAAATGGTATGCTTAGCTGCAGCTGCTTGAGATTCTCCAGGAATTTCTTTTGATAGGCATCTTCTTTCTCTTTCCTTACCCTATGTGGGAAAGGTGGTGTTGATCGTTTAGATTCAACAGAAGGTTCTCTTCTAATTACAGGTTCTGGATCAGTCTCTTTTGGTTGCTCTTGCTCGGGTGATAAAGATTCAGGGGAAATTTTTTTGGTACTGTCATCCTCGGGTGTCTCTCCGATTTGAAAGGTTGACTTTCCGCCTCTGGTTGTAATTCCTTTCAGATCGTGCCTTACCAAAAGAACCTTGTTAAGCACTGTTGACAATTGGTGCACTTCAATTGCCAAACCATTGATCATATTGTTTTGTTCCTTTAGTAACAGCTCATGACTGCCTTTGAATTCAGTGATAAAGTTCCTTGCTTCATGATGTTCTTGTTCATTGGCTTGAGCGATTAGTAATGCAAACTCTTCCATAGTAAGGTTTCTTTGGGGTCTTCCGAACCAGTTTGGGAAAATATCGAACATTGTTCCTGAAAATTAAGAACAAGAAGATTTCAAAGTAAAAGCTTCCTAGTATAAGGGTAAGTCAGAATATTTTCCGTTCGGAAATTAGAAAAGAATAAAAGTTGCTGATATCTGCAGATGATGCGCCGTATCCAAAGAGTTGGATACGCCGTATCTTAATACGTTAAAATTAAATCAGGCTTTATCCAGAAAATAGATACGCCGCTTAGAATTTACGAATGCGCCGTATCGAATTAAATAATCAAAAACCAACTTATCTAATTAAAATTAAATGCGTCGTATTAACGAAAGTTAATGCGCCGTATTTTCGTTACGTTTAAAAATAAATATCGATTTTTGATTCAGTAAAATGCGCCGTATCGACAAAGATCGATACGCCGTATCTGTTTAATAATTCGCAAACTGTTTTTAATTAAAATAATAGATACGCCGTATCTACGAAAGCAGATGCGTCGTATGGCGTTAACGTTTAGAATTTTTTTTTTTTTTTTTATCAAAAACAGATACGCCGTATCTGCAAAAGCAGATGCGTCGTATTACTTTATCGCTTTTTGAAAAAAAATTTCGTATTAAAAACAGATACGCTGTATCTTGGGGAAAAGATGCGTCGTATCGAATTAATTAAACGCGTTGTATTTTTTTAAAAATTAAACGCAATACGCCGTATCTGAGAGGTCAGATGCGCCGTATCGTTTGATTTAGCACAGTACAACGATAGCAGAACAGAAAATATACGAAAAATAAAAACAAATAAAACACACGAAAATAAAAACAAATAAAGCAAACAAATAACACAAAACAAATAACACACAGTACAACAAATATGCAAAATAATACAATGATGCAATTAATCTAATAAAAAGAAAAACCTAATTAAAATACTAATCAAATTAACAGATAATAACAATTCATTCCCCGGCAGCGGCGCCAAAAACTTAATGCGCGTGATGTGTCGTTGCGGTTTAGCAGTTTTAATGCCTACTCAAGTTTTAAATTTATATTTAGCCGACTTATCAATAACACACACACTTAACGAGCAGTGTACCCGGTCAGTATGAATATAATGGTAAGTAGAGTGTCGATCACTAAGAGTGGAACGTATTATCTCGTTATTCTAATCAGTATTTTAATATCCTAACGCAAGGGGGTTTCAGCCTGAGAGACTGGCACGATTTGTTTGCAATTAAATAATAAAATAAACCAATAGGCACGAATCAGCAAGTAGCACACACGTACACAGATAGATACTTGAGACAATAAGAGGGCTGTCCTTATAATTAAGTAGATTGTCACTTGTTTTATTGATAGCCTTATATGAAGTGTATGTAGTTAACCCTTTCTCGTTGGTCCTAATCTTATCGGCGAGTAAACCCTTAATGATTACTTATGTCTAAAAGTTATTCCTAAGTGATCAATTTAGTAATAACCGTGGGAGCCACATTATGTCCCGCAGTCAAATGCCCGCAAGCCACTAATAGACACAGAGGTTATCAATGCACTAATAAGTAGTAACCAAAGACATCAACATATAAACTTTAATTGATGGGAAAGCAAGTATTAAAGGGAGTGCAATCTTTCGTTGTCACATTACACAAGCCACCAATCCTGATGAATTAAAGTTTGCTAACACAATAAAACAAAACTACTTAATGAATTAAACACATGCAGCACCTTCTTACAGCTCTTGTATCTTTGATTTGGGTGTGTCTTGTGCTGCCTTCTTGACTGAATTCGTCCTAGGTTTCTCCTGTTCGGTCTTCAAATTTAATATATTGCGTACGAAATTCGTCTGGTCTTGGGGTATTTATAGTTTCTGTCTGAGGGAAGATGCGGCGCATCTAAGGAGTAGATGCGGCGCATGTACTTAACTTCGCGTGGGGTCCAAGATTATAATATTCAGGAATATTCGTACACCGCCAGAAGATGCGGCGTAACTCCATGATTAGATGCGGCGCATGTCCTCTTGTATCTTGGATCGTATCTGGTGATATCTTGATAGAGATGCGGCGCATGTCATGAGTGAGATGCGGCGCATCTGGAGCAGATTAGTCTTGATCTTCTTCATTTCAGTAGACTCTTAACTTTATGCATGTTTTGCTCCATAATCAGTCCAAAATCGCTAAGTTTCACCAAATGCTTGTTTTTACCTGAGAATTACAAAAGTAAACGATTAAGTATCAATCCTCATACATAATATAGTAAAATAAGTCAAATAAATAGGATAAATGATAGTAATAAAATGTACTTATTTGAGTTCATCAGCCTCTTATCTGCATCTGTCTTCTATCTGTGTACGTGCATGTCAATCGTCTTAATTAGTTTTATTTATCGTTTACTTAATCTACACAGTGTGTCAGTCTCTCAGGCTGAAAACCCTCTTGCGTTAGATTAGGTTATTAGAACTAACTTAGGATTAAAATATTGATAGATATCTAGGTGTTAACGTTTCACTCTTAGTGTTCGACACTCTACTTACCAACTAGGCTACATTGATCGCGTACACTGCTTATTTAATAATTCGAGTACGACGTATCTATTCCCCTAAATACAACGTAATTTGTTTTTAATCAGAAATTTTTTGAAACCCTAAAACGCCATACGGCGCATGAGTTTTTCTCATACGGCGTATTTACCTATTTATTTAAAACAGATCAAATTTTTTAAATACTTAATACAGCGTATCGATTTTTCTCGATACGGCGTATTAATATCAAAAAGCTTGTATTTTGAAACTTAACGAACGTACGGCATATACGCATTTGCATATACGATGTATTTATTTTTATATAAGCGAGTTTGAAAATTTATACATACGGTGCATTGATTCCCATCAATACGGCGTATAGTTTTCTAAATAAAAGTTTGAGAATTTTTAACAAAGAGAACATACGGCGTACCCATATTCCTGGATACGGCGTATCGTCTGCAGATATCAGCAACTTTTATTTTTCGTATTCCGTTTTCGTTGTTAGTCTTCTGTTATTATACTTCTTCAAACCTATCCTACTGATGCTTTTGTCTTGATTTTAGGTGTTCCTGGTCAAGATACTCAGTTTGAAAGAAGGAATTATGGAATCAATGACGAGACCTGCTATGATGGGATACACGGCTGAACCCCAAGAAGAAAGTTGTTCGGATATTGCAGGAACTGAGACCCATGACAATGGGAAATTCCAGTTGAAAGGGAAATTACTCAAGGAGTTGCAAGAAAACATTTTCCAAGGTTTAGATACCGAGAATGCGGTTATTCATATTGAAAGAATCTTTGGAATCATCAACATGTATACCCTCGTTGGTGTCGATCTGGGGCAACTCATGCTTCGTGCTTTCCCAATTACTCTTTCTGGAGCTGCAAAAGAATGGTTGATCAATGAACCTTCAGGACCTTTTACTAATTGGATAGAGCTTAAAAGAAAATTCTTGGACAAATTCGATCCTAAGGAATTATTTGAAGAGGATCCTGAGTTTGCCTGCTGGCTAAATTCTAAATTTCGCAACTCCAAGAAAATGAGTGCATCCCTTAAGGGTGCGCTTTGGTCTTACTGGATAAGCGGGGAAGACAAAGATGAATTAACTGAAGAAGTTGCCGAACTATTCAGAATCGAAACAAACTTGTTTGAGTACGAAACACCTCTGTGTAAAGAATTCAAGGAATTCAATCATCTCCTGAAAATTGATGAAGATGTTTTAACAGGTGATTTACCTGGATTCAAAACTTACGAGGAACTTAAGAACACCTGGTACTACGAGTGGAATAACCAAATACCATGGGTCTTTTATAAACCATGGGAAGGAAATAAATTGGAACATGAATGCAAACCCATTCGCTTCAAGGGTGGACACGAGACATGGCCAACTTGTAACTAGAAAAAAGATGGGTTTTGTAATGGCGTAGATTTTCCAGGAATAAAACGAGTTGGGAATAACGTCTATTTCGAAGACTATGATTGGTATGTTATACTCGAAGACTGCGAGAGAAAAGACGAAGCCTTATGACAGAAAACGAGGATTGAATCTTAGGAGAAAGACTTCGACGCGAAAAGCTTAACATTCTAGGAATGGGTGCATAGGAACTTTGATGACTACGCCCGACTTGATCAAAGATTTCAATGGAAACTAAAGAAAGATTAGGAGGAGCTTCAAAGCGGGTATGAGTCAAGCAATGAAGATTGGGCGAATCATTCCCCAGGTGAGAAAAATGTTGATAATATGGCGAAAGATCATAATAAAGTTACTTCCAATAACAATCACGATAATATTTATCAAGATACTCCAACAATTCCTCTGGAGTCATCAAATGTAGAAGATGATGAATACACAAATGGGTTAGAAGATTACCTAATTTCAAACAGCACGTCTTACTTTGTTAATGAAGAAGAGGAAGCATTCAAGGAAAGAAAATGTCGATTGCTTAGAATCCCCTACCAAAGGCCACCGACATTTACTGCTGAGAAATTTGAAGTTATTAAATATTCATTTGGACCCCTTGAAGAATATGCAGCCATAAAGATGAGTGAGTATAATGAGCAGATTCGAACTGAGGATAATGTATCACGAGTTTATCATGACATTTTTCGCATTAAAGACGAAGGATGGTTCGTGACAAGAACGAAGTAGAAGCTGAAGATGAGTCTAACTTGAAGACTCTGGAATAAAGAAAAGTGCTTACCGGGAGACAACCCGGATTTATCTTTAGTTCTTTACTGTTTTCTGTTATCGAGTCTGTCAGACCTGTACATCGATACGGCGCATCCCATACCAAAGGTGCGGCGTATCGACTGTACAGGTCATATCTATCCTTTAATTTTTTCTGCATTTTATTTTGTTTTCTGCACTTTAAACATTATGTCAGTTGTTTCTATGTGGCGCATCCAAGTTTAAGGATGCGTCGTATCAAGTTTCTGACTCGCATTTTATTCCAGGCTCGATACGGCGCATCCCATCCCATGGATGCGGCGTATCGACTGACCTGACGAAATTTCCAGTTTTTATTTTCAATTTTTAGGTTTATTTTTACTAACCATCGATTAACAAGATATGCACTAGCTGTGATTTTCATGTTATTAACATAGGTTGTTTACAAGAAAGTTGTGGTTTACATACATTCTGCATTTTCGGTGTGTTGTAGCCATGCGGGAATTCAGACGCCATTACACACACAGAAAATAAAAAGTTGCTCACAAACGCATAATGGAGGATCATACCGAGCAAATATCAGGGGAGTTTTCCATTCTAATTCTTTCTATTTCCTGTTTTCAATTTTTATTTACACAACGAGGGCGTTGTTTATCTTAAGTGGGGGGATGGAGAATTAGAACGTTACTTGTCCTTATTTTTCAAAAATATGCTTAATATGTGCTTAATATACCTAAATTTAAAATTTTTTCTAGCATGTTTTTGTTAAATCTAAGTTGCATGACTGCACACATAACCCTTATTTCCAAATTGTGAGAATTAAGCCTATTCCTTTTCCTAATATTTTACCCAAATTCCACAAAAATATGAGTGTGCCGGTGACTTGTAGTAAACTTTAGAACTTGGCTTGTATACTATTCGAGACCACCATAATGAGTATTATTGATATAATTGGAGTGACTTGTCTAACTAGGTAAATTTCTAGGATTTACACCCAAATAGCCTTTATATCTTATGTGTTATTAACCAACTACACTGGTTAGTTAACCCCCGTATAAACCCTTTTGTTACTCTCATTTTTAGAGTAAGATACCCCTAGAAAAACCCTCAGAACCATTCATTTCGTTTCTTACACCAATGTTTAAATGTTTCGTTACACCTTTACACCTTAGCCTACCCTGTAGATTTAATTCTGTGGTTAGTTGCTTTTGGTAAAGTGTGTATTCCCCGCGTTTCTTGTGTTCCTGTGCGTAATTATTATCTATGGTTAGGTCGGGAATTGCACAATGCAATGGGAAGTGAAAGTAGATATTGTATTTTTATTTTTCGTGTGTTTACTACTTTCACAATTACTTTTATGTCTGAAGTTATGAAAAGTATGGAGAAAATTATCCAGATTTATTGTAATGGTGATGTGGTGAAATTTTACACCATTTAGTATTTATTTGATGTTAAAAAAAATCAAAAAAGTAGAAAAGAAAAAGAAAGAAGACGTTGGTATGTGTTATAAACCAATGATGTAAAGTTATGTACTAGTAGAGATATCGCTACTGCTTGTTGTATTATATTTATGGATTGCAAAGGAGTTGGCCGTTATGGGAACGCCAACTAAGGTTTATTCTTTGATTAAGATTACATTGAGTCTAATTCGTGTCTACCTACTAAAGCGTGAGTTTCCGTGTTAAAGCGTGAGTTAGTCTATGATATTTGTCTTCTTCATGGGATGGTTGGAAAATAATTAACCACACTTGTTAGGACTTAATCTACTTGTTTATTTATTTTTTATTTTACACCAATTTATGTATTTTCCAATGTTTTATCCCTACCCTTTACCAAGTTACTGTATTCGTTGTTAGCTTTCGAGCATCCAGATATAGTAATGGCTTAGTAAGAATGTCAAATGTGTGAATAAGGTAGTGACCATCCGAGTTTTAGACTAATAGAATGACGCGCCAGCGATCTGGAGTGTATCTTGGTGACCATCCATTATGAAAATAATGCGCCAGCGAACCGGGACACACACTAGTAACCATCCGTTGTTTGAGGAATCGAGGGCTCGTGCCAGCGATCTACTAAGTTTGTGCAGGAGATGTTTGAACAAAGCTAGGTTTAACCCTTAAGCCTTATCATAACCCAATTTACCGCTTTAGACTTGTCACTCCTTAGCTTTAGTGGTGGAGATGTGTATCCTTGCCAAGCTTATGATAAAATATTTGTCACGACTGAGCAATTGAGCAAATTACTTAAATATTACCACATAGATTAGTTGAGTGATTTGAGTGATTTCATTTTCCTATTTCGTGAGGTGTTTGATTGTGCAATTATGATTAAAATGAATGAGTGCTTAAGCTATAAAAATAAATCCTGAACCATGTTTTAGGATACATTTTTATAAGTTTAATCTAAGGTTTACTTGGGGACAAGTAAAGTTCAAGTGGGGGGATATTTGATGATATCAAATAACAATATTTTATTGGCATATTTATCCTATGTTTATCACTTGTTTTATATTATTTTATATGAGAATTGATACTTAATCGCTTACTTTTGTAATTCTCAGTTATGAACAAGCATTTGGTGAAAGTTAGCTATTTTGGACGTAAAATGGAGCAAAATGGATCAAGTTTGATGAGGCTACTGAACTGAAGGAAGATACGTCATATTATTCTAGACAGATACGCTGTACTTAAAGACTTAGACGATTATGAAGACCATTGCCTGACTTTGAAGCATAGGCCATATGGATTTATCCCATACGCCGTATATGAAACCTTGATCAACGAGAAGATCTGACTTATTTTACTCCAGATGCGCCGCATGACATTCCAGATATGCGGCGTATCATATGGCGGTGTACGAATATTCTTGAATATTATAATCTTGGACTCCACGCGAAGTTACCTAGATATGCCGTATCTACTTAATAGATACGCCGTATCGACCCTATTGACAGAAAGTATAAATACCCCATTCGACTGCCACATTCGATATACAACATACATAACATTAAATACACAGAGAATACCACAGAAGACGACGAATTGGCAGCACAAGACACAACCTAAAGGAAGAATTCAGAGTAGTAAGAAGGTCCTGCTAGTACTTTAATTCATAGGAAGATTCGTTTACTTTAATTTAGGGTCTTTTTCACTATTTGATCGGACTTAATTATTTCTAGCTTTTATACAGAGTATTTGATGTTTAATTAGTTTCTTATGCATATGTTTTGAGTACATATTGAGTTTATCGTGCCTTGTCGACGTAGGCTCGCACAATTACATCATTAACATCGTTTGCATAGTTAATGTAAGCCTGTAAAAGGGATAAATAATACATAAACCTAGTAATCATTAAGTTGTACGCATATACTAAGATTCCACTAAGAGAGAATAGATTTTAGTACTCATCTTATACAGCTAAGCAATTAAACGTGTGACAAGTTTTCCTACTATCGACCAGGCCTCTTATCTGCATCTGTCTTCTATCTTTGTACGTGCATGTCAATCGTCTTAATTAGTTTTATTTACCATTTACTTAATCTACACATTGTGTCAGTCTCTCAGGCTAAAACCCCCCTTACGTTAGATTAGGTTATTAGAACTAACTTAGGATTAAAATATTGATAGATATCTAGGTGTTAACGTTTCACTCTTAGTGTTTGACACTCTACTTACCAACTAGGCTACAATGATCGGGTACACTGCTCGTTAGTGTGTGTTATAGGTTAAGTCGGCTAAATCTAAATTTAAAACTTGATAATATAATCTATACCTACAACGATATACGCACACATCATACGCCATGATCTGCACTCGTCCCGATTTGGCCCATGCCGTTAGTGTGGTGAGTAGATACATGCATAATCCAGGAAAAATGCATTGGAAAGCTGTTAAATGTATCCTTCGTTACTTAAAAGGGACTAGTAATATCGGATTATCTTTTGTGAAAAGTCATGCTAGTCCAAATGGAATTGTAGGATATGTTGATTCCAATTATGCGGGAGACCTCGATGCACTAAAGTCTCTTTCCTCGTGTATTTTTTCGCATTGTGGTTCTGCTATCAGTTGGTATTCGTCTTTGCAAGCTATCATAGCTTTGTCAACCACCGAGGCGGAATATATTTCTTCTACCGAAGGAGTGAAGGAGGCTATATGGCTTCGAGGAATGGTAAATGAACTTGGTCTATCTCAAAATGTACTTGTTGTGTACTGTGACAATCAAAGTGCTGTGCATTTAACTAAAAACAACAAGTTTCATTCCAAGACCAAACATATCGAAGTGAGACACCATTTTGTGCGAGATATTGTTGAAAAAGGAGAAGTTGTAGTTGATAAAATACATACCAATGACAATCCTACTGATATGTTGACAAAAGTTCTCACCCCAACTAAGTTCAAAAATTGTCTGGACTTAGTTGGTGTTACTGGTGTTTGATACCCTTCGGGGAGCGGCGAAGACAACTATGAAGAGTTATGGCTTTTGGTTCAAGGTGGATATTGTTGGAATCGTGTCCCAAAAGCAGTAGTATTTCATTCCTATTTGGGATAATTATTATTTAGTCATTATCCTATTTGGACTATAGGATGCATACGTGATTCCTAGGAATTGTATCCTAGTTACTCTAGGATTACTTCTCTATATATAGAGCCCTTTACATTCCTTCAAAAACAAACACACGTATGATACTTCACCTCCATAACAATTAATCCCTATTTTGTTTTAAGAGTTCCTGAGAATTATTTGGTTCTCCTTTGCATACTTCAACTAGCCTATATACCATTGAAGGTTTGAACTCTCGTTTTGATATAGTAGATTTTGTGGTCGTCGCCCTTGGTTTTTTCTCCCATTAAATAGGGGGTTTCTGTGAAAACTCGTAGTTTTAGGTCATTATTTAAACTTGAACTTTTACTATTCATCCTCGAACAAGTTACTATTTATCTTCGTAGTTTTCACTATTCACTACTTTGCGTAAATTAAATAAACGCTTTTACACGATTTTTGTGCACGAACAATATACTTGATCATCCCGACAATGGTTCTAGTATATTTTTATACTCATTACAATGTTACAAAAATTCTAGTATTATTTTAAACACCCGATACTTACATAAACTACATTCCATAATTTTTACAACTTTTATACATTCTATTTTGTCACATTAAAATTTATTTCTAGCTAACTTAATACCCAAAACAATTATTTAATACAATTATACATATAAAATCTAGACAAAATCTACCAAATTTCAACACAATCTTACAAAATCAAACCCCCCCCCCATGCTTTCCTTGATTCTAGCCGATTTTCCCCTCCCCTTTTGTGTATTTTGACCAAAAATGCATTAAATGAGATTTACTAACTTATTATTTAATTATATATATATATTAGATATGTGTAGGATAAATACTAGGAAACTAGGATCATTTATTTTTCTTGCAAGATAAAAACTTCAAACACTCTCCCACACCTACACACCATTCGGCCCAAGTGAAAAACAAGGAAGGAAAATTGCTAGTTTGTTTAATTAGTGCTTATTTGAGCTTATTAGAAGCAATAAAATAAGTACTTGGAGTTTTGGAGTAATTATTCGGGTTATATTGTTCTAGTTCCTATCTCAAACCCATCATATTCAAGTAAGATTAAAAACTATTTTTATACTTTTACTTATGTATTGTATACATTCCTTATGCTCATTTATGCATTTACTAAGTTTAAATATTTATTTAAACTCATTTCATCACCTATATCACCTATATACATGTTTGTGAGATTTTATTATGTTTTTATTTTTATTTTGGAACTATAAAATTTTTTGAATAATTGGTGGAAGAGATTAGGATAGATTTGGAGTTGATTTGAGTGTTTTTAGTTAGAAAAATGGATTATTTAAAAATATACGCGGAAGCGCTGCCCAAATTTCTAACTTTTATAAAATCAAGTTATTTTTACAAAGATTTAGTCAAAGAAATGGACTATAGATTTTATAACGAAAACGTGGTCGTTTAAATGGATTAAAACGGATTTGTAACGAATAAGATACGAGTTTTCTAATATATATTATCGATAACTATTTTTCCGAAAATTTAATAGTTGCTGTATGGATTTTCGAGTTAGTAAAACCGAGCTTTAAAAGATAAACCGAGTCCCCGAGACCTTAAAATGTGTTAGTATACTTAAATACTTTCGCAGGGATAGGTAGAACTTTGAAAACCGAGCTATAACGAAGAAGTTATGACTTAACGAAGTTACCGACGAAAAATAATATTTTGACAGCTTTTCTAATAGGGAATAGTAACCTGATTTTATTTTTAGAAATGAATTTTAGCCACTTTAGGTGCGGTTTTGGATAAAATGTCATAAATGAAAGTTGTGGTGTTTTGGTCACATACTTTAGTCGAGTTGGAGACTTTTCAAGATATACATTTCAGAAACATTCATATCGTAATTACGATACATACTTGTTAAAAATTTCAAAAATATTATATTTTGACTATCTTTAGAAAATATGCGAAGTAACGTTATTTTTATAACTAAACTCACAAACAAACATGTGCGGGTGATATAACCTTCACAAATTACATACACGACATTATTGCACGACCTAAAACACATTATCACTTTAGGTTGCGGTTAGAGCATCGTACATCATTTTCCGTGCACACTTGTAACGCATTACATATTTCTTGAGGTGAGTATTCACGAACCCCCTTTTTCTAACTATTTTAATCGCTTTGGGGTGGATGCATGAATTATACTTGAACTAAATTGATTACTATTTTGAACTTTTGTTTCACTACATAAGCTAGTGAGAAATTAATCATATTTGACTAGATTGACTATTCTTTTATGAACACTATCATTTGAACCTTTGACTATTTTAAACTTGTTGGACTTTATTTTGAACCCTTTGACCTATTTTGAACCTTTTGACTTGATTTTGAACCCTTTGACTTATCTTGAACCTTTTGACTTGATTTTGAACCCTTTGACTATTTTGAACTCTTTTAACTTGTCTTGATCTTATAACTTGTTTTGAACTCTTGAACTTGACTTAAACTTTGAACTCGACTAAAACTTTTGAACTTAATGTACCACACGTTCTATGACCTAAAGTCTCCCTTGTTCGGAGCGACCTAAAGCCTCCCAGGTCCGGAGTAGAGCGTCTCACTATGTTACGGAGCGTTCTCGATCTAAAGTCTCCCATGTTCGGAGCATTCTTAATAAATCTCGCCATGTCGGTGGAGTGACTAATAAATCTCGCCTAGGTGGTGGAGTGACATAAAGTCTCCCATGTTCGGAGCATTCTTAATAAATCTCGCCATGTCGGTGGAGTGACTAATAAATCTCGCCTAGGTGGTGGAGTGACATAAAGTCTCCCATGTTCGAAGCATTCTTAATAAATCTCGCCATGTCGGTGGAGTGACTAATAAATCTCGCCTAGGTGGTGGAGTGACATAAAGTCTCCCATGTTCGGAGCATTCATAATAAATCTCGCCATATCGGTGGAGTGACTAATAAATCTCGCCTAGGTGGTGGAGTGACGTAAAGTCTCCCATGTTCGGAGTAGCACTATAAAGTCTCCCTTGTTCGGAGCGGCTTTGATTTATACTATGTGCCCTTATTGTGAACTATATTGACCACGTGTACTTGACTACCATACATACGACTTTTTATGCAATGGGTTGTGAACACATAGGTTACAAGTCTTGTATGGGCGGGACTTGCAACTGAATGGATTGACAACGCCTTTGCCTTGTGGACTATTCTCAAGGACTAAAAACTTAGACTCTCTCTCTTAAACGTTTTCATATTATATAAAAAGTGTAACTCACGATCTATTTTCATAGTTGACCCGTTTTCTCTCATGCATTTCAGGTGATCGTTAATAAGTATTTTCATAAAGGCCATTAGAAGTCTTCACATGTCATTGCCGTTGTCGTCATAATACAAGATTTTATCTTTTGGAAAACTAAGTCTTATGTTTTTATTTCCGATGTTAGCTAAAACAGTATTGTAATGTTGTACTTTTTCCTTAAATTTTAATCATGGTATTGTACTATATCTCTTTTGCGATATATATTGATTTCGTCGCACCTCACGTTTCCGCCTTCGGCGGGGTGGGACAGATTGGTATCAGAGCCCAAGGTTATAGAGAATGCCGATTTTTCTAAAATAAAAATCACAACTATAACCAAAA